>OY726522.1:42426894-43626894 GCA_963383655.1 Bathymodiolus septemdierum
GTAGTATGTTATTTATGTCTTCCCCTCTTCTTGGTAGACATTGTTTTCATCCTCTCCATCCATCTGTTACTAGTAGTATGTTATTATGTCTTCCCCTCTTCTTGGTAGACATTGTTTTCATCCTCTCCATCCATCTGTTACTAGTAGTATGTTATTATGTCTTCCCCTCTTCTTGGTAGACATTGTTTTCATCCTCTCCATCCATCTGTTACTAGTAGTATGTTATTATGTCTTCCCCTCTTCTTGGTAGACATTGTTTTCATCCTCTCCATCCATCTGTTACTAGTAGTATGTTATTATGTCTTTCCCCTCTTCTTGGTAGACATTGTTTTCATCCTCTCCATCCATCTGTTACTAGTAGTATGTTATTATGTCTTCCCCTCTTCTTGGTAGACATTGTTTTCATCCTCTCCATCCATCTGTTACTAGTAGTATGTTATTATGTCTTCCCCTCTTCTTGGTAGACATTGTTTTCATCCTCTCCATCCATCTGTTACTAGTAGTATGTTATTATGTCTTCCCCTCTTCTTGGTAGACATTGTTTTCATCCTCTCCATCCATCTGTTACTAGTAGTATGTTATTATGTCTTCCCCTCTTCTTGGTAGACATTGTTTTCATCCTCTCCATCCATCTGTTACTAGTAGTATGTTATTATGTCTTCCCCTCTTCTTGGTAGACATTGTTTTCATCCTCTCCATCCATCTGTTACTAGTAGTATGTTATTATGTCTTCCCCTCTTCTTGGTAGACATTGTTTTCATCCTCTCCATCCATCTGTTACTAGTAGTATGTTATTATGTCTTCCCCTCTTCTTGGTAGACATTGTTTTCATCCTCTCCATCCATCTGTTACTAGTAGTATGTTATTATGTCTTCCCCTCTTCTTGGTAGACATTGTTTTCATCCTCTCCATCCATCTGTTACTAGTAGTATGTTATTATGTCTTCCCCTCTTCTTGGTAGACATTGTTTTCATCCTCTCCATCCATCTGTTACTAGTAGTATGTTATTATGTCTTCCCCTCTTCTTGGTAGACATTGTTTTCATCCTCTCCATCCATCTGTTACTAGTAGTATGTTATTATGTCTTCCCCTCTTCTTGGTAGACATTGTTTTCATCCTCTCCATCCATCTGTTACTAGTAGTATGTTATTATGTCTTCCCCTCTTCTTGGTAGACATTGTTTTCATCCTCTCCATCCATCTGTTACTAGTAGTATGTTATTATGTCTTCCCCTCTTCTTGGTAGACATTGTTTTCATCCTCTCCATCCATCTGTTACTAGTAGTATGTTATTATGTCTTCCCCTCTTCTTGGTAGACATTGTTTTCATCCTCTCCATCCATCTGTTACTAGTAGTATGTTATTATGTCTTCCCCTCTTCTTGGTAGACATTGTTTTCATCCTCTCCATCCATCTGTTACTAGTAGTATGTTATTATGTCTTCCCCTCTTCTTGGTAGACATTGTTTTCATCCTCTCCATCCATCTGTTACTAGTAGTATGTTATTATGTCTTCCCCTCTTCTTGGTAGACATTGTTTTCATCCTCTCCATCCATCTGTTACTAGTAGTATGTTATTATGTCTTCCCCTCTTCTTGGTAGACATTGTTTTCATCCTCTCCATCCATCTGTTACTAGTAGTATGTTATTATGTCTTCCCCTCTTCTTGGTAGACATTGTTTTCATCCTCTCCATCCATCTGTTACTAGTAGTATGTTATTATGTCTTCCCCTCTTCTTGGTAGACATTGTTTTCATCCTCTCCATCCATCTGTTACTAGTAGTATGTTATTATGTCTTCCCCTCTTCTTGGTAGACATTGTTTTCATCCTCTCCATCCATCTGTTACTAGTAGTATGTTATTATGTCTTCCCCTCTTCTTGGTAGACATTGTTTTCATCCTCTCCATCCATCTGTTACTAGTAGTATGTTATTATGTCTTCCCCTCTTCTTGGTAGACATTGTTTTCATCCTCTCCATCCATCTGTTACTAGTAGTATGTTATTATGTCTTCCCCTCTTCTTGGTAGACATTGTTTTCATCCTCTCCATCCATCTGTTACTAGTAGTATGTTATTATGTCTTCCCCTCTTCTTGGTAGACATTGTTTTCATCCTCTCCATCCATCTGTTACTAGTAGTATGTTATTATGTCTTCCCCTCTTCTTGGTAGACATTGTTTTCATCCTCTCCATCCATCTGTTACTAGTAGTATGTTATTATGTCTTCCCCTCTTCTTGGTAGACATTGTTTTCATCCTCTCCATCCATCTGTTACTAGTAGTATGTTATTATGTCTTCCCCTCTTCTTGGTAGACATTGTTTTCATCCTCTCCATCCATCTGTTACTAGTAGTATGTTATTATGTCTTCCCCTCTTCTTGGTAGACATTGTTTTCATCCTCTCCATCCATCTGTTACTAGTAGTATGTTATTATGTCTTCCCCTCTTCTTGGTAGACATTGTTTTCATCCTCTCCATCCATCTGTTACTAGTAGTATGTTATTATGTCTTCCCCTCTTCTTGGTAGACATTGTTTTCATCCTCTCCATCCATCTGTTACTAGTAGTATGTTATTATGTCTTCCCCTCTTCTTGGTAGACATTGTTTTCATCCTCTCCATCCATCTGTTACTAGTAGTATGTTATTATGTCTTCCCCTCTTCTTGGTAGACATTGTTTTCATCCTCTCCATCCATCTGTTACTAGTAGTATGTTATTATGTCTTCCCCTCTTCTTGGTAGACATTGTTTTCATCCTCTCCATCCATCTGTTACTAGTAGTATGTTATTATGTCTTCCCCTCTTCTTGGTAGACATTGTTTTCATCCTCTCCATCCATCTGTTACTAGTAGTATGTTATTATGTCTTCCCCTCTTCTTGGTAGACATTGTTTTCATCCTCTCCATCCATCTGTTACTAGTAGTATGTTATTATGTCTTCCCCTCTTCTTGGTAGACATTGTTTTCATCCTCTCCATCCATCTGTTACTAGTAGTATGTTATTATTGTCTTCCCCTCTTCTTGGTAGACATTGTTTTCATCCTCTCCATCCATCTGTTACTAGTAGTATGTTATTATGTCTTCCCCTCTTCTTGGTAGACATTGTTTTCATCCTCTCCATCCATCTGTTACTAGTAGTATGTTATTATGTCTTCCCCTCTTCTTGGTAGACATTGTTTTCATCCTCTCCATCCATCTGTTACTAGTAGTATGTTATTATGTCTTCCCCTCTTCTTGGTAGACATTGTTTTCATCCTCTCCATCCATCTGTTACTAGTAGTATGTTATTATGTCTTCCCCTCTTCTTGGTAGACATTGTTTTCATCCTCTCCATCCATCTGTTACTAGTAGTATGTTATTATGTCTTCCCCTCTTCTTGGTAGACATTGTTTTCATCCTCTCCATCCATCTGTTACTAGTAGTATGTTATTATGTCTTCCCCTCTTCTTGGTAGACATTGTTTTCATCCTCTCCATCCATCTGTTACTAGTAGTATGTTATTATGTCTTCCCCTCTTCTTGGTAGACATTGTTTTCATCCTCTCCATCCATCTGTTACTAGTAGTATGTTATTATGTCTTCCCCTCTTCTTGGTAGACATTGTTTTCATCCTCTCCATCCATCTGTTACTAGTAGTATGTTATTATGTCTTCCCCTCTTCTTGGTAGACATTGTTTTCATCCTCTCCATCCATCTGTTACTAGTAGTATGTTATTATGTCTTCCCCTCTTCTTGGTAGACATTGTTTTCATCCTCTCCATCCATCTGTTACTAGTAGTATGTTATTATGTCTTCCCCTCTTCTTGGTAGACATTGTTTTCATCCTCTCCATCCATCTGTTACTAGTAGTATGTTATTATGTCTTCCCCTCTTCTTGGTAGACATTGTTTTCATCCTCTCCATCCATCTGTTACTAGTAGTATGTTATTATGTCTTCCCCTCTTCTTGGTAGACATTGTTTTCATCCTCTCCATCCATCTGTTACTAGTAGTATGTTATTATGTCTTCCCCTCTTCTTGGTAGACATTGTTTTCATCCTCTCCATCCATCTGTTACTAGTAGTATGTTATTATGTCTTCCCCTCTTCTTGGTAGACATTGTTTTCATCCTCTCCATCCATCTGTTACTAGTAGTATGTTATTATGTCTTCCCCTCTTCTTGGTAGACATTGTTTTCATCCTCTCCATCCATCTGTTACTAGTAGTATGTTATTATGTCTTCCCCTCTTCTTGGTAGACATTGTTTTCATCCTCTCCATCCATCTGTTACTAGTAGTATGTTATTATGTCTTCCCCTCTTCTTGGTAGACATTGTTTTCATCCTCTCCATCCATCTGTTACTAGTAGTATGTTATTATGTCTTCCCCTCTTCTTGGTAGACATTGTTTTCATCCTCTCCATCCATCTGTTACTAGTAGTATGTTATTATGTCTTCCCCTCTTCTTGGTAGACATTGTTTTCATCCTCTCCATCCATCTGTTACTAGTAGTATGTTATTATGTCTTCCCCTCTTCTTGGTAGACATTGTTTTCATCCTCTCCATCCATCTGTTACTAGTAGTATGTTATTATGTCTTCCCCTCTTCTTGGTAGACATTGTTTTCATCCTCTCCATCCATCTGTTACTAGTAGTATGTTATTATGTCTTCCCCTCTTCTTGGTAGACATTGTTTTCATCCTCTCCATCCATCTGTTACTAGTAGTATGTTATTATGTCTTCCCCTCTTCTTGGTAGACATTGTTTTCATCCTCTCCATCCATCTGTTACTAGTAGTATGTTATTATGTCTTCCCCTCTTCTTGGTAGACATTGTTTTCATCCTCTCCATCCATCTGTTACTAGTAGTATGTTATTATGTCTTCCCCTCTTCTTGGTAGACATTGTTTTCATCCTCTCCATCCATCTGTTACTAGTAGTATGTTATTATGTCTTCCCCTCTTCTTGGTAGACATTGTTTTCATCCTCTCCATCCATCTGTTACTAGTAGTATGTTATTATGTCTTCCCCTCTTCTTGGTAGACATTGTTTTCATCCTCTCCATCCATCTGTTACTAGTAGTATGTTATTATGTCTTCCCCTCTTCTTGGTAGACATTGTTTTCATCCTCTCCATCCATCTGTTACTAGTAGTATGTTATTATGTCTTCCCCTCTTCTTGGTAGACATTGTTTTCATCCTCTCCATCCATCTGTTACTAGTAGTATGTTATTATGTCTTCCCCTCTTCTTGGTAGACATTGTTTTCATCCTCTCCATCCATCTGTTACTAGTAGTATGTTATTATGTCTTCCCCTCTTCTTGGTAGACATTGTTTTCATCCTCTCCATCCATCTGTTACTAGTAGTATGTTATTATGTCTTCCCCTCTTCTTGGTAGACATTGTTTTCATCCTCTCCATCCATCTGTTACTAGTAGTATGTTATTATGTCTTCCCCTCTTCTTGGTAGACATTGTTTTCATCCTCTCCATCCATCTGTTACTAGTAGTATGTTATTATGTCTTCCCCTCTTCTTGGTAGACATTGTTTTCATCCTCTCCATCCATCTGTTACTAGTAGTATGTTATTATGTCTTCCCCTCTTCTTGGTAGACATTGTTTTCATCCTCTCCATCCATCTGTTACTAGTAGTATGTTATTATGTCTTCCCCTCTTCTTGGTAGACATTGTTTTCATCCTCTCCATCCATCTGTTACTAGTAGTATGTTATTATGTCTTCCCCTCTTCTTGGTAGACATTGTTTTCATCCTCTCCATCCATCTGTTACTAGTAGTATGTTATTATGTCTTCCCCTCTTCTTGGTAGACATTGTTTTCATCCTCTCCATCCATCTGTTACTAGTAGTATGTTATTATGTCTTCCCCTCTTCTTGGTAGACATTGTTTTCATCCTCTCCATCCATCTGTTACTAGTAGTATGTTATTATGTCTTCCCCTCTTCTTGGTAGACATTGTTTTCATCCTCTCCATCCATCTGTTACTAGTAGTATGTTATTATGTCTTCCCCTCTTCTTGGTAGACATTGTTTTCATCCTCTCCATCCATCTGTTACTAGTAGTATGTTATTATGTCTTCCCCTCTTCTTGGTAGACATTGTTTTCATCCTCTCCATCCATCTGTTACTAGTAGTATGTTATTATGTCTTCCCCTCTTCTTGGTAGACATTGTTTTCATCCTCTCCATCCATCTGTTACTAGTAGTATGTTATTATGTCTTCCCCTCTTCTTGGTAGACATTGTTTTCATCCTCTCCATCCATCTGTTACTAGTAGTATGTTATTATGTCTTCCCCTCTTCTTGGTAGACATTGTTTTCATCCTCTCCATCCATCTGTTACTAGTAGTATGTTATTATGTCTTCCCCTCTTCTTGGTAGACATTGTTTTCATCCTCTCCATCCATCTGTTACTAGTAGTATGTTATTATGTCTTCCCCTCTTCTTGGTAGACATTGTTTTCATCCTCTCCATCCATCTGTTACTAGTAGTATGTTATTATGTCTTCCCCTCTTCTTGGTAGACATTGTTTTCATCCTCTCCATCCATCTGTTACTAGTAGTATGTTATTATGTCTTCCCCTCTTCTTGGTAGACATTGTTTTCATCCTCTCCATCCATCTGTTACTAGTAGTATGTTATTATGTCTTCCCCTCTTCTTGGTAGACATTGTTTTCATCCTCTCCATCCATCTGTTACTAGTAGTATGTTATTATGTCTTCCCCTCTTCTTGGTAGACATTGTTTTCATCCTCTCCATCCATCTGTTACTAGTAGTATGTTATTATGTCTTCCCCTCTTCTTGGTAGACATTGTTTTCATCCTCTCCATCCATCTGTTACTAGTAGTATGTTATTATGTCTTCCCCTCTTCTTGGTAGACATTGTTTTCATCCTCTCCATCCATCTGTTACTAGTAGTATGTTATTATGTCTTCCCCTCTTCTTGGTAGACATTGTTTTCATCCTCTCCATCCATCTGTTACTAGTAGTATGTTATTATGTCTTCCCCTCTTCTTGGTAGACATTGTTTTCATCCTCTCCATCCATCTGTTACTAGTAGTATGTTATTATGTCTTCCCCTCTTCTTGGTAGACATTGTTTTCATCCTCTCCATCCATCTGTTACTAGTAGTATGTTATTATGTCTTCCCCTCTTCTTGGTAGACATTGTTTTCATCCTCTCCATCCATCTGTTACTAGTAGTATGTTATTATGTCTTCCCCTCTTCTTGGTAGACATTGTTTTCATCCTCTCCATCCATCTGTTACTAGTAGTATGTTATTATGTCTTCCCCTCTTCTTGGTAGACATTGTTTTCATCCTCTCCATCCATCTGTTACTAGTAGTATGTTATTATGTCTTCCCCTCTTCTTGGTAGACATTGTTTTCATCCTCTCCATCCATCTGTTACTAGTAGTATGTTATTATGTCTTCCCCTCTTCTTGGTAGACATTGTTTTCATCCTCTCCATCCATCTGTTACTAGTAGTATGTTATTATGTCTTCCCCTCTTCTTGGTAGACATTGTTTTCATCCTCTCCATCCATCTGTTACTAGTAGTATGTTATTATGTCTTCCCCTCTTCTTGGTAGACATTGTTTTCATCCTCTCCATCCATCTGTTACTAGTAGTATGTTATTATGTCTTCCCCTCTTCTTGGTAGACATTGTTTTCATCCTCTCCATCCATCTTACTAGTAGTATGTTATTATGTCTTCCCCTCTTCTTGGTAGACATTGTTTTCATCCTCTCCATCCATCTGTTACTAGTAGTATGTTATTATGTCTTCCCCTCTTCTTGGTAGACATTGTTTTCATCCTCTCCATCCATCTGTTACTAGTAGTATGTTATTATGTCTTCCCCTCTTCTTGGTAGACATTGTTTTCATCCTCTCCATCCATCTTACTAGTAGTATGTTATTATGTCTTCCCCTCTTCTTGGTAGACATTGTTTTCATCCTCTCCATCCATCTGTTACTAGTAGTATGTTATTATGTCTTCCCCTCTTCTTGGTAGACATTGTTTTCATCCTCTCCATCCATCTGTTACTAGTAGTATGTTATTATGTCTTCCCCTCTTCTTGGTAGACATTGTTTTCATCCTCTCCATCCATCTGTTACTAGTAGTATGTTATTATGTCTTCCCCTCTTCTTGGTAGACATTGTTTTCATCCTCTCCATCCATCTGTTACTAGTAGTATGTTATTATGTCTTCCCCTCTTCTTGGTAGACATTGTTTTCATCCTCTCCATCCATCTGTTACTAGTAGTATGTTATTATGTCTTCCCCTCTTCTTGGTAGACATTGTTTTCATCCTCTCCATCCATCTGTTACTAGTAGTATGTTATTATGTCTTCCCCTCTTCTTGGTAGACATTGTTTTCATCCTCTCCATCCATCTGTCCTTCACAAAAATTTGTATGTGTTACTGCTACAGTTTAAATGGGAATTTTCTCAAAACTTGACATACTTGTACTTGCTTATTACCACATGAGCAATAATATGTTGTTATGTTAGTTTTATTGGACTACTTTTGACGGAATTAGAGTCCTTTTTGACTGAGGATATTTAATCAAAAATAATTTTTTATGTCTAAAATAACCATTAATACTGTCACTATTTAAGTATATAGATGCATAAAATCTTAACCACAAGTTAAGAATATAAAGTCTTAGATTAAACTTTTAATGTGTCGGAGGTCAAATGAACAATCATGGACAGTACAATAGCAAGGTCAGTGAATGCTCATAGTTAACTGACTACAATGTATATATATATACTCTTGAAGCTTTTATCCTCCAAGTTTGTTATGTATGTGTGGCACTGTTGTAATGACACACTGGTAAATCTAACAATCTAATCTTCACATTTAGAGATTTGTTATTGTGTGTCTTTTGCTTTTTTTTCGCTTTTTTTTTATTTTATTGGTATTGTACATTTTGTTTTGCCAAATTATTGGTAATGATAAAAAAAATAATAAATTAGGTTACATAAAATAACTTGTGTGACTATTACTTTCATAATTATATTTTACCTGTCCCAACCATTTCAAAGTCTTGGCTGTAATGAAATATAGAATTAAGCAAGGAATTAATTGCCAGCTATTACATTTAGAAACACTGAGATTCAGTCACAAGAGAATTATTTGATGGTTGATCTATAAATACAATAAATTATTCATATTTCTAGAGACAGCAATGGGAAAAACAGTTAATGCTCAGAACCATGATGATTCAGAATATGTCAGAGCTATTTACAAGTAAGTAGTAAAGTGTAAACGACAGAAGGTCAGTGTTTGCTCAGCATAATTAGTTTTTATCAACTAATATAACTGATGTGGTAAAATTAAGAAATAAATCATGGAAGCCAGAATGTGTTGGGAGTTTTAACATTGATTGGCAGATATTGGTATTTTATCCCGAGCCAGAAGCGAGGGATAAAATTTACTAATATCTGCCAATCCATGTTAAAACTCAAAACACATTCTGGCTTCCATGATTTATTTCGATTCTGATATGTCTAAGAGTACAAATATGGTAGTATACTTTGATTGGAAGACGGTAATTTATATTTACGTTTGCGGAAAATGTCGCACATAATTTATGCTGCCAATGGAAAAGTCAGTCACATTCACCGGCGCATGTGCTAATGAGATTATACCGAATGGATAACTCACTTGTTTGTTAGCAAAGCGAAAGAAGGAGGTCATGTTAGAATAAATGAATATTGTCGAAATTGGTGTTAAGCACCTGAAAAATCCAAAATCTTTTTAGCTTACCTTGCCAAAGGCAATGTGAGCTTTTGCCATCACTTGGCATCCGTCGTCCATGAACTTTTCAA
The DNA here is from genome assembly GCA_963383655.1 of Bathymodiolus septemdierum. Taxonomy (NCBI): domain Eukaryota; kingdom Metazoa; phylum Mollusca; class Bivalvia; order Mytilida; family Modiolidae; genus Bathymodiolus; species Bathymodiolus septemdierum. Next base: position 42,436,704 of record OY726522.1, read on the forward strand.
ATTTTAATATTCTCCTCTGAAACCACTATAAAGCCAAATGAACCAAAAGTTAAAGTGTCTATGGAAGTCCCCTTTCGTCCCGATCCGTTAATGAACATGGCCACCACAGGCAATTCTTGTTTCTTATTGATCAATTTCTAAATAATTTTCTCCTCTTAAACCTCTTGGCCAAATGAACCGAAACTTGGTAGGAAAAATTTATGGAAGTTCCTCTATAAAGTTTGCTCATTTCGTCCTGATCTGTCAACAAACATGGCCACCACACACAGTTCTTGTTTCTGATTGGTCGATTTCTAAAAGAATCTTCTCCTCTGAAACCAAGTAGCCAAATGAACCGAATTTTGGTAGAAATATGGAATATGGAAAGTTCGATTTCTAAAAGAATCTTCTCCTCTGAAACCAAGTAGCCAAATGAACCGAATTTTGGTAGAAATATGGAATATGGAAAGTTCTGTGTAAAGTTTCCTCACAATAGAATGAAAGGTGAGCGACACAGGCTCAGCCCACTGATCCTCTAGTTTTTGTACAATGCCACTTTGTATCATCCATTCAATATATTATTGCGAAGTTGTTCTAACCATAAGTTTTATCTTTGATTTAACACTGCCACCTCTTTGTATTTATTTTTTTTTTACTTCACTATCATTCAATAGGAAGAGTTTAACTACATTATTAAGAAAGGATATGGATGTAAATAAACTTGAGAGATTATTCAACATTACGCATTGATACAAATTAAAATCAAGGAACAGTGCTTTTCATTGCTATTCTACAGGTATGTGTCCAGTAAAATAAAAACAAACATAGAGAGTAGAATGTACTCTTGATTCTATAGAATATCTTTGAACAATATATTTTAGGATAACAGAAATAATTTTAAACAGACAAAGATCTCCTTGGTTTTGGCCAGATGTTCTGTTTAACACTTTAGGGCAAGGACAAGAACATGATAAATTATTGAAAATTTTACATGGGTTTACAGAATCGGTAAGAAATTATATTTTTAGATTTGTAATGTATGATTTATTTATTCTATTTTATCAATTTAATAGGTAAATATTAATCTAACTACCATACATATGGGGGCCATCATGGTCGTGATCTTATGGTAGTTGGATTAACAACTATCTATGCAATCAGTGCCCATCACCACTAAAATTGTGCGTTTGAACCCTGTTCATGGCATGGTGTACTCGATACAACATTATGTGATAAAGTTTGTCAGTGACTTGCGACAGGTCTATGGTTTTCTCTGGGGATTCTCCAGTTTCCACCATCAATAAAACCAACCGCTCAGATATAACTGAAAAATGTTGAAAGTGGCATAAGACACCATAAACAAACAAACAAACCATTCATAAAAAAATTATGATGGAGAAAATACATCGAACAAATATTTACGGGTACTTGTATGTTTTTTGATAAATCACAGAATTTTGCACTTGACTAAAAATAAATCTATTATATGTTATGGTAATAATCTCTTTATATGTACAATAAGGAGTGAAACTTATTCATATAAATAGTTTATTAGACAAACTTTTAATGAAATTTGTTACTGATAATTTTTTATTTTTGTAATTTGTTTATTTTTCAAATAAAAGATTTATACATACATAATTCTGTACACACAATGTTTCAGTATGCAAAAAAGTAAAATACAAGTTTGATAAATACAATAGATCTCCATAAAACATACTATTTTCTAAGTACTGGGTACCAGTAACTTTCAAAGTTCATAGTTATCATATTAATTTATAGATATATTTTAATATTAAGAACTGCTTCCAGATCTAACCATTTTCTTTTAACATGTTCCTTTTGTACTGGGGACAGATATATCATTGATGCATTTTTAATATTAATAGTATATTTCAGAAATTCAAGACCACCTTCTAGATTAAAAACACTGCATTTACATTAGCAAACATATATATGATATTTCAAAATAATTAAAACATTGTTGATTGCTTCCTATTCAGCTAGGCCAGCTATAAATAAATATTATGATTCAGGTTATTAAGGAAAAAAGTATAGAATTTGCAGAGAAACAGGCGAAAGGTGTTACAATGGAAGATGTGCTTGGTGCCCACGATGACGATGAAACAGCATATATCAGCCGTGATAAACGTCTAGCATTTCTAGACATGTTGCTGTGTTCTACTGTAGATGGTGATAAACTGTCGTTTTTAGACATCAGAGAAGAAGTTGATACATTTATGTTTGAGGTAAATATGTCAGGAATTTTAGGCTTACCATGCTCTAAAGATAATTTATATAGTATCGTCATCTCTGGGGTGTGGACAAGGGGACCAGGATTCAAGTTTGGCAGGAACCAGGAAATCAAGATCAGAAGTGTAAATATCGAGAAAAAAAAATTGAAGACCAAATAAAAGGGGAGGCAAAGCTAGAACTTTGAACTGTCCACTTGCTCTTTGTGTCTGTTGTCATTTTGCCTTTGTTTTGTCTTTTCTTTATTCCTGGATCATTTGAAAGTCGACCATCTTGACAGAAATTTTCCTTTGTATTTTTCAATGTAAATTTTGTTTGGTTCAGCGATTTCAGAGAAGAAGCTTGGGATGTGAAAAGTTTATGGAAGGACACCAACAACAAAAGCAGATGCAAAGTGAGGGCAATGCAAAAGGTATAGCCTATTTGACAGCAAGTCAAAAATGTTAAAGAAAATTTTAAGCAATATTTCTATTGTATTCTGGGGATCACTTTAATTAATAATAGAAGATACTCGAGTATCAGGGGAAAACCATCCACCTGCTGCAAGTTACTGACAACCATTATCTCATAATTTTGTCTCAAGTACATAGGCAATTTTTGTTTCTTATTGTTCGATTTCTAAAACAGCTTTTCCTCTGAAACTGCTTGGCCAAATGATATGAAACTTGGTAAGAAGCATCTATGGAAGGTCCTCTATAGAGATTGCTCATTTTGTTTTGATCCATTAACAAACATGGCTGCCACAGGCAATTCTTGTTTTAGATTGGTCACTTACTAAAAATCTTCTTCTCTGAAACTGCTTTGCCAAAACAAACCGAAATTTGGTGGGAGCACCTATAGGCTATGGAAGGTTCTGTATTAAGCTTCCTCAGAGCAGAATGAAAGGTAAGCAACACAGGCTCAGCTCAGTGCTGAGCCTCTAGTTGGTATATTTCAGGGTCATGATACAACAGCTGCAGCCATGAGTTTTTCACTACATCTGATAGGAGCACATCCAGAGGTACAGACAAAGGTTCATCAAGAACTGGATGAGGTGTTTGGTATATATATAGCTCTTTTATATTTTTTGTATAATTACATGCATGCACTACTACTATAAGAATTTTATTTCAAATGTTTTAAAATACAGTCAATCCTGTATATAATTGACATAGACGGAAACATGGAAAGGTGCCCTTCATGACTAGGTGCCCTTTATATACAGGTTAAATACCATGCCTTATTTATAAAATGTTGAAAATAAAAACATAGATTTCAAATTGAGGCACCCTTTATGGACAGGTTTTTTTTTTATCGAAGTGCCCTTTTATGCAGGTTTGACTGAATATTTTTGGATTTTTGAAGTGTTTCCATGGTAATGACAGTAACATAGGTGAAAAATTTCTATTCAAAAAATGTGCTTAGTGATTCCATTAACTTCTTTGGACAAAAAACATGAAATTTATAACATTTTATTTCTATAGCAATGGTAGCCATCTTGGATAATTTATTGCACATCTAGAAAAAATCATTTATTTCAGCACAAAATCAAATCATTCAACCAGCTACAATTTGATAGCCTTTATAACAAGGAAATTAGAATCATTTAATGGTATGTTATTTTTGTTTTTTCCAATAAAGTCACCTTTTTCATCTTCAGGTGACAGTAACAGAAGAGCTACAATGAAAGATTTAAAGTCATTGAAGTATTTAGAATGTGTTATTAAGGTAACTGATATATTAACAGTGTTATTTAATTTGAAAACAGATTTTGATTTATTATATAAAATATCAACATAACTGAAAAAAATATAAATAAATAGGTAGGATAGAGATTTAAAAAAAAAATCCTGTTCTTGATCTTAGATATTCGCATGTAAATCTTAATTCATATAATTTAGTAAGTACAAGTTGGTATCTATCCTACACATATTTCTATAGTTTAAGTTCAAGCTTATGATTATGACATTATCAAGGTTGATCAAAAGCAAACCCAAATGAGAAGGCTTGTAATTTGTATTTCAAAAATGGTAAATGATAACAGATAACTGGATTTACTTCATGTTACAGTAGTCTCCCTTTTATAAGGCTCCTCTTTCTGTAATAAAAGCAAAAAGTGGCCTTATAAAAGGAGTGTCTCTCTTTAGGGGTATTTTACTATATCAGTGCATCTGAAATTTGGCCTTGTAAGATGACCAGCCTCTGGTGAGGAGGACCTTATAAGAGGTGGACTACTATATAAGAAGTGAAATGGATGATTGATTTAGATAGTCTCCTTAGAGAGTTAATTACATCTGAATAGGGGCCGTTGTGGTCGTGATTGTATGGTAGTTGTATTTATAACTACCTATATATGCAATCAGTGCCTATCACCACTACAATTGTTAATGCGAACCCTGTTCATGGCAAGGTGTACTCGATACAACATTATGTGATAAAGTTTGTCAGTGACTTATGGCAGACATGTGGTTTTCTCTGGGGACTCCGGTTTTCTCCACCAATAAAACTGACTGCTATGATATCACTGAAATATTGTTGAGAAGTGGTGTCAAACACCATAACCATAACTCTAACCCTATATCTGAATAAAGGAAGAAATATATTTTTCAGGAAAGTCTAAGGATATTTCCATCTGTACCATATTTTGGAAGAACTACATCAGAAGATCTGAACATAGGTAGGCCTGTAATTTTTTACTTGAAGACAAAATATTAACAATTGATTCCAGACAAACTTTGGTGTCGATTTCGAGGGGACCAGTGATTTTACTTTGAAATAACAGACCATTCAAGTTTTCTGGGATAAATTGATTGATTAATTGATTGTTTGGTATTTAATCCCAGCGTTAGCAATATTTCAGCTATATCGTTTTATGAACAATGGATAAATTGAACTAATAAAAAATGAAAAACAAACCCCCAAAAAAAACTGTCAGAACAGGTTCAAAATCCAATCAGGAAAATCGTAAAAACGGGCAAACTAACACCTACTATGAATGGACTAAATTTTACTTTGAATCATCAAATGACATGACTTGTCCTAGTTCAAGATAAATAGGTTATACTGTATGCAATGAATTTGTGAGAAAATAAAATTAAATATTATTTGTCAGTTATGTAAACTCATCTGATGAAGTTAGGTTCAAAGTTTATTTATGTGAACAACTTCTCTTAGATTGCAAGAAGAACCTGTATGAGAAATAATGAAATAAAAGGAAAACATTAACAACACTACAAAAATTTGAATCTTGAGAATCCCAAGGAATTATCAAATACAATTTTGGTTTGCTTCTATTCAAAGGAAGTTATTTGATACAACATTATGTGATAAAGTTTGTTAGTGACTTACAACAGGTGGGTTTTTTTCTCTGGGTACTCCACCAATAAAACTGACTGCCACAATATAACTGAAATATTGTTGAAACACCCTAAACCAAACACAAAAGGAGTTATTTAGATAATCTATCAACAGTACAAAATTAATATAAACAGTACTACTGTGCATTTATTTCAATTTGTGGATACCAGTTTTCATTGCTTTTCCGTGGATGCATAAATTCTTGGATCCCCACCAAGACAAAAGAAACAAATCTCAGAAAAATTATCTTTTTCAATGTCTGGTATGATTCTCACAGTTACATGTTAATTACATCATGCACAAATTCTAAGTACAACATTGTAGTCAGTACATATATATGGTGGCAAATATTTTTCAAAGCTTGATATGACTCATGAAACCCTAAAAATTTATATATCACAAATAATACTGAATTCACAGTTGTTCATCTTCAAGATACAGTTATTGTCAAAAACTCAGACAAGTCGTTTCCATGGTTACCGCAAAGTAAAATTTGTGGTCCATTCGTAGTAGTTTGAGCTTAATTTGTCTCCAATAATTTTAACTCATATATTTCAAAATCAAATCATTGATTTACATATGCCACTTTTTCATATATATTTTTATAATTATAAATTTATTAACAATATATTTTTTTAATAATTTTGTGTGCAAATTTTCAGCATTTCTTATTGTTTATGGTATTGTTTGGTGAATATTCTCGATGCAAATGTAACACATTGTAAAAGCAATTTATCTCAATGTTCATTTTGTTTGTTTCTTTGTTGATAATTCCACATCTACTATTTTAGTTGAACACCATGTGAGAAATTAATTTATAAAATTTGTTCATGCCACGATATAGCTGAAATACTGCTAAAGTTAGCATTAAACACCAATCAATAAATCAATATGTCCGTATGAGCAAAGTGAAGGAGAACATAATGATAATTGATTATTCAGGAATAATCGTTTCTATATTATAATAAAAATAACGTTTGTTTACAGCTGATGTAACCATACCAAAAGGAACAACATGCATCATTGTGACAGCAGCCTTACATTTGAACCCCAAGTACTTCACTGATCCTGAGAAATTTGATCCTGAGCGATTCGTATCTGACAACATTAAAGACAGACATCCATACAGTTATGTTCCATTCTCTGCAGGTCCCAGGAATTGTATTGGTAAAAAATTCAAATATATCTTAATAAAAACAAAAGCTTTCAGCTAACTTTAACAACTAATAATATTTCTTTTTGGAGAAAATATATGAACATATGGTGGTTATGTATTTTACAATTTACTTCCTTTCTTGTGTGTTTATAGCTCACCTAAGGGTCATGTGAGCTATTGCTACCACTGGGCGTCTGTCGTTAGCTTTTTGCATTTTAATTAACTCCTCTAAAACCAGAGGGCCAATTTGAACCAACTTTGGTGGAATGGTCCTTGGGTGGTCCCCTTTCAGAATTATGTCCAACAATCCCCCCTGCCAACCAAGATGGCTGCCGTTACTAAAAATAGAAAATTCGGCAAAAAATCACTTAAAAATTTTCTTCTCTGAAACTACTGGGCCAATTGGGCCCAAACTATGGTGGAATGGTCTTCAGATGGTCCTCTTTGAGAATTGTGTCCTACGACACCCGGCCACCAACCAAGATAGCCGCCGTACTAAAAATAGAAAATTTGGCAAAAAATTACTTAAAATTATCTCCTCTGAAACTACTGGGCCAATTGGGCCCAAACTATGGTGGAATGGTCTTTAGGTGGTCATCTTTCAGAATTGTGTCTGACGACCCCGGCTGCTCACCAAGATGGCCACTGTTACTAAAAATAGAAAATTCAGCAAAAAATCACTTAAAAATTATCTCCTCTGAAACTGCTGGGTCAAATATGCCCAAACTATGGTGAAATTGTCTTTAGATGGTGCCCTTTCAGAATTATTTACGACAACCCCGCCCGCCAAAGAAGATGGCGGCCGTTGCTAAAAATAGAAGATTCGCAAAAATTCACTTAAAAATTATCTCCTCTGAAACTGCTGGGCCAGTGGGGCCCAAACTATTGTGAAATCGTCATTAGTGGTCCCCTTTCAGAATTGTGTCTGGTGAGCCCATGCAACCTGCATGCGAGATTGTCGCCATCAGCAAACATAGTTTTTACATAGGACCATGGGTTAAATGCTTAAAAATTTTCTACTGTGAAAGCAGTTACCCATGCAATTTAAAGCAAACATACTTTCGGATATAGAACGTTTATTTTTTGTCTGATTTTGATGCAGTTTTTTCTTTAGATTCCTTATTAAATTATCTTTCAGTAGTATGTCAACGGATTTGACTACAGAATCTTCTATATACTTAGCAATAATTATGGCTTTTCTTTTTTGGGGCCAACTTTGAGTCAGGTGAGCGATTACAGGCTCCTAGGAGCCTCTAGTATTATTTACAGCTGTTAATTTTTATTTTGATCATTGTATTGTCTTGTCCATTATGTATTTGTGGCTTCTGATTACCCTTTTGGTATCTTTTCAAGTTTTCCTTTATTTTGTATATATATCAAATCACACAAAGAGAGTATACAACAAGGATTATTTAACAATTTTAACCGGGAATAAAGACCACTGTTTCAGCCCAGGGCTCAGGTCTGAGATAAAGAACGATGGTAAAAGCGTTGTTCCTAATATTCACTGGACCCATATCTTTTGCTGTTAAATTTAGAAAAAAGTGAAATACAAATTACTCTTGCATAAAGAAGAACGAATTTGAATTTTTGGTGTTTAACGCCACTTTCAGCAATATTTCAGCTATATCATGGCGACCAGTTTTAGTGGTGGAGGAAGACGGGTACCCGGAGAGAACCACCGACCCTGGGCAAGCAACTGGTAAACTTTATCACTTGCATCTGCGAGTCGAGTGCACTCTTTTTTGTAATTTACAAAGCTGGGTGCGAACCCATGCCGTATTGATGATAGGCTTGTATGAGCTGTTAGATCCAACAACCTAACTCATTGAGCCACCCGGGCCCCTCATAAAGAAGACATTCAGTGCTACCTCTCTATGGACCAAACTGGTTTTCCATGGTTTTGGATTATCTTTATCATGTTTCAATATTCGAGCCCAAGACTATAAAATTGGTATTTGCTGCTTCTCTCCTAAGCATGCAGCTTTAAAGAGTAAGAACAAAGACTGGTTGGCTCGTGATGAGGATAATGTTTCAGAGGGGAGCGATATGTCTATTTGTGGACTGTTGTTTCAGTGAGCTAGCACTATAAAGATCCATTAAGCGTGATGGTCTAGTGCAAAGCGGACATCATCATCATACCTGAAAGAATAAAACACCCACAGTTTTAATTGCAGATATTGTGATGCAAATATAATGTTCGGAAATACATGTATATTTGTTTTTCACAGGTCAAAAATTTGCCATGCTAGAGGAGAAAGCAATGATATCATCTATTTTAAGAAAATACAGGATAAAATCCACACAGGAAAGAGAAGAGATGACTGTCCTTGGAGAAATCATCTTGAGAGCTGATTCCGGAGTTTTTGTGGAGTTATCTCCCCGTTGAATTGACATTCAAAATTCAGAAAGTCACTGATTGGTTCAAATCTGTAAATTTTAGACCATTTTGAATGGTTGTTGGTGTTATCCAGTATTATTATTGTATTTATACCAGTAGTTGTTAAATGATTGCTAGTTTTATCCGTTATTGAAGTTAAATTAAGCTGTGATTTCTTAATAGGAGATTTTAATTACTGAAGCAAATATTGATAATATTAACTGTGTGTATTAATTACAATAATTATGTTAATGAATTCCATTTATCCTTGTATATTTAGGTATAAATTTAATATGCGTACATTATTCTAGAGGTATTGAATTTATTTTGAACAAAGCTAAAAAATGGGCAGAAATGTGATGTTTACAAACAGATCGTTGAATTAAAATCAGATGTTTGGCGAATCACTAACATCAAACGTCATCGCAAGTGGGGTAACGTTATCATTCATATTTTCAACCTACCAATTAGCGATAAGCCTACTTAATGATGAGGTATGAAAACCGAGGACATGCCAAGAGCTGTTGTCCGATTGGTCACTATATTTAACTGTCTTACATATGATTGGACAATCAAAGATGATTGAAAGATAACATGACATGACCCCAAACAGCATGTTATTAGATGTTAGTGTATCATAATAAAAAAAAATTAAAAGGTACAGCAAACATCTAATTATAATTAGATTGATGGGTTATCAAAGTGGTTTTGTACAAAGCCTAGAAATAAGCAAACATGTGTATTTTTCATAGCACTCTCACTTTTTGCAAGTTGAGTACAAAATGAAATTAATACCAATTACAATGTGTGTATTTCATATATTTATCTATCACATGAGTAAAAATGATCAAATATACCATTATAAGTTGGGATTTTAATTTTTAAAAATTGTGACATAATTTGTCAAGCTAATATTGTTAATAATGGTCAAACTTGAAACATGACAATAAGATTTACTTGGACAATATCCATTTTTGTACAAAGGTTGTTTGTTAATAATGAGCTTTTCAATGACAATCATATTTAATAATAAAATATTTTTTATATTGTTACACTTAGTATTTTTTTGTGGTGGTACATTGTGTCATTGTCATGGTTACATAGGCATTATTTGAAGATGTGATTTTTTTAACATGAGTATCCTTATACATAAGCCATGGTCCAATGACAACCGCATTGGTGTTGTAATGGTTAGCGAGCTCGCCTCAATTTCGGTAGAATGTGGGTTCAAGGCCCTCTCAGGTCAAACCCAAGACTATAAAATTGGTATTTGTTGCAGATAAACGATACATCTATTTATTCCCATTTCAGTTTATTACTTGAACTGCTTGCTTTCCTGGATCAGACACGGGGAGAATCAAAATACAATTCTTAAGCATCGTCCCCTGGTGTCTCCTCCAGCTAAGTAATCGCATACATGTAGTCCATTCTTCAACCATACGATATACTCTGCAACTATACATTACTCCTTGCCTCTCCTCGGGTCGTGCTGCTGAACACAGCCTATTTATTTATTTATTTTGTTGCAACATGTTATCATTTAAATAGTTAGTATTGTCTTGTTTATGAACATATGTCTCCATTCTGTATTGTTGTAACTGTTGATATAATTATGAATGTATATTTGTTATTGCCCCTTGAGAGACCTTAATTGGAATAAAAAATATATATTGTTGCTTCTCTGCTTAGCATGTTGCATTAAAGATTCAGCAAAGCCTGATTGACTCTAAATCAAGATAATGACATGTTTTGCTTGTGAAATGTTGTTTCAGCGAGTTAGCACTATAAAAATCCAACAAAGCGTGTTGGTCTAGTAGAAGGCAGATATCATCATCTAATTGAATGTAACAATTGATAATTTGGCATTAACTTAGAATTACTCACTGGTTTACACTGACATTATGAATAGCATGTAAGCTAAATGTTAAATTTTTGTAATTAAATTAGCTCTGAACATTTAATAGTCCTGATTTCACCATATTTACACACCACCTAAAAGCCTTGGGCGTACTCATGATCAGGTGCTTTGGAAAGGTAAGCAGTTTCTTCTCCATTAGTGGCAACTGCATCGGTTGTGTAATGGTGAGCATGCTCACCTCAAGTGCAGTAGATCGTGGGTTCGAGCCCCAGTCGGTCAAACCAAAGACTCTAAAATTGGTATTTGTTGCTTCTCCGCTAAGCATGCAGCATTAAGGAGAAAGAGCAAAGACTTGTTGGCTTGGAATCAGGATAATGTGTCCGAGTGGGGCGACATGTCTATCCACGGACTTGTTTCGGTGAGCTACAATGTAGCACTATAAAATTCCAACTAAGCATGTTGGTCTAGTACAAAGCGGACCTCATCATCATCTCATTGAAAATTAACTTGTTCTCGCCATGATATAGCTGAAAAATTGCTGAGTTGGCATTAAACAACACTCACTCATTCACTCTCTATTAGTGGCACTCCTCTTGTGTGTAATAGGAATCACTGGGTGGTTACTTCTGCTGGTGGACAATAGTCCCCGAGGGTATCACCCATCCAGTAGTCAGTGTTTTGACATTGACTTGGTTTATTAGATATATCTATTATTGAAATTTACAATTCCTAAATAATGTAATTATTTTAAATCTAAGGTTCTCCTTTCTCAGGAGGCATGGGTGACCTTAGCAGATTTTGGCTATCCTACTTAGGCCCATTGATTTCTTGTTCTCAAAGACTTTTAAATTATTTAGCTTTCCAATCTTTTGAAGTTGAGCGTACCTGATGAAGGTTATTCCAGAAACGTGTCCTGCACACTTATTAAATATCTATGTGTTTATCCCTATAACTGTGTAGGCATTGGTACCAAAGTTTGCAGGAATAATGTATGGAAAATCTTCTTGAAAAATACTTCATTTTATTCTGATTAGATAAAAAATCTTATTTCTGATTGTCAAAATTTAAAAAAAAAACTCTCCTCTGAAATCACAGGCCAATGACACTTCAACTCAGAAGGTATCAATCGGAGGACAGTCCTCCATATGATTTCTTTATTTATCTGACATTTAAGATGGCCACACTGCAGGACTTGTCAGTAGTGGGGAAATTGTTTTTAAATCTTCTCCTCTGCAAGAATTGGTGGAATGTTGTTTTCATTGTCTTGTAAAAAGTCATTCTCTATCCAAAGTTGTCGTTCCTGCTACGCTACACAGTGTAGCGTAGCAGGAACGACAACTCTGGATAGAGAATGGTAAAAAGTATGTGTTTACTTTGTTGATCTGAAATCCAAGATGGCCACGTGCACCACAACAATGAATAGTTTACCATTGGACCATATAGAATTATGTATACATTTTTTTACTTAGAAGTTGTACATGAATGATTAGTGGATGGTTCTTTTGAAAGATTACAATTTTATTTGGATGGAAAGTGGTTTTTTTCTCCCTCTTCTAGTTTCATGATATACAACGTCTAAAAAACCAGTCAAGATCAATCTTACAGGGTATTGGATCGTTACGATACAATGCAAGTAAAATAAATTATAGACGCCTAAAATGGTTTGTAAAACAACATCAAGTACACAAAACAAAGTGATAAAGAAATAAACACTTTGTTGAATGACAACATTTTCGTCTCACCAGATTTTTTCAATGTGATGTCAAACCAATATATATGTATCACTTTGTTTTGTTTCTTGGTGTTGTTTTGACAAACCATTTTAAACATTTATATATATATATTTTAATATCTTTTTTTGTGTGTTGTTGTGCTACATTTTAGACGTTTATTTATCATTATGTTTGTTTGCACAGAATCGTTAACACTTGTTTCCGATCCAACATCCTGTAGGTTCATACGTTGGCTACTTTTTCAAACGTTTATATATATAATATGATGCAACAAATGAACGATTATTAGAATGATTGCCCTTACGTGAATTTCATGTATGAATGCACAATGTACATATTTTGAAGTTGCCATCTTTCAGCAGGCAAATTGTTCTTCAAAGGATGCTCAAAGTTCTTATGAAGTTGTATCTATTGTGTATTGTGTCTCTCTTTGACAATCAGCAACTCTCTTCCTCTTTGTGCATGTGTAATTAATCATTTTACCTATTGTGAGCCCTTAATTGGAAATAAAGAATTTGTATTTTATATTCCGGATAAATTAAAGATTTTTGAGAAAATTTTAGAACAGCAATTGTTCGATTTCTTTGAAAATATTTTTAACTCTTATTTATGTGCTTTTAGAAGAGGTCATGGATGTCAGACAACCCTGCTCAGGTTATTAGAGGACTGGCGGAATGCCCTTGACAAAAATCAGTATGTTGCCACAGTCCTAATGGATCTTTCCAAGGCATTTGATTGCCTACCCCATGATATTTTATTGGATAAACTTTCGGCCTATGGTATGTCCACTGATTCTGTATCCCTTCTTGAGTCCTACTTATCAAATAGGAAACAACAAATTAAAATTAATAGTATCCTGAGCAGTTGGGCTGACATCCAAAAAGATGTACCCTAAGGGTCAATCTTGGGCCTCTACTTTTTAATGTCTTTATTAATGATATTTTTTATTTTGTAAAAAAGGGTACTTTTATAATTATGCGGATGACAATACTTTGTCTTATGGTCATCCTGATTTTAATGTACTTACCTCAGTTTTAGAATCAGTCAAATGTTCTTATTAATTGGTTTAAAGTAAACAAAATGCAGGCTAATCCAGATAAATTTCAGGTACTTGCGGTTGGGAAGAAGACTTGACAAAAACATGAAGATTTGTATACAGAATTCTACACTTTCATGTGAAGAGACAGTAAAACTTTTAGTAATTGAAATAGATTATCAATTAAATTTTGACATTCATATCAGTTCAATCTGTAGGAAGGCATCACAGCAACTGAATATACTTAAACGTTTGGGCCGATATTTAGACAGATTAAGTAAATTAACTATATTCCACACTTTCATCTCAGTAACTTTAACTTCTGCTCTTTGGCTTGGCATTTTTGTACCGATAAAAATTCAAAAAAAATTAGAGAAAGTGCAGGAAAGAGCATTTCGTTTTGTATACGATGACTACACCAGTTCATATATCAACCTTCTTGAAAAAGCTCTAGTGTCCTCCTTACAGATCAGACGTATTGGGACAATGGCCTTGGAGACAAATAAAATCGTCAACAAATTAGCTCCTGTATGCCTTCATGATTTAGTTAATGTGAAGAATTCTAAATATGCTTTCAGATACAACATATCCCAAGGAGTTTCACAGTACTTTCACATGTAAGATCAAAATTCTGAATATGAATGGATGGATTTTTGTCATAAGTTTTTCTGCCTACAGCCAAAAACTGAAATTTGTCTGGATTAGCCTGCATCTTATTTATTCTGAACCATTCAATTAGTTGATTTGAGTCAGTCTCCAGAGTAGATATAAGTGCATCAAAATCTGGATTACAGAATGAGAAGGTATTGTCATCTGCATAATTATACAAGGAGCTATCAGAAATAAAGTGAAATATGTCATTAATAAAGACATTAAATAAGAGGGTCCCAGGATAGATCCTTGGGGCACTCCTTTATGGATGTCAGCCCAGCTACTCAGTACTCTGTTAACTTTAATTTGTTGTTTTCTATTTGACAAGTAAGATTTCAAAAGAGAGACCGAATGAGATGATATACCATATGCTGACAATTTGTCAAGCAATATGTCATGAGGTAGGCAGTCAAACGCCTTCGAGAAATCCATCAATACATATTGGTTTTTATCAAGGGCTTCATGCCAGTCTTCCAGAAGTCTATCATTCATTCCAAACATAATAGTCTTTATTGTTGAAAATGCAGATCATATGATTGCCGAATTAGTGAATCCATCCTGAAACTAAATTTTTAGCATTGATGATATATATTTTTTTACTGTTGTTGAACTCGTTATTTTAGATCATCTTTTGTTTTTATTTAGTCTCTCACGAAGACCATTAATTTATTGGATGTTGATGACTAATTACTGTTAAATATAACAGCTTGCTTTGTACATTTTGGTAATGATTTATGTACCTACACGTTATATGGTATTTTCGTTAGTCTTTTTACACAGCGGAGCATATATATATATTGTATATACAAATGTAATCAAATACGTTGTTCACTACCACGGGGAAATACTAAATACTAACATGGTTGTCGAGAGGTTCATGGGAGCAGGAACTGCTTACCCTGCCGGTTTTATTGGTGGAGGAAATTAGAGTACTTGGAGAAAACCATTGACTGTATGCTGCAGATTATTGACAAACTTTATCGCATAAGGTTGTATCGAGTACCTCTCACCTTGAGCAAGAATCGAACTCATAACTGACGCATACATACGATGGATAAATAGATAACACAATATACACATTAAGGATTAATAAAGATGAAACACACATTTGGATATGAGACTATCCAAATGTACATATAAGATAATAGGGACTACCTGTGTAATCAGTGCCTATCACCACTAAAGCTGTGAGTTCGAACCACGTTCATAGCGTGGTGTACTCGATATAACATAATGTGATAAAGTTTGTCAGTGACTTGCGACAGGCCGGTGGTTTTCTCTGGGTACTCTGGTTTCCTCCACCAATAAAACTGACCGCCACGATATAACTGAAATATTGTTGAAAGTTGTGTACAACAAACCATCAAAACCAAACAGCATTTCACAGTCACGGTAGGGACTTCAATAATGAGCATAACCCACACTCTAAAATGTATATGAAACGGCCCCTAGCCCGTGGTTGAGTGGTACTATTTACTTCTGTCGATAAACACTATTTCTGGTCATCTTTTTAGTTTTGATGGTATTTGGTCTATATGATTTTATTTCCCAGATGTTAGATAATCAACAAGAAAACAAAATACAAGTGAAGTAATCTTACAAATACCGTCACCCTATACATGTTCAGGGCCATGGCAAGATAACACTAAAATATAGACTGTCTTGTAAATTATTCAATCTAATCCACTACTGTTGGAACAGGTAAGAATGATCATCAAAAAGTGAGGTCTGAAGAATGTAAGAATTGAGGAACTTGAGGTGATAACAATTAAAAAAACCTTTTGGTTGTAGATGAACTACATTTGTAAATGTATTCTATATACCAGTAGTGTCTCCTATTATTACTTGCAAAAGCAATAAAGCTTGAGTGTCTTTTCGTCAATGCATTTCGACTGGTCCCCGTACCTATTGATTCTACTGATATCACCAGATATTTCCACATCAGAATCACTTACATAGTGTACTGTTGCTTCAAATTTAGCATCACCGGGTGATGTTTCAATAACAAGTAAATATTTAGTGTCTTGAGTGCTACTGTAAATATACTTCTAATCGAGAAGCGTTCTTCCATAGCTTTATCTCGTTCGAAGTTCGATTTAACAATAGACGCTTTAACGACCGACTTTAAAACCAATACAGAGCACCTGTCTGAATACCGTTCTAGAAGTTTGTTCAATTTCAACACCAATGCGTTTGCCATGATTTGAACACGCTTTGATTTTAGATCTACACTTTCAGAAGCGTAACAAGGGCAGTAATGTTCCGGTATATCTGCGTCAAAGCAACTTCGTTTTTCTGGAATAGGACGGAATAGCGAAATCCCCCTTGATTTTTCATCAACTCTCTGTGTATGTTCATATTTGCTATTTAAAACATCTTGAAGTGTTTCGTACACATCAAATGCAGTCGTTAATCTTTCAGTATTCTTCAGCAAATTTTCATGAATATGTGGATATTTATCTTTTATATGTTTCGGAACGTAAATTGAAAATATTGGCATTAAGCTGGTAACCCTTCCTATATTAGTATTTTGAATTTCACTATACCTCGGTCCGTGGTCCGAATAAAAAACTAGTATTGCGTTTTCTAGTTTCTTCTTTTCGTACATCCACTGTAAAAATTCCATACTGTCTTTATCCGCTAACTGATAGAAGTTGATATAGTCATGTCCAAGTTCTGTATTGAAAGACATTCCAAACTTTCTATGGTTTTTATAAACTTCTATAAATCGTTTATAATATTCTATTAATATTTTATGCTTGGGAGTATTACCTACATATAAATACGAAGAATCACCAACTTTTAGATTTTTATATTCCATAAATAGTAGTACTTTACGAACGTCACGATCAGTGACGGGTTGAATTTTGTCGGCCGTTACGAAAAATGTGTTCATGTAATGTTCAGTTGGTTGGTCAGCAAAACCCAAAAACGGTGAAAGTATGGGGTAATCTTCACTAAACATGGTGACATATCCTTCCCGCGAAAAGTTTTTCCAGATAAACGGTCCTTCGTTCAATACTGTTTTAGTGTGTTGTGGTCTATACCCAGTTAGAAGCGCGGCCAAAGTTGGCCAAGTGTTATCACCAACTTTTGCATAACCATTGAAAGTGTATGCTTCTAAACCATCTAAATATTTCATTGGTTTTTTTGTGTAATTTGTTTATTTTTCCAAGAACAGATTTATACACACATGATTCTATAAACACAACGTTTCAATGCACAAAAGTTACAATGTAAAAACAAGTTGATCTTCATAACATACTGTTTTGTAATAACTTTTGAGATTCAAAGTTAGCAATGCCTTTTAAGTTATACAAGGTAACATATATCTCATTGTTAAGGGCATTTTCCGTCTCGCAATTAGATTCGACAGAGCATCATATCCATACAAATAAACGCCTAAGCTATCAGATTCATTATTAAACTCTCTCTTTACGAATTTCGATCTATAGTCTATTCCATATTGTAAACCGCTGTAAACATCCTGTCCATGCATAAATAAAGTCTTTCCTAATATATATGCAGGTTCCGTGCATGGAATTTCATCACCAAATGTTACTTCTTCGCCATTTATGCGAACGACAGGTTGACATTCACATCTTAATGACGTATATCCTTTTGATAACTTTATTGATTGGTTAATATGCAGTAACCCCTCGGAATCGATATACATCAACGGTTCACTCGATTTACAATTTATTGGGTTTACTTCCCAGAAAAAATCTGATATTGATGAATGATGTATATCAAACTTTGGTATGACACACGCACTTTAAATATCCTTATTTTTTAAATAGTGAAATACAGGTTCATTAAATTTTACATTAAACAAAATTACCAGAGAAAAACATGAATCCCGTAATAAACTGCCACATACGACATCTCCCATAAACGATGTATCTACATATAAATAGCATTCGATCAAAGAATTGGTTATACATAACGGGGGGGAGGGGGGGGGAGGGGGAGGGAGTGTAATAAACAATTCAATTCATAACATTAGGAGAGTAACTGAAATGAAAATAATAACACATGTATTAATATATCTTTACAATTAATTATTTCAAATGTGACATATTGGATCGTCGTAATTGACCATATTACTGCATCGGGGTGTAGTGGGTTCGAGCCCATGTAGTCGGGTCAATCCAAAGACTATGAAATTGATATTTGGTGCTTCTCCGCTAGACACATGGCATGTAGGATTATGAACAAATACTGTTTGGTTCGAAATCAGGATAAATGTGTCAGAGTAGGGACATGTCTATCCATGGACTATTGCTTCATTGAGCTAGCACTATAAAGTACAAAGCGTATAACATCGTCATCTCATCGAAAAACCACGGTGCCGTTGTGGCCGTGATCGTATGGTAGTTGGATTTACAACTACCTATGCAATCGATGCATATCACCACTGATGTTGTGGGTTCGACTCCCGCTCAGGGCGAGGTGTAAAACATTATGTGATAAAGTTTGCCAGTGACTTGTGGCAGGTCGGTGGTTTTCTCCGGGTCCTCCGGTTTCCTCCACCAATAAAACTGACCGCCACGATATAGCTGAAATATTGTTGAAAGTGGCGTTAAACACCATAAATACAACCAACCAATCGAAATGTCACTTCTCGCCATGGTATAACTGAACAAACTGCTTACTTGGTGTTGAACATTTGTTAAACTATGTATCTAAAATAGTTTTAATTAGACAGATTATAAAGAAGAACAAGTTACACAATTTACAAAAAATGTAGCTAGATATAATGATATGCTTTGTTATTTAATATCAAATAATAAATTAATGTACGCGTCTTGGCGAGTTTATTATTATAGCTAACAAGCGTATTTGATAATGCGACCAATTTGTATCATCTTACCGCTATACAAAGCCATCATTATTATAGCTTACAATTATAGTTCAATCACTTCAGATATAGGCATTACAATTCATATCCAATGCAGAGATAGAAATTAACGGTCGCCCGGTCGCCCACGGTGAGTAAAATTTCAGCTGGGTGATCAAATATTACTTTGCGGTCGCCCAGTTGGCAAATGAAATTTATTCATCACTCCAAGTTTCCGCTGCCAACGGAGTTTATAGAAAGGCATTAAATTCCGTATGAGTTTTACTAAAATGTCAGACAGAAAGTTGAAATTTGTTTATTTATTCTGTCAGACCGGCACATTCCTATTTTTACTAAATAGAACGTCTCCTCCTTCTTCCTACAGTATTGTAAACATCCTTTTAGTAGGAACGAGCACCTGCAATACATGGAGCCTTAAAACTGAAATATATTACTGAACACAGAAATAAGTTGACTTCCACACTCCGAAAGTATCAAAGATTGTTTGTATTTAATTAAATTTGTTTTGAGATGCTTATATATTGAAGATGACAACTGATTCATGTTCTTAACTAACCCGAATAATTCAGTGGTTATATTACTCTCCCGGTAGTCGCAGCGATAGTGCCGATAGATGGCGCAGTATTATTCGAGTTAGTTCTTAACTGAAATTAACTCGAATAATACTGCGCCCTCTATCGGCACTATCGCTGGATGATCTTAATATAGCAAGGCGTAATATAACGACTGGATTATTCGGGTTAAACTGAAATTAAAACAATCGTAACTACTCGGCCATTCTCGCCACCCTGTAACTTATTTGCAGGGTAGCGAGAATGGCCGAGTAGTTACGATTGGAAATTAAAAATGTAGGTAAACCGGATGTTGAAATTGATGTAAAATATTCGGAACGGGATCGGACAGTGAGATACGGATTGTTGGCCATATCTGCCTTATCTTATACAGAAAAACAGTCAATTGAAAAAAATATTTACATGGAAATTGATTGATACTTGTAATCTAAACTAAGGTGAATAACTTGTCTATTGCAATTGTACATTTTAGTGTATATTTATTTTCAATTGATATCCTAAAATTTCCAAAAGAATAGATGTGTATTGGATACTTTTATACAGTTTATTTTATACCATACTATAGAATATATTTCAAATTTATAAACCTATGAAATAAAAATTATCTGCTACATTTTACTTGTTTACAAATAAAAAAACAATATACAATACAATATCTGTATGCACACATATAATAATATACAGCATACAGTAAAAAAAATAATTAAATACAGATATTTACATATGCTGTATTCATTACATCAAATGGATACTGTGCACTATATATGTATGCCGACTGACATAATTTAGCTCACAGTCGCATAAAGACTGCTTACTAAATTGCCATCAAACGTCATTATAGACAAGTTTGACATCACAAAAAATGCATTCCTAACAAAATTAGGATTTTTTTTTTAGATCAGATCAGGACAAGACCTGATTAAATTTAATTATTGCTGGATCTATCACACAAATTAATTCAAAATATCTGGAAACCTTTTTTGCATGCCCATTCCTCTTTAAGAGTTTAAATTTTAAGTAGGCAGTTAATTCCTGTTTAGAAAATGTGGGAGTTTTTCAGTGACAATGGCATAAAACCTCCACAAAAGAGGAAGACAGACGAAGATAAAAATTCATACTGCTACAAGTATTTAAAAAGCCTGTATTACCTGATTAAATGGGTTTTTAAAATGAATAATTATTCATTTATGTCCGAATGTTTTGATTTTTCTTTTTCATCGACTGAAAAATAAAACTGGGCCCCTAAAAATTTAGCTGGGCCCCTAGAAATTAGAAGTCAGTAGCCCAGTTGGCTGCTGAGAAAAAATAGTTAATTTCTGTCCCTGCAATGCATGCTCATATCACTACAAAGTAAAGAAATTCTGAATAGACCAGTTTTTGAAAAGTCTGGACAGTCAGAACATTCTGAACATTGTCTGAAAAGCCTGGACAGAGTCTGAACTGTCTTAGCATTGTCTGAAAAGTCTGGTCACATTCTGAACTAGCTTGACATGTCTGAAGTTGGTTGGACACATTCTGAACTGTCTGAACATGTCTAAACTTGTCTGAACTTGTCTGAACATGTCTAAACTTGTCTGAACTTGTCTGAACTTGTCTGGACACATTCTGAACCTTCTTAACAGTGTTGAAACTACCCGGTATCTCAACAGTCTGGATTTTTCTCGAATATACTGAACTGCTTCATTCTAGTCTGAACTAACATTATATAAAAATACCTTCCAATGAAAATTAACTCTTGACAAAATTATATATATAAGAAAAGGGAGATAATTTGTATTCATTACACAAATAGGTATTTGGAATTTCTGAATAAGAAAATAAAGCTATGAATAAGTTAATGAGGTTTTTTATTCAGCAGATTAACAATAATATTCATAAATATTACAAATATATGATATTGTTTCATACCATAAACAATAGACAATGTTAAGAATGTTGAGAATTTGTTCAGACTCTGTTCAGAATGTTCAGACTTTTCAGACAATGTTCAGAATGTTCAGACTTTTCAGACAATGTTAAGAATGTTCAGACAATGTTCAGAATATTCAGACATTTCAGACAATGTTCAGAATGTTCAGACTTTTCAGACAATGTTAAGAATGTTCAGACTCTGTTCATACCATGTTCAGAATGTTCAGACTCTGTTCAGACCTTTCAGACACTGTTAAGAATGTTCAGACTCTGTTCATACCATGTTCAGAATGTTCAGACTTTTCAGACAATGTTCAGAATGTTCAGACTTTTAAGACAATGTTCAGACTTTTCAGACAATGTTCAGAATGTTCACTCTGTTCAGAAAATGTTCAGAATGTTCAGACTTCTCAGACAATATTCAGAATGTTCAGGATTTGTTGAGAATTTTCAGACAATATTCAAAATGTTTAGACTGTTCAGACTTTTTCAGAATTTCTAGCACAAAAACTGGTCTATTCAGATATTTCTTGACTTGTGTAATGTATAATAGTACACCTCTCGGGTTGGATTAACAAATTACATATACACAATGCGAATCTACATATTAACAGACAGCTATGCAATTAAGAAATAATCAATAATATATGTGTATCAATTCAACAATGTACTAGAAGGGGGTGCATATGTATAGTACATTGACTGTGAACACCAGTAGAACCATGGTGAACTTGATTGTGAACATCAGTAGAACCATAGTGAACATCAATACTAAGCTTGATTGTGAGCACCAGTAGAACCATAACGAAGATCTATAGTAAACCTGATTGTGAACACCAGTAGAACCGGCATAGTGAACATCCATATAGTAAACTTGATTTTGAACACCAGTAGAACCAGTGAACATAAATAGTGAATTTGATTTTGAGAACTACTAGAACCATAGTGAACATCAATAGTGAACTTGATCGTGAACACCAGTAGAACCATAGTGAACATCAATAGTGAACTTGATCGTGAACACCAGTAGAACCATATATAGTTGATGGTAATATAAATGCTGTGAAATATCGTGACATCCTTGATAATCATCTTTGGCCCATTTTGCCGACAAACCTTATCGTTTCCAAGATGACAATGCCCCTGTCCATCGGGCCCGCATAATTGAAGAATTCAAACGAGACAATGACATTCATGGCATGACATGGCCAGCTCAGTCTCCGGACTTAAATATTATTGAAAATTTGTGGCTTCGCATCAAGAGATCGCTACAAAATGCAGCAGGAAACATAAATACTCCTCAAGAACTGTTTACTGCCATTCAGGATATTTGGATGAACTTTACTGTGGATTACATTCAGAACTTGTATACCTCTATTCCACGCAGGATTCTGGCAGTTATACGGTCGAAGGGTTACCTCACAAAATATTAAGGTAAGTTTTTCATTTTTACCTAGTGTATTTTAATGGTGCAAAGAGCAATAACTCAAACTCGTTGACGTCTGCCATCTTGTTTTCGCGAATACTTTTGAGACGGCGCTGTATTGTTGTCTGCCTCTCAGATACCGGCTCTTCCTGTCATGTAACTGTCATGGGGTCACTGATCGTACTTGTAAACAAAAGAGCTGACTGAAATGTGCCTGTTTCTTATATAAAATACATGCTATGCAACATAATTACATCGTGACATTTTTATTTTTAACTTTAAAACAATAATTCGCGTATTCCGCTTCATCAACTGTTTTCCGTTTTTAATTTCCAATGAATTGACAAAATATCAAGCAAAGTAAATCACATGACATATTTACTATTTTTTATCAAAATTTTCGTGTTATCGGTTTTCGTACTATTATCGATTTTCCGATATAGCGATTAACAGTATTAACCCTTCATTCACTTGACGATTGGAATTTTCAAAGAATGGCTAGTTAAATATTTCTTTGTACATGAGATTGTTTTAAAGCCATTCTTGTATTTTAATATACTCTCGATCACAGGGGCTAGGTGCGTCCGAAAAAAAAAGAAAAAAAAATACTATATAATACTACAAGGGGGCGAACTCACTTGCTTCCATTTTTTTTAAGTCGTCGTGTTAAATTGATCGGAACTTCGGAACGCCTTAATATTTTCAAAAAATGTTTCCATCAGTCGAAAGTCAAGTTATTTTCCTTTCCAAAGAGACCCCAATTGTTAGTGTAGGCCTCCGAACTGCTGAGGTATCATACACGAACCAAAACAAAACGGCGTGAAAATCCGAAGTCGTACAAACGCTGGGTTGACCACTTCCCATCTGTGTACAGACTTTCCCATGCGTAAACGAGTAATTTTGACTAGCTAAATACTTTCATCCATTCAAATTATGATAAAATTTCTTACCTTACGCCAATTTATATGTCCTTTAAGTCTGTTTTTGAAAGAAATCCCATTTGCATCCTTGACAAACGCCATAGACATGACAATTGAGAGAGTTCTAACGGGCTTTTTGATTGGCTGAACACACACACACACACACACACAATTGTTGGTCCCTAAATAGTCGTATACCTATTTTTAAAGACTTTGGCTTGATTCGGCCGAATATGCCACTTAGGCGGTTCCAATTTTCTTGACATGTCTGTAATGGGGAATCCTTTTGATACATCGTATCTTCATTGTTTAGAATTGGGTTTTTGTCTCACTTCAAAAAGTTTCTGCTCTGTTACCTCAATAAATCAAGAAACACACCTAATATGTCAATAATATTTGGTGCATCAGCTTAGCTCAGTTTCCTGATGATTTTAAGTGTATACCCCTGCATTCACGGTTAATCGACTTTGACACAATATATAGTAATGATAAAGTTTCTGTTCACCTCAGTTAAACAAGAACCATGTATAATAGGTCTATGATATTTGATATGTAGTTAAATTAGCATCAATATATATTTTGGGGGCAAAGTAATTTATTTTGAGGTTGAAAGAACGCACAGTTTTAATATTCTATATAAGCAGAATTAAAATTTGAAAGACCTAACTATTTTTATTTTCAGTCCTGACTAGGCCAAGATATTTATTTTCAGATTTTTGGCGACCAAAATATTTATTTGAAAAAAAGTGCCAGCCCCCTCGAAATTAAATGATCGTCCCCTTATGTGTTACTGACAATAACTCAATTGTGTAGTCGTAATCCTTGATGATGGACTGTATACATCAAGCAACTTGATGTACGATGAACGGATGGAACCGTAAACGTAATCCAATTTTGATGGAATCAACGATCTATATAAATTTAATAAAACCGTGCTATCTGCACCCCTAGACACAAATTTTAAAATATTAAGTGCTTTAAGGCACTTATTTTTAAGCATTTTAATATGAGGTAGAAAGGTAAGTTTACTATCAAAAAGGAGACCTAAAAATTATGTTTCTTGAGCTATATTTATATGGGGAATTGTATAATTTGAACTCCGAGTTCGATTTTGCGTGAGTGATCATTGACCCAGTAAGTTTAGATAATTTTTTTCCAACAATGATATGCTCTAGAGTGATATTACAAGACAGGTTGATGTATCTTGAAAGGTGTGTCAGCATCCGACAAAAAATAGTCCACTACAACCGACATTTCATACTCCATTGACCTCGTTATCATTTTATTAATGCTTAGGTCAAAGTATTTCAGAAATATGGGATGCATCTAGAGGAATGAGTCAGCCTCCGACTGAAAGTAGGTCCCCACGACCCACCATTATTGATTTCATATACATTTGGTTATAGCTTAGGTCAACCCCCCCCCCCCCCCCCCCCCCCCCCCCCCCAGATCCCCAGATACTATAAGCACTACAGTGATGTCATCGTAATTCATTTAAAGGAGTGCGTCCGCCTACGACAGGAAATAGGTCATCACGACCGACATTTTACGCTTAATTACATCATTTAGACTTAGTTAAAGTTAAAATCAATTCCTTCCTCAGATACTATATATACTCTACAGTTATATCATTTGGGACGGTGGTGCATCTAGAGGTGTGTCAGCTTCCGATAGAAAATAGGTCACCACGACCGATATTTCATTCTTCATTGACTTCATTTACATTTGGTTAAAGAGGCATTAGCTACGATTTTGACTAAAAAAATTATATGTTTTGGAAATTGGTAAATAGCTTTAAAATGATGAAATAAAGGTAAATATTTCACGTACCACTTTTCGCCTTTTGAGAACGAAAATTACCATCGATTTATTATTTCCTTGCAAGCAAATAATTTGACCTCGCTTTCTCCCTGTGACGTCGCGCAAGGTGTTGCGTTACCAAACGTAACGTTAAAAAGAACGTTATAAACGTATGGTTTAGAATAAGAATTAAAAGTTGAAGCTTTGCTTGTTTTTTAGCGCAATTTTCAATCCATTTTATATAGGACCATATGAAGGTTATTTTTGTGTGTGTTTGGGATGTCATAATTTACACTTGCATTATAAACGTCTGTCAAATTTACCTTTCTTCGTTTCAAGAAAATATAAAAATACATTGTTTTATTTTAAATGTGAAATTAAAAATAAACAGCCTTTTGAAAATATGTGAAGTAAATATATCAAAGAAAATTTTTACTTATACATTGCTTGTTTCTGAATAAAGAATTCAAACTTCGGAAGATTTGTTTTCCAAATTTGCCACACACAAAAAAGAAAGAAAAACACATAAAAATAAAGATGACAAACGTGTATTATGCAGTTGTAAATATAAATCACGTCATGCATAAAAAAAGAAGAAAGAAGAAACAAATTACGTTCCATATTAAATCTTTTACTTTATGATTCCATGCTTTCAAGAATATCTTCATGCACACATTCACGAACAGAGATGGAGTCACGAGGTTCAATATCCGTTATGTACAAAATAGCTACTGAATAAACTATCGCTACCCTTCTTCGAACCACAGGCGCTCGTGGCACGGACCACCCCCCTTTTTCTAACTTTCTGTTTACAAATTTATTTTTCAATGAAATTTTTTTATTTCTTTATTATTTCAACCACTTCCGGTCCGGTTTAAATTGATTTAGAAAATTAAAAAAAAGGTGCTTTAAAAATCAAATGTCAGTAATTTGGAGTTGAAATTATTTTTATAATCTGCATTGAACAATTATCCGTATTTTAAAGGTTTACTTTACATTTGAGAGGAGATGATCATGTGGCATTGTTACACATGGCTGGTCTAGAGAATTCCGAATGCATATGAAAAATCCAGCGCAAACCGGAAGTGGTTGTATCCGTTTTATTGACTGAAATTTTTAATAAGCCACATTCGCTGACTATTCTTGTCCAATTTGTCTGAGGGGGGCCCGGTAGATATATTTAAATGTGGCAGTCGAAAAGAGAAATATCTCGGGAGTGTAACGATATAATTGGGTCAGCGAAAGGATCACAAATAAGCGACAAATATTGAGGCGAAGTGGGGAAGGGGAAAAGGGTAGATGTTTACCTTGAAGTAAGGAAGAGGAGGGGGCATATATTTTTTGAATGAAACAAGTGCCTGTGGATGTTGTGCCTTTATTTATTAATATGTCTGACTTTGACAAATTTAAATTTATATTTAGTAGTAATGATCTAAACATATGTAAAATGTGTATATTAGGTGTCAATAAGTTGGATAGTCTAAATCAGTCTAAAAAACAAGATTAATCAGTGGTTTTAATTTTTTATGTCACTTTTACTGATCTTTAATTGTCAATGGGAGGTAACTTGAAATTTTATACATATGTATTGTATGGGAGATAACTCTGTCTTTCCTCAGCTGTTATGTTATCAACTATTCTGTATTATATGATTATGTTATCAAATATTGTGTACTTAAAGTTGTCTTAGATGTGTTTGTCATGTTCTGTATTGATGATAATCCTTTGTTTGGATTTTTAGATCAATAAAAATTATAATTATTATTATTTACGAATATCCTTATCCCGATTTAACCAGACGAATATCGACTCGTCATTTAAAAATAAAATGGCAATCGAGTTTAAATGTACAATTCGTTTTAATCGGCTTACAGACTAACGGTCGTATCAACTTCATTGTCCAAAACACAAAGGACTGGTCAATAACGATGGCCAAATATAGAATTTTACACTCCGTCATGTTTAACCTGTATATTGTAGTACAATTTATTAAAGTTTGTCAGTGACTTGCGGCAGGTCGATGGTTTTCTCCAGTTTCCTCCACCAATAAAACTGACCACCGCGATATAACTGGTATATTATTGAAAGTGGTGCTAAACGCCATACACCTACATAATGCATATATGATCATATATACAGTCTTGTCAAGTATCCAGCGTGAGACTCGCCCAATTAAGTCTAAAAAATGAGTGATTAGATATTTCGTACCTGATTAGGTTTATCAAACCAACAAATATCTACTTATATAGTCGATCGTCTTCCATTTTCGGCAACTACTGGCCTCCATGTATAACCCAATCTAATTAAAATTAGATTCAGTTTATGTTGAGTTGCAAATACACTAACAAGAAAACAAGAAGCCACATCATCCTATATGGGAGGGGGGGGGTCATGTCATGTAACCTTTCATTGATCTTTGGTCGTACATGTAATTGCAAGACAGTTACATATACATATTGACCAATTGAAAAACAGCCCCAATCATGTGTTCGTTTTTAATACCTAAAGATTTGATAGGTTCGTCGCTGACTGGTCAGTATAAAATATCACCCATGACGTGGACCAATAGGGATGTCGTTATATGTTAGTGCATTACCCCAAGAAAATCGAGCAAACATCTATTTTTGACTAGATTGCCGTGTGACCCCACTGAAAGAGAGGAAAAAAACTTACCTACGAAATTGTCCAACGATCTTCACAAGCTACACAACATGGAGATATTGGTATTCTATTTATGTTTGTGCAAGTCAGAATTCTAACAAAAAGTAGGGAATAGATAAAATGAACGGACACACAGTATCATAACATAAGGTATGTAGTCATAAGAGAGCGACAATGAATATCAACCAAGTGAGTTAATCTTTAACTGCAAGATGTTCCCTCATTTTTTAATTACTTGCAAAAGCAATAAAGCTTGAGTGTCTTTTCGTCAATGCATTTCGACTGGTCCCCGTATCTATTGATTCTACTGATATCACCAGATATTTCCACATCAGAATCACTTTCATAGTGTACTGTTGCTTCAAATTTAGCATCACCGGGTGATGTTTCAATAACAAGTAAATATTTAGTGTCTTGAGTGCTACTGTAAATATAACTTCTAATCGAGAAGCGTTCTTCCATAGATTTATCTCGTTCGAAATTCGATTTAACAATAGACGCTTTAACGACCGACTTTAAAACCAATACAGAGCACCTGTCTGAATACCGTTCTAGAAGTTTGTTCAATTTCGACACCAGTGCGTTTGCCATGATTTGAACACGCTTTGATTTTAGATCTACACTTTCAGAAGCGTAACAAGGGCAATAATGTTCCGGTATATCTGCGTCAATGCAACTTCGTTTTTCTGGAATAGGACGGAATAGCGAAATCCCCCTTGATTTTTCAACTCTCTGTGTATGTTCAAATTTGCTATTTAAAACATCTTGAAGTGTTTCGTACACATCAAATGCAGTCGTTAATCTTTCAGTATTCTTCAGCAAATTTTCATGAATATGTGGATATTTCTCTTTTATATGTTTCGGAACGTAAATTGAACATATTGGCATTAAGCTGGTAACCCTTCCTATATTAGTATTTTGAATTTCACTATACCTCGGTCCGTGGTCCGAATAAAAAACTAGTATTGCGTTTTCTAGTTTCTTCTTTTCGTACATCCACTGTAAAAATTCCATACTGTCTTTATCCGCTAACTGATAGAAGTTGATATAGTCATGTCCAAGTTCTGTATTAAAAGACATTCCAAACTTTCTATGGTTTTTATAAACTTCTATAAATCGTTTATAATATTCTATTAATATTTTATGCTTAGGAGTATTATCTACACATAAATACGAAGAATCACCAACTTTTATATTTTTATATTCCATAAATAGTAGTACTTTACGAACGTCACGATCAGTGACGGGTTGAATTTTGTCGGCTGCTACGAAAAATGTGTTCATGTAATGTTCAGTTGGTTGGTCAGCAAAACCCAAAAACGGTGAAAGTATGGGGTAATCTTCACTAAACATGGTGACATACCCTTCCTGCGAAAAGTTTTTCCAGATAAACGGTCCTTCGTTCAATACTGTTTTAGTGTGTTGTGGTCTATACCCAGTTAGAAGCGCGGCCAAATTTGGCCAAGTGTTATCACCAACTTTTGTATAACCATTGAAAGTGTATGCTTCTAAAACATCTTCTAAATAATTCATTGTTAAGGGCATTTTCCGTCTTGCAATTAGATTCGACAGAGCATCATATCCATACAAATAAACGCTTAAGTTGATATCAGATTCATTATTCAACTCTCTCTTTAAGAATTTCGATCTATAGTCTATTCCATATTGTAAACCGCTATAAACATCCTGTCCATTGTCCGTACATCGTGCATAAATAAAATCACTTGATATATATACAGGCTCCGTGCATTGAATTTCATCACCAAATTTTACTTCTGCACCATTTATACGAAGGACAGGTTGACAATCACATCTTAGTGACGTATATCCTTTTGATAACTTGATTGATTGGTTAATATGCAGTAATCCTTCGAAATCGATATACATCAACGGTTCACTCGATTTACACTTTATTGGGTTTACTTCCCAGAAAAAATCTGATATTGATGAATGATGTATATCAAATTTTGGTATGACACATGCACTTTTAATATCCTTATTTTTGAAAGAGTGAAATACAGGTTTATTAAATTTCACATTAAACAAAATTACCAAGGAAAAACATATTAACCCTGTTATAAACTGCCGCATGCGACATCTTCCATAAACAATATATCCGCATATAAATTGAATGCGATCCCAGAATGAGTTGTTCATAATGAAATAAACTGTTTTGTCCTATAAATCTGTACTTCTAACTGAAAAAGGAATAACAAAATTCACACGTACACATTTTTAGAAAAACATAAAAGGTTAAATATGTTTTTATATCAAAGCACCAAATACGTTTAGTCTGCATTTATTAAAGAGCGATATCGACAACCTTCGCAATGAAATGAATAAATAATATTTAACTTGAATAAAGAATTAAACTAATATTAAAAAAATTAAGCCCCCTGTTATGTAATAAAATCACGTGACAAATAAGATTAAAGAAAATAAAAAAGGAGTGATTCATTATTTGAAAATAATGACACGATTAATGACACGATTAATGGCATCTTGACTCTAAGCACACTTGTGTGAAGAAGACATTTTTTTAAAGAAACATATAAAAGTGTTCTTGGATGATTATGTGAAGATTACAAATAGCACAAAGATTCGAAACTGCCAGAAAAAAAACTATGTGTGTCTCATTCGAACTTCAAAGGTACATTCTGTGTTACAAACTTAAGAGTAAACATAATTGTTTTTTTTTGTCACTAGTTCAATGCCACTGTGGTTTGAATTGGTTAGGGGTCTACCATTTAACTTTTAGCGAATTGACTGATGTAACTCTCAGTCATGAATAGAAGTGAAGGCAATTGGGGAGGGGGGCCTCTTCCAAACACTAATGTCTTCGCGAATTGCTTCCTTGGTGTTTAAGTTGTGAAGTCAATGTATGTATGAAAACTGAATATGTGACAAAAAGAATTTCATTACTCGTGGTGCCATTGCACAATTATACATGTTATGTCGACTGGTACCAACAAAATTCTTCCGATTTGTGTTGCATTTTCTTTTACTTAAATGGAGAGTATGGTAATAATACCCCGATCCCACTAAAAAATCTGATATTGATGAATGATGTATATCAAATTTTGGTATGACACATGCACTTTTAATATCCTTATTTTTGAAAGAGTGAAATACAGGTTTATTAAATTTTACATTAAACAAAATTACCAGGGAAAAACATGTTAACCCTGTTATAAACTGTCGCGTACGACATCTTCCATAAACAATGTATTCACATATAAATAGTATTCGATCAAAGAGTTTGTTATACATAACGGGGGGAGTGTAATAAACAATTCAATTCATAACATTAGGAGAACAACTGAAATAAAAATAATAACACATGTATTAATATATCTTTGCAATTAATTATTTCAAATGTGGCATATTGGATCGTCGTAATTGACTATATTACTGCATCGGGGTGTAGTGGTTAGTCGTGTTGGCCATGAGTGTCGTAAATCATGGGTTCGAGCCCATGCAGTCGGATCAATCCAAAGACTATGAAATTGATATTTGGTGTTTCTCCACTAGACACATGGCATGCAGGACCATGAACACATACTGTTTGGTTCGAAATGAGGATAACTGTGTCAGAGTAGCGACATGTCTATCCATGGACTATTGCTTCATTGAGCTAGCACTATAAAGTACAAAGCGTATAGCATCGTCATTTCATCGAAATACCACGGTGCCGTTGTGGCCGTGATCGTATGGTAGTTGGATTTACAACTACCTATGCAATCGATGCCTATCACCACTGATGTTGTGGGATCGACTCCCGCTCAGGGCGAGGTGTAAAACATTATGTTATAAAGTTTGCCAGTGACTTGCGGCAGGTCGGTGGTTTTCTCCGGGTCCTCCGGTTTCCTCCACCAATAAAACTGACCGCCACGATATAGCTGAAATATTGTTGAAAGTGGCGTTAAGCACCATAAAACCAACCAACCAATCGAAATGTCACTTCTCGTCATGGTATAACTGAATAAACTGCTTACTTGATGTTGAACATTTGTTAAACTATGTATCTAAAATAGTTTTAATTAGATAGATTATAAAGAAGAACAAGTTACACAATTTAGCTAGATATAATGATATGCTTTGTTATTTAAAATCAAATAATAATGTACCCGTCTTGGCGAGTTTATTATTATAGCTAATAAACTATCAGTGATTTGATTTGATTTGATGCTTGGTGTTTAACGCCACTTTCAACAATATTTCAGCTGTTTCATGGCGACCAGTTTTAGTGATGGAAGAAGCCGGAGTACCCGGAGAGAACCACCGTCCATGGGCAAGCAACTAGTAAACTTTATCACTTGCGGCTGCGAGTCGAGTGCACCCTTTTTTGTAATTTACATAGCCGTGCGCGAACCCACGCCGTATTGGTGATAGGCTTATATGAGTTGTGAGGTAATCCAACTACCTAACTCATTGAGCCACCCGGGCCCTACAACTACCTAACTCATTGAGCCACCCAGGCCCTACAACTACCTAACTCATTGAGCCACCCAGGCCCTACAACTACCTAACTCATTGAGCCACCCGGGCCCTACAACTACCTAACTCATTGAGCCACCCAGGCCCTACAACTACCTAACTCATTGAGCCACCCGGGCCCTACAACTACCTAACTCATTGAGCCACCCGGGCCCTACAACTACCTAACTCATTGAGCCACCCGGGCCCTACAACTACCTAACCCATTGCGCCACCCGGGCCCTACAACTACCTAACTCATTGAGCCACCCTGGCCCTACAACTACCTAACTCATTGAGCCACCCGGGCCCTACAACTACCTAACTCATTGAGCCACCCTGGCCCTACAACTACCTAACTCATTGAGCCACCCGGTAAACTATCAGTGAAAAAATAAGATTTGACCAAGACGTTATTAAGATCATAGTAATATCATCACTGATCAATTGTTAAATTGATTAAGTATTGAAGATGTTGCACTCGATAATCATATTAAAAATCAAAATATATAAATTGAATGTAAACATAGTTAAGCGGCAGCCATCGCCAGCAAAATTCGCCTCGTATTCGGCCATTAATCGTACCTCGGCATGCCAGTCGTGCGGCATTGTAAGGAATATAATGTCCAATATAAAAACCATCCCAGATATCAGAGATATAAACTGGCATGTTTAACTAATGTAATTGAAAAATAAAATGGCAATTAAAACTTTAACCAAATGTAAATGAAGTCAATGTAGAATGAAATATCGGTCGTGGTGACCTATTTTCTATCGGAAGCTGACACACTTCTAGATGCACCACCGTGCCAAATGATATAACTGTAGAGTATATATAGTATCTGAGGAAGGAATTGATTTTAACTTTAACTAAGTCTAAATGATGTAATTAAACGTAAAATGTCGGTCGTGATAACCTATTTCCTGTCGTAGGCGGACACACTCCTTTAAATGAATTACGATGACATCACTGTAGTGCTTATAGTATCTGGGGATCTGGGTGCGGGGGTGGGGGGGGGGGGGGGGGGGGGGGGGGTCGTTGACCTAAGCTATATGTATATGAATTCAATGACAGTGGATCATGGGGCTGACTCATTCCTCTAGATGCATCCCATATCTCTGAATTACTTTGACCTAAGCATTAATAAAATGGTAACGAGGTCAATGGAGCATGAAATGTCGGTTGTAGTGGACTATTTTTTGTCGGATGCTGACACACCTTTCAAGATACATCAACCTGTCTTGTAATATCACTCTAGAACATATCATTGTTGGAAAAAAATGATCTAAACTTATTGGGTCAATGATCACTCAGATCACTCAGTAAACTTACCTGTCTACCTCATATTAAAATGCTTAAAAATAAGTGCCTTAAAGCACTTAATATTTTAAAATTTGTGTCTGGGGTGCGGATAGCACGGTTTTATTAAATTTATAAAGATCGTTGATTCGATCAAAATTGGATTACGTTTACGGTTCCGTCCGTCCATCGTACATCAAGTTGCTCCATCATCAAGGATTACGACTCTCACTTGGAGCGTTCAGAACGTCTGTATGTTGAAGCAAATGAGTCTTCCCTTGAAAACAGACGTATGAAATGTTCGGCAGACATTCTACAATGTCAACAATTTATATGATTTATTTACAAATGTCGCAGGCGACACAATTTTGAAATTTTGAAAAGGAAATTAATTTACATACAAAAATATAGTTATATACCGGTAACATACGTTCTAAATATATGGTTTTATCTTTTTAATGTTTCTTTTATTTGTACATATAATTCCGATTGCTTTATAGACAAGTATGTAAACATGTATTATGTTTTATGTCTAAGGATCTTGTAGGTGTCTAAGTTTAATAATACAATTTGTTCACGACACGATTTAGATATATACATGTAGCTGAAATATTGCTAAAGTTGGCGTTAAACATCAATCAATCACTCAATCGCAAAATCGATCTTCAAAGACCCAAAATGTTACAAAACACCTGTCTTAAATTACCTACATGACACGAATGTTGTGATCCCTATAGAGGCCTTCTAACAGTATCGTGTTTGTGTTACATAGACTGTTTGATTAAGGAATTAGGTACATTTCACTAAATAATGCCAAGCTTGTTGACTATGTTGATCGTGTCTATCCCATTGAACTTGATATAAAGAATATCGTAGATACAGTGGAGTCTGCTTCATACTTTGACATATACATTGAACTTGATATAAAGAATATCGTAGATACAGTGGAGTCTGCTTCATACTTTGACATATACATTGAACTTGATATAAAGAATATCGTAGATACAGTGGAGTCTGCTTCATACTTTGACATATACATTGAACTTGATATAAAGAATATCGTAGATACAGTGGGGTCTGCTTCATACTTTGACATATACATTGAACTTGATATAAAGAATATCGTAGATACAGTGGAGTCTGCTTCATACTTTGACATATACATTGAACTTGATATAAAGAATATCGTAGATACAGTGGGGTCTGCTTCATACTTTGACATATACATTGAACTTGATATAAAGAATATCGTAGATACAGTGAAATCTGCTTCATACTTTGACATATACATTGAACTTGATATAAAGAATATCGTAGATACAGTGGAGTCTGCTTCATACTTTGACATATACATTGAACTTGATATAAAGAATATCGTAGATACAGTGGAGTCTGCTTCATACTTTGACATATACATTGAACTTGATATAAAGAATATCGTAGATACAGTGGAGTCTGCTTCATACTTTGACATATCCATTGAACTTGATATAAAGAATATCGTAGATACAGTGGGGTCTGCTTCATACTTTGACATATACATTGAACTTGATATAAAGAATATCGTAGATACAGTGAAGTCTGCTTCATACTTTGACATATACATTGAACTTGATATAAAGAATATCGTAGATACAGTGGAGTCTGCTTCATACTTTGACATATACATTGAACTTGATATAAAGAATATCGTAGATACAGTGGAGTCTGCTTCATACTTTGACATATACATTGAACTTGATATAAAGAATATCGTAGATACAGTGAAGTCTGCTTCATACTTTGACATATACATTGAACTTGATATAAAGAATATCGTAGATACAGTGAAGTCTGCTTCATACTTTGACATATACATTGAACTTGATATAAAGAATATCGTAGATACAGTGGAGTCTGCTTCATACTTTGACATATGCATTGAACTTGATATAAAGAAGATCGTAGATACAGTGGAGTCTGCTTCATACTTTGACATATACATTGAACTTGATATAAAGAATATCGTAGATACAGTGGAGTCTGCTTCATACTTTGACATATACATTGAACTTGATATAAAGAATATCGTAGATACAGTGGAGTCTGCTTCATACTTTGACATATACATTGAACTTGATATAAAGAATATCGTAGATACAGTGGAGTCTGCTTCATACTTTGACATATACATTGAACTTGATATAAAGAATATCGTAGATACAGTGGAGTCTGCTTCATACTTTGACATATACATTGAACTTGATATAAAGAATATCGTAGATACAGTGGAGTCTGCTTCATACTTTGACATATACATTGAACTTGATATAAAGAATATCGTAGATACAG
The DNA here is from genome assembly GCA_963383655.1 of Bathymodiolus septemdierum. Lineage (NCBI taxonomy): Eukaryota > Metazoa > Mollusca > Bivalvia > Mytilida > Modiolidae > Bathymodiolus > Bathymodiolus septemdierum. The sequence continues at coordinate 42,473,344 of OY726522.1, forward strand.
TGGAGTCTGCTTCATACTTTGACATATACATTGAACTTGATATAAAGAATATCGTAGATACAGTGGAGTCTGCTTCATACTTTGACATATACATTGAACTTGATATAAAGAATATCGTAGATACAGTGGAGTCTGCTTCATACTTTGACATATACATTGAACTTGATATAAAGAATATCGCAGATACAGTGGGGTCTGCTTCATACTTTGACATATACATTGAACTTGATATAAAGAATATCGTAGATACAGTGGGGTCTGCTTCATACTTTGACATATACATTGAACTTGATATAAAGAATATCGTAGATACAGTGGAGTCTGCTTCATACTTTGACATATACATTGAAATTGATGGTTAGGGTCCGTCAAAAACTAAACTTTACGACAAAAGAGATGATTTCAATTTCCCATTGTGATCGTTCTGTTTATATTGATGAACATTACAATAGCACCTGCATATGGAGTATATATCTGTCATTATGTACGATATTCCAGGGCATGTGGTTCCTATTATGGTTTCCTTGATAGACAGTTGTTATAAGGGAAGCTACTCTACCAAGGGTTCCTATAGTGATTAAGTTGAAATCACTTCACACATTTTGTAGTCGCCATCATGACTTGTTTAACTATTACGGGATATCAGTGTCACAGATGACTAATCACAGAGTTTGAAACAAGAGTAACACGACTGGCATCACTAGTGGAGCAGGAACTGTCTATCCTTCCGGAACACCTGAGTTCGTCCCCGGTTTTTAGCGGGGTTCGTGTTGCTCAATTTTAGTTTACTCTGTAGTGTTTTGTACAGCATTGTTTCTCTTTTTCCATTTTGCCATTTTAAAACCTTCGATTTATGGCTTCCGATTATCCCTCTAGTATGTTCAAACTTTTTGTATTCAAAATACACACCCAAGAAATAATTTTATAGACTAACATTCGAAGATTTTTCTACTAACTATTTAATAACATTTTTGATGAAAACGTAAAAAAAGCATGATGGAAATTTCTGTATCTTGTCATGTAATATTCTGAATGACAAATCAGCCATTGTAATAAAAGTATCTTGTCAATTACTAAGACCGTATGCTTATACTAGTAAGCACACGCATTTAAGAGTCAACGTTCATAAAGTTCAAAAACAAATTTTATGATTGAAATTCATATCTTAGCGGAAAATAAAAAAGTTTATAATTTCTATAAAAAGAACCAAAATAATTACCTTGAATTCGATTCAATTCTTAGTCACAAAAGAAAATACTACCGCTCACCTACATATTCTTGACCAGTGTCCCGGTTTACATGCTATGTACAACGATTTAAATGATATTTGTCTTCGCTGCATGAAGCTTAAATGAAATTGCTAGTGTTTGAACATTCACTGTGATATAATCAGCTTACGGACTAATGGACAAACATATTTTTTTAAATGTCATGCAAGTATGTCATCGTGTAAGCTGTGGTTGCTTACATTTAGTAGACGGACTTTGAATAAAAACGTAGATTTCAAATTTAGTTCGCACGACGCGTTTTTGGAATAACCTTCATCAGGTGACGCTCAAAGTCAAAATATTTGAAAACCAAATAAGTTAAAAGTGTTTGAGAGCAAGAAAACCAACGGGCCTAAACAGAATAGCAAAAATCAGCTAAGGCCACATATGTCTGAGGGAGGAGAACCTTTGTTTGCATGGCGGTTTCTCAAATCTTGGTTTTCGGGTAATGCAGTTGTTTAGTAGCTTTTTCAGTCTGACCACAGTTCAATGTTCACTCCAACATTTACCCAACACCACCCTTGAAAACTATAAGGTTATTACAAAGCCGCTTATTCAACAATCCTATTTATATTTTGGTTTTGTAAAGGACTCCTTTCGTTTTGTTTTGAGGAAACTTTATACAGAACCTTCCATAGGTGCTTCCTATCAACTTTCAATTAATTTGGTCAAATGGTTTTAGAAAAGATTTTTTTAACTGGCCAATCACAAGCAAGAAATTCATATGGCGGCCACATTAGTTATATGATCGGCACTAAATATGGAAATTTTGTACAGAATCTCCCATACATCATATCTACAAAGTAAAAAATTCATTGTGCACCCTATTTTCAGATGAGATGATTGTTTTTTAATTTCAGCCAATCAGAAACAAAAATTGCCAATCGCGACAATGTTTTTAATTCATATCTTATAGATGCTTCCTGTAAAATTTTGCTATATTTATGGAAGTGATTTCATAGAAGATTTCTAGAAATCGACAAACCAGAAACGAGAATTGCCTAGATGGCGACCATGTTTGCTCGAGACAAAATGAGCAATCTGATTATAGAGGACATTCCATAGATCGTGTTACTCGATCTTTAGTTTTATGTGTATGCTTTGTAGATCGATGTTTATCCTTTTGTCCTTTTCCTTTTGGCCATTGTGTTTTCTGTCCTTCTTCGATTTACGGATTCTGATTGCCCCTTTGGTGTCTTCAAACTCTTCTTGATAGAGGACTTTCCATAAATGCTTCCCATAAAATTTCGCTTATTTGGCCAAGCGGTTTTTTAGGAATTGACCAACCAGAAACAAGAATTGCCTATGACGGCCATGTTTGTTAACGCATCGGAACGAAATGAGCAGTCTTATTAGAGGACCTTCCATAGATCCTTCCTACGAGGTTTCGGTTCATTTGATTACGGAGTTTCAGAACAGAAGATTTTGCTTAGAAATTGGCTAACCAGAAACAAGTATTTCCTAAGGCGGCCATGTTTTCTAACGGATCGGGACGAAATGACGCAATGAGCAATCGTTATAGAGGACCTTTCATAGATGTTTCCTACCAAGTTTCGTTTCATTTGGCCAAACGGTTTCATAAGAAAAGATTAAAATGTGAAAAGTTAACAGACGACGGACGCCAATTGATGGCAATAGCTCACATGGCCTTTCGATCAGGTGAGTTGAAAACAAAACTAGAAACCAACAACAAAACGAATTCAGCGATTGACTGAATGTTTGGTCAAAAACTAAATACAAAATTACTTATACATTGTTTGTATTATTCATTTACGAATAATTTAATTTGATTTGAATACTTCAATCTGCTTGGCTAATCCGCCTGCAGCAAATGTTGGTTATACTTGATAACCTGGGTTGGTATTGTGACGTCACCAACGTGTTCATCCGTAAAAATTCAAATAGTCACACGGAATAATCGTAATTAAAATCGAAGAATCATTAAATTTTGTTGTAAAAATTAAATTATAAGGAATATATGAACAATCGAGTTTAAATGTACAATTCGTTTTAATCGGCTTACGGGCTAACGGTCGTACCAACTTCATTGTCCAAAACACAAAGAACTGGTCAATAACGATGGCCAAATATAGAATTTTACACTCCGTCATGTTTAACCTATATATTGTAGTACAATTTATTAAAGTTTGTCAGTGACTTGCGGCAGGTCGATGGTTTTCTCCAGTTTCCTCCACCAATAAAACTGACCACCGCGATATAACTGGTATATCATTGAAAGTGGCGCTAAACGCCATACACCTACATAATGCATATATGATCATATATACAGTCTTGTCAAGTATCCAGCGTGAGACTCGCCCAATTAAGTCTAAATTAAATGAGTGATTAGATATTTCGTACCTGATTAGGTTTATCAAACCAACAAATATCTACTTATATAGTCGATCGTCTTCCATTTTCGGCAACTACTGGCCTCCATGTATAACCCAATCTAATTAAAATTAGATTCAGTTTATGTTGAGTTGCAAATACACTAACAAGAAGTCACATCCTGTATGGAGGGGGGGGGGGGGGGGGGGGGGGGGAGTCATGTCATGTAACCTTTCATTGATCTTTGGTCGTACATGTAATTGCAAGACAGTTACATATACATATTGACCAATTGAAAAACAGCTCTAAGCATGTGTTCGTTTTTAATACCTAAAGATTTGGTAGGTTCGTCGGAGACTGGTCAGTTTAAAATATCATCCATGACGTGGACCAATATGGATGTCGTTATATGTTAGTGCATTACTCCAAGAAAATGGAGCAAACATCTATCTTTGTCTAGATTGCCGTGTGACCCCACTGAAAGAGAGGAAAAAAACTTACCTACGAAATTGTCCAACGATCTTCACAAGCTACACAACATGGAGATATTGGTATTCTATTTATGTTTGTGTAAGTCAGAATTCTAACAAAAAGTAGGGAATAGATAAAATGAACGGAACACAAAAGTATCATAACATAATTTATGTAGTCATAAGAGAGCGACAATGAATATCAACCAAATGAGTTAGTTTTTAACTGCAAGATGTTCCCTCTTTTTTTAATTACTTGCAAAAGCAATAAAGTTTGAGTGTCTTTTCGTTAATGCATTTCGACTGGTCCCCGTATCTATTGATTCTACTGATATCACCAGATATTTCCACATCAGAATCACTTTCATAGTGTACTGTTGCTTCAAATTTAGCATCACCGGGTGATGTTTCAATAACAAGTAAATATTTAGTGTCTTGAGTGCTACTGTAAATATAACTTCTAATCGAGAAGCGTTCTTCCATAGATTTATCTCGTTCGAAATTCGATTTAACAATAGACGCTTTAACGACCGACTTTAAAACCAATACAGAGCACCTGTCTGAATACCGTTCTAGAAGTTTGTTCAATTTTAACACCAATGCGTTTGCCATGATTTGAACACGCTTTGATTTTAGATCTACACTTTCGGAAGCGTAACAAGGGCAATAATGTTCCGGTATATCTGCGTCAAAGCAACTTCGTTTTTCTGGAATATTACGGAATAGCGAAATCCCCCTTGATTTTTCATCAACTCTCTCTGTATGTTCAAATTTGCTATTTAAAACATCTTGAAGTGTTTCGTACACATCAAATGCAGTCGTTAATCTTTCAGTATTCTTCAGCAAATTTTCATGAATATGTGGATATTTATCTTTTATATGTTTCGGAACGTAAATTGAAAATATTGGCATTAAGCTGGTAACCCTTCCTATATTAGTATTTTGAATTTCACTATACCTCGGTCCGTGATCCGAATAAAAAACTAGTATTGCGTTTTCTAGTTTCTTCTTTTCGTACATCCACTGTAAAAATTCCATACTGTCTTTATCCGCTAACTGATAGAAGTTGATATAGTCATGTCCAAGTTCTGTATTAAAAGACATTCCAAACTTTCTATGGTTTTTATAAACTTCTATAAATCGTTTATAATATTCTATTAATATTGTATGCTTAGGAGTATTATCTACACATAAATACGAAGAATCACCAACTTTTATATTTTTATATTCCATAAATAGTAGTACTTTACGAACGTCACGATCAGTGACGGGTTGAATTTTGTCGGCTGCTACGAAAAACGGATTGGTGTAATGCTCGGTTGGTTGATCTGTGAAACCTCGAAAACAAGATATTCTAGGGAAATCCTCACTGAACATAGTTACATATCCATTTTGTGAAAAGTTTTTCCAGATAAACGGTGCTTCATTCATTATATTTCCACTCTGCTGTGGTCTATACCCAGTTAGAAGCGCGGCCAAATTTGGCCAAGTGTTATCACCAACTTTTGTATAACCATTGAAAGTGTATGCTTCTAAAACATCTTCTAAATATCTTGTTGTTAAGGGCATTTTCCGTCTGGCTATGAGGTTAGAGAGAGCATCGTATCCAAACAAATAAACACTTAAGTTACTCTCAGACTCATTTTTAAATGTTTTCTTTATGAAAGTCGATCTATAGTCTATTCCATATTGTAAACCGCTATAAACATCCTGTCCATTGTCCGTACATCGTGCATAAACAAAGTCGTTCGATATATATACAGGATCCGTGCATGGAATTTCATCACCAAATTTTATCTCCTCGTCATTTATACGAACGACAGGTTGGCACACACATTTTAATGACGTATATCCATTTGCTGACATTACGGTTCGATTGATTTGTAGCAGTCCTTCGGAATCGATATACATCAACGGTTCACTCGATTTACACTTTATCGGGTTTACTTCCCAGAAAAAATCTGATATTGATGAATGATGTATATCAAACTTTGGTATGACACATGCACTTTTAATATCCTTATTTTTGAAAGAGTGAAATACAGGTTTATTAAATTTCACATTAAACAAAATTACCAGAGAAAAACATATTAACCCTGTTATAAACTGCCGCATACGACATCTTCCATAACAAATATATCCACATATAAATTGAATGCGATCCCAGAATGAATTATTCATAATGAAATAAACTGTTTTATCCTATAAATCTGTACCTCTAACTGAAAAAGGAATAACAAAATTCACACGTACACATTTTTAGAAAAACATAAAAGGTTAAATAAGTTTTTATATCAAAGCACCAAATACGTTTAGTCTGCAATTTTTAAAGAGCGATATCGATAACTTTCGCAATGAAATAAATAAATAATATTTAACTTGAATAAAGAATTAAACTAATATTAAAAAATTTAAGCCCCCTGTTATGTAATAAAATCACGTGACAAATAAGATTAAAGACTTACAAAATAAAAAAGGAGTGATTCATTATTTGAAAATAAAGACACGATTAATGGCATATTGACTGTTTACAGCACACTTGTGTGAAGAAGACATTTTTTTAAAGAAACATATAAAAGTGTTCATGGATGATTATGTGAAGATTACAAATAGCACAAAGATTCGAGACTACCAGAAATTTTTTTATGTGTGTCTCATTCGAACCTTCAAAGGTACATTCTGTGTTACAAACTTAAGAGTAAACATAATTGTTTTTTTTTGTCACTAGTTCAATGCCACTGTGGGTTGAATTGGTTAGGGGTCCACCATTTAACTTTTAGCGAGGGGGAATGCCCCCCCCCCCCCTACAAGCCAGAATTTTTTACCCACACAAGCGAAAATCAGATTTTTTTTTAGTTCTTGTTGAAGACTGTAGGGTCAGATTATTACTTTTTTTTGTGCATCTTTCAGACCAAGATATTTTTATGCTATAACATTTGGCGACGGAAAAATAAGATAAACATAAACATGTACATCCTCCTTAAACTGTTGTTCCCTTATTGGTGTTTTATATATCATTACTTTCAGCAATGTTCAGCGCTATCACGACTACCAGTTACAGCGAATTGACTGATGTAACTCTCAGTCATGAATATAAGTGAGGGCAATTGGGGAGGGGAGCTCTTCCAAACACAAATGTCTTCGCGAATTGCTTCCTTGGTGTTTAAGTTGTGAAGTCAAGGTATGTATGAAAGCTGAATATGTGACAAAAAGAATTGCACAATTATACATTATACTGGTACCAACAACATTCTTCCGATTTGTGTTGCATTTTTTTTACTTAAATGGAGAGTATGGTAATAATACCCCGATCCCACTAAAATATGGGGGCCGTCGTGGTCGTGATCGTATGGTAGTTGGATTTATGACTACCTATGCAATCAGTGCCTGTCACCACTAACCCCGCCCAGGCGAGGTGTACTCGATACTACATAATGTGATAAAGTTTGTCAGTAACTTGCGGCAGGTCGATGGTTTTAAACGCCGGTTTCCTCCCCAATAAAACTGACCGCCACGATTTAAATGAATTATTGTTGCAAGTGGCGTTAAACACCATACCCCCCCTCCACTAAAATATGCCAACATTTCTATATTTTTTAATTTAAATTACAATTTAACGATAGCCATTACAACACACACTTAACCTTTATTGGCTTCTAAATACCACATACGTTTCTTTATATGATCGAAATTCCGAGTATAAGCTATATAAAATATTGATAAATACAAATGTAAACATTCTTCCACAAACGAGCTATTTGAAAACAATGCTAATTCATTGTGAAAATAACTATTTAAAAAATGACATTATATGGTAAAACAATCACGTTGAATATAATGATATAAGAAAAACCATTTTGTACTACCACTTGTCTGCTATATATAAATATACATTACCATTGTCCAGTCTTGACCAGTGCTGGTGTTTGAATTGTCCACATTGTCTTATTCCTTTGTCGGCTCAACATTGAAAAATTATATATGGTATAAAATAGATGGATATAAATGCAGAACTGAGTGAACTTTGACTAAAATAACATGAAATGTTGTATAAGTTTTTATCGTTGTCGTAACATGTTATAGAACCATACTAAGCAGCTACATGACTGAAACTCTAAGTCGTAATTGATTTTTAATTCAAATATAACTCATAGCGATATTTAAAACGCTTTTATTTACATTTTTAACCATTTCGAGTAAAGCAAATATTATTCTAAGGGTCATCTATATAATTTAAATGCTAGTCTGTCTGACGAAAAGATCATAAACACAAATAAAATAACACATTTTTAACTTCACACTGATTTTTACGTAATTATTGTTAAACAATGCTAATTCATTGTGAAAATAACTATTTAAAAAATGACATTATATGGTAAAACAATCACGTTGGATATAATGATATAAGAAAAATCATTTTGTACTACCACTTGTCTGCTATATATAAATATACATTACCATTGTCCATTTCATGTGATTTCATGGATTGCTATACTTTTATTGAATAGAGCCAAATGCGAGAATGATACACGCAAGTTTATCGTTAATATGAAAAATGGAAAATTAAGGCACACGAATACATCCGATGTTGCGAATTTGAAAGTAGCATGACATTGTAATTGCACTTGCTTGTTTTACATGCATAATGTCCTGTCGAAAAATATGCCGAGGTTTTTAACAAACGAAGCATTGATTACTATAGTTCCTTAGGTACTGATTGCACATGTAGTTGTAAATCCAACTACCATACGACCACGGCCACGACGACCTCAGTTCATTTTCAGGATCATCCATGTCGGTCTCAAATTCATTTTTTTAAGTCACATACTTCTACCAATTATTGACCGTCTTCAACAAGTTGAAGGTTATGTCAGAGGTTGCCAATTGAAAAGGTTTTAAATTTTTTTTATATAGGTTTCATATATTAGTATTTGAAGATTTCAAGTCAACCGAGCAGGGCCGTCTTAACAGCATTATAAGCCACAGGCAATATAAGGGAGTGCACTGGGACCCCTACATACTTAACCACTCACATGAATAAAACTGTAAATGTCGATAAAATTAAACATATATTTATTGTATTGGTACTTCCAACAAAATCAGTGCCGTTTAAGCATTAAAAAAAGATGCCATACACAACATACATAGATTAGTATGGCCCCTATGGTCGTGGGCCCCCGGGAAACTGTCCAGCGTGCCCATAGACTAGTCAAAATAGATGAAAAATATGGCAAACCTCAAAAAAATTGCAACAGAATTATTTTGGAAATTTTCCAGTCCTGAAAGGCTTTCTTAGCATCATACTAAAAGTCTACCACGATATCAGTTGGGGAAAATGTATTTTTGGGGTAAAAAAGAGCAAAATTTGTTAAAAATCGTGAAAAACTGGAAATTGCTCATACAATGTTAGTTCTTGAACAAAACATCCCAAATCAAAAGTTTAGCAACACTTTTTCATGTGTTCAATTAAAAACAATATATTTTACATTTTTTTCAGGAGTATAAACAGCAGACTTTTTGGGCAAAAACATCAAATTTTAGTGAAAAGTTGCGAAAAAATACCGTGACCTGACTACAAAAGCAAACAACAAAAGGAAAAATAGTAACAGAAGCTCAAAGGTTATACCAATAAAGTAAACTAACTTTATTTGAATCATTTTAAAACTTTATTGGCTAAATGTTGATTTGGGGTAAAAATAGCAAAATTAGCCCAAATTCGATAAAAACTGAGAAAATCACATATGTTGGTTTATTTGTGAAAAAATAACTCCAAATTTAAAGTAATGCAAAGATTTCCACACATTTATGACATAAAACAATATTGAATACAAAAAATGAAAGAAATGTGATCTTGGGTGAAAAATTTTAAAATATGCCAAAAATCACCAAAAACTGGGAAAATCATTTGAAATGAGACCGAAAGATCAGTTTATGAGCTGTTGTGATAAGCAAAAGACTTTTGTTGAAAAGATTTAAGATTTGTGAAACATTATGTGTGGGTAGGAAGTCTAATTGACCAAAAAAGGACGATACCTCAAAAGATATGCTTATGACATTTCTATCGACATCTATGTAGTATCATTTAGACTGTATTCCAATTAATATGCGGAAAGTTTGAAGTTCTAACAGTGTTAAGAAGGAAATGTTTCGTTATATCCTTTGAATACAATATTTATCTATACGTCAGTGAAGTCAGATTCTGCAATTGAAGCGGAATTGGAACAATTTAATCCACGACATTCACTGCATCCGATTGAACATTGAAGACCATGCTTCCTACACACACATCGTTTGGTGTCACAATTTTGTTTGCAATTGCATCTAATGATATTTAGTAGTTTTTCAGGCACCGGTGGAAGTTCCATCAGAATCGGACAAAGTTTTCCGCGTTTAATTTCCCATCCCCAATCAGTGGGCTCAATATCAACTGTTTCCGACATCCACTTTTGACACTGATAATACACACGTAGACTATGGAATTTTTCTGAATCAGATGTAGGAGGTAAACTTTTCACGTACACCGATGTATTTCCCGTAATCGCTTTGGCGGTAAATTTTCTCCAGCGAAAAATGTCAAGACCTTCAAGTGAGAGTCCTCCATAGACACATGTAAGAGCTTCTTCTCCTGCTTTGATGACGTCCAATTTACTTGAAGTTGTATTCATGAACAATTGACCTTGTGCTTTCAAGTACTCTTGATTCAGTCTTTTTAATGCAATTCATTTGCCAATTCCAAAAAACCTAGATGTAGAGTCGCAACCTGTTAGTGAATGCAAAAAGGGTAACAAATGACAAATATCCTCCCCAAGAAAGCCTTTTGTTTGTTGAATGTTCCATATTTTCATTTTTTTGTTTATTGCCATTTTATCCGATTTGAAAATAACCCATCTGCACTGTTGATTGACGTGATGAATAAGCAACACCAACAAGTCAGTATCTTCACCAATTACAATGACTTCTGACGATAAAGCACAATCTACGGCTGTTTGTGCAATAAGAAGATCCGCATCATCAACTGCATTCTTATATCTTATGTCATACTCATTGAGCTTTTCACAAAGCATATTTATAAACGCTTGTTTGTTATGACTGTTTGACATGAACAGTTCCTTTTTGGTTTTGCAAGGCATAGTAGGGGTGAAATTTATGCTTGGCGAAACAATTCCTTTTGTTCGACGCAAATGTGTTACATCTTTGATTGACGGAAGCTCTGGGTAACTGTCAAATACAATTACAGGGTCTTTGTATTTCTTGATAACATGATCAACATACATTTGTGCTATTGATCCAAACGAATCACTATGTGTCCAAGGAATTCGCTGAAGTAAAGAGCCACCATCAAGAACATACTGAAATCCCTCACCATCTATTTCATGTGTACAATCGCTTCCAAGTGCCCATATTGCATCAGCTAGATTTGACTTGCATGCCTCTCGAGGAAGTCCGTTGCAATCAAACATAGAGGAAGGAACAGTACAGATGACATTACCGATTTTAAAATATCGCCATGCCACATAATTTCTTTTTTGAATCGGCCGCTGAAACGTCAACGTTGAAGTAAAATTGCAGCTATAACTTCAACAAAATGATAGAGGCAAATCTTCCGAAACAAAGCCGTAACCGCCTTAGTTTACATGTGTAAACTCACTTTGATTCGGATTTACAATGAAACTTGTACATATAAAACTTGCAATAATATACTTGTCATTTCGTCTGATATACAATCAAATGTAAACAAGTATCTACTTATTTTGTTGGTATTGATTGATTGATTGTTAGTTGTTTAACGCCCAGTCGCAAATATTTCATGCATAATCAGGACGAATTTACTATATGTGTATTTATAAGTATAGCATGGTAAAAACGGCGTTCCATAGACAGGGGAACGCCATCATTTGTTAAAAATTAAATAATTTAAAATTGTCCTCCTTCGTATTAATAGAATAAACCTACCTGATATCTCATTAATGTTCATATTGAAAATAATAACGTTGACGGTTTGTGCATTTCTGTTAAACCGGCGTTCCGTAGAAAATAAATCGGACGAGAATTTCTTTTGTTTTTATGCTTATTGTAATTATAAATGCATGTTCTAGCCTATAAAGATTTTCTTTTCTTTTTTAAGGTTATTAAAATGTATTTAAGAACACAAATCAATGAAATAAGCGTACATTCAAGGCACGGGAGACAGGGGCGTAGCTAGACATGTAAATGAGTGTAGGCACAAAGTTTGCGGCGAGGGGTCTGGGGGCCGCTGGTAGGGGTTCCAGGGGGGGGGGGGGGGGGTGAAGCTCCCCGGAAGCTCATGAGATGTTTTGTTTTTGTTATGCTAAAATTGCTCTAAATTAAGAATGTACATCATGTTAGAAGTGATATTTTTTTTTCAATCATTAGGATTCAAACATCACTTCACGGGTTAAAGAACGAAAACAAAACTAAGTCAAATGAATTTTAGACGACTCATAATTTAAATATACATGTGCATACAGTAACATTCTTGTATAACTGATCAGTACACTTGCAGACAAAACAAGACTGTTATAATTAACCTCAATATCGAGAATCGATCGTTTCAAACATGTCCAAAAGAAGCCATGAGACACAATTTGACAATCTGATTTTCAGTTTAACTCATGAAAAGTCTAAACGTCTGTTCTTTCTGTTTATAAATTCACTCAAGACCTTATCGATTTCTACCGGTATTTGTCTGTGTACATGCATTAGAGACAAGCTTGACAATCTTTCATCTCCCATTGTTGACCTCAGATAACTTTTTATCCTTCGCATGGCACTGAACGATCTCTCACTGGTAGCCGAGGATACCGGCATTGTCAGTAAAATGGTCAGGATTCGATGAATCGATGGATACAAATCAACATTAGTTGCATTCAATACAGCAATCAGACGTTCTGGTTTATCAATGTTCTGTTGCCACCTTATTTTCCACCGGTCGATCTCGTCTATAAACTCGTCAATTCTACCTAAATCGGTTGCGTAAGCGGCAAAAATGCGATCTACGATGTCAGGTGTCAAACTCTGATGTTTAACGGGACTGAGGTAAGAAGCAAGAAACCGTTCCTCATTACTAATTACCCGGTTTGATATCTCCGATACCAAATGGTCAAGGAAGACCAGGTAGAGCGAGACGCGCCAATAGTCTTTCGGATTTTGGGCAGGGTGATTTGCACGATTTCTTTGACGGCCAACGACTCTTGGTGTACATGGCTCAATATCGAACTCCGACGCAATATCGCAAGCTCTGGTATACAATGCATCCCACACTTGGTCATCATTTCGTTCATCAGAAAGTCGGCTAACCACTATCTTCGCCTCAGTCACGGCTTCTACCAAATCTATTTCTGGTTTCTGGAGATAATTAGTCAGCGCTACAGTTGAACTTAGTATATGCTCGGCGACAACAAGTACAACTATGAAGTCAAACTTCAATATGGCAGTAAGATAAAGTCCAGCCTTTTCGTCTTTATCATTTTTCAGGGTCTCTAGTGCTGATACGACGACAGAAAAAGCCGTGCGGAAGGTAAAGAGTGAATCAGCACGGCTTGACCAACGTGTCTCGCATAATGTTCTCAATTTCCATCGGCGTTCCATCTCTCCCTGAACGTTCTGATTATCAGCTAATTCGGCCGAAAATGCTGTCAATCGCTTTGCGGAGTAATCGAAGCTAAACGCTATCTCTTGTACCGTTGGCATCATGTTTCTAACGCATAACTCCTTACTACTGTGCACCAGTGCCAAGTTAAGCTGGTGGGCTTTACAATGAATATACGATGCCTGAGGGGATAGTTCAGTAATCTTTGCCTGCACACCGTTGTACTTTCCGGCCATATTAGCGGCACCGTCGTAGCATTGCGCTCTTACGTTTCTAATGTCTAAATGTACTTCATTCAAGAACTGAACTATTATATCTGCTATCCGTTCACCCCTGATGCTCTTTGCATGTCTAAACCCAATTAATTCCTCTCTGATTTCAATGTTTTCATTGGTTTTGTGTAGGAATCTGACGCAAACCGATAACTGTTCCTTTGTAGCTACATCGGTGCATTCATCTGCGATTATGGCAAAATAAATCGATCTGCGACAATCGTCCACAATTTCAGTCAATATTTGTTGTCCGCAAATATAGATCAGTTCGTTGTGAATATCAGGCGATAGGTATGTCGATCGAGTCCCTGAGCGTAACGCAAGCCAATCAGATAATGCCTGATCACCCTTCGCTACCTCATGTAAAATTGCCAAAAAGTTACTTCTCTCTTCCACGTGACCTCTGATTGGAATATTCTGTCGACCGCAGAGAATTATCACATCGATAATTCTCGTCAAAGCATGCCGATTTTCAGCTACAATTTTCTTATGGCTACTGGAGATCATGCTAGCAACCGATTCATGCTTCCCCTGTTTTGCACGAATAAAGTTGTCGGCCATCACCACACATCCTCTATGATGCGAAAGGTTTTCATGTCGTTTCGCAAGTGAAATTAAATTTTTCCAGTCCGTCACTTCACTTGATGAGAAAGCCTTCTCGCATGAAACAGGGGGATTGAACGAACAACATTGCGCACAAAATACTGCATCAAGTGATATCGAGTACCGCATCCAACGAAATTCTTGCAGCCATGTTGCCTGGAACCTTCTATTCTTGACACCAAAGGAACTGAAAATAAAGAATAACTAGAGGTACTTCGAGCACCGCTCTGTCCGACTAACATATATACCCTCACATTCCCATTGACACAAAACCTAAATTTGACGCAATAGGGTACCTCAAGTTTAACTAAGTTTATGACCTTGAGCTTCCACCAGCGCTTTCAGCACTTTGATTACCTTGCCCTTTTAAAATCTGTGGGAAATACTATACCAAGTATCATCAACATCCAACAAGGCATTCAAACGATATGTACCGGACACAATTTGCACACAGACAGACGGACGAACAAATTTCTTGGGGGGGGGATGGGTATAATTACATCTTTGGCTACTTCGAGTACTTGTGTAAAACCGGCTCTTATCACTTGTGACCTGCCGAAATCCTTCATTCATTTGGCAGCGATCAGATACAGAGTTTCAAACAGCTGAAAATGTTCATGCAACGTTTGATTTCGGTTATCTATTGCAATTCACATTTTGTTTCGGTCATAATAGTAAGTACATATATGAAAAATAACCAAACATTTAAAATGTTCATTCAGAGTCCATGACACACAATTCATGATATCACATATTTCTTATTTCAAAATCGCATGGCTTTTCCGCCTGATTTAAAAGTGAGGGGGGGGGGGGGGGGGGGGTCTGCGAATTAGCAATAACCAAAACAGTTATTATTATTAATAGAATATAGGATATTTTGTTTTTTAGACTGGCTTTATCACGGCGAGTATCAGGCTAGCCAGCCAGAGCGAGCTTGATGCGTGAAGCCGTGATAAAGCCTGGCTCAAAAACAAAATGTTCTATATTTCTTTAATCGGTAATTTGAAATATAGTTGAAATTATTTTATTTTATTGATCAGATTTTTATTTTTGAAAAATATCTATATTAGCAGAAGCATTTTGGTTGTGCGTAGTACAATTCTATGAATGACGTTCCTTTCTTTTCATTCATAAAATGACGCGTATGAACACAAATGATATTTATTTATTTCCGGGTCTTTTTAAGTTAAGCATACCGATTTAAATAGATTTCTAGGGGGTGTAACGAACTGGTGTCTATCTACATGTTGCAAATTAAGAGTAAATTTCATACCGTGCTGGAAACTTGTAACTGAATGCTTCAGTCCATTTTGAAGTGAGAATATCATTTTTTTCTTTATCTGTCAAGTTTTTCGTCCGACAATCGGCTAAATCTGGGTATGGTGGCAAACTTTGGTACACAGAGCCAGAGGCAGACGCCCGAGTGGACGGATTTGACTGATGTGATTCAGTTGATCTCGCTATCGGAGCCTGGTAGTCGGCATCAACGGCTTTGCTAGGACTAACATCTTCCGTTGTATCTATTTCTTCTGTAGATTCTGACGTCTTTTTCCTTTTATTACCCTTTATTAGAAACTTGTCCATTGTTTACAAAAATAATTCCTTCGTAACTAAGAGTTATCGGACTTAAGCGTAAGTTAACGTTGAAATCAAATACGGAAAAGAACCGGTTTTCGATTTCGCACTGTAACGGGTTAATGTGGAAATTTTTGTAGTACTTATATAGCATTGCCGTACGATTTGGTACGGAATTCTCAAATAGGTTATTCTCCGAATGCAGAGCGTACAGACATTATTTATTTAAAAAAAAAAAAAAAAAATGCCAAATTTGAGTGTAGGCACGTGCCTACTCGGGCCTTACGTAGCTACGCCCCTGGGAGACGAAAAATATAAATGCAACAACATTCAATATTCTACTAAAAAGGGAGATCATTCCTAGATCTTCAGATGATATATATGATAATTATGTTGTATTTTTACTGATAAATACTTACCAAATTCATAATTGTCACATAATATGTTTATTGATATTTCAATTCATAGCGGGAAGAAACTTTTATTGTCTCCCCTTGATAAATAGTCTGTGTACGGCATCCCATCTGTAACGTTAAAATCAGCGGAAATACGCGATTTTTTTATGATAAAAAATGACGTCTTTCCCGTGGGTTGATTTTGGTAGACTTTTAATATATTTTATTTTGGGCCTTTCCCTAAAAGATAACGGAAAGAAAAATTCTGTTGCAATTTTTTTTAGGTCAAGTGCTATTTTGACTAGACTACCATGCGCTAAGACGTCACTGCAACCGAACAACTTGTTGATATGGGCCTTCTAATTATTTCATGAAATAGTGATAAAAATCTAAAACACTTTTCAATATCAAGCCATTTCATATGATAACAAAGAAAATATTATGTGACGTTTTAATATTTTCAGTGCATTCCATATTGGTGTTCATCTAAATAAAGTTCACCATTAATATATTTTTTCTGTGAATTTTTATCAAATAAATGTGTTTATTACTCAAACAAGGCAACCACAGTGTATTTTCTATATAAAATCACATTTCTAGGTGCTTAACTGCCTAAATTTTGATATTCCGTTTCATTTCGTTGTTTAGAAGTATCCATTTTAAAATATGAGATCGACTGAAAAGATAGTTCAGATTTAGAGACATTAACCTGTATTCTTTTGCAATTTTGCAGTCATTTTTCGTAATAACATGTATATTCGGAAAATCAATCAATTTCCTTCTTTGTATCTGGGTTTTATCACTTGCATATTCACTTCCGCTACATGTGAAAAACGATTATTTAGTTCATTTTAAAGGTATATCTATTGTTTTTGTTTGTTTATTCACTAATTACATACATTCAATGTAAGGATTGTTCGATACGAGGTTGACTCCCTTCAAATTCAACCTTGTAAATCGTTATGGCACACAGAATATAATCAATCGTTTAAAAATGGGCACAACTAACAGTAACGTTGTGACTGAGCTTCAGACCTGCTCTCGATAATCGTCAATAAATCAACAGCGCACTCCCTCTCGTTGTATTAAAGCCAGCATGGGTATCAATAAAGTACTCATGCAAATACAGAGATAAATATATAACAAAGACTGATTGATTTACAGTCACGTTATAAATTAATTTCGTTGAGAATAGGATTCTGAAGAAATTTTCTGTCTGTTCTTCATCCTAATCTCGTTTCAAGCCCTATCAAGGGTATTCTGGAAATTTTAAATTTGACCCCCCCCCCCCCCCCCCCCCCCCCCCCCCCGGTGCATTCCGATGGATATTTTGGCATGGACGGATTGTGTCGGATCAAGTGCAGGTAAGATTTCATAAATAGACATTTTCCAGTTCAAATCTGCAAAAATATTGATATTTCCTTACCTTTTACAGCGTATATCCGACAAAATAATCCAAGATCCAATTTAAGCTGACCGCCATTTTACTGAACTCATGAACTACACCACGTGATCAAAATCATCACGAATTTTGCTACAGCATGTTTCTAAATGAAAGGTCGATGTCAATTATTTATTGTGTATATGCAAGCATATCCTTTATGGGCTGTTGATTGGTTTTAATAAAATATTTATTACAAAATTAAAAAATTTCAAGCCGTGTAAATGGGATTTTTAAATTATAATATAATATTTGACATCGACATCTCGAACTACGAAACAGACTATACCAAAATACGTCATGATTTTTGATCACATGGTGTAGTTCTAGAGTTCAGTAAAATGGCGGTCAGCTTAAAGTAGATTTTGGATTATATTGTCGGATATACGCTGTAAAAGGTAAGGAAATATAAATATTTTTACATATTTGAACTAGAAAATATGTCTATTTATGAAATCTTACCTGCACTTGATCTGACACAATCCGTCCATGCCAAAATATCCATCGGAATACACCAGGGGGTCAAATTTAAAATTTCCAGAATACCCTTGATAGGGCTTGAAACGAGATTAGGATGAAGAACAGACAGAAAATTTCTTCGGAATCCTAATCTCAACGAGATTAGTTATAAATGTGTTCTGTAAGAATACTAAGATACCATATGCATATATCATATTATGTCTCTTGCAATTACAAAGCAGGCATCATCATATCAAAAAGTAACAATCAAGATATGACAAAAAAATTGCTCACTACACTTCATTAAATAGTAATCTCTGTCCTACTGTTAAAAACATTTTTCAAATGGAATAATACAAACCTATCATTTAAGGGTAACAGGTCAAAACGCCCCCACTTTTTTTCAAAAATAAATCATTAAAAAAATTTTGTTTATGTGATTCAAATGTTTATAAATGTCTTCCCACGATTCATTTTTGTTCGAATATTTTGTTTTTGTTTTATTATATTTTTATTAATCTTTATTAAAGTTATAAATTTAATTAATGATGATTACATTTAATTAAATTTATATGTTTCATTAATTATTACAATAATTATATGCCTTTATCCTTGCCAATGGTCTTTTATGAGCGTAATTACTGGTAAGAAAGTAAAATCACACACAAGCCAAGGTATTGTGAAAAACAAATGTACAAAGCCAACAAAAGAATGGCTTGATGTGGCTATATGGCTTAATATTTAGTGAATACAACAAAGTATAATATTTAGGTTCGCTTGAGTCACCCTTGTTCTTGTAAATAGGTTTAATTTTGCCAATCACCCAACTCTCAGGGATAATTCCACAATCAAATATCAGATTAAATAGCTTTTCGTATATATTTATGAATTGATGAGCGGTGGATTTAATGTACTCATTGATTATACCATCTTCTCCAGATGCTTTATCGTTTTTCAGCTTTTTGATACAATCAAAAATTTCTTCTCTGGATATATAGAGATTGATATTCTCATTGAGATTATCCATAAAATTTGTGTCAATATTAAAATCTAGATCATCTTCTCCCGCATCCGGAGCGGCATTTGATTTTTTTTAAAATTCAAATAATTTTGACGTATTGACCTGAGGCCTGAGGTTGACTCTTTCTCTTCTGGGCCTGGTTGTTCAACTTGTAGTTAAATTTTAACCAATGGTTAAATATAACCATATGGTTAAATTAACAACAAGCTGAACAACCGGACCCTGACGTGCATTTCTACATTCTAAATCAAACCATGGCTTATTATTTCTTTTAGTCCCATTTGAATTACCCCCTTAACATTATAGACTCCTAAACTTTGCCTAGAATATAAGTCAGTTTTATATACTTATAAACACTATTACCGGAGCGTATTGATGTATATTACGATTTTAGTTTGTTACACATATTTTCATTGGTTCTTTAACCCTGAATGTCAGCATATATTCGGAAAACAGATGGGGTATATATTTCAGTCCCCAAAAACGATTAAAACATGGACGACAAAACATTACGCTTCACTGAATCAATGGTATAATACGAAATAATAAATGTATTTTTACCAAATTGAATACTGTTTTTATACTCAAAACGGCTGCATGAACAAAAAAAATATTACAACGGTTAATTCCGTCACAAATACCTGATAGATTCAGCAAACTCCTATGTTCCACGGCTGTACCATAACAAATAAACAAAACGTTGAGCCTTGAAAACTTTCGACGTCATGGGGCCACACCAAGGTTTTATTTACATGTTGTTAACATTTAAATTATTGAAACTGTTTCGCAAACCCGTTGTTTTGTTATGTGATATATTAATGTTATATTTATAAAGTTTATAAAATTTACTACATATGAAACTGTATTGATTTAGAAATTTAATACAGTATTTTCCTTCATGAGACACCCCATACATGAAATATGACGCGACACATATTTTGACGTCATTGAAGAATGACGTCAAAGATATGGAAACGGACATCTAGAGATACGAAAAATGAAATGAAAGAGTCAAATTTATTTAATACAGTTGGATGTTGTATTTAAAAAAAACAATGGTTAAATCCGTAATATATCTGTTATTCAGCTATCAGACAGGGTATATAATGTGACATTCCCGGCTTATGATATATATTCCCTTCGGCTGCGCCTCAGGGAATATAGATCCTAAGCCGGGAATGTCACATTATATACCCTGTCTGATAGCTGAATAACATATAATATACAAGTTTGTTGTCGTCCGATGTAAGATAAGCATGTACATGATACATATACAATATATAAATTTACTGGACAAATCTTGAATTACAAGACATCACACATGAAACATGTATCTTCGCTTGAGTAGAAAAAAATTATTAAATGTGTCGTCTTGGCAATAAAAAAGTGGTAAAATAACTTTTATTCTGAAAAATAGTGGGGGAGTTTTGGAAAAAAGTGGGAATGTTTTGGTAGTGGGGGCGTTTTGACATGTATTCTTATTTAAGCTAGTTTGAAAATGAAACTTTCATCAAAACTTTATCAAGATCTGGACCCAAAATTAAAAATCTGTGTGTAAATCTACATTGTATATACATGGGAGTGACAGGAAAGCATACTACATTGTATATAACCAATAAATAAAGAATTTAAAGCCAAAACTGAAGATCTAGTCATATTTGATTTTCATACAAATATGACACCTTTTGGTCCATAATTGGATGCTAGACTGATTAGACCTAAATCAAATATCCAAGGACAACCAATGTATTTACAGGTTGCATACAAACAATTTTTCATGCCATATTGAATTGTCTGAGAAAAAATATAGTTTGACTACTACACATAGTCATAAAAAAGTGTAATGGATTGGATGTACAAACAGATTGAATAAGACCAATAACAAATGCCCCAAACATTAATATGTAGATACATACCAATGACCTACTAAATAATTTCATGGCAGTTTGAAATTTAACTTAAATGGTCCTCACGGTGAGCACCAGTTCTCCTGCTCGAGACCAGTAGCACTTTGTTCAGATCAGTACATTTTTCAATTTTTACTTCAAGCTACCGGGTATATAAAATTAAATTCAAGAATTTTATTCAGACCAGTAAATTCAAATTTTTATTTCGAGGACTGCTTACATGTTGGTTTTTCTTGGCACTCCCCATACTAAATTATTTTTTTCATTTTTTGTAGAGTTATATAAACTATGACAGAATAATTACAGACGTATCAAATGGCACAAACGAAAAAAGCAAGACCACTGACCGTTGACCAGATACAAGATGACAACATTACTCAGGTATGACTACCCATATATTATGGAACTAGACGCATGTCATTTGCCATTGGTTTGTAATGGTAAAATATGTTTTTGAAAGAAGAAAGTATCAATCTGTATTCCCGAAAACTACAGTAATTAACTTGAAAAATGAATTGCATGTGTGGCTATGAATTAGCAAAGATATACTGATCATTCTGGTTTAAACTTATACATATACAAAATGTATATCGATATTGATATCTTGAGTGTGTTTTCCCTTTTAAGTATTTCTCTTTCTTTGGCATGATTTTTCTTACTACAAAATGCAGTTCCAGTTCAGTTTTGATGCTGATACCTGGTATTGCTTCAGATTTATGCCCCTTGAAAATGTGAAAAGATACCTGTGACAATAAATACATGTATGTCTCTGCATTATCACTTCTTTTAGAATGACGTAAATATACCCATTCTTAGTTTGATTACTTATTACAGCTAGAGTAGAATTTGGTTATATCAAACATGGATAGCTCGAAATATAAATTTTGATGATTTATAGTAGCTGTCCACTAAATTTATGCCGGATAAGCAATTCTTTGATTCATATGTATCAAAGTAAAATCACCTGCATCTTTGACTTTGACATAGCAGGGTTTGACCATAATTTATAATTCTATGTGTGATTGCTTTTCTTATAATGTTATCACAGTCAAACTTGTCTTAGTGACATCCTAAAATGTTATCCAACCTTATTAATTCCTCCCCAACATTTTCCTATGCATTTGACCTTTAAATAATAACTCTCTATCTAACACAAGTAACAATCATGTTCCAAGTATTAAAGGCTGAAAATACTTGGTAAAATTGCTTTCAGATCGGAAGTTAGAAAATAAACAGATAAACACAGACTCGAGGAAAACCAGATTTGATCAAATATAATTTTTAATCTCCCTATTCTCCATTAGATCAAAATCTGTTTGATATGGATTAGATATTTAGGGAAAATGTTACATGTACATGCTAATCATTCGACAGCAGTTAACTGAAAATACAAAGACTTTTTTTCCAATTTTAAATTTTCCATAAAGAAAAGAAATACTTACTTCATTATGGTAAAAGGAAATATTTGATGAAATTAGAAACAATAATATCAAATTACCTGTTTCACAGATCAGGAAGAGTCCATTTTTAAGCTTCCTACTCATCACCTCTGCCCACAACTATATATAACTCACCCTTCGACCATATTAGTTCAAATTCTTAATATATAAGATGTTTGTGGTGCATTGAAATCTTAATTTGATATCTTATTTTACAGTTGGCTGGAATGCATTGGTCACAGCAAGCTATGAAAAATGGAGCACAGTTTAAACCTCAGGTACTTTTTATACTTATACAGTTAATTGACTGTATCTTATAGATAAGTTTTACAATAATATGTGTATCTATGTCACATATTGCCATTTGTCAGTGTTTACAGAATGTCAATCATCAATGTGGCCAACATTGCCTAGCAAAAACAAAATTTCCAAGGAACTCCCAACAGTAGTTAGAAAATACAATATTCCAACATATATCAACACTTTTCTATACAAGCATATCCTTACAAATGCATTTTGATGATTAAAAAAAACATTACAAGACGTACTTATGATATTTGCTGATTACCTGTTACTGATAAATTTCTAACTTTTCTATGTTATTATTAGTAGCATTCTTTTATTGTTCTATGAAGTTTAGCTCGATACAACATTATGTGATAAAAGTTTGTCAGTTACTTGTGGAAGGTTGGTGTTTTTCTCCTGGTACTCCAGTTTGGACAGCCAATTAAACTGACCACCACGATATAGCTGAAATATTGTTGAAAGTGGTGTTAAATCTTTCTATGAAGTTTACAAGTCTTTTCAGAAAATATTCATATGTATTGACGATTTCATATATTTCCGTTACAAAGTGATAGATCTAAGAAATAACAGTAAAACCATGTCCACTACATGGTGACAACAAAATCTATAAAGAAAACTAATTTCCAGAAACTGTACATGAATTGAACATGTGAAAGATGACAAAAACAATTATTTTAATAGACTATTTGCACATTTTCGACTTCTAAAAGTATACATTTTTGTAGAATGTTTATATACATTTATCCCTTTAAGACAAGCAAATGGGTCTCTTTTCATGCAAAATTCAATGTATTTAAATATATTTTTGTCTTACTTTGTACACAATTTTAATGTTGAATTTTCTATTTGCTATAGAAATGATTCTCTGATTTTTTTTTACAAGGCTCAAATATCTACCAATTGTAGGAAAATTATAGTTGAATTCCTTTCTGTTGCTCTTGTATGGAACAGATACCATGTTTTCTACCATAGGGAAAATAAATCTTATATGAAAAAGTATAAATTTAGGATCAACATCAGGAATGTACAATGGTCTATTGTAGAGTTTAATTTTTTGCATTTTTTTTCAGCTGGTAGAAGATGTGTTTAAAACAGAACTTGTCAAAACTGGGTATGATTTAGACAATATTTCACACATTTGTATGTCATTGAAGATATATTGATTGATTGTTTACTTCATTCCACTTACAGCTATTTCTTTAGCTATATCTTGGTGACCAAGCCTTACAGTCAGAAAACTTTCAAAATACAAGTTTCATTCTCATTGTTGAAAAACAGCCAATCAGAAATCTGTGTCTAATATAAACAACATTCTGATTGGATGATATGTTGGAGTATGAAACTCAAAACGTTTTAAGACCATAAGATGAGATTTCCAGGGTACGAAAAAAAGTGGTTTTTGAAGAGTTACTACTATTCATATGGTTTATAGATAACTACAGTGTATTGTAAATTAGGAAATTTTTGCAATATTTTTATTAATGCCAATATTGCAACTGATTGATTGATTGATTTTTTGGTGTTTAACGCCACTTTCAGCAATATTTCAGCTATATCATGGCGACCAGTTTTAGTGGTGGAGTAAGGCAGAGTACCCGGAGAGAACCACCGACCCTGGGCAAGCAACTGGTAAACTTTTATCACTTGCATCTGCGAGTCGAGTGCACCCTTTTTGTAATTTACAAAGCTGGGCGCGAACCCACGCCATATTGGTGATAGGCTTGTATGAGCTGTTAGATCCAGCGACCTAACTCATTGAGCCACCTGGGCCACAATATTGCAACTGAATGAAGATCGTATTAATTAATTAAGCATTTGTGAAGTGATATTAACAATGTGAACACCAAAATATGAAAATAAATATAAATAACATGAACCCCCTACAAAGCAAATGTGAGTAAAGAATTATGGGTGTAATGCAAACAAAATTGACATGACATTACAATATTTTTGTATTTTCAGATTTTCCACAAGGAGAAGTATGATGTTAGAATTCAGGTACTTTGCTGAAAAATATGATTAAAGTTGAACATCATTGGTAAAAAAGTCAAAGGAACCAATGATATTACATGGAAATATTTGAGTATTCAAGTTATCTTGGTTAAATTAAGCTGAAAATTACCATGATGGAACTGAATTTTTATTTGAGGTTTCCAAGGAAATGACTTTTATTAGTTCAATATAAATGAGCTTTGACTGTAGGTTGTTTTTCGGATAATCTTACTAAAACAAACAAAAAACACCCCAAAAAAAACAAGAAAATATTATCTTATAAAAAAAAGATTAACAACCAAACCATATAAAGTCTAAATGTTGATGTTTCAATTGTAAGCGAAAAAAAATGTTTTCTTGTCCTTGAACTTTCAGAATTTTACAATTTTGAAATGAGAATGTATCATAGTTTTTTACACCAGGTTAAGCTACACAAAATTGTTGAATTACTAATTGGCTAAACTACAGACATGTGTGTCTTGTAATTGCATATCAATATTATTTTGAGCAAATCATCAAGCCTAAATGGAAACCAAGTTTGTTTACCCTCAACCCTTTCAATAATAAAAAATACTGTTTTAGTAAAAATACTCTGCTTGCAAAAGTTGTGTTATAATATTTTTTCTATAATATTAATAAAGTGTTGACTGGGAATAAGTTAATATGAATTCTGGAAAAATATCCCAAAACAGGAACAGGACAAAATCCCCTAGGAGAAAAGTTCCCAGACAAAAATCTTATCACATTTTATCTCAACTGACCCAAAAGATTGTGAGCTATTGCCATCTCTTGTCTGTCATCTGTCCATAATTGTTCATACTTTGACATCTCCTCTAAAACCACTGACCAAAATGGTCCTTGGTTGGTCCTCATATATACATAATGATGAACGATTTATGATATTTATATTGTAGTCAGTACCTAGAAAATTACCTGTGGCCTAACTATAGTCCTGAGAAGGTAAGTGGCAGTACCTAGAAAATTACCTGTGGCAAAACTATAGTCCTGAGAAGGTAAGTGGCAGTACCTAGAAAATTACCTGTGGCCTAACTATAGTCCTGAGAAGGTAAGTGGCAGTACCTAGAAAATTACCTGTGGCAAAACTATAGTCCTGAGAAGGTAAGTGGCAGTACCTAGAAAATTACCTGTGGCAAAACTATAGTCCTGAGAAGGTAAGTGGCAGTACCTAGAAAATTACCTGTGGCAAAACTATAGTCCTGAGAAGGTAAGTGGCAGTACCTAGAAAATTACCTGTGGCCAAACTATAGTCCTGAGAAGGTAAGTGGCAGTACCTAGGAAATTACCTGTGGCCAAACTATAGTCCTGAGAAGGTAAGTGGCAGTACATAGAAAATTACCTGTGGCAAAACTATAGTCCTGAGAAGGTAAGTGGCAGTACCTAGGAAATTACCTGTGGCCAAACTATAGTCCTGAGAAGGTAAGTTGCATAGTTACTTTATCTGAACTATAATTCTAAAGTGGTTAGACAAAGCAACTGTTACCCTGAAAGAGTGAGATATACAGTGGAACATGTGCAATACGACACCTCAATTTTTTGACATCCTGTGACATCCAACAAAAATTATGGCCCCAAAGTATTTCTGTTAACTAAAATGAAACAATGAAACCTGAGTTTTCCAACATCCTGTACAATCCGACACATTTCCCTGGTCTCTTAGTGTGTTGGATTAGACAGGTTCCACAGTATATTGAGATTCTATCTTGAGACAAAATTACTGGTAGCCATAATATCATCCTTAAAATGATAGACAAAATTATGTTGTGGCCAAATAATAATTCTGTGATGGTGAGATGCCATGTAGCCAAATTATAATCCTGAGACAGTCAAAAGTATAATCTCTTGTGTCAAATTATAGTCAAAAGAAGATAATAGAAATTGTCCAAAGCATTCTGTCTCCCCCTTTACAACATATTGTCTTTGTTTTTGTCCTTTCTGTCTGTTAAAAAGATTGTATGCATGTTTTTATGTAAGATAAGAAAGTTTTATTTGAAGGTGGCATGACAAAAAAAGATTAAAAATAACACACTAGGGTTAGGATTATGGTGTTTAACACCACATTCAACAATATTTCAATTATATCGTGGCAGTCAGTTTTATTGGTGGAGGAAACAGGAGTACCCAGAGAAAACCACAGACCTGCCGCAAGTCACTGACAAACTTTATCGCGTAATTTTGTATCGAGTACACCTCTCCTGAGTAGAATTCAAACTCACAACGTTAGTGGTGATAGGCACTGATTGCATAGGTTGTTATAAATCCATCTACAATACGATCTTGACCATGACAGTGTCTTACAACACAATATCTGCAGGTTTTTTTTTACCAATATATATACTAAAGTATTGCTAAAACATGAACATTTCAGCTGTAATTTTCTGTTTACAAAGTATTACAATAATATGTATAAAGGTTAAAGGTAAATGAACTTTATAGACAATGCCGGAATGGTATATCCATGGATTTGTTTATTTTCAGTCATCATATGCACATAGAGTGTCCATAGCAGCCATGGTAAATGAGAAATTTAGAGAAAGAGTACCTCCATGGGAGGTAAGATATCTATAAACCATTTACTGAAAGTTTCAAAAAAGTTTAACATATCTTTTGAAAATATAGCTATTTCAAGGAGTTGACTAGTTAACTACTGTGAAATCATTATTAATCGTGGGGTTTTAATTTTCGTGAATTTCATTTGCAGAAACCAAGAAAATTGGTATCAACGAATAAGAATACCTTAACAGTATGTCATAAAGAACTATACACTGATATTAACTGATCTCACACTCTAACAAAAAGGAGATTATCATGTGAGAAAAAGCTATATTTACTAATAATATTTTTTAGCATTGGGACTTGATCTGATTTCAATTTACACGGTTGTATTCTATGTCTCATTAAAATAAATGCTACTGTTTGATTAGAAATTTTGAGATTATTGGAAAATAGTGAAGCATTGTAATACATGTAGTAAAGTTAAAAGATACCAAAGGAAAGATCAGAAGTACTAAAGATGGACAGAAAATACAATAATGGCCAAAAATAAAAGGAAAAAACACAAATAATGATCTACAAAACACTATACAGAAAACTTGAGAGTGAGCAACACAAACACCACTAATACTGGGGTTGAAGAGTGAGCAACACAAACACCACTAATACTGGGGTTGAAGAGTGAGCAACACAAGACCCACTAATACTGGGGTTGAAGAGTGAGCAACACAAACACCACTAATACTGGGGTTGAAGAGTGAGCAACACAAGACCCACTAATACTGGGGTTGAAGAGTGAGCAACACAAACACCACTAATACTGGGGTTGAAGAGTGAGCAACACAAACACCACTAATACTGGGGTTGAAGAGTGAGCAACACAAACACCACTAATACTGGGGTTGAAGAGTGAGCAACACAAACACCACTAATACTGGGGTTGAAGAGTGAGCAACACAAACACCACTAATACTGGGGTTGAAGAGTGAGCAACACAAACACCACTAATACTGGGGTTGAAGAGTGAGCAACACAAACACCACTAATACTGGGATTGAAGAGTGAGCAACACAAATACCACTAATACTGGGGTTGAAGAGTGAGCAACACAAACACCACTAATACTGGGGTTGAAGAGTGAGCAACACAAACACCACTAATACTGGGATTGAAGAGTGAGCAACACAAACACCACTAATACTGGGATTGAAGAGTGAGCAACACAAACACCACTAATACTGGGGTTGAAGAGTGAGCAACACAAACACCACTAATACTGGGGTTGAAGAGTGAGCAACACAAACACCACTAATACTGGGGTTGAAGAGTGAGCAACACAAACACCACTAATACTGGGGTTGAAGAGTGAGCAACACAAACACCACTAATACTGGGATTGAAGAGTGAGCAACACAAACACCACTAATACTGGGGTTGAAGAGTGAGCAACACAAACACCACTAATACTGGGGTTGAAGAGTGAGCAACACAAACACCACTAATACTGGGGTTGAAGAGTGAGCAACACAAACACCACTAATACTGGGGTTGAAGAGTGAGCAACACAAACACCACTAATACTGGGATTGAAGAGTGAGCAACACAAACACCACTAATACTGGGGTTGAAGAGTGAGCAACACAAACACCACTAATACTGGGGTTGAAGAGTGAGCAACACAAACACCACTAATACTGGGGTTGAAGAGTGAGCAACACAAACACCACTAATACTGGGGTTGAAGAGTGAGCAACACAAACGCCACTAATACTGGGGTTGAAGAGTGAGCAACACAAGACCCACTAATACTGGGGTTGAAGAGTGAGCAACACAAACACCACTAATACTGGGGTTGAAGAGTGAGCAACACAAACACCACTAATACTGGGGTTGAAGAGTGAGCAACACAAGACCCACTAATACTGGGGTTGAAAAGTGAGCAACACAAACACCACTAATACTGGGGTTGAAGAGTGAGCAACACAAGACCCACTAATACTGGGGTTGAAGAGTGAGCAACACAAACACCACTAATACTGGGGTTGAAGAGTGAGCAACACAAGACCCACTAATACTGGGGTTGAAGAGTGAGCAACACAAACACCACTAATACTGGGGTTGAAGAGTGAGCAACACAAACACCACTAATACTGGGGTTGAAGAGTGAGCAACACAAACACCACTAATACTGGGGTTGAAGAGTGAGCAACACAAGACCCACTAATACTGGGGTTGAAGAGTGAGCAACACAAACATCACTAATACTGGGGTTGAAGAGTGAGCAACACAAACACCACTAATACTGGGGTTGAAGAGTGAGCAACACAAGACCCACTAATACTGGGGTTGAAGAGTGAGCAACACAAACACCACTAATACTGGGGTTGAAGAGTGAGCAACACAAGACCCACTAATACTGGGGTTGAAGAGTGAGCAACACAAACACCACTAATACTGGGGTTGAAGAGTGAGCAACACAAGACCCACTAATACTGGGGTTGAAGAGTGAGCAACACAAACACCACTAATACTGGGGTTGAAGAGTGAGCAACACAAACACCACTAATACTGGGGTTGAAGAGTGAGCAACACAAACACCACTAATACTGGGGTTGAAGAGTGAGCAACACAAACACCACTAATACTGGGGTTGAAGAGTGAGCAACACAAGACCCACTAATACTGGGGTTGAAGAGTGAGCAACACAAACACCACTAATACTGGGGTTGAAGAGTGAGCAACACAAGACCCACTAATACTGGGGTTGAAGAGTGAGCAACACAAACACCACTAATACTGGGGTTGAAGAGTGAGCAACACAAGACCCACTAATACTGGGGTTGAAGAGTGAGCAACACAAACACCACTAATACTGGGGTTGAAGAGTGAGCAACACAAACACCACTAATACTGGGGTTGAAGAGTGAGCTACACAAGACCCACTAATACTGGGGTTGAAGAGTGAGCAACACAAACACCACTAATACTGGGGTTGAAGAGTGAGCAACACAAACACCACTAATACTGGGGTTGAAGAGTGAGCAACACAAATACCACTAATACTGGGGTTGAAGAGTGAGCAACACAAACACCACTAATACTGGGGTTGAAGAGTGAGCAACACAAACACCACTAATACTGGGGTTGAAGAGTGAGCAACACAAACACCACTAATACTGGGGTTGAAGAGTGAGCAACACAAACACCACTAATACTGGGGTTGAAGAGTGAGCAACACAAACACCACTAATACTGGGGTTGAAGAGTGAGCAACACAAGACCCACTAATACTGGGGTTGAAGAGTGAGCAACACAAACACCACTAATACTGGGGTTGAAGAGTGAGCAACACAAACACCACTAATACTGGGGTTGAAGAGTGAGCAACACAAACACCACTAATACTGGGGTTGAAGAGTGAGCAACACAAACACCACTAATACTGGGGTTGAAGAGTGAGCAACACAAACACCACTAATACTGGGGTTGAAGAGTGAGCAACACAAACACCACTAATACTGGGGTTGAAGAGTGAGCAACACAAACACCACTAATACTGGGGTTGAAGAGTGAGCAACACAAACACCACTAATACTGGGGTTGAAAGAATGTTAAGCAGTTTCTTCTCCACTAGTGTCACCTGTCATACAATAATAAAGTACATATAAACTTACTATCTTATTTTTTTTTACAGGCATTCAAGTCTAAGCCTGATAGATTTGCTGATTTTTTTTATCAAGTTCTACAATCTTGTCTAAGTGAAGACCGACCATTCAGAGAACAGTCATTGTTACTTCTTTTCCTTATACATTGTTTTAACAGCTTGGTAAGGTTTATTTGAGTTTATCCTATTCTTAGCATGTTTAACCAGTTGGTTTAATTTTCATAATATTTTTAATCACCACGGAGGATTAATTTCTGCATGAGAATTCCCACTAAATTCATTACGTCTGTCATGAACGACAAAAATTAACAACTTAAATAATATTTTAGTTTTGTTTTGGTCATAGGAGAAACAAATTCTCCTTCTGTTACCAGTGAATTATGATATTTCTCTATTCTCAATACTTAGATTTTAGCTAGAAGCTTTATTGGAGAAATATCGTAATCCATTGGTAGCAGAAAGTAAACTGTAGATATAGAAATTTCTAAATGTATATCATGTACATACATATCAAATTTTTGACAAATAAATCAAATCATATTGACAACCTGTTAGCATTGTGTATAGTAAAGGTGTTTAAACATGTTCTTCAATAGAATTTCAAAATTTAAATGAAATTGTTTCAGAAATGTTTTCAGTTCATAATTTGAAGAGATTTATGGTATAACCACAATCT
Source organism: Bathymodiolus septemdierum (assembly GCA_963383655.1). Lineage (NCBI taxonomy): Eukaryota > Metazoa > Mollusca > Bivalvia > Mytilida > Modiolidae > Bathymodiolus > Bathymodiolus septemdierum. Next base: position 42,505,284 of record OY726522.1, read on the forward strand.
CTATTTGATACGTTATGACACAGTTATCTCCCTTATCTTGAAATATTAAAATTAATTTCATATTGTCGTTTTCTGGTAAAATATTTCCAGTGCTTACAGTTTTTTTTATATTTTATTAGGAATTTTCTTACTATTGGTCATTGTTAAAAAAATATATGGAAAGACTATAAATTGAATATTTATATTTTGCTTGCCTTGTCTAGTCATCATCATGTATATATTAAAGTTTTTCACATTTGAGTTAATTTCTTTAAACCTTGAGAAGATGTCTACCTGTGCACTGTTGTTTCAGTGAGGTATTTGGCCTTGTACAAAACAGACATCATCATTACATATCTCATCAAAATAGTAATCTTTTCTCGCTATGATGTAGTTAAAAAAAAATTGCTTGGCGTTAAACGGCAATCACTCACTTATTTATCAAAATACATTAATGTATGTTATTTTAGGAAGTAGATTTGATAAGAGAACAGATACAAAGACTGGTATCCTTACCTATATGGAACAACCTTCTACCTGTAAGTTATTAACGATATAGTGTACTTGTACATACAAAAGTCATTTTGATATACAGTCAAAATTATATATAAAGGCCACTCAAGGCAACCTGATAACATGCCCTTTCTGAGCAGTTCCCCTTTATATACAGATTAAAATTATATGCACTATTGATTAATTGGGAAAATGAGACTGCCCTTTATAGACAGTGATTTGTTATATAGAGGTGTCCTTTAAGGCTGGTTTGACTAGTTTACCTGTACATACATAAGAAGTTAAATATTATACACATGAAGTACATTTGTACCTGACCTATATAATCTGAACTTTTGACCTGGCTAATTGGTTAGAAAGTTACTTTGTTTAAATAAAGTCAAAGTAATTCTTTTATATGAATAAGTAACTTAATTTTATACAATTATAGTCTTTTGTTGAGGTCAATACGAGTTTTTATTGACCTTAAAAATGATATTCACCGAAGCCTTTAGGCTGAGGTGAATATTGATTTCTAAGGTCCATAAAAACTTGTATTGACCGATACAAAAGACTAATTGTTTTATTACATTAAAATGAAAAAGATTCTTTTTATAGATTTCGTTAGAAAACGAAAGTGAAACCAAGTACGAGTTTTAATCAAACAATATAAAATTTTACGGAATGTCAGGTGACAGCATGATAGCCAATAATTTTTTTTAAATAAAATCATTATGTAATAAATATCATAATTACTGACTTTAAAACCACATCGGTGTTGTAATGGTTAGTTTGTGTTCGAGCCCTGGTCAGGTCATATCAAAGACTATAAAAATGGTATTTGTTGCTTCCTCACTATGCACGCAGCATAAAGGAGTAAAAACAAACTGGCTGGCTCAGTTTCAGGTTAATGTGTCCGAGTAGAGCAACATGCCTACCCATGAACTGTTGTTTCAGTGAGTTAGCTTAATAAAGATTTGTTGGTCTAGTACAAAGCGGACATTATCTCATTGAATGTAACTTGTTCTCCTCATGATATAGCTGTAAAATTGCTAATTTGGTATTAAACAACAATTACCCACTTCTTACTTTCTATAAAGGGTAGGATAATTTGTGTTTAACATCACTTTCAACACTACTTTAGTTATACCGTGACTCTTTTATTAGCTCACCTTGCCAAAGGCAATGTGAGCTTTTGCCATCACTTGGTGTCTGTTGTCCGTTAACTTTTCACATTTTAATCTTCTCCTCTGAAACCCCTCAGCCAAATGAAGTGAAACTTGGTAGGAAGCATCTATGGAAGATCCTCTATAAAGATTGCTCATTTCGTCCCGATCCGTTATCAAACATGGCTGCCACAGGCAATTATTGTTTCTGATTGGTTGATTTCTAAAAAATCTTCTCCTCTGAAACCGCTTGGCCAAATGAATCGAAACTTGGTAGGAAGCATCCTTGAAAGGTCCTCTATAAAGAATGCTCATTTAGTTCCGATCCGTTGACTAACATGACCTCCATAAGCAATTCTTATTTCTGATTGGCTTATTTTTTTTAATCTTCTCCTCTGAAACCAATTGGTCAAATGAACCGAAACTTGGTAGGAAGCATCTATGGCAGATCCTCTATAAAGATTGCTCATTTCGTCCCGATCCATTATCAGACATGGCCGCCACAGACAATTCTTGTTTCTGATTGGTTGATTTCTAAAAAATCTTCTCCTCTGTAATAGCTTGGCCAAATGAATCGAAATTTGGTAAGAAGCATCCTTAGAAGGTCCTTTATAAATAATGCTAATTTAGTTCCGATCCGTTAACAAACATGGCCACCAAAGGCAATTATTGTTTCTGATTGGTTGATTTCTAAAAAATCTTCTTCTCTGAAACCGCTTTGCCAAATGAATCGAAACTTGGTAGGAAGCATCCTTGGAAGGTCATCTATAGAAATTTCTCATTTAGTTCCGTTCCGTAAATAAACATGGCTGCTACAGGCCATTCTTGTTTCTGATTGGTCGATTACTAAATATCTTCTTCTCTGTAACTGCTTAGCCAAATGACCAAAATGAGAAGCACCTATGGGAGGTTCCGTAAAAGTTTCCTCAAAGCAGAATGAAAGGTGAGTGACACAGGCTCAGCCCACTGAGCCTTTAGTTTCAAATTTTATTAATGGAGAACAATAGAGTACCCAGAGAAAACCACTGACATCTGCAACTCTCTGACAAACTTAAGAGAAAAATAGAATACCCAGAGAAAACCACTGACATCTGCAACTCACTGACAAACTTAAACACACTTATTTTAGCACTGTTTCTCTCTGAATTGGTATCCAGTGTTGTATTAACTTTAAAGTAAAAGATAATTTCTGTAAAATATAACATACTATTAAAAATGTCCATGATTACTTATCATCAAGCTCATACTTTGAAATAATATTTTATATTCCAGGGTAAAAGAGAGGAATTATTTAAAGGAAATTCCAAGTACAAGAAATTTTTCAATCTGCTGAAAAAGAATGATGCGAAACTTGATGACCAGAAACGAGCCAAAGTTCAATTTGAACGAGAATTTTTGTTAAAATTACTTCAGAAATTTGACAAAGTATTGAGTGGAATAAAAGAAACTGGTAAACTTATACATATATTGTTTTATATCTATATGTTTCTTATTATATTGTTAGTCCAAATTTCACATGTAAACAGTTCTCATTGATAATATAAAAAAAATATCCATGATTAAACATTCATTCCACAAAAAAGGGAATTTACTGTCCCCAGCACGTGGCGTAATTACAGACGAAAATGAATATTTGGTGCATACAGAAATATGAAAATCGGTTCTAAAATGATCCCCAAATATGCATAATATGAGAAAAACCCTGTGTCGCCAGAAACCGGACCGACTTCAATTATTTTATGTCGTTGTTAAGAACACTGTCAAACAACTTTGCTAATTTAACTTGATATGGACCTAATAATTATCGACACTATAATATCCCAGCTTGTCACATCGGACCAGTCGTGATACATATGATAATGTCTGTCTCAACCTTCATAATTGCCATTATTCTATATTTATATCATGACTGTTTTTCACTTTCAGGACAGGTATCAGCAGATAAAGTACAATACTGTGAGAGATTTATAGAGTTATTGATAGACATTGAAGCCCAGCTACCCACTAGACGATTCTTTAATGTTTTGTTAGATGATTCTCATTGTGTTGTTAAATGTCAGTTGTCAGATCTGGTGAAGAGAAAAGAAGGAAAGCTGTTTAGTGAGGTATATTGATTGATTTACTGTTTGTAAAGGAAAACTCTGAGAGTACAAAGTTTACCATAGGCTGTAATGGGTAAACTTCTGAAAAATCATTTTCTTAAACACAAGTAATTGAAGTAATTGACCGTAAGACCGTAAGCTCTTAGATTTCAAGTACATAGGATCAAAATACAACATATGCAATTATAGACAATAAAATAAATCTTTTCTTTCCAGTAGTATGATAAAGGCTCATGCGAGACTCTGGTTCTTTAATAAATGTAATATTACTCCTAGTACTGTATTCTGTTAAATTAACATCTTCTGATGCAATCAGTGCCTATCATTACTAAAATTTGTCAGTTTGCTTCCTGCCCACGGTTAGGTTTACTCCATACAACTTCATGTGATAAAGTGTTGTCAGTGGCTTGTGGCAGGTCATTGACTATCTCACGGTACCCACTTTTTCTCCAGCTTTAAAACTGACTTACACAATATAACTGAAATGTTGTTGAAAATGTCGTTAAGCTTCCATAACCTTAACCCTACTCACCCTTTCACAGAAAAATTATGATTTCTAACACCTTCTTATCTCATGATATGTAGGTAGATTTCCATATCAAAATACAGCATGAGGATTGAAACATCTAGGCCTAGCTGATAGTATCTTGTTGTACAGAATGTACCTTTCCCTCTTTAATTTTCGTTACAGCTTTTAGACATGTTGAATGCTTACACAGAGTTTGAGATAGATGATACTACAGGAGAAGCTCTTACCATTCATGACAGACTGGATATACATTATAATAAAATATTGAAATTACAGGTAAGTTAATGTTGTTATTGATGACCAGCGAGCATTTTGTCCAGCAACATATGTTTCTGTTGACAATATAAAGGGTAGATTGTAACTGTAACTTTGTGTAAACTGAATACAAAATATAGTGTCCAGTGTCTAAATACCGTATAAATGTTTTTTTTCGCGGATACCTAATTTTCGCTTTATTCGCGATAGTCATCGATCAGCGTAAAAAAGAATCCGCGTAAATTTCCACCCTTTAGTACATAAATGTTTTTAAAATTTTCTTAATTAATCATACAAGATCTATCTCCCGTAGTATGACTATAGTGAATTTTAATAATTATATTATTTGGTCACTGTCATTCTTAAAGTTGTTGAAATGACGCTTTTGAAATATCCAACATGGTGGGAATCCTTCCTGAAAACAATGCATATGGTGACAAATAACAGGTCAATTATTTTGCATGTAATTAATAGCCCTTTTATCTTTAGAACACTAATTACCCTGAATAGTTGTTGCTGTATAAACATACCCTTTTTTATTTAATATTAGCATTCACCGATTTTTAATTACCTGTAAGTTGACAATTTTTGGTGTTAATTAATTGATCAATTTTTTGTCAGAGTCTATTAATGAGACTTGTCTGTGTTTAGTTTTTGTAAATGTGTTGTAATAATACATGTATATTAAATGCTCTTACACAATTTTCTATAATGAACATGTATGCAATTTTAAAATACCACCGATCGCATACTAAAAAGCATTTACTCAATTATTTCAAAACATTTCCTATTTTGAATTGTTGGTCAACCAATTCAGATAATGTAATTCTAATATAACGGTCAATCCGCTAAAATTTGATTTTGGTTAAATCTCCGGATCGTGAAAATTAAGTACCGCTAAAAAAAATTCCACCAATTTGGAAGAAAATCACGAAATTTGGCTCCCACAAAAAAACCCACTTATACGGTAACCACAATAGTGGTGTAATGGTTAGCATGTTCACCTGGAATGCTGTAGATCCATGGGTTCAAGTCCTGGTCAGATCAAACCAAAAACTATCAAATTGGTATTTGCTGCTTCTCCATTAAGAACGCAGCATTAAGGAGTAAGAGCAAAGATTGGTTGGCTCGAAATCAGGGTAATGCGTCCAAGTGGAGTGACATATCTATCCACGGACTGTTGTTTCATTGAGCTAGCACTTTAAAATCCAACTAAGCTTGTTGGTCAAGTACAAAGCACATCATCATCTTATCGATATGTAACTTGTTCTAGTCATGATATAGCTGAAAAATTGCTCACTCGGTGTTAAACAACAATCAGTTTTAAACAACAATCAGTCCTACTGTCTAAAGTGTGTTGTCTTGTCTAATCCAACCTCCTGTCTATTTATGAATCCAAAGTTTGGTTTAGACATACATATTATACCTGTTCCTATTTTTGTTGTAGCCACTTAAAATTTACAATACCAATGTGCTATCCTTCTACTAAATTTGAAAAATGCTCAAATTAAGTCTGAAAGTCTTAAGTCTGTTGTTTAAAGTTATTCATGTGTTGATATTTTTTTTTACTTTCAGAAAATGGCTTTTAAGCACTTTCCTGATCTCCATAATTTTGCTATTTCTAATGTTGCCAGTGTAGATAGCAAAAAATCACTTACAAAGTACTTTGAACCTCACAGGTAATTATATACAAATATGTGGTTTTGATTCTAAAGATACTTACATAAGAATACAGGAGGTGTGGATTATACACCAATGCGTATAGTACATTGACTATTATGGTATCCACTTTTAGAAGGTACGGTAGTCATTATATGGTCATTTCTCACAGATTATTTAATTTTTTATTATTATACAAATTAGAGGTTTTGATCTGATAGAAATCTGAAAATAGGGTTTATGGTGTTTAACTCCGCTTTCAAGACTATTTCAGTTATATCGTGGCGGTCAGTTTTATTGGCGGAGGAAACCGGAGTACCCAGAGAAAACCACTGACCTGTTGCTAGTCACTGTCAAGCTTTATCACATCAAGTTGTATTGAGTACACCTCACCATGTGTGGGAAACTCACAAATTAAATCTAAAAATAGAATTCAGACAAATTCTGTATATTAGTATGATTTAATGTTGTCTTATTTTTATTATACTGCCAATCAGGTATTTTTGTGCATCTTTTTACTGTGTTCCCAAAAAGATTTTTTTTTAAACTTGACGAAACATAATGACATACCTTTTACGTTAATGAATTAGAAATAATTTATTGGGGAGGAGTATTTGACAAATACAATACAACAGAAATATTGTTGAAAGTGGCATAAAAAATACATAATAATTCATTTAATTTATGATGCCAACAAATACTTCACGTTCCTTGTACAAAAAGGGAGATAACAACAGCTTGTCTAAGTTGGGTTGGATTATGGGTGATTATCATTTCAGTAATGTTTTCTACTATTTTGTAACTACTGCCTTTATGGAGAGTTGAAAGGACAGACAGTGATCTGGTTATAGTGAAACATATACTATATAGTATACATATATCATAGAATCTGACTTTATTATGCTGGCTGTTTGTCAGTGACTTGCAACAGGTCGGTGGTTTTCTCAGAGTACATTTTTGTACTCCGGTTTTTTACACCAATAAAACTGACCGCCACAATGTAACTCAAATATTGTTGAAAGTAGCATGAAACACCAACTTATAATGCTGACCTGACATGAGTTGTAAATACTTCCATATTAGACACAAAACCATTTTTTTTTAAAATAATTTTGTTCATAGATTACTCACACCACAGTTTAACCAGCACATCATAGGTAAATGGGATCGCTGGTGTTTTGAATTTATTTCTCTAATTTCAGTTCTGAAGATCTCCATAAATTGTTAGCACATATACATGAAATGCCTTTACCAGAGAGAGATGAAGACTGTATAAAAGACAAACAATACCTGCTAGAAGTCTTGGTATGTGTTAACAAAATAGTATTTAATTCTTTAAAAAAAACAAAAACAAAACAAAAACATTTTGTGACAGAATTTGAATTAGTGGATCGTAATTTTTGTGGATTGCTCATAAAAGACACATTGTTTGGTTCTTAAATTCTGTGAATTCTGCAGTGTTCAAATCTAAATATTAAAATATTGAGTTATTTAGTGGTGTAAATAGAAAGAAAACATCTATACTTTTACATTTATACATTTGACTCTTAAATTTGAGGATTTGAAATCCAAATAACCAAGTACCGGTACCAAAAATATAACTGAAAACATTGAATTATAATGCAATTTGTTTGTATTGTCAGATTTGATTGGTTACTATGCTACGTAAAATTCTCTATCTACAAGTCGTAACTAAGGGGTCCAGATGGAAGAGTCCACCATCTTGAAAACGTTAAATATGTCATATTTACAACAATGCACAAAAATAATTGAAATACCTACCTTACAAACTTATTTAAGTTGTATTTTATCAAATTGAAGCGTACACAAACCCAAAAAACGTCTGATCTTTACGTTTTAAACTGGAAGTCTTCATATGACGTCATGTTGTTTATGTGCCAAAGTCGTGAACAACATTTTGCAGAATTTTAGATTTGTGTGATTTTTAGACCCAGGGAAATGCAAGAATACATTTTTATGTTTTTTAAGCTTTGCGGACGTCAGTCTTGATTTAACTGTCGCAAATATCCGTTTACCTAGCTTCGCTAGGTAAACTCAATATGCGACTGTTAAACCAAGGATTTACGTCCGCAAAGCTTAGAATACAATACAGTTATCTCCTAAGTGGTATTGTATTTTCATGCCCTAAGTGAGTCTCATGTTCGTGAAATCAAATATTTTCTGCTTTTGTACTAGTTCTATTTAATAACTGATGATTTTAATAACTAATTTCATTTTAAATTTAGCATACTGAATTAGTAAGAAATTATATGGATGTTAAAGCACACGAGAGACCATTCAGCATTACACTTAGACACAAATTGAAGTATAGGAACAGTGCTTTTATTGCTGTTCTACATTTAACAGGCACAGTACGGTCTTCAACAATGAACGTATTAACTCATACCCTGAAATTAGTGTGAAACGGCCTCTAGCCTGCAGCTTAGTAGTACTCTTTACTTCTGTGTATAGATGCTAGTATGTACATGTAACTTAGATCTGTATTTTAGCACCAGCTGCAAAAATATATGTGAAGTAACTAAGAAAACGGTAACACTAATTTAAAATCTCCAAAAAGAACCTAAATATTTATTAAGTATAATACTATTTGGGTTGTTAAGTAACTTTTATCATTGTTTTTTTTTTTCAATTTTAAGAGGCTGTCATAGTTGTGATTGTATAGTAGTTGGATTTATTACTACCTATGCAATCAGTGCCTATTACCACTAACGTTGTGAGCTTGAACCCTGATCAAGCGAGGTGTACTCGATACAACATTATGTGATAAAGTTGTCAGTGACTTGTGACAGGACGGTGGTTTTCTCTGGGTACTCTGGTTTCCTCCACCAATAAAACTGACTGCCACGATAAAACTGAAATATTGTTGAAAGTGGCATTAAACACCATAAACCATCACTATCATTGTTTTTTTTTTTTACAGATATCTAGACATGCTAAGAGGAAGTCTCTGTTAGAACAGATCAATGAGATGCCGTTGTACCCTACAGAAGAGATTATCTGGGATGAAAACATTGTTCCCACAGATTTCTATTCTGGAGATGGTTTGTATGCCTTTTATTTTCTGTTGTCTATATTTTTTAATACATCAAATTAATCATTCCAAGGCTAATTTCACTCTATTTTATACAAAAAAAAAGAAAGAAATCTGATTTTTTTTTGTATCTTGAAAAGACACTAGTCAGTCATTGAAATTGACATCAGAAAATATAAAAAAAATCTTATGAAAAAAGCAATAAAAGTATGAGTGAACTAGTTTCTTTTTATCGTATGTATAGCAGAACTGACATATATGGAGTACTATCCATCCTCTTGGATTGGTGTCTGTTTTCCTCACTCTCCCATGTACATTATTGTCCTTGACCGAATTGAAGCCATTTTTCATTTTGATGTTTTACATGTCAATGGGGGACAGGCATCACATATATTGTGTATATTTTGTTAAAATCTCAAGTATTTTCTTATTACAGTTTGCATCACACCAACATAAAGTTAAATGATAGATACAACTGTACAATACAGCATTTTAAAATCATGATGACATTAACAGATGATCTAGTGGCAATACAAATTTGTCCTTTTTTGTGATTTATAACTTTTTCAGGATTTTTAGCCTGACCTAAGTTACATCTACAGTTTCTGACCTTATAAGATTGCTTATTACTTTTTCAGGATGTTTAGCCCTACCTAAGTTAAATCTACAGTTCTTGACATTACACGATTACTTATTGAAGAATTTTCAGCTTTTTAGATTGGAATCTACATGTAAGTATCAGATGATTTTAATGTTTAACCTTAAATTTTTTTATGTTTAACATTGAATTGTTCATGTTTAACCTTTAATATTTATGTTTAACCTTGAATTTGTATGTTTAACCTTGAATCGTTCATGTTTAACCTTAAATCAATCATTTATGATCTTGAATTGTCATGATGTTGATACATAAAATCTTGGGTTTAGATTTATGGTGTTTAATGCCACTTTCAACAATATTTCAGTTATATCATGGTGGATATAAAATCTGGGAATATATTAAATTTTACATGTTGTAGTATCAACAGAAACAAATACAGTTAAATAACTCAATAAATAAATAAATCAACCCACTGCTTATGAAAATGATAGTTTATTGATGTCTTAGTGGTTAAACTGATGACTTAAGAAGTAACACACTACTTTAATTATGGGACCAATGTTACAGTAATATATAGTAAAAATTGGTTTGATCTGTTTAAATGTATAAGAGTTATGTCCCTTTAATATTAAAAAATGAACAGATTATGGATGCAAGTTTACATAACTAGATGGTTTGTGAAAAAGTCTCCTTCAGTTGATACTGATACACATAATTTAAACAAAAATTAGATCTTGCTATGTGAAAGTAAAAAAATACTTTGTCATAAATGAATTACTAGTTTCTATATATAAAGATATTTATAATTTATGTTTCAGATGAAATAAGGCAAGATATTGAAGATGCAGTGTCTCATATGAAACCATGGTAAGAATGCTATTTCTGTTGTTAAGAAATATTTCCCTGGAGATTAATAAATATCAAGTTAATTTTGATGCTTTTCTCCCAGATTGTGTAGAATTTAGAGTTTTTGTAGGTTTTTTTTCTTAGAAGCATATATTTTCCTTAATATTAAACTTTGTATATTATATAAACAGGAAATCAGAAGATGGCAGTTGTCTGTTTGGTGGATGGGCAAGAATGGCTCAACCTATTGCAGAGTTTACAGTTGTTGAGGTAATTATTATAAGTGTGTTGGTTTTAGCAGAAACTAGTAGTAGAGGTTCAGTAAGAGCTATGGGTAATCAATCACTTTAAGAATGTTGAGGATGTCTCTGTAGCATGTTTAAATTGAGAAGTCAGTTTAAGAAGTGTGAAATTTAAACAGATGAATGAATACACCCAACTTTTATTGATATATTCTGAATGTCCAAACTGTATAACTCATTCATCAAAAATGAATCGATTCTCCAAATTTTTAGATTAGCTTTACACATTTTTCAAGGATGACATATTTCTACCTTTTCAAACATTTTCTATAACTTGGTTATCATTTTAAATGGAAAAAAATTTGATTTAACTGAATAAGCATTCTGGACCAAATAAAATTCTTTTGGCTGTGTAGAATAATTTAACTGAATAAGTATTCTGGACCAAATAAAATTCTTTTGGCTGTGTAGAATAATTTAACTGAATAAGCATTCTGGACCAAATAAAATTCTTTTGGCTGTGTAGAATAATTTAACTGAATAAGCATTCTGGACCAAATAAAATTCTTTTGGCTGTGTAGAATAATTTAACTGAATAAGCATTCTGTACCAAATAAAATTCTTTTGGCTGTGTAGAATAATTTAACTGAATAAGCATTCTGGACCAAATAAAATTATTTTGGCTGTGTAGAATAATTTAACTGAATAAGCATTCTGGACCAAATAAAATTATTTTGGCTGTGTAGAATAATTTAACTGAATAAGCATTTTGAGACCATCCTCAACTATGAAATATGTTAGAATCTGTATACAATACATGTTAATAGGTATTAAGAAAAAAAATATGCCACTTGACTATTTAAAAAGCTCTAGTTTATTATAAATAACTCCATTTTTTTGTCAGGTATCCAAACCACTAGTTGGTGAAAATCATCCATCACAGGTACGAGCAGACGTCACTGTCAATCTTAGTGTCAGATCAGATATTAAAGCAGAATGGGAGGGTAAGTTTCAATATGAGGTCCAACATCAAATCGTTATAGTTAAAGTGTTTATTGATTTTTATTCCGCCATTCTCTGATTTTTAGTACTAATAAAGGTGGTCAAATAAACTTCAGTGTTATTTAGTCATGGACCTAATAAAACATTTCTGGTACCTGATTCATGTAGAGTGACAGAATTAAATGGTAACAGTATAAGTGCTGATGTCACAGATAACGCCAATGAAAACGATAAGAACAATGCTTGTTTCAGCTATTTTCAAACAATTTGGCAGTTGTTTTAGACTTTTTGATATTGCAGAATAATTTAAATTATATATTTTCCGACAATGTACTTATATTGTATATTTAAATTTACCCTGCAATCTGATGTTTTATCTATGATTTGTGCATTTTTCCTTTTGATCTTTACACATGATAATATCTAATATAAAGCAAGAATTGCGATACAAACATATTATCGTTGATTTCTATGTGTAACTATGGGACGTTATACTGACATCACCTTGACAAATTCTCGATGAACAAACTATCATTGATATGTTTATGGTTATATTATAAATGCCAGAGAATACCAAAGGGGCAATCAAAATACAACAATCCAGAGAAACTGGCAACACAGGGCACACAAGACGAAGAAAAACAAAACGAAAACAAACACAATATGTGTTAGACACCACTATGTGCAAGCAAACAAAAAGATTGCAAATGAGACATGCACCCTCTTATAAATAACTGGAGGTAACGACGAACCGAACATCATTTTTACATAATTCTTGTAGCAATGTTTTATGTTATGTTACCATGGCAACTATATTATACACCATTTTACATGCTATATTACATATAATGTACATGCTAATCTCGAATGAGCTGAAAGAATTTCTTTACAAACTTTTAAATTCTGATTAATTTCAGGGTTAAGGAAACATGATGTTGCTTTCCTGATCACGTTACGACCAACAGTACAGATAAACCACAAATATAATCATAAAGAACCTTTTATACCTCAAGTAGGACTAACATTTGTCAGAGGATGTGAAATAGAGGGCATGTTAGATGAGGAAGGCAAAGTTATTGAAGAAGGTACTGTTATAACTCATTATAACCATGTTAAGTTTTAACCTGGTTTCAGAGAGGTTAGTTTTGAGAAGTATCAAAGTATTTGAAGTTTAGGGATTTTTTCTTTGATTAATTAGGTAATTAAGTTGTTAGAGATGAAATGTTCTAACTGGGAGAAAAACATATTTCCAGTGCAAGTAAATACTATGCTTTGAAGAAAATTGTGGAATTTAATAAGGCTCGCAAATAATCATGATAGGATATCTATATATTTCATGATGAAACATCTCAGTTTCTTAGCAAAGCATTATTTTGAACCTTTAATAAAAGTTTGAGGATACCAAAGGGGTAATCAGAAGTCGTAAATAGAATAAGGACAGACAACATAATGGCCAAAACAAAAAAAAACAAAAGACAACCATGGTTGACAAAACACTATACAGAAAACTAAAGATCGAGCAACGTGAACCTCACTGAAAATCAAGGTTGAACTTGGGTGCTCCAAAAGGTTAAGCATTTCCTGTTTCAGTAGTGGCAACCTTTCATGTTACTGTGAAATGACACAGACATCATTTGATATGCAAATCAAGTTGGACACCTGTGTACGTAACTAAATACAAATAACATAAATAAAACATGAACCCCTAAAACAAATATGGCAGTAAAGATGAAATACACATTATTTTTACGCATGAATTGTAGCAGGCATCGAAACACAGAACTAAAAACATGAAGACATCTGATTTGACTAAATGAACACCGCTAAAAACCACGGGCAAGCAACACACATTTCTTATAGTGTCAAAGCTGAAACCAGGATGAAATGATAATTAAATTATTCGCAATTTCAGACAATTTTTCAAATTTAACCTCTGTATTAAGAACAAAAGATTGATCTCAAAGGGTGTTCGATATAGACAGGTTTGACCTGCAATATTGTCAAGCCTCATTATGTAGAAGTCGAAGGGACAAATGATTTTGCTTGGAAATTAAATTAATATACAAGCATTCATGGAAATAGGAACTATTACTAATACAAAAGAACTGTACTTTTTCATATGAATGCAAAAGGGTTTTTTATAGTTCTATTATGGTACAGTGGTCCACTATTTTATAAGGCCACCCCTTTTGCAATGTAAAAATGGTCTGATGAGCGGGACAATTTAGTAGTATTTTAATACAGTGATTTTCCGACTGCGTTTTTGGGGCCAATTTTATGGGGGAAAATTCCCAATGGCGTGGTGATAAAATTATTTGTAAAAATCGTTAATGAAAGCTTTTTCAAATGAAATTAAAAGCCGAACATTTTCAAATTTATGACCTTTTGTTTTTATTATGCAAGCGAAATACTTGCAAGATACCGGGAACCAGTGAGTGCAGTGTATTGGGTCACTTGATTTGTTAAAACTTCAGAAAAACGAAAGCGGAAATTGTAGTATTTGGAATAAATTTTATATTGAAAGATATTTATTGAAATAAATTTTATTTAAAAATAGTATATATATATATATATATATGTCCTGTGATTTACGTTGCTTGATATTTTGTCAATTCATTGGGAATTAAAAACGGAAAACAGTTGATGAAGCGGATTATGCCAATTATTGCCCATTTAATTTTAAAGTTAAAAATAAAAATGTCACGATGTTGGATAATTCTAAAGAATATGTTAAAAAAATTACCAGTAATGATGGAAGCAAGTATTGGTAACTTGAATCATTTGGATTAGAAAAAATGTTTTTACTGCCCAAGAGCAATGAGGTTGATGACGTTAATAAAGCTAGTGAAACTGCTTTGAAGTGAATCCGACCCACTACCGGTCACCAACACTAGTGTCGGTAGTACTGATACACCATCTCCTCAAGAGATTGAACGCCTTGTTACCACTATCAGTGTCACTTCAGAAACTATTACCTAACACAGCTTCAAATGACATCCAACATGTAAATAGTGCAAATAGTGGCGATGTTCAGGGCCTATGCTATAGACTATGATAGGGGGGTTCAGCCGGTACATCGGTCCGGGGCACGGAGAGCCAAGAAGGGGCCTGTGATTCTCTGAAGGGCCCAATAGCCTTAGATTTCGGAAGGTTTTCTCATGATATCACCTTGCTGCATCAACTGACTATGTTTGTCACTGCTTTGTATCAAGTATATGTTATCTAGACATTCTGCTGCACAGGAAATAAAAGCATTTATGAAAGTTTACCAGTGGTTTTATTGAACCTCAAATCCTCAATTTTGAAGGAAGTCTCAGCTTGTCTCTGGGGGTCCAAAAGCAGTCCTTGTTCCGCCTTGCAAAATTTCTCTTGGAGACACTGGCGATGTTGATAATGATTCGCAATCTGACTGTCGCTCTGATTTGGACAGTTGTGCTCCTGAGGTCATAGTACCAGATGCCAGGGTGTTCAGTTCAATAAAGAATGAACAAAAATACCCATGGCTATATCACAGTGTGGTACACCAAGGGTATTTATGTAAGTTTTGTGAACTGTTTTGTGGTCATTCTTCCTCATCACAAGAATTTGTTACTGTTGGCATTAATCTTGATACAGTATGATTGCTATTCTAATACTGGACATCCAAACCAATAAATTTATTGCTCTTCCCAACTTTTCCCAATTCACATCATTTACGTGCTAATTTTCCCAATTAAAAGGGCCCAGATACAAATGAGTAGGAAAATCACTGTTAATACCTCAGTGCATATGAAAACTGGCCTGATAAGAAGGGTGGTCTTTGGTGGGAGACTACTGAATAATGTTTGATATCATTGTTTTTTGTCTGTAGACACAATGTTATTTCAAAATAACTTAAAGTCTATTTGACAGATACTTCTGAAATTTAAACACATTGACATTTGACAGAGAAAGGTGGTTAGGATTGATCGTGGAGACTCTAACCATACCTTTTTATGTCCCCGCCACTAGGTGGCCGGGACATATAGTGCTACCCATTTCCGTAATTCCGAAATAAAACAGTTGTCACCACTTTTTTTCACTATGCTTGGAGATATTGACTTGATACTTGGTATATGAGTATAATGATGAGTTACAGATCAAGTTTACGTTTCGTTCCAGTCCAATGATTTTTGGCCGAGTTATGGCCCTTGAACTTTGGCCAAATATTTAGTTGTCACTACTTTATTTCACTATGATTTCAGATATTGACTTGATTTTTGGTACAAGAGTGTATAATCATAAGTTACAGATCAACTTTGAAATTCGTTCCGGTTGAACGATTTTGGCCAACTTACAGCCGTTGGGCTTTGAAATTTGGCCAAATATTTAGTTGTCACCACTTTTTTTTTCACTGATTTGAGATATTGACTTGATTTTTGGTATGTGAGTGTATAGTGATGAGTTACCGATCAAGATTGAATTTCATTCCGATTGAATGATTTTGGGCTAATTTACGCACCTTGGACTTTTAACTTTGGCCAAATATTTAGTTTTCACCACTTTATTTCACTATGTTTTGAGATATTGACTTGATTTTTGGTATTTGGAATTACAATGATGAGTTACAGATCAAGTTTAGCTTTTGTTCCCACTGAATAATTTTGGCCAAATTACTGTCTTTGGATTTTATAATTTTACATAGTATTCAAATTAATATTCATGGCGGGAACATTCATGTCGTTCCGGCACATCTAGTTTTAAGTAATAGTTCGAATGTGCCATATGCAGTCTTTGCATAAATTAGGATATTCATAGCCCAAATGAATATACATTTTTTTGTACATGTGTTCCAATATTTTCACCTTGACTTGTTTTAGTTGTATAATGCTGCTACCAGGTCTGGCCTCCTATATCATTTACACAAGAAAATTACTTTGAGATTTTTGAGATAACAATGATCAACTGTAATTATTTATGCACATACCAAAATTGTATATAAGAATTTTATTTCATGAAATTGATCTTTATCTACAGGACCAGAGCCTAAACCAGATCTTCCTGGAGATACTAGAACTTTTAGAGTCTGGTTAGATCCCAATCAGTACCAACAGGATATGTCAGGCACTGTTGAAGGAAAGGAGGTAAGTGATGGGACTCAGTTAACACTAGAATATCTACATCAACACTTTACAGATAGATTAGAATGACTTTATATGATTGCAAACATATATACATGTGATGGTATATGTAATGGATCTGTTGGTGGCGACATTGTCATCCGTGGTTTCCATGCGATAACTTTTGTTTTATTTGGCCGATCCTACTGAAATTTTATTTTATTTAAGATCCATTGGATATAAGGATATTGTCTAAGATGTTATGATTGTAAATAAGCAGATTACAGGTTTAGAAATAAGACAATAGTGTATTTCATTTATTGTTGTGTAGCAAGACACAAGCAGTTTATGGCGAAGGTTAATCTTTATTTTACAAAACCAACACAATATTAAAGGTTTTAAACTTCTGTAGTAATGAGTGCCTTACTTTATCTATGTTTCAATGTTTCTAAGACATTTGAATAACCATATTTTTTTCAGTACCGTTATCAGACATGGTAGTCCATTATAAATTATGGAAAGACAACAAATTCTGCGATCAGAAGAGTATTAAAAGTTTTACAAAGGATTACATAGTGAATTTTCAAATTTTAGGGGAGAGATATTGCTTTTACCCCAATATGTACAGTCCCATTATATACACATTATATACGCATAATTTGGATAAAAATAACAGTTGTTTATATTTGTAACTATTATAGGATGTCTATGAAACGTTCAATGTGATAATGAGAAGAAAACCAAAAGAAAACAACTTTAAAGCTGTACTGGAAACATTGAGGGATCTGATGAATACACACTTTGTTGTACCTGACTGGTTACATGATTTAATTCTAGGTTATGGGGAACCAGATGCAGCTCATTATTCAAAGTAATTATCTCCCTTTGTTTTCAACAATACCTATAAAATTACTGTAAATATACTAATATTTGTGGAGTTCTAATTTTTGTTGAAATAAGCTGTAGTCAATTAATTGTTAATGAATATTACTGGAATAAATAATTTTGACATAATTCACGTAACATCACTATATTATAATAAATTAAAAAAAAAAAATGTATCAACTATAATATTTGAAATTGGAATTTTCTGGAAAAAATCATTCAGAAATATTGTCCACAAAAGACAACTTTCAGCAGGACCTAATGAGATAGTTTGGTAGGTTTGTCATTGGTGGTCCATTGTAAGGCCAAATGTTCAAACCCTAACTATGATATTATCTTTTTCTTATGATAATCTTAACTGCTGCCCTTAGATATATCCCTGCACTATCTTTTTTCCTACATGATTTATTATTTGTAATCCTGTTCTAGTCATGAATATATTTTAATAAAGCTCATGAGACATTATACAATTATTGCCTTCATATGAGGTTCACCGAAACTACTCTAAGATATTTATAACATGAATGTTTTGTTTTGCAGAAGACAACAAAATAATTTCTCATATAGAAAATACAATTATGGAACTGGACTGAAAAAACATGGATTTTCAACACACTTCTGCTTGTCAGGGGTTGTAGTCTGAGCGACAACCTATTGTCTCCCTCTACCTTATATATGCTTGGGTTTTCACCGGGTTGTCCCCGAAAAACATCTGAATTGTCTTATTACTTTTATATAGTAAAAATATATGTAAGGTATAATAATTAAAATTGTCATGAATATATCCAAAAACAGATCAATAAATATCAGTCAATTAATCCATTCCAGATTAAAAAATCAAATAGAATTCCTGGATTGGAATGACACATTTTTATCTATGGACCATTTACGAGCCAGTTTTCCAGACTGTCCAATTGAGGTTGCCACTGATGATGTCAGTAAACACATTCCCCCATTCAGGTAAGATTAGACATAAATAAATAACTTCCTACATGTACTGCTAAGGATAACATTTTAAATACAATATTTTAATGAAAAATGATACATGTACTGTTATACATATGGAATTTTAATTTTAGTCTTTCCATTGAAAAAAAATCAATTAATCATGAAAAATCAACAATCTTTGAGCAAACTGCAAACTCTTAATCACAAAATAAGATAACGACCAAAACTAATATAAATCTAAGGTTCTGGCATCAGACTGGTTGTGGTTTATGGTGTTTAACGCCACTTTCAACAATATTACAGTTATATCATGGCAGTCAGTTTTATTGGTGGGGCAAACCGATGAAAACCACCGACCTGTCACAAGTCACTGACAAAGTTTATCACACTATGTTGTATCGACATCAGACTGGCACTAATGCAAGCTTATTGTGGTCTAAGGCAACAAATATTGTACTGACAGTTATTTTTAAACATTAACAAGTATGTTATAGAGGAATTCATGTCTCATGGTATTTGAGCTTTGCTCCTTTGTTATGTGCAGACTTACAGATTATTTACTGAGGGATTCACTTTTCAATATCACTTCCTGGTTGCCATGATATAGAAGACAAATTTGTTTAATTAATTTAAGTTGAGACGTAGAAATGGCAGAAAGATATGCAATATATTATTAGATTCAAGCCAAATGGTCACAAGTTTTTATTTAACAAAAGCATGTTTTTTTGTCTGGATGAAAGTGTATATTTAATATAATACTAAAGAAATTATAACAAACAAAAAAACTACATTGTACTTAGGTTAACTATCAAACAAAGTGAACCAAATGGAAACAAAAGGAAGAAAGGAGAAGATGTCCCAAAAACAACACGAAAGATTACTGTAGAGCCTTATGTCATACCTAACAGAGGTCCATACCCTTACTGTCAGCCTAAAAAGTAAGTATCAGTGTAGTAGAGCCTTATGTTATACCTAACAGAGGTCCATACCCTTACTGTCAGTCTAAAAAGTAAGTATCAGTGTAGTAGAGTCTTATGTCATACCTAACAGAGGTCCATGCCCTTACTGTCAGCCTAAAAAGTAAGTATCAGTGTAGTAGAGCCTTATGTTATACCTAACAGAGGTCCATACCCTTACTGTCAGCCTAAAAAGTAAGTATCAGTGTAGTAGAGCCTTATGTCATACCTAACAGAGGTCCATACCCTTACTGTCAGCCTAAAAAGTAAGTATCAGTGTAGTAGAGCCTTATGTCATACCTAACAGAGGTCCATACCCTTACTGTCAGCCTAAAAAGTAAGTATCAGTGTAGTAATATCATTCTTTTGATTTTTGCTAATTACTAATTGTGAAAGAAGTACAATGTATACATGTGCTAACAAAAATAAATACCACAGCATCAGAACAGTACAAATATCCAATCAGAACAGTACAAATATCCAATCAGAACAGTGCAAATATCCAATCAGAACAGTACAAATATCCAATCAGAACAGTACAAATATCCAATCAGAACAGTACAAATATCCAATCAGAACAGTACAAATATCTAAATCAGAACAGTACAAATATCCAATCAGAACAGTACAAATATCCAATCAGAACAGTACAAATATCTAAATCAGAACAGTACAACTATCTAAATCAGAACAGTACAAATATCCAATCAGAACAGTACAAATATCCAATCAGAACAGTACAAATATCTAAATCAGAACAGTACAAATATCCAATCAGAACAGTACAAATATCCAATCAGAACAGTACAAATATCCAATCAGAACAGTACAAATATCCAATCAGAACAGTACAAATATCCAAATCAGAACAGTACAAATATCCAATCAGAACAGTACAAATATCCAATCAGAACAGTACAAATATCCAATCAGAACAGTACAAATATCTAAATCAGAACAGTACAAATATCTAAATCAGAACAGTACAAATATCTAAATCAGAACAGTACAAATATCCAATCAGAACAGTACAAATATCCAATCAGAACAGTACAAATATCTAAATCAGAACAGTACAAATATCCAATCAGAACAGTACAAATATCCAATCAGAACAGTACAAATATCCAATCAGAACAGTACAAATATCTAAATCAGAACAGTACAAATATCCAATCAGAACAGTACAAATATCTAAATCATAGAAACAGAGGCAAAATTGATACCCCCAATACAAATATGTAAAACTGTTCATTATAAAAGTGGCAGAATTTAACTAGTTTTATGGGACTGTTCATTATAAAAGTGGCAGAATTTAACTAGTTTTATGGGACTGTTCATTATAAAAGTGGCAGAATTTAACTAGTTTTATGGGACTGTTCATTATAAAAGTGGCAGAATTTAACTAGTTTTATGGGACCGTTCATTATAAAAGTGGCAGAATTTAGCTAGTTTTATGGGACCGTTCATTATGAAAGTAGCAGAATTTAACTAGTTTTATGGGACCAAACTTGCCCTTGCAGTGAAATGATACAGTCATTCAAGTGCTTTCCAATAGTAAAATGACAACCCTCACATATAATTGGTTGAGCAGCGTTGTTGTAATTTTTGATCTTACACATAATATATTTATTCTTCATGATGCTAAAGTTGTCAAATGTATAAAACTAGTTCTATAAAAGAGAGTCATTGAAATGTTAGATAGTGCACATAGCCATCAGAAGACATAATATGAAAACAATTCAAATTTAAACCAAAATCTAATTATACATCCGCTGCCCGGAGGGAGAGGGGGGTATACTGTTTTACCTCTGTCCGTCTGTCAGTCCTTCCGTCCGTCCAAGATATTTTTCGTCACATTTTTCTCAGCAACTATCGATGGCAGAAATCTGATATTTGGTCACAAGCTTCATATAGGTATGCCATATTGTGGGTAGCGTTTTTGGACCCGTCAGATTCCTACTTCTTGTTTGCCGACTTAGTTGGTTTTTATACACATTGAACATATATGCACAATTTTCGTTACATTTTTCTCAGCAACTATCGATGGCAGAAATCTGATATTTGGTCACAACTTCATATAGGTATGCCATATTGTGGGTAGCGTTTTTGGACCCATCAGATTCCTACTTCCTGTTTGCCGACTTTGTTGATTTTTATACACATTGAACATATATGCTCATTTTTCGTCGCATTTTTCTCAGCTACTATTGATGACAGGAATCTGATATTTTGTCACAAGCTTCATATAGGTACCCCATATCGTGGTAAGCGTTTTTGGACCCATCAGATTCCTACTTCCTGTTTGCTGACTTGGTTGGTTTTTATACACATTGAACATATATGCAGGGGTATCATAAGTGAGCATTAGCTCACAGTTCATCTTGTTGCCAATGCTATCCCTTGTCATCTGTAAGCATGTGACAAAATTCTTTTCAACAAAGTGTTGATATCTTCCGAAAATCTTTTCACACTCGCCTAGGCTGGTCAAATGACTTCATGGGTATTGTACACAAGCTTGTATTATGCACTACACAACTAACTAAGTTTAACATGTCATGCTATGTATCTATAGATAAACTTAAATGATCTTACAGAAATAGTGTACCATTCACACCTACTCAGATGGAGGCCATTTATTCAGGGATGCAGCCTGGATTGACAATCATTGTTGGACCACCGGGGACAGGGAAAACTGATGTAGCCGTGCAGATAATATCAAATATTTATCATAACTTTCCTGATCAGAGGACTATCATTGTCACTCATTCTAATCAGGTATTTATCCAGTGTAGTATTGTTTTGATATTTTCATTCATAGTGAAAAACTTTGGATTTTATACAAGTATGTTTTATTTCTATGGGGCTTGTAGGTGTCTAAGCTAATATTAAAATTTGTTCACACCACGATATAGCTGAAATATTGCTAAGGTTGGCATTCAACACCAAAAAATCAATCTTTGGAATTTATTTTATATTACTTCAAATTAGAAGTTGATAGACATAGAATAACAGCAGTTATGAAGATCGAGACAGATATTATCACTAGTATCGCAGCGAGTCAGGTAGGACAAGCTGTGATACTAGTGATATTGTATGTCGATAATTTTCAGTATCAGAGTCAGCACGTTGATTCTGACAATATCACTGTGAATCAAAGGAGAGAAAAAAACTCAAAATTTAGTGGATTACCAGTCATAATACATGCATACAGACGTTGAGTACAGATGATTTGTGCTATTCGCTTCATTTCTCCATTTAATTATCTGTTAAGAGCATTAAAACTGTTCTTTATCTTTATTTACCCAGGCTCTTAATCAACTGTTTGAGAAGATCATGGCTTTGGACATCGACGAAAGACATTTGTTACGTCTTGGTCATGGTGAAGAAGCTTTAGAAACAGAGAAAGATTTTAGCAGGTCAGTCTTGGTATATGATAGGTCAATTTGTACCGTGTATCTCTTTACCTCTAATGCAATATGTTGTAATGATTTACTCCAGCACCACTGTATTATTACAATGTATTGTGTTATATAGGCTTTGGAGGTTAAGAAATGAGATCTTCCATTGTAGGGGCCGTCGTGATCGTATGGTAGTTGGATTTATAACTACCTATGCGATCAGTGCCTATCACCACTAATGTTGTGGGTTCGAACCCCGCTCAGGCGAGGTGTACTCGATACAACATTATTTGATAAAGTTTGTCAGTGACTTGCGACAGGTCGTTGGTTTTCTCTGGGTACTCTGGTTTCCTCCACCAATAAAACTGACTGCAACAATATAACTGAAATATTGTTGAAAGTGGCGTTAAACACCATAAACCAAACCAACCATCTTCCATTGTAACAAACATCTTTGGCTTTTTTTTTCAATTCATCAAGTATCATCAGTGGCAGTAATCGTATGTTTATAAACCTGCTTAAGTGACTGCTATTAAGCAATAACTTGTCTTAAATGACCTTAATTTTCATTTTCCTTCACAGTGCATTTCATATTAATCTAGCAACCATCTGTCTTTTGTGATCCTATTTCAATGTTCCCCAGGAAGGTAACATAAGACAGGTTTGAAGTTTACTGTAACAGTTGTTCTTATCATGATATAGCTGAAAAATTGCTCATTTGGTGTTAAACAACAATAATTAAAGTTTGTTTTTGCCCGCAAAAACGTATGTCTCCCCCTGTCCCACAAACTGTAATCAAAGGTAAAAAATCTATTTAGGTAACAAATAAAATTAACTTGAATAAAAACAAAACTGTTTTTAATCCATGAAACACAAAAGAATTTTGATCAAAAGTGTTAAAGCAAGGGTTACAGGTACTATTCCATATTGTCATAGCAAAGTTCCCTATTCCAGAAAATTGCTCAGCCTATGTTCCAATGATTTTAGAAGAGTTTTGTTCTTCTAAAATCAATGGATTGATGATGAAAAACTTTTTCAGGGAAATAGTGACATTATGATAGACTCTTGTACATATATATACAAGTTTCAGTAAGGGATATTACACTAGAGTGTTTGCAAATAACTCCCACAAAATTTAGGGATCCAAATTTCCTGGTAATATGCACAACTACATATGGTGTCCTTACTACCTACCAAGTATCATGAAATTCTGTTCAGTAGTTTCAGAGGAGTTGCGCTGACAAGCTGCTTTAGTAGTAAATTTCGGGAAATTTCTAAGTTCAAAGGGGCATAACTCCCACAAAATTCAGGCAATCAAAATTTCCTGGTAATATGCACAACTACATATGGTGTCCTTACTACCCACTAAGTTTCATGAAATTCTGTTCAGTAGTTTCAGAGGAGTTGCGCTGACAAGCTGCTTCAGTAGTAAATTTCAGGAAATTTCTAAGTTCAAAGGGGCATAACTCCCACAAAATTCAGGCAATCAAAATTTCCTGGTAATATGCACAACTACATATGGTGTCCTTACTACCCACCAAGTTTCATGAAATTCTGTTCAGTAGTTTCAGAGGAGTTGCGCTGACAAGCTGCTTTAGTAGTAAATTTCGGGAAATTTCTAAGTTTAAAGGGGCATAACTCCCACAAAATTCAGGCAATCAAAATTTCCTGGTAATATGCACAACTACATATGGTGTCCTTACTACCCACTAAGTTTCATGAAATTCTGTTCAGTAGTTTCAGAGGAGTTGCACTGACAAGCTGCTTCAGTAGTAAATTTCAGGAAATTTCTAAGTTCAAAGGGGCATAACTCCCACAAAATTCAGGCAATCAAAATTTCCTGGTAATATGCACAACTACATATGGTGTCCTTACTACCCACCAAGTTTCATGAAATTCTGTTCAGTAGTTTCAGAGGAGTTGCGCTGACAAGCTGCTTCAGTAGTAAATTTCAGGAAATTTCTAAGTTCAAAGGGGCATAACTCCCACAAAATTCAGGCGATCAAAATTACCTGGTAATATGCACAACTACATATGGTGTCCTTACTACCCACCAAGTTTCATGAAATTCTGTTCAGTAGTTTCAGAGGAGTTGCGCTGACAAGCTGCTTCAGTAGTAAATTTCGGGAAATTTCTAAGTTCAAAGGGGCATAACTCCCACAAAATTCAGGCAATCAAAATTACCTGGTAATATGCACAACTGCATATGGTGTCTTTACTACCTACCAAGTTTCATGAAATTCTGTTCAGTAGTTTCAGAGGAGTTGCTCTGACAAACTGTGTGACGGACAGACGGACGGACGCACAGGACAAAAACAATATGTCTCCCCACCAAAGTGGGGGGAGACATAACTCACTCAACTACTGTGTAATATAGGCAGCGATTGTATTTTAAACTATTCTAATAATAGAGAATATTGTTTCCAAAGCAACTTTTACAGCACATGTGGTATGAAAAATGCAAATTAAACTCCCTCTTTTTTCCCCCAATGTTTGGCAACTGTAGTGTAATGAACCATACATTATTTTAGATATGGAAGAGTAAACTATGTGCTGGCACAGAGATTAGAATTACTGGAGGAGATAAGCAGACTACAGTCCAGTCTAAATGTACAAGGGGATATGTCTTATACATGTGAAACTGCTGGGTATTTCTATTTATATCAGGTTAGTTTCATTTAATTATAATTTTACAGTCTTACCAAGAAGGGTTCAACTTCAGGAATGTCAGCCATTTTTGTTTTCTTTTATTTTAAGACATAATTTACACTTTTTTAATAGATGTAAATTTTAGTATATTTGTATGCCTCTTGCCATTTTAGTCCATTGTGCAATTACTGCATTTTGTGTTTCCTTGATCATTTTATATTGCTGGTTGATTAGCCCTACACAAAACAACAATCTTGAAACCAGTGGTTTTCTGTCAAGGTTGCTCTTCCTCAGCCACAAGTTTCTGTATATTTAAAGGCACAGGAGACTAGCCTATCCCCATTGCTACATTAATGGGACCACCAATGTAGAGGTTAGGCATATGACCAGCTGACAGAACTTGTTTTTTAAGATTTTTATCAGATATGTGAGATATACTTTATTATATTAATTTTTCTTGATCTTTCATTATTGTGATTATTTACACATTTCTTTTCAGGTGTTGGCCAGATGGGAAGAATTTCTTAGTAAGCTTAGACAATTAAAGGTAAGCTATGTCTAGTAGCTCCCCTCTTATAATGCCACTCCCTCCAATGGACACCTCTTTTGTCAGACCAGATTTCAGATGCATTGAGATAGTAATTACTACTAAATTTCCCCTCTCAAAAGAGGACACCCTCTTATAAGACCACCCCTCTCAAGAGAGGACACCCTCTTATAAGACCACCCCTCTCAAGAGAGGACACCCTCTTATAAGACCACCCCTCTCAAGAGAGGACACCCTCTTATAAAACCACCCCTCTCAAGAGAGGACACCCTCTTATAAGACCACCCCTCTCAAGAGAGGACACCCTCTTATAAGACCACCCCTCTCAAGAGAGGACACCCTCTTATAAGACCACCCCTCTCAAGAGAGGACACCCTCTTATAAGACCACCCCTCTCAAGAGAGAACACCCTCTTATAAGACCACCCCTCTCAAGAGAGGACACCCTCTTATAAGACCACCCCTCTCAAGAGAGGACACCCTCTTATAAGACCACCCCTCTCAAGAGAGGACACCCTCTTATAAGACCACCCTTTTTATTGGAGAAGTGATGACCTTATAAGAGTGAGACTACTGTATCAGTTTAGGAAAATATTGTAACTGAAATGTTATGTACAAATGAGAAATTTGGGTGAAAGGGATAAATATGTTGAAAAAGACATATGTATTTAAAATAAATAAAAAATTTAATGGACATTGGCAGCTGTTTTTGATCATTTATAATTAGGATATTTTCTTTGTTTATGTCTTTGGACAACTTTGGAATTTTTTTTCATTTAGATTAATTTAATTGTGGAAGTGGTCTAAGTCTTAAATTTGTAGTTGAAACAGATTTTATTTAAGTTCTAAGTATATTCTATAATGGTTTAATATATTGTTATCAAATTTGCATTAAACTTTAACAGGAATGTGACAAATTACAGAAGATTAAAGAGTTATTTCCCTTTACCAAATTTTTTGAGAATGCACCACAGCCATTATTTAAAGGACGCACATATGAAGAAGATTTAGATATAGCTGAGGGCTGCTTTAGACATATTAAAAAGATCTTTACGCAACTCGAGGTAGGTAATTATATATGTTAAAAGAATAAAATATTTACAATAGGGTTGTAGATTTATATATTTTTTCGATCAAGTTCATGTGAGCTTTTGTCATCATTGTCTTTCATTCAAAAACCCTTTCATCTTTTCTTATGAATCTACATGGACAAGCATTGCTGGGATGGTTATTGGGTAGTCCAGTCCCACTCACCATCCAAGTTGGCTGTCTATTTAGTACAGTCAAACCTCGATAACTAGAACTCTGATAAATCGTTAACTTGGATAAGAAGTAAGGTTGTGGTCTGTTCATAGTAGAGGTTAGAGAAATTTGCCCAGATATCCTGTATACTTGGTTAGTTTGAGCTAAAATAGAAGGCCTGTTTGACTTCAACATAACAAGCATTGTTTGTACATGTACATTGAAATTTCTTTAAATTACCAAACACAAAATTTTTTTGAGGAAGGAGTATATTACGGGAATTTTGAGTGTATGTGATTGAGCAGTTTTTCTAGATAGTTACCTTTTTTATATGGTATATTACAGGAATTCCGAGCATTTGAGTTATTAAGAAGTGGTACTGACAGGTCAGAGTACCTCCTTATTAAGGAAGCCAAGATAATAGCAATGACATGTACTCATGCTGCACTCAAGAGAAGAGATCTAGTGGCTGCAGGATTTAAGGTAAGAAATATTAATTACAGTAAAACCAGCTATAATGGTCACCTTGAATTAGCGACCATCTGCTATAAATGGATAGTTTAAAATCATTCCGATCAATTTTACACGTTTTTTTTTTAGCTCACCTTGCCAAAAGCAATGTGAGCTTTTGCCATCACTTGTCATCCGTCGTCTGTCATCCGTTAACTTTTCACATTTTAATCTTCTCTGAAACCCCTCAGCCAAATGAACTGAAACGTGGTAGGAAGTATCTATGGAAGGTCCTCTATAAAGATTGCTCATTTCGTCTCGATCCATTAACAAACATGGCCGCCACAGGCAATTCTTGTTTCTGATTGGCCGATTTTTAAAAATCTTCTTCTCTGAAACCGCTTGACCAAATGAACAGAAACTTGGTATGAAGTATCTATGGAAGGTCCTCTGTAAAAATTGCTCATTTCATCCCGATCCATTAACAAACATGACCGCCACAGACGACTCTTGTTTCTGATTGGCTGATTTTTTAAATTCTTCTCCTCTGAAACCGTTTGGCATGAACCGAAATTTGGTAGGAAGCATCTATCGGCGGTCCTCTCTAAAGATTGCTCATTTTGTCCCGATCCATTAACAAGCATGGCCACCACAAGTAATTCTTGTTTCTGATTGGTCAATTTTTTTAAATCTTCTCCTCTGAAACCACTTGGCCAAATGAACCGAAACTTAGTAGGAAGCATCTATGGAAGGTCCTCTATAAAGATTGCTCATTTTGTCCCGATCAGTTGACAAACATGGCCGCCACAGGCAATGCTTGTTTCTGATTGGTTGATTTCTAAAAAATCTTCTCCTATGTTAAAGGAAAGATAACTCTTGCCTAAACTGTTGAAAGAAAGATAACTCTTGCCATTATCTCCCTTAGAAATTAACTAATGCTGATATAGTGTAACATGTTTATTCTATACATTACAAGTAGGTATTCACATTTTAATATTCTTTTTAGCAAACCTTGCCAAAGGCAATATGAGCTTTTGCCATCACTTGGTGTCCGTCATCTGTCATCCGTTTACTTTTCACATTTTAATCTTCTCCTCTGAAAGCCCTCAGGCAAATGAACTGAAACTTGGTAGGAAGCATCTATGGAAGGTCCTCTCTAAAGAGTGCACATTTTGTTATGATCCATTACCAAACATGGCCGCCACAGGCAATTCTTGTTTCTGATTGGCTGATTTTTTTTAAATCTTCTCTGAAACCGCTTTGCCAAATGAACCGAAACTTGATAGGAAGTATCTATAGAATGTCCTCTATGAAGATTGCTCATTTCGTTCGATCAGTTAGCAAACATGGCCACCACATTCAATTCTTGTTTCTGATTGGTCGATTTCTAAAAAATCTTCTCCTTTGAAACTGCTTAGCCATATGAACTGAAACTTGGTAGGAAGCATCTACATGTATGGAAGGTTCTGTATTAAGTTTCTTCAAAGCAGAATGAAAGGTGAGTGACACAGGCTCAGCCCACTGAGCCTCTAGTTTGTAACTCAAATAGGTGGTCATGTCTGTAACACAGTCAGCGAACAGTAATATACATATCATTAAAGAACAGACCTGACAATCCAGATCTACTGATCTTGAATAAGGATTCATGTGCAATAATTTTTTTCCTTTGTCCCAACTTTGGCGCATTGAATAAAAGTTTTGACTGTATTTTTGCCAACTGATTTTAGTGATAAATGATCTGTCAATTTTTATGTGAATTTGAATGGTAATTGTCATGCAAGTTAAATATATAATAACAAAACATTTGAAATATATAGGGCAGGATGTGGTGACCCTTCAGCACCACAGATGGTCTCACACACAGTGGTTGCATGAGCTTTTGCTATTTTGTATTGTTTTACTTTGTTATTGTACCATTACCTTTCAAGGATCAGAATCATCCCCATGCTTGAAAATATATTTTGACTCAGATACAAGTATGCTCCATTTGTCTTATTGAAAAATAAGTTATCTGATTTTAAATGTCTTAATGTAAAGTGAGAGAGAATATCTATACATTCAACTGAAAACATCTTTGTTTAAACCTGTATATTAAATTCTTGTAATTTGCAACAAAGAGTATTGTTATAGAGGAATTTCGTTGTATGATAGTATCAGTTACATTTCCCATTAAAATTGTAAATTTTATTTTTAATAGATGTTAATCCATGTTTAATGAAAACTTAATATTTTGTTAATACATGTTTATTATACTTTATATGATTAAGAATCGTTGTATTATTATTTTTAGTTTGATAATATACTGATGGAAGAATCGGCACAGATTTTGGAGATTGAAACTTTTATACCACTTTTACTACAGGTAAATTATTAACAAAATTTCATTTATTTAAGACAATGAAAGTGAAGGTTTCAGAATGCGCAAGGTTTTTTTTTAACAAAGAGTGTTAAAGAAATACTTTGGGACCGTAGATTTTTGTCAGATGTAACAGGATGTTGGATTGCACAAGTTCCACTGTATTTATTTAAGATGATGAAATTTAGTCCATGTAAAAAAAAAATCCTGTATACATGTACATGTACCCTTTAAATCAACTACTGTTATTTAAACGGAATAAGTATGTGTTAGACATGTTAACTTTGTATAGATATTCAAATTAGGATTCAATATAATATATAGCATAAAACATTTTCAAGGTTCAGTCATTATTCTGTAGTTAAATTTCATACAAAATGATTGTGTTTATGACGAATTACTTGTCAACTGAGTTTGCTGTAGTGTTTATCTATCAAGAGTATTGTTTATCTGCAAGCTAGGGATATTCTTAAACTTTGAAAACCGCAGTGTAACATAATATAAATGTAGATATCAAATTTAGTGCGCACGACACGTTTCTGGAATAACCTTCGTCAGGTAAGCTCAAAATCGTAAGATAGGAAAGCCAAATAATTTAAAGTTTAAAGAACTACAATAAATGTACTTAAGGTACATTTAGAGTTTTACTTAATTTGTTGATGGATTTTTCTTTCTTCTTCACAAATCCTTTCTTATTACATTACAGAATCCTGAAGACAATATCAATAGGTTAAAGAGATGGATAATGATTGGTGATCATCATCAGTTACCTCCTGTTATCAAAAATATGGCATTTCAAAAATTCTCAAACATGGAACAGTCATTGTTTACCAGACTGGTCAGACTGGGTGTACCTCCTATAGAGTTAGATGCTCAAGGTAGAGCCAGAGGAAGGTAGGATTTCAGTATTTTACGATCCATTATGTTCCTCCTATAGAGTTGGATGCTCAAGGTAGAGCCAGGGGAAGGTAGGATTTTAGTATTTTATGATCCAGTATGTTCCTCCTATAGAGTTGGGTGCTCAAGGTAGAGCCAGGGGAAGGTAGGATTTCAGTATTTTATGATCCAGTATGTTCCTCCTATAGATTTGGATGCTCAAGGTAGAGCCAGGGGAAGGTAGGATTTCAGTATTTTACGATCCAGTATGTTCCTCCTATAGATTTGGATGCTCAAGGTAGAGCCAGGGGAAGGTAGGATTTCAGTATTTTATGATCCAGTATGTTCCTCCTATAGATTTGGATGCTCAAGGTAGAGCCAGGGGAAGGTAGGATTTCAGTATTTTACGATCCAGTATGTTCCTCCTATAGATTTGGATGCTCAAGGTAGAGCCAGGGGAAGGTAGGATTTCAGTATTTTATGATCCAGTATGTTCCTCCTATAGATTTGGATGCTCAAGGTAGAGCCAGGGGAAGGTAGGATTTCAGTATTTTATGATCCAGTATGTTCCTCCTATAGATTTGGATGCTCAAGGTAGAGCCAGGCGAAGGTAGGATTTCAGTATTTTATGATCCAGTATGTTCCTCCTATAGATTTGGATGCTCAAGGTAGAGCCAGGCGAAGGTAGGATTTCAGTATTTTATGATCCAGTATGTTCCTCCTATAGATTTGGATGCTCAAGGTAGAGCCAGGGGAAGGTAGGATTTCAGTATTTTATGATCCAGTATGTTCCTCCTATAGAGTTGGGTGCTCAAGGTAGAGCCAGGGGAAGGTAGGATTTCAGTATTTTATGATCCAGTATGTTCCTCCTATACAGTTGGGTGCTCAAGGTAGAGCCAGGGGAAGGCAGGATTTCAGTATTTTATGATCCAGTATGTTCCTCCTACAGAGTTGGATGCTCAAGGTAGAGACAGAATTGGATAGTCTAATTTTAACAGATACATTAATTCCTCTCTTATAAGCCACCCCTCTGATCAGGCCAGATACCAGATGCACTAAAATAGTAAAATAACTCTAAATTACACACCCCCCCCTCCACCCCCTAAAGAGAGGCCATCCCTCTACTAAGTACATTGCAGAAGGGATGGCCTAATAAGAGGGGTCTATTGGATATCAAAATTAATTATACAGTGAAACCTATCGAAATCTATCCCCCTTGGGACCAGCTTTTGTGTTCAGAATAGACATGTGTTCGTTTTATACAGGTTAAATTAACAAAGATTTCATACATTTGAATTTTATTCGGTTTACACATGATTCCAGTTTATTCAGGGTTTGATTTAGACAGGTTTCACTGTACTTGTTCTTGCTTCATTCTAATTATAGTAAATGGCTAATTTCATGGCTCATACATAAACTATATTATAGATTTATCAGCTATTGCCATGACAACATAATATATTTTTAATGGGTTTTTTTAGCATTGCCAACTTATACAACTGGAGATACAAAAAGTTAGGAAATCTACCCCATGTTATGATAGATCAGGAATACAGATTATCTAACCCAGGATTTGTACATGACTTCCAACTGATTGATGTACAGAACTTTAATGGAGTGGGGGAATCAGAGCCCAATCCTTACTTTTATCAGGTATCATTACTGTCTTGCCTGTAAAATGTAAAATAGTTTTAAAAATTTTTTAGTTTAGACTTTGTTGTTTAAATAAATTTTAGAGAATACCGAAGGGGCAATAAAAAAAAGGACAATCTAGAGTAACTGGCTGCATAGGGTATACAAGACAAAGGAATGCAAAACAAAAACACAGCACAATATGTGTTGGACACCACTATATGCAAACAAACACAAATAACATACATAAGACATCCTACAAAAAACTAGAGGTAAAGAAGAACTAAGCATCTGTTTCAATTCCCCAGATAAAAAGGGAAGTCATGTTCATTTAATTCCCGTCAATTATTCAAAGGTTTCGTTACATTAAAATCACATATTTGATGGGTTAGAATGGGAACACATATAAAAGTAACGGTATAAAAAGGAGAGAAATAATAAGAGAGTACCATTGGTCATAACATATGCTAAAAATTCACCAAATGTAGATGACATTACACAGAAACGTGTGAACATTTTATATAAATTATATAAAATGAAGAAAATTTCTCAACAACCACCATTTATTGCAGACAGAAGATAGAAATTTAGGGAATCGACTGGTGCATGGAAATCATATAAAGTTTTAAATGAAATCTCGCATAATAAACAATGTAATTATAATTGTCTGGTTAACAGTTGAATTTCAGCAGATAAAACAATAGTTTCAACTAACAAATCAAAGGAATTTAAACTCCAACAATATCAAATGTCTCAACTAAGAATGTTGTGTATTCAGTCTCCTGCAAACAAGATAAAAAACAAATGTATCAGTACACAATGGAGACTGAAAGGTCATTATAAGAAATATTAAAAGAACATTTACCTTATATTAGACACCATTGCCAAAACTGTTTTAGGGGAAGATTTTTGTGGGGGGGGAAAAAAGACGATGGATATATCCTTTTTTAACAAACAACAAACTTTTTTCTTCAGAATTTGGCCGAAGCAGAATATGTGATAGCTACATTTATGTACATGAGAATCCTAGGTTATCCTGCTGAGAAGATCTCCATCTTAACAACGTACAACGGACAAAAACATCTGATTCGTGATGTTTGTAAACAGAGGTGTGGAAAAAATCCATTTATTGGGTTTCCTCATAAGGTAACACACTATTTAAAAGAATTGAATGAATTATTTTGTATTAAGAGAAGAAATAAAGCTAAATTTAATGGAATTATTTTCAATACTATGAGCGTATTGAAATTTAAAAGTACAGTTGACTCATTGTCTCGAACTTGGTTGACTCAAATTTCCAGTTGAATCGAATTTTTATCGAAGTCCCGAACTTTGTTGTGTATAAATATATATAATTTGACTCCTGTTGAGTCGAATTCGGACGAGTCAAAATTTCGGTTGTCTCGAATAAAAGTTTTGGTCCCGAGATGTAGACAGCCATATTATTTACATTTGTTAAGTCGAATTTACCTGTCAAAACATGTGTATTACCTTGGGATTAAAATCGGATCACAGGTGAAACATCCGGTCATTAACTTTGACATTTTTACCTTAGGCTATTTCACAATCTGTCAAATTAATTAGTGCAGTGATAATATTTGAATTTGCTTGGTATTATGACACAGGTTAGATGTGTACAATCAAAAATTATCGATTCATAATAAGTGTGCTTGGGTCGGCATACATCAATGATTATGAAAGATTCAAAGAATTTAACAGAGAGAAAAAAACAGCAATAAAAACATCGAATATGTTTAAAATCGTTCCGAGAATAGGGACATGCGATGCTGGTTTTAGCTCTTCAAAATTTCGCTCGAGTTGTCTCCCTTTCATCGTTAATCACACTAAAACTTCCGGTATTTTCGTAGCTCCTCTGAGTCGAACTACCGTTGACTCAAATTTTTTTCATGGTCCCATCGAATTCGAGATAACGAGTCAACTGTATAATAAACTTTGATATTTTCCAATAAATTGAAAAATTGCAAAGATAATCTCAATTTTCTGTAGAGTGAGTGAGTGATTGTTGTTTCATGTCAACTCAGCAATTTTTCAGCTATATCATGGCGAGAACAAGTTAATTTTAAATGAAATGATGATGAGTTCGGCTTTGTACTAGACCAACATGCTTAGTTGGATTTTTATAGTGCTAGCTCACTGAAACAACAGCCTGTGAATAGACATGTCGCACCACTCTGACACATTATTCTGATTCCGAGCCAACCAGTCTTTGCTCTTTCTCCTTAATGCTGCATGCTTAGCGGAGAAGCAACAAATACCAAATTTATAGCCTTTGGTTTGACCCGATCAAGACTCCAACCCACAATCTACCCCACTTGTGGCAAGCACTATAACCATTACACCACCGATGCAGTTAATTTTCTGTAGATATTAGTTGAATAGAGAACTATTTTTCTGTAATTAAGCTTCTGGTGTTAGTTTTGTGTATGTAGTGATGTTTAAATGAATGGACAGTATATGAAATATAAAAATGAAGATGGTTTCTACATATGAAATAAATTGAATTATATACATTGTGTAGTGCATGTCTTTCATTTCTTAGGATTATATATACCAGCACTAATTAAGATTTTATTTAATGTAGATCACGACAGTGGACAGATATCAAGGACAACAAAATGACTACATCTTACTATCTCTTGTCAGAACTAAAACTGTGGGACACCTTAGGTAATAAACCTTACATTTGTCAGAACTAAAACTGTGGGACATCTTAGGTAATAAACCTTACATTTGTCAGAACTAAAACTGTGGGACATCTTAGGTAATAAACCTTGCATTTGTCAGAACTAAAACTGTGGGACATCTTGGGTAATAAACCTTACATTTGTCAGAACTAAAACTGTGGGACATCTTAGGTAATAAACCTTGCATTTGTCAGAACTAAAACTGTGGGACATCTTAGGTAATAAACCTGGCATTTGTCAGAACTAAAACTGTGGGACATCTTAGGTAATAAACCTTGCATTTGTCAGAACTAAAACCGTGGGACATCTTAGGTAATAAACCTTGCATTTGTCAGAACTAAAACTGTGGGACATCTTAGGTAATAAACCTTACATTTGTCAGAACTAAAACTGTGGGACATCTTAGGTAATAAACCTTGCATTTGTCAGAACTAAAACCGTGGGACATCTTAGGTAATAAACCTGGCATTTGTCAGAAAATTTTCTTTTAACCTTGATTGAACATTTGAATATAGCCACTGTACGAAAAATTTGAAAATTCATCAAATATGGCTGTCATTACTAAATCTAGAAATTTCTTGAAATCATCCATGATTACTGAACCTTGTGTTGGAATGGTCTAACATTTGAACTTGAATCTTCATAAATACAAGAATTATTATGTATTATCATACTATGAAGCAATATAATCTATATAAATTGAGCTTTTTTATCCAAATATCTCCCATTAATGTTAAATTTTGACAGATATTACTGTACTATTTTATTATTTATATTTTGGAGGTGACAATTCTTTTTATTATACCTTACACCTTAAGACAATTCAGATGTTTTTAGGAAAATTTGTTGACAAGGAAGACAACCCGGTGCACAACCCAAGCATATATAATGTAGAGGGAGACAACCTGGTGAACAACCCAAGCATATATAATGTAGAGGGAGACAACCTGGTGAACAACCCAAGCATATATAATGTAGAGGGGGACAACCTGGTGAACAACCCAAGCATATATAATGTAGCGGGAGACAACCTGGTGAACAACCCAAACATATATAATGTAGAGGGAGACAACCTGGTGAACAACCCAAGCATATATAATGTAGAGGGAGACAACCTGGTGAACAACCCAAGCATATATAATGTAGAGGGAGACAACCTGGTGAACAACCCAAGCATATATAATGTAGAGGGAGACAACCTGGTGAACAACCCAAGCATATATAATGTAGAGGGAGACAACCTGGTGAACAACCCAAGCATATATAATGTAGAGGGAGACAACCTGGTGAACAACCCAAGCATATATAATGTAGAGGGAGACAACCTGGTGAACAACCCAAGCATATATAATGTAGAGGGAGACAACCTGGTGAACAACCCAAACATATATAATGTAGAGGGAGACAATAGGTTGTCACTCAGTCTACAACTCCTCACAACTGGAAGTGTGTTGAAAATCCAGGATTTTTTTTCAGTCATGTTCTGTAATTGTATTATCTATCTGCAAAACAAAACATTCAAGTTATAAACATCCTAGAGTAGTTTCGGTATAATAAAACTATTATTGCCTTCACATGCGGTGAACATGAAGTTGTCAAGCCCTCTGGGAAAACAACCACCTTCGGGTTGATAACTTTCGATGTTCATCTCATATGAAGGGAATAATTGTATATTGTCTACAGATAGTAAAATACTACTAATTCGTTCCTCTTATGAGGCCACTTTTTCATTGCAGAAGGTTTTATAAGAAGAGTGATTACTGTATGTCCATCATCATGTAACTGAAATGCAATCAATACTTTTTTATGTAATAAGGTATTACAATAATTGTTTTCCATTTTCAGGGATGTTCGTCGACTTGTGGTAGCCATGTCCAGGGCTAGGTTAGGGTTGTATGTGTTTGCTAGAGTCTCTTTGTTCAGCAATTGTTTTGAACTAACACCAGCATTTAATCAAGTAAGTCAATCAGTTTATAATTAAATTCTACTATATCATTACTGGTTGTTTGATCAAACCTAAATTTGCAAAAAGTTTTGAAATGATTCCCTTTTTTTTCCCAAAAAGGACAAAATTTTGAGTTCAATATCTTTTTTTAATGGTTTTGACTTTTGTCTTTTTCAGGGTTGTTTCCCTTTATCATAAATATTGATATTTTTTTTTTTAGAACATACCAAGTTACTCTGATGTATCATGTAAAACAATGGATATAGATATTGAAGGGATGTCCCTTTCATTTTTGGGGGGCTTGGAGTTATGAAGCAGATATATATCACATGCAAGTTTTTTCATGATCACAAAATTTTGTTCTAAAATAATACATTATGGTTCAAATCAAGTTTATACCCAATCATTTTTCACTTGACAAGTTATGTAGACTCTTATTTTAAACAAAATTTTAATACATTAATGATGATTTATATATATTCATTGTTTTTTTCAGTTGATGTCTCGTCCTTTACAGCCTCACATAATACCAACAGAATCTTACCCACCTTCCCGTAAGGTATGTCTCCTAAAATATCATTTACTTGTATAAACGATTAATTACAATTAATTAAATGCATGACACTTTCCATATATTCCCGCAAGCAAATATGAAGAAAAGCAATTCCTGTTAGTTGCTTTTTATTTTTACTAGAGTTTCATGACAAGATGAAAGTAAATAGGACATAAGTAGAAAACAAGTGATTGAGTGAGTGATTGTTGTTTAATGCCCAATGAGCAATTTTTCATCTATATCATGATGAGAACAAGTTACATTTGACGAGATGATAATGATGTCTGCTTTGTAATAGACCAACATGCTCAGTTGGATTTTTGTAGTGCTAGCTGACTGAAACGAGTCCACAGGTACACATGTTGCTGCACTCCAACACATTATCCTGATTCTGAGCCAACCAGTCGGTGCTCTTACTCCTTAATGTTGCATGCTTAACGGAGAAGTAGCAAATATAAATTTTGTAATCTTTGGTTTTACCCGACCAGGGCTAGAACCCACAATCTACTGCACTCTAACCATTACACTACAGATGTGGTAGTGGTAAAACAAATATAAACAGCATAGGTAACATATAGCATAGACACAGCAATTCCTGTTATGTTTGTAAAGTGTTGCCATTACCTATGAAGGCACAGATGCTAGGAGTGAGGTCTAAGCCGACATAAGTTTCTGAGAATTAGAGTACCTAAACAGTTATAAATCCACACTCACTATACATGATTGTTCACCTCCATTTTATATATGTATAATCATAACTGACTCATGTTGACTTAATCAGGTTGGCAGTGTGTTAGAAGATCCAGTCATGATTATAGATGATATGTCTCAGATGGCTCAGTTTGTGTACGATTACTACAACCAGAAGATTAACGTTATGATGAAACAACAAGATTTCAAAGTAAGTATATAAGTGTCTGGTGGTTTTTTTAAAGCCTTTTAAGTCATTTTATTCTGCATTCCCCTCTTATAAGGCCACTTACACCAAAGGCTACCCCTCTTGTCATGCCACTTACACCAAAGGCTACCCCTCTTGTCAGGCCAGATTTCAGATGCACTGAGAAAGTAAAGTACAATAAAGTTGTCCCCCCTCAAGAGAGGCCAGTCTTATAAGACTTTTTTTCATTGCTCAAGGGTGGTCTTATAAGAGGGGAACTACCGGTATTGTAAGAAAAACATGTGGAGTACCAAAATGAAGAGATATTATAGGAAAGGGACGGATCAGGAACATAAATAACAACAGTACAAACATAAAACATTAAACAAATCAAAAGAACAAGTGGGTACAAGATGGAATTCTACAAAAACAGGGGCATGGGTGGCCAAATGGTAACGGGAAACGAATTAATATAAGTTTTTCTAAACTTGTTTTCGAATCATTTTAATTATTTGTATTGTATCATATTGAAATTGATCATATTGTACTATATTTATTAATTAATAAAATATGTTTAAACTAAATGGTAACGATCATTGACTTTTAACCTCTGACATAGGTTCATGGCTTGATATCCATGTGGTGTTAAGGTTTTCACTTTCAGACACCTACCCATGTCCATGGTTTTACTAGTTAGTTCTCTATAACTGTCCTGGCTTACCTCTCCCCGTTAAGTCGTGTAGTGAGGATATAACTGAAAAATTACTGCAAATGACGATAAACACCAAAAAACATAACCCACAAAATCATAGACAACTTGTGGTGACAAAAATTATTGTTGATATATGTTACCCTGTTGTTGTCAGTATACAGAAAACGTCAGTTATTGTAGACATATTATTCTCATATTTTAATATTCCTGAAATAGAGATCCAATTTGACTTTTATTGTGTCGTATTGTTTTAATTACTAAGATTGTATTAAATCAAGACTCATTTTGATTTAGGATAAAAAATAATAATTGATTTGTGTTAATGGAGAAGTTGAAAATATATTCCTTATAATGAAAAGTTTAAATTCTGATTGATGCGAGTAACAGCAATTTTTGCTTTTACTCACTTTTATAGCAGTTATTATCAATATTTATTTTTGTCTTATAGCCCCACGAGCTCAAAGGACCACCAAAGAACAGATGAAAAATGAGTACAGAAAATAGAACAATATTTAATACAAACGCTAACATTGTCAAATTTACAAAGTGTTGTTAATACTTACTGGAGGCATGTTGTATAGCAGAATACCCAGTATAATAAAGTACTCTATCTTGTGCAACAAGACTGTGTAGATACAGATATATTTCCATCAAATGACAGTGGATAAAATTTGTTTCTGGTGGAAGAATTCCATCAACTGACACGGTGGATAAAATTTGTTTCTGGTGGAAGAATTCCATCAACTGACACGGTGGATAAAATTTGTTCCTGGTGGAAAAGAAGATCTTAATAGGTTTTCTTCATATAAAAAAAACCCCATGAAATCT
Source organism: Bathymodiolus septemdierum (assembly GCA_963383655.1). Classification (NCBI taxonomy): domain Eukaryota; kingdom Metazoa; phylum Mollusca; class Bivalvia; order Mytilida; family Modiolidae; genus Bathymodiolus; species Bathymodiolus septemdierum. The sequence continues at coordinate 42,545,848 of OY726522.1, forward strand.
CATGACAAAAAGACCAAAATTTCAGTGTAAAAATCATAATAAATCATATTCATATCTTCATAGGAGTTTTAATTTTGTCAAGAGAATCATGTAAGTTGTGTCAATATTTTTAGATATTCATAGAAAACTTTCAGTACTTTTAGTGAGTGAATGGGCAAGTGGTTGCTGTTTAACAAACACCAAGTGAGCAGTTTTCTGCTATATCATGGAGAGCACAAGTTAATGTTTAATGAAATGGTAATAATGTCTACATTTTGGCTTTGAGCGTACCTGATGAAGGTTATTTCAGAAACGTGTCTTGCACACTAAATTTGATATCTACGTTTTTTTTATTTGAACTAGATCAACACACTTAGTTGAAACAACAGTCCACAGATAGACATATTGCTCTACTTGGACACATTATCATGACTCCAAGCCAACCAGTCTTTGCTCTTGCTCTTTAATGCTGCATGCTTAGTGGAGAATAAGCCAATACCAATTTTATTGTCCGATTTGGCCGATCTGGATATCGAGCCCGCAATCAATGAGCATGCTAACCATTACACTACAGGGGCAGTTCCAGTACTTATTGTAAATTCTAAGATGAACAAATCAAAATGGGTTGAAGCCGATATTAATGTCCCAGTTATGTTAAGGATATGGTGACATATATGTTGGCTTATTTGATACTGACACATTCATTAGAAAGTCTTTGAAATATGAGTTAAAAAATGCTTGTATTTTCAAGGTTATCGCAGGTATCAAAAAATTTAATTATCTAACATAAGGGGAATCAGATGGTAAAAAAAATAATTTTTATAAAAAAAAGAAAACCAAATGACTCGCTAACTGGCTATTTAAAATAGTGTAGCCATGCCAACCGGGATGCCACAATATAGCCAAAGTACTGCTAAAGTTGGCGTTAAACACCAAGCAATCAATCAATCAAGCCAACCAGGAAGAAAGCTATTTTTCTGTAAGAAATTAATGGGTGAATAATTTTAAAAACTATCAATACGACAGGTCCGATTTTTATGACAAAAAAAATGCAACATTTGTGAATCCATCTTGTCATGTGTACTGTGTTTAATATGTGAAATGTATTTGAATGATGTTTATCTCTGTACCATTGTTCTGTTAGTGTTATGGTTTATGAGAATAAAGATCTTGTCTTGTCTTGTCAAATGAATTGATTTTTTTTAATTTAGAAAATTTCTTTGGTAAATTTTACTTCTAAGGGTATATAAATATGACCTAGTTTCTCCTTTAATTTGCTGGTTATAAACCCTCCAAAAGAGGTTTCTGGTGGTTGTTAAAAACCAAATCAAATGTACAACTCTCCCTTAGGGCAGAAAGTAAATGAGTGCATGTAAGAAGAATGTCACAGTCATAAAAGACAATTTTCAGAATCTCCTAATGAGTAAGAGCTTGTTTGGAATGGTCCTTGATGACCCTATTCATTGTCTCATATTTTTCCTCTACTGGCTGTAGTGACATCCCAGTATCACCTTTTTATCTACTTCATATATAATTGTTTCTAAAGTTTTTCTCTGGTAGTAGTAAATATGATTGAAATACTGCTCACTTCAATATTAACAAGTCAGTAAATTACAACAATTGATATATTTTAAAATGTTTAAACTGCTTATCTCCTCTTATCACCTCAGGGTCCGTCGTTATCATGATTGTATGGTAGTTAGATTTACAACTACCTGTGCAATCAGTACCTATCACTACTAAAGTTGTGAGTTTGAACCCCGTTCATGGTGAGGTGTACTCGATACAACATTATGTTATAAAGTTTGTCAGTGACTTGAGGTTTGCCAGTGGTTTTCTCCAGGTACTCCGGTTTCCTCAACCAATAAAACTGACCGCCACGATATAACGGAAATATTGTTGAAAGTGGTGTTAAACACCATCAACCACAACCTTATCTCCTCTTATTGTCATGTGCCCTATTGTCATCACTTTGTGTTCACCATACATTAACATGTTCTACTCTGAAACTGTCAAATGGAAACAAACTTTGCAGGATTGTTTCTTTGAAAGACCTTATTAGAATTTGTTATTTTGTTTTGGATCCAATATTTAATATGGCCACCAGAGCCTATATTGCAATTTGATTGGTTGAGCCTCAAAGCTCTATAATGTTCAAAAACTGATCGGTGGTATTAAATTTAATATGGTGTGAATGATCCTTGGGTAGTTCTCTCCATGTGTGTGATTTTTGTGCTATTTGGAAGGCCATCACTGTAAGACTTCGTTTTAAACATGGGACCCTAAGTGAAATAAAATGAAAAACAAAAAAAATACCACACTGTCAGAACAGTTCCAAAATCCAATAGAAAAATCGTAGAAAGAGGCTAAATTGATACCCGTAACACATACAATGACTTCAAGATTGTTCTTAAAAACGACAAACATGATTGAACCAAAACTGTACATGAATGGTCACTTGGTGCTCCCTAACAAAGTTGGTAAATCCAATGTGTCTGTGACTGCATGACAGAGATTAACACAAGACACTCAGGAAAATGTTTTAAAATCAATTTCTCTGAATCAACTGAACTATTTAAAAGAACTCCAAACATGTTGAACCCAAACTGTACAAAAATGTTAATTGGATTGAAATCCAAGATGGCCACCACCACAGCAAAAAGTATAACATGGGACCATATTGTAAAAAAAATCTCAATACAATTGTAATTATATACATGTAAATCTAAAGCCAAAATGTTTACCACCACAATACTTAGTTTAACATAGGGTACTACAGGTAATAAATAAAAGACTTTCACAGACAACAGAAACTACTAGTTTAACTGATTCAAACTTGTACATGAATTATCATTGAATATTCCTTTAGAAAGCATACATGATGACAACAACCAGAAAGAAAGACAGACATAGGACTCTTCTGGAAAAATGTTTCTATGAAACAACAAATTTCCCTGAAATGTTCATCGGATGGTCAAGAAAATGTACCAAAATCATATATTTTATGAAATAAACGCTACTTTACAAAGGAAATATACTCCTTCTAAATTATGTGATTCAATCTTTGAAAATGTTTAAATTGCTGTTATACAAACTGCAAGGCCATTTTTCTTCACCCAAATCCAACTTATTCTAAATATAGATAGTATATGGATTGAAAACATTTAATAAAATTAAGAAAAGTTTGAAAATACCAAAGGGGTAATCAGAAGTCGTTAATCGAAAGACAGACAATACAACGGCCAAAAGAAAAAGGACAAAAATCTACAAAACAAGACACAGAAATTAGATATTGAGCAACACGAACCCCACTAAAACCGGGGATGAACAGAGATGCTCGGGAAGGGAAAGCAGTTCCTGCTCTACAAGTGGCACCCTTCGTGCTACTCTTCTTACAAACCCGGTGATAAGTCATGAACGAGAAACGGATCGGATTGAGATTACGACAAATATTGATTATTATTATTTGATTACACATATATTGTACTTCTAATAAATATGCAGAAAAGACAACGGACCAGCAATTCTGCATCATGCTCTCAAAACTTTTAAATTATTTGGCTTTCCAATATTTCTATATGGAGCATACCTAATGAAGGTTATTCCAGAAACGGGTCGTTTGCACTAAATTTGACATCTACGTATACGTTTTATGCCAATATGTCGTTAATTCTATAGCACATGGTATACTAAATTTAATACATTTCATTGTAAATCGTTAATTATGTAGAACATGTATGTTATTATAAAGTCAATAATTCACTTTTTATCACATATGGTATCGTTGTCAATAAATCGTTAATTCTGTAGCACATATATTATGGTATCATGAAGTTAAAATCAGTAAATCAGTTGTAAATCATTAATTCTGTAGCAGATACATAGTATGATACCAAGAAGTCAACAATTCGTTAATTGTGTAGTATGGTATCCTAAAATCTCATTAACTCTGTAGTAGTCTTAACTCCTTGAGTCAATATTCTACAGCACATGTAGTATCGTATCCTGAAGTCAATTAAATGTTAATTTTATAGCACATATAGAATGGATAGGAAGTACACGTATGGTATCCTGAAGTCAAATGAAATATAAATGGAAGGTTTTTATCTGGAATTTAAAAGTAATCAAAATGGCATGTGTGCTTTGGTCGGTACTTCCCTATTTATGTTTTTTTCTGCTTGTTCCTTTGACTGTTTCTCTGACCTTTTATATGGACGTCTTAATTTGTCACGACATAAAGTTACACCAAATCCTGGACGATCTGGTAAATCTATAAATCCATTTTTCGGTAATGGTTCGTCCACAAACAGACCTCCAAAATAGGGAGAAATAGTGTCAGCTTTTGGGCTTAAGTTTATAAATTCTGCTACAGGACAATTTCGGAAAGCATATTGTAAATGATAAGAGTAGACACTAGAGCCATGAGGAATTACCATAGTATCGTATGGAGAGGCCATGGCACATACTCTGCGAGCCTCCGTAATGCCCCCAAGCCATGTGATGTCCGGTTGGAGAATATCAACACAACCGGAAGAAATCAACTGTTGAAAACCATATCTACTATATTCATGCTCTCCTGTTGTAAGTAAAACGCTGCTTCCACGCATGGCACTTCGTACATCGTTGTAGCCAGTATAATTATCGGGAGGAAGAAACTCCTCAATCCATTTTAATCCATATTTTTCCAACTCCTTTGCTAGTTTAACCGTATATGGTGCAGTGAGTGCCATGTAACAGTCTAACATAAGAGGAAAATCCGGACCAACCTTTTCCCTCCAGTTCTTAAAGAACTCCACATTTTTCCGAAATCCTTCGTCGCCAGCAGATGGACCATATGGACAAGGAATCTTTGCACCAACAAACCCAAACTGTTTTGCTATATCTGGTCTAGCAGTTGTACAATATACAGGAAGTCTGTCTTTTGTTTTACCCCCAAGTATTGCATAAACCGGCTCGTTTCTGAGTTTTCCAAGCAGGTCCCAAAGCGCGAGGTCGACCGCGCTAATTGCTTGAACTGATAATCCTTTTCTCCCATAATTCCATGTTGCTCGAAACATTTGGTCCCACATCAGTTCAACGTCGCGAGGATCTTGACCTTCCACAAATCGGCTTAGATGATTTTCCACAATGTAACATCCGGGCTCGCCGCCAATAGTGATGCCAACACCAGTCGTTCCATCCGTTGCTTCGACTTCAACAACCAGTGAGCCGATCGCATTAATTCCCCATGATTTCCGGGTAGCAGAATATTGGTCATAACCCGACATGGGGTTAGCCACTGGAGTTGGGTAGCCATTTATCCAATGAGTGTTTTCAACGTCATGACAGTCGGCTCCTTGGTCTACCTTCCCGCCGAATGATGACTTCTCGTCTGTTACATAAGCACGGATAGCTTTAATTTTCGGAAACTCGCGACATTTATTATTTTCCGTCATGTTGCAAGTGCAAGTATAAATTCTTCAGGTAATACCTGTTGTATGTTATCAACTCGTCCTTGTATATCTAGTTAATGTACACAGGCGAACAAGTAATATATTCAAGGTGATAAATATGAAGTCCAACGAGCAAAAGTAGGTTTACTTAAGGTATTAAGTAGCACGCCATTTTCTGAAGCTAATGTTGATAATAGACGCGTCCAAACATGTATTACTGTGTATTACACTTGTACACGTATATGGCTTCACGTAATGTATCAATATTTGGGAGATACACATACAATACCCCTACATATTTAAAGTTCAAGGTATGGGACTTGTCTAAGCGGAACCTCCCCTTTTGGTACCAAAACTTCTGTCTAGAATAGACACCTGTTCCTGTTCGAAATACACTATTGTATTTTGCACAGCTATCAAACAGATGTTCAATGTGGACAGGTTCCGATTTATTTGGAGTTGTATCTATGAAGATTTCACTGTATATACAGAGGGTTGTGCTGTTTAACGCCACTTTCAACAATATTTCAGTCATATCGTGGGGGTTACTGTATATGCAAGTATTATGAAAAACGTTGTACATGTGTACTATATATATATATAGTATCATTAAATAATTTATATTTAAGGTTTATCTGATCGAAGGGTCATTTTCTGTCGTTTTCATCTGTGAGAAAAGTTCTAAGATACCAAGGGGGTAATCGGGTCAGAAGCCGTTAATCGAAAGACAGGCAATAAAATGGGTACAAAGAAAATAGAGACTCAATGGTCGACATAACACTACACAGAATTCAAGATTGAGCAATAAAAACTGGGGTGAACCCAGTTGCTCCGGAAAGCTGTAAGCAATTCCTGCTCCACTAGTGGCTTCCATCGTGTTATTCCTGTTACGAATGCGGTGGCAAGCGATTAAAGAAGAAAAAAGGACGGGATTTCTAACTACGACAAACAAAACATGTCCGTGGTCATTTGTGACGCAGATATTCCGTAACGGTTAATGAAGTCATAATGGCGATCGTTAATCTTTCGAAGCGATAAATTCAACTTAACCATTAGGAACCATTGGTTCAGTAGCTTCCTTGTTAGCAACAACCATCTATTATAGTCCAGCGGCGAAATCTGAAAAGACGCTTATTTAAGGAGATTAATGCACCCACAGAACACACACCTGGAAACGCTTTAAAATGAAAGACTATACATAAACTAAAATATTTTACATGCCGTAAGAAAATCGTATGGTCTGATTTCTGTAAAAACTGTTTTTTTGTGTTTTTTGAAAATTTACACGTATACACAAAAGTCTTAATATTTTAATGATTCGTAGTTTTCCAGTCACATTTTCATATCCGAATATATAAATAAGACATAAATGAACAAAACAAACAATCTTTTTTTTTTGTTCTGATGTGTATTATTAATTATTAAATCTCTTTGAATTCAAGAGGCGTGGTTAACACGAAATTTCACTGATTTCGTTTGATACCAAGCGAAAACAACACGATTAAAATATTTCATTGTCCATCTATTTACACTCTGAAACATTGTTTACACAAAACAAATCCCATTAAAGGCCAATTATGATAGCTTTTCGGGAAATTGATTTTTTAAATAAGGCATGCTAACCCGTGACAAAATAAATTTACATCCGGAATTCAGTCCGAAGTTTCTACTGTGATTTATTCCTCAGTCCGATCAATTCTAATTGAAAATTACATTGAGACCAAAATTCGATTCGCAGTGTTTCATGGAAATTCTATATTTTACTTCGCTTTCATACATTTTCTTGTATTTAGTCTTTGCTGTTAATATGATTTGTTGTTAATTTAATTGTTGTTGTCGTGTAGAATAACCAGAAAGGTTATAAATATTGTTTTATAACATTGTTTACATTGTGTTCATACATTAGTTGTGAACAATTCCGGATCTGTTGTGTCAAATTTCCGGAAAATGTCACAGTTTAGTAGTCCATTGAAACTTGCTCCAATAAGCGCAAAGAGAGGCAAGGCGTCTTTAGATTGGCAAGAATGCGTTATTTGTCAAACCGAAAGCCCTGAAAAGTTATATAAATCCACGGACAAGGGCAAATTAAGTTTTGTTCAAGCCACTGAAGTGCGAAAGGATGAATTGTAGAAGAGCTGTCGTCTGTTAATCATATCATATCTGAAAATATTGAGGTAAAATACCATAGATCGTGTTGTAAATCATACACAAGTAAACAAAATCTTACTCGTTATTCTCACGAAACAGTTTCAAAATAAGAAAATTCAGATAGTGCTTGTATGAATTCACCAGTTGCCTCATCTGTTATCACAACTCGATCAGACTGACAATCTTGTATATTCTGTACGAATAAAACATACAAAAAGGATGGAAAACTACACAAAATCGAGTATTGTGGTAAAATCTCCAGACATGAACGTTATCGTACTTTTGATATATTATTTTCCACAAATGACAAGCACGTGTGAGCCAGAGGTATGGTTCCAAACAGGAATGGTCGCCAGCATTAAGGATTGTCGGCGTTATATTCCTGTACATGAGTTGTGCAAGTCACTAAATTCAGTTGTGTGCAATATCTTACCAGCGGCACATGCTATTACAGGGTGTGATACCACATCTTCTTTCTTTGGAATCGGCAAAAAATCTATGCTTAAAGCACTGAAAGAAACACCCGATCAATTCAGTGACTTATCAATGATATCTCACGCAGACGTAGATGATTCGCCGCATCATTCGGTTGACGTCGGTCGAAAACTGATATCAAGGCTGTATGATCCGAAGGGAAAGTCAAAACGCTGGCATAGCGACCTGAACAGGTTCCGGGTCAAACTGGCCACATTGTAGATTCCAGCTTGATTAGACTTCCACCTTGTGAAGCAACATTTAAGCAGCACTGTGTTGAGAACTTCTTTGCAAACAAAAATCTGGATGAATACACACGAAGCTATGGCAGTTATTGGGTCACCTCTCCAGTACGGTTGGAAAGAGGGAAAGTTTGGTCTGGAACCTGTCTAATTTGAAGGTCAAATGTCATCTGATTTCCTTCAAGATTTAGTATGCACATGCAAAGGGAAATCAGTCTGCAGTAGGGGTTGTGTGTGTTCCGAACATAATTTGTTCTGTACTGAACTCTGTTCATGCCAAGCGTCAGATCTCTGTTGTAATATCAATACACACAAGAGAGATTTAGAAGACGAAGACTCTTAATCCTGTTTAAAATCTAGTATATTTGTTCAGTTTTTTGGAAAACAAAGTATTGCAAATTGTAGTAATTGAGGCATTTTTCTGACCTTGATACAGCTGCCAAAAGTAATATAAAAGAGTATTTCTGTCTCTAATTATAAGGTCATCGATGCAATCAAAACGTAACTTGGAAAAATGTCAAAATACGTTAGAATGGGGTTTTTTTTCGGAAAAGTAAAAACTCCATACAGAAGTTTGAAAGTCATAAACATCAAAGACGTCATTAGTGTTTACAAGACAAACAACTCAGTCAGACTAAATAACCCAGCTGGATGAAAACTAGTAAATTTAATTATATCCCCTCCATAGCTTACCAGTGATGGATCAGAATATAAAAAGGTATGGAAATTCTTCATTCTGATGTAAATTTCCATTAGTGGAGGTCAAGGTCATTTGTGTATGGAAACAAAAAGAATACAAGTGGATAAAGTGTCACTTCGGTTAAAAAAAACGTCGATTTCGACGTCAAATTACGTTACTCAATAATTTTTGGGATATTTTCTACAGCCTATATAAATGTATAATTAAATCATAAACTTTTAGCTTGTCCATGTGTCTTTAGTTTGACAATAGTTATAAATTTTCACCTAAATACAATATTTGGAATTATATAATTGTTGACCTTTGACCCTATTTATGCCAAAATCTGACCATTTCTGAGACTTACGGCATCATTAATTTGAAAGTTCCCATTTTCCTCTTTACATTGATGTATAATATAGGTGTGTGTCCGATGGGTGCATTAAATTTCATTTTTCATAATTCTGCCGCTGGTCTATTAAGGAAATCATGATAGGAACTAAAAGCTCTCGTATATCGTATCAACTGATATATATATATGATATATTCTCTATATACAGATACTGTTGGAATGTTGCTACAAACAAATGAAAAGTTCACAATAGGAAAATTGAAATCCTCTCTTTTGTCGTGAGGTTTGGTTTTTAAGTGGTCGTTACTGTCATTATCCAGGTGTATGCCTACATATGAAGTAGACACAGCTATATCTGTAGAACTAGTATCCTTTATTTCAAGTTCAGTAGGATATATGCGAGCAACATAGTCACAAAACTTGTAAGCGTAACGTGCTCTTCTGAAACCACTTTGTCAAAAAGGAGCCAAACATGACAGATATACTCATTGGATGGTTATCCACAAAGTATTTGTTTATTGTACCTAATTATAATTTACCATGGCTGCATGAACAAATAAGGTTTGGTTTTATTGGCATTGCAGGAATGCTCTTTGTTTGTCCTCCCTTCAACAAGTGCTGAGATTTTGACCTAGCACATGAATGAACCAATATCATTCATAAAGACTTTGAATGAACCATGACCCAATTTGTGTAGATCTATAGATTAAAGGATATCAACAGTTGAACACTGTGTTACATGCCAGTCTTATGATATACGTGTAATACACTGACCATGTGTACTAAGGCATGTGCTAAAAGGTGGAGTGGAGTCTTCTAGACTCCAAGTTGGAGTGTAGTTTATGATTTTTCTGCAGATGTATTTTGTAAACTAGGAATTGATAAATAAAAAAGTAGATGATTACTAGATATTTTAAATCTTTTCAACATTTCACACTACATCAATCATATCAAACAGACCATAATTCAATGTTGAATACCAAGCGAGTCTAATAACAGCTTAGACAAATTCTGCTTGATTTCATTATGAATTAAGATATCACAGATCCAACCATTTCATCTTACTTTTATGGCTGGAATTATCAGAAAATGTTATGGCTGTGGACAAGCAATTTTCAGAAAGATATCGAAATGCTCCAAATGACCTAGTGCTGAAAAGATATGATCACAGAATATACCCAAGTCCTAGATCTAAAATACCGAAACATTCAGCTTCTTTGCAGAACACATATTTTCATTTAGATGTTGACTGTGCTAGGAAGAAAAATGCAGTTTGAATTCAGAGATATCTTAAATTCATAATGAAATCAAGCAGAATTTATCACCCGAGCATAAGCTGTTATTAGACTCGCTTGGTATTCAACATTGAATTATGGTCTGTTTGATATGATTGATGTAGTGTGAAATGTTGAAAAGATTTAAAATATTTAGTAATCATCTACTTTTTTATTTATCAATTCCTAGTTTACAAAATACATCTACAGAAAAATCATAAACTACACTCCAACTTCAACTTGGGAGTCTCCAAGACTCCACTCCACCTTTTAGCACATGCCGTGTACTAACTGTACATGAATAAACACTAAACAATGTTGTTTCTTGTACCAATAACGAATTCAATTTCCATAGCTACAACATATAAACAAAACTGCACAATTTATCATTTGATAGAACTTTATTCAGTTACGGAGACAACTCTTTTCTTGTTATCATTTATGTTATTTATGTATTATATAATATTTTTTTAACACGTAGACAGTTTGTTTTCTCTTTTATTAACTTTGTGAGATGTACATATTCCTGTTAACATCATATGTTGTATGCGCTTTTCCCCAATAAAAATACATATTAAATCGATTGAATAAAATGTGTTTTTTATTTGTGTGTGACATTTTGTTGTTGGTAACCACTGACTTTCAGTATGATCATTTTGACAAAGTTTCATGCAATAAGTATTATATATATCATGGATCTTACGAGTACATATTGATTCTTCTTGGCTCATGAAATAAAACTAACACAATAAAAGATTTCCTTTTTTATTCGTGTTAAAATGATAAAGCATATAATCTGCGGAAGATACATGAAAACTCAAATAAGCAATAAATACATGTTTTTGTCTCCTTTTTCCACAATTTGAAACATTTATTAATAGTTAAAAACAGTCAAAATGTCATATCCTAACTCAGAACATTTTCGCTAGCCAAGGGTGACGATTCGGGTCCCCCCTCCTCCTCTAACCCTTGGCTAGCGAAGATGAACTCAGAATGGCATACATGCTTTGTCGGGCATTTGTCTGTTGATATTTTTATCTGCTTGTTCCTCTGACTGTTTCTCTGATCTTTCGTACGGCCGTCTTAATTTATCACGGCATAAAGTTACACCAAATCCTGGACGATCTGGCAAATCTATAAATCCATTTTTTGGCAGCGGTTCGTCCACAAACAGATCTCCAAAGTAGGGAGAAATCTTATCAGCCTTTGGACTCAAATTTATAAACTCGGCTACAGGACAATTCCGGAATGCATATTGCAAGTGATAAGAGTATATGCTAGATCCGTGGGGAATAATCATTGTATCGTATGGAGAGGCCATTGAGCATACTCTGCGAGCTTCTGTGATCCCTCCAAGCCATGTGATATCCGGCTGAAGAATATCCGCGCACCTAGAAGTTATAAGCTGTTCAAATCCATATCTACTATATTCATGCTCTCCTGTTGTAAGCAGAACACTGCTTCCGCGCATGGCACTTCGTACATCACTATATCCAGTGTAGTTATCAGGTGGCAGATATTCCTCAATCCATTTTATACCATATTGTTCCAGTTCGTTGGCCAGTTTAATGGTATATGGTACAGTGAGAGCCATATAACAGTCCAACATTAGAGGGAAATCAGGACCAACCTTTTCGCGCCAGTTTTTGAAGAACTCAACGTTTTTGCGAAAGCCTTCGTCGCCAGTAGATGGACCATAAGGACATGTAACTTTTGCTCCAACAAAGCCAAGATCCTTTGCGATGTCTGGTCTACCGGTTGTGCAGTAAACTGGAAGTCTGTCTTTAGTTTTACCACCTAGCAAAGCATATACTGGTTCCTTTCTTAACTTTCCGAGTAAATCCCAAAGTGCTATGTCAACTGCACTAATGGCTTGAACCGAAAGACCTTTTCTCCCATAATTCCATGTTGAGCGGAACATTTGATCCCACATAAGCTCTACATCTCTTGGGTCTTGACCTTCAACAAAGCGGCTAAGGTGGTTCTCCACAATATAACATCCGGGTTCTCCACCAATAGTGATACCAACACCGATCGTTCCGTCAGTGGCCTCTACTTCTACGACCAGAGATCCAAGTGCGTTTATTCCCCATGATTTTCGAGTTGCAGCATATTGGTCATACCCGGACATAGGATTTGCTATTGGTGTCGGGTAACCATTTATCCAATGAGTGTCCTCAACGTCATGACAGTCTGCACCTTGATCTTTACTTGTTGTATTGTCTGATTTGTCGTCAGACACGTATGCTCGAACAACTTTAATTCGAGGAAATTCACGACAACCTACTTTCGACATTTTCAGTCTTGTATTGTAATTTAATATACATGTAATATTATTATCACGTTTAAGTAAACAGATAAATTAAAATAAATATGTACCGACATGGATATAGCAGATGTTAGGGTTATATTTGTGATATTGTATTACATCTTACATAAAACCTTGGGTCATTTATGAAAAGTATGACATCAAACCATCATTTAGCATGTCACACCATCATCCAGCCAGGTTGAATATGAATTTTCTAAAATAAAAGGTACAAAATTCACTAAAGACAGATATTTTCATGATGAACAATAAGGCGGAGCAAGACTTTTTGAAAAGAGGAGGTACGCTACAATGTGTTTGGCTCTATTAAAGATGGGGACTGGAAAAAATATCTGGCAAAATAAAAATCTGGAAACTTGAAAAAAAATATCCAGATATATCTCTCCCTCTCTCCACGGATCCGCATTGGCCAAATACATGAACTGAAAACATTTTAAAAATCTTAATTAATGTTGCCTTTGATCAGAGTTATTGACTATATTGGTAAGTAGACACTATATTTGTGCAACCTGCACGCATTTTACAGCACGTGACTGACTCGAGGTCAATTACTAAAAATGTAAATGTTAAATGATACAACATATCACCAAACAATAATAATCGGAAATAGTAATTCATGGTCTACGTGTAAGCATTCAGGAACATTTTGGCAAAAAACTAGGCCATGTGAGGATTATTTCACACTCTATAGTACTTACAGAAACCTCTGGATGGATAGCTGTCTGGTATTTATCTTCACCTCGGAATTTTTGTATTTATCTCCGCATGGCTGTCTGCATGGTATTTATACTCAAATGGGAATTTTTATATTTTTTCCGGATGGCTGTCTGGTATTTGTCTTCACATGGGAATTTTTATATTTTCTCCGGATGGCTGTCTGGTATTTATTGTCTCATGGGAATTTTTATATTTATCTCTGGATGGCTGTCTAGTGTTTATTTTCACATGGGAACTTTTATATTTATCTCTAGATGGCTGTCTGGTATATATCTTCACATTTGTTTGAATTTATCTCCAGGTGGCTGTCTGGTATTTATCTTCTCCTGGGAATATGTTTATCTATATCTGGATGGCTGTGTGGTATTTTTGTATTTCAAAACAGACAAGCAATTAAAAACAAGAAAACGCTTATGATTTCCATAAACCCCTCATTTAATTGGAGTTTTTTGTTTGTTTCCATGCTAATAATTCAGCTAATCCTTAAATTGCTGCCAAAAAGGGGAAAACATAGTATTATCCCTACAATTGCCCCCGGTTTCTACGCCCCTGTTATCCATTGATATTATTTTCCTTCAGTTCATACAAAATTCCCGGCGATATTATTACATGTGCGCTAGTATTCAATGAAGATAGTTGACCCTTTTCTATCACAGATTGCTGGCCAGATGGAGTTTCAAAATAACATTGACATTTCCAACGTCGATTCTTTAATCAGAGGAAATAGATGACATTACTCTCTTCCTAATTTATCATTTTGTAAAGCCATCGGAAATGAACATCAAGCTTTAAAAGAATTCGATTTAATATCATTAACCCAGACTTTACCGAAGTATGGACCAGATTTTGAGGAATAATTGGAGAAATGGATAAGAATCTGAAAATGGAAATTCTGAAAATAACACAAAATTCTTCAGAGTATTAAAAAGACATTATCGAGAGAAAAAAATCTGAAATGAAGAGATAGTTTTCTATTTCAAATTAATGTCAATTTATCTGTTTATAATTTTTTTTTATAGATACCCCAGGGATTGCATGTTTTCCGTCCGGAGTGGCTCTTCGTCTGGCCATTGTATTGGGCGAGTTGCTTGACTTCATCATCAGCAGGATTCTTGATTGAGGGCTACTATTTCTGAGGGAACAGATGGCTCTAAAGACCAATAAGAATCACATTTATTAAAATCAAGTCTTAGTAACTGTCTTTTCCATCGGAATATGCCACTTGCAGACACCATAAAGTTGTTTTAACGATGGCGCACTCGTGACGGTTCCAGTTATGATGCGACTGTGAGCAAAGACCTCTATGTCATGTCTAGGTAGTTATTGTACAGTATGACGTCATTGACTGGAAGTATGTACAGTACGGATTGGCTCCAGTATTAAGCCCAGCCTGCTTGATATAACCAGCAGCTTCTTGTAAACCTCAAAACTATGCAATTATGAAAGCGTGATCACAACTGTTCAGTCGAACTTAAATGTGTGGATTATCTTTAACGTTTTAAAAACAAACTTTTCCTTAAAATTCGCGTCAAACTCTACCCGTCCACCTGTTTCAAACACAAATTTGACAGTCTAACCACCTATTAAACTCCCTTCTAATATATGATGTACCCATCAAACATGTCTGACCTGGTCTTTATTCTGTCAAATTTGTTTGAAACAAGTGCATGGGTAAATTAGGAAGTAAATTTGAAGGAAACATTTCGTCGTGTAAACCCACCTTTAGTGGTGATAGGCAGCGATTCCATAGGTACATGTAAATCTCACTACCATTCAGTGTCGGATTTAGGACAAATGATACCCCTTACTTGGACCCTGAAGGAGGTAGACCCGGTAGGCCTACACAGGCAGTCAGGCATACATGCTCAGGAAATTTAGGAATAGTTAAAATATTACGTTATATTAGGTCAGACATGTACACTGTGAAAATCCATTGCAAAAAAATGTTTTGGCAGGAAGATAGGCCCCCTGGCTAACGGGGCCCTGTGCTTAAACACACCTAAGCACAATAGTAAGTTCGGCACTGCCACCATTCGATCGCGGTCGTGGACGTCCTTAGAGTAGGAGCAGCAAATACCAATTTTATAGTCTTTGGTTTTATCACCCAACGCACGATCTACCGCCCCCGAGACGAGCACGCTTACCATTACACCACCGATGCGGTTATGAATGAATCACAGAATGAAGCTGTCAAGATCTGCCAAATGAAGCGTGGAGATCTATTTACCTTCAACTTGTCATCTGCCAAATGAAGCGTAGAGACCTTTTTACCTACGTCTTGTCATCTGCCAAATGAAGCGTAGAGACCTTTTTACCTACGCCTTGTCGTCTGCCAAATGAAGCGTAGAGACATTTTTACCTACGCCAAGTGTCATCTGTCAAATGAAGCATGGCGACATATTTACCTTAGCCTTGTCATCAGTCGAATGAAGTATGAACACACGTTTCCTCAATCTTGTAACCCGCCGTATCTGCTGACTTTTATACATAAAAATATATATATGACACTCGTGGCTTGCTGTAGAATATTAAAATTCGATTTTATCTAACAAGATTAAGTTGTCCTACTTTCAGTATAGTACCTGTACTGTAGTCTGTACCGTCTATAAGCAGCATGGCAGCCGTTATTCCCAAAACTATGAAAGCCTTGGTGAAAACAAACGAAGGAAGCTCTTTTGATTACAAAGATGTTCCAGTACCAGAACCAAAAGACGATGAAGTATTGGTAAAAGTAGATGCTATTTCAGTTTGTGGCTCCGACATAAACATGTATACATGGAATGATATAGCACGGGTCATAGCCACAATACCGTTCATTCCAGGACACGAATGCGCCGGCACGGTAGTTAAGTGTGGACCGAAAGCAAACATACAAATTGGAACGAAAGTCGGTGTGGAAAATCACTATTTTTGTGGAGATTGTTATCAATGCAAACATGACTGCAAGGAAATATGTAAAAATATGGGACAGTTTGGTCATGGGAAGAAGACAGACCATGGTGCCTGCTCGGAGTATACATTAGTGTCTGCAAAGTATTTGTACCAATTGAAAAGAAATCTATGTACGTATTCAACTAAATATAATTATGTATGTGCTATATATTGAACTCGTGCGTGAGATAAACAATTTAGTGTTATCCATCTTGGGAACATGCATAGCTCTGTAATGTCAATCATTATCTCTACCGGTAACTTGATATAAACCGGTTATAATGACCCCATATATTGTAAAATACGTAAAGAATACCATATAACTAACATTTGAGAAGCTTCTTTGTTTGTTTTCAAATGAAGATAAAGGATTATTTTTTATACGGTGATCAGTCATACAGCGCTGTTCTGGTTCCTTGTTGTAATAGCTTCTATAGTTGCTGAACAAATATTTTATAATAATGAAACCAGTTTAATGCAAAGGTAGACTACTTTTTAGGCGTTGACAGAGATTGGATAGGCAAGGACCGACAACTCTGGGTAGAGATTGCTGTAATGTAGGTGCGTCCGAAAAAAAAATATGTTGTATTATATAGTTGGTTTTTTTTCGGATGCACCTAGCCCTTGTGTATACATGCACTGGAAGTTTGGGCCCAAATTGTGAAAACAATCTTTAATTTTTCATAATTATGCATTTCTTTTTTTCCATAAGATTTTCGGTGCACTTCATTGTAAAATGAACTGTTTATGGCATTTATTATCACCTTTTTGAGTATATTAGTGATCCTTGAAGGTAAAATTCCGTATACTCATTGCCATGTCCCCTGTGATAATTGGTAATCAAATGTGGATATAGCTGAATGTATGCCGTCTGACCAAGTATCATCACTCATTACACAATTCTAAGAAAGACTACTGCCCGCTAGTTAATCCTAATAAATCGACTAGCATTTAATATCCAATACTGCGAAATTATCATTATTTTTTTTATTTTTTTGTTAGCGTCAGGTCGATTGAGTTTACTTGGTATTATGAATAACGACTATCTGATGAAAAATAGATGTTTGTTGTATCTTTTTTTTTTCTTTGACTCTGACGTGCACGACCCCAATGTGATGTCGTTAGATATCACCAGAGAAAAAAAGAAAGAAAAGATATAACAAATATCTAATTTTAATTACATTGATTAACGGTAATCCAGATTATTACAATTTTTGCAGATTCATCTGTATGATCGGTAACACACACACACACACACACACATATATATATATAGTATTCTCTGTTCTCCAATAAAACCAACAAAGTTTAATAACCTTTCTGTACTCAAATTTATCTAAATAAATTTGTCGACAATCTCATCATACAATATTGTCAAAAACTTCCTGTTTGACAACGATTTATAATAAATAAAATCAGATAGAATTATTTTAGCCGACCAGCCCACCATGTACGATAGGACGTCGGGTTTTATGTCAAACAATTTTTATATATACACTTGGCCATAAGTTATGGACCACCAAATATGAAATGGAGAATATTTTTTACATCGCGCTTTTTTCTTGCTAAAATATATATGTCTTATACATAAACATATATTCTTTCATGGTACCTGTAATTTTTTATCGATCGATTAATTAGAGAACGACGAAACAGGTTTTTATAAGTTCATCTGTACCTTTACAAAACTCAAGTTTGGCGGGGGTTTCAAATCAGTATCTGCATGTACAGTACAGGTAAAACTTTAAACTTTGTAAACTTTTATTCAACATGGCACATCGAAAACTGTCAGATGCAGAGAGATGGCAAGCGGTTGGCATGGTAAGGGGTGGTATGTCCTACATAAAGACTGCTGAACGATTCAATGTAAGCCACTCGGTCATTGTTCGATTGAAGCAGCGCGTGAAAAAGAACGGAAAAAGATCAGGAAAGCCTCTGAAAACGATTCCAAAAGAAGATAGACTCCTTAAAAGACTCGCCAGACAATGGCCATTCAGCACTGCAAACACGCTGCGAAGCCGATGGATTGTCAACAGGCGCATTAGCAGACGGACCCTCAACAGACGTCTTAGCAACACAAAGTTTCGTGCTAAAGCGTCCTCTACTGACAATACGCCACAAAACAACCAGGCATTAATGGGCACGTGACCATATGGGATGGAATATCAGGTCGTGGCAGAGAGTGCACTGATTGAATGAAAGTTGTTATTGTTGACTCCAGTTGATGGCCGCGTCCGCGTATGGAGACCGAGAAACACAGCATTTATACAGGAACATATTGTGTGCACAACTGCATTTGGTGGAGCTGGTGTTACTGTTTGGGGATGCTTTTCTCTAAACTGTAAGCTTGACTTGTATGTCCTTGGTGGGACTTTAACAGGACAAAAGTACCGTCATCAGTCTCTGTGCTCATTAGTTGTGCCTCATTTTGACTGTCATCGATTAACAAGTCGACCAATTCTAATGAATGCCAATGTTAGACCACATAGGGCCTGTATAGTGCAAAACTATCTGCAACAGGAGGCAATAGAGCTACTACCTTGGCCAGTCATGTCACCGGATATGAATCCAGTAGAGCATTTATGGAACTATTTAGGACGAAAAGTGAACGCACGTACCCGAAAGTGTCAATACTTCAGGAACTGGAGACTGTTTTGGTACAGGAATGGCAACAGTACCCTCAACACAGACTGAGACGCTTGATTAAGGGAATGAGGAGACGTGTTCAGGAACTGTACAGGATACGAGGCAGTTAGACTCGTTATTGACTTTATCATGAGTAATAAATGTTGAAAACTGATTAGTTTTCATTTTCCAACCAGATTAAACGTCCTTTGGTTGTGCAAGTATTTTTCACAGAAGTCCAAACTCAAACTTTTTTCACTTAATTTTCAGTTCAATTCTGCGTACTCACTTCAGCGAGCTATATTACTTCCGGTTACTCATCTTTGAAAAAATACCTGATCCTTTTTGGTGGTCTGTGTTATATTGTGTTCATCCATAAAAGGCTTTGCTATGCCTAACTGCAGGCTTTTTCACACCATTGAGAAAAATATTTTTACTACAGTGAAAAACTGGTGGTCCCTAACTTATGGCCATTATGGCCAAGTGTATAATATGCTTATATGTTTTATGTATTTTATCCCTCTTCATTCATTTACAATAGCATAATGAAACAATAAAAGAAAATCTAAAAAAACTGTACCAACGGGCCAAGACACGCTCAGGAAAAACCAGAAAATGTAACTCTGGAAACCTGCGTTTTCACGGCAAATATAACATTTCGTCAAACTGCCTCTGGGGTACAGTGTGAGAACCATACTGACTTTAAATATGCATTTTCTTCAACAATGCATATATATATATATATATATATATACAATCGATGTTCCGATATATTCTTGATTTTATTCAATTTCAATCACTGAAGCGAAAACAATTGCTGCAATTTTCCAGTTTACTAATACGAATGACGGACAGATGGTTTGTCCAATTACATCCATGTCCTTCCGGGTGAAAACATTTAGCTTCCAGTAAATGTTGTATATTACGTACGGAAACATCACCCTAGCAGTCTATCTTCCCGGTCTTCCATAGAAATAGATATTTATTTGGGGGAGTGGGTATTTCGGCCAATTATTATAATGGTTTGTCCATATCCGTTTTTTTCTCTCTAATTTTCGGTTTAATTTTGATTTTATTTTGATAAAATATTTCATAGTAAAAAAACAGTATTTTGTGTATCTTTTTATAAGGAAATAGTAAATGTTTCAAAATATTGGTATAAACAATAGTAATCGTATAAATAAGTTTTCAGTTGAACATATTTTATTTAAATCTAGCTCCGGACCAAATTGCAATGCTGGAGCCGTTGGGAGTGGCCCACAATGCAGTTGAGCGGTTAGATGTGAAAGGGGAAGATGCCTTGATCATTGGTTGTGGACCAGTAGGACTGTTGGTTGGAATGGTTGCTAAAGCAATGGGTGCTAAAAGGTACTATATTCATTCAATCTGGGGGTCATTTAAGAAGCACTGTCAGTTATGTGAACAGATATTTCAGTTTTTCTCACAATCAGAAAAAGTGTACAAACAATATATAAACATGTACGCACAACAGGGTCGCATTTTTTGACAATAATGTCCTTGAATTTTGAATTCTCTTGATAGGCTTGCGACCTAAAGAAAGTTTCAATTTTCGACGGGGGTCAGTTTTCCACGGATTGGGTGGAGGTTATTATTCCATAGCCACTTCATGAAAGGGTCAAAGTTCAACTGTAGAATTCTTATCGAAACCCATTGAGGTTCAGTTTTCAATGGGTCAAAATTCTAGGTTATATTGGAGCGGAACCAAGAAAGAGGATGTTTTGGGCAACCTTCGAAATATGATTCTTTCAGATTTCTTTCAGATTTTCGCTTCCATTTGCCTTGTGATTTCTAATGAGTTTTTTCTTTAATCTAATGAGTTTTTTCTTTAATATTGAAATAAGAAATGCTTACTTACCAAGACAGTCATATCAAATTGTAGACTTGTTGGAGCTGATCTTGACGACAATAGACTAGAGTTAGCGAAAAAAATTGGTTTTGATGTGACAGTTAATACCAAAGAAAAAGACCTCAAACAGGTAATAATATATAGTTAATACTTATAAAGGGGCACACAACATACATGGGTGTTTTTTTCAATTTTGGGACGAATTTGCTTCCTTTTGTGACTCTGTCTAATAATTTGCCATCTTTCTTCCCACATCAGTCTACCTATTGCTGCAGTATCTACAAGAGATTGACAAGATACATATTCTGGATCTGTAAAGGAGGAGTGCATTTTTCCTGTTCAATCAGTGCCTATCACCACTAAAGTTGTGAGTTCGAATCCCGCTAATGGCGATTTGCAATCGATACAGCATTACGTGATAAAGTTTGTCAGTGATTTGCGGCAGGTCGGTGATTTTCTCCGGGTACTCCGGTTTCCTCCACCGATAAAACCTAACCCCCTAATAGTTCAGTCAATCTATGATAAAAATTAACCTAGTCTTTAAAATAGTTCTTTGATTTGCCATGTTATTGCAAACGTATAGTGTGCAGACCATACTGTATTTTATTATAATTTTTAGTAACCTGTTTCTTTTTCAGTTCCTGTAAATGAGTAGCCAGGATTGTATAATGAACTGTTTCTGAACGAAGAATGTACTGTATCAGACGCCTTTGAAATTTTTTTCAATCTCTAAAAAAAAAACATTTTTATTTTCACTTTGACAACAGAGAGACGGTATTTGGGGTGAGGATGGTAGTACCAACATTATATTTCCACCCAGGCTTTACATGTACATTGTAATTTAAAATAATACCTCGCAAAGTATAACAATAACAACTGTCCATTTACTTTCAAATGTTTTGAAGACCAAATAACTTACCATATTTTTTTTTTTATCTTTAAACAGTTTGTGATGGATTTCACCAACGGTGATGGAATGGGGCGTGTTTGTGAGTGTTCTGGAGCCCCTGTTATGGTCAATTCAAGCTTCTCTTACCTGAGAAAAGGTGGGACCATTGTGATGGTCGGACTTCCAAAGCAACCACTCCATGTAGAAAATGTACTTCAAGACGTTAGTAAGTGTTGATGTCTAAAAAGAAGTTAACACAGATTCTTTTATATATTTGTTATGATGACTTTTTAAGGTTTTGGTTTATGGTGTTTAACACCACTTTCAACAATATTTCAGCTATATCGTGGCGGTCAGTTTCATTGGTGGAGGAAACAGGAGTACCAGGAAAAAAAACACCGACCTGTCGCAAGTCACTGACAAACTTTATCATATAATGTTGTATCGAGCACACCTCGCCTTCAGTCTACTTGAATGAATAAGTATTATATATACCATGGATCGTACGAATTAACTTATTTAAACCAACGAATCCAAAGGATGAGTTGGTTTAAATTAGTTCATGAGTAAGATCCATGGTATATATGGTTTGTAACAGAAATTACATGATTGACAGATCTATGACCTCAAAATCATGGAATAACAGATCCTATGACGTCAAAATCATGGAATAACAGACCTATGACGTCAAAATCATGGAATAACATCAAGATTTTCATGTTAGACCATGGTTTGTAAAAGTTCACTATTTTTAAGTTGATTACTGCATAAAAACATCAAAGGAAAAAATGCAGTAATCAACTTAAGAATAGTGAACTTTTACAAACCATGGTTTAACATGAAGATCTTGATGTTATTCCATGATTTTGACGTCATAGGGTCTGTTATTCCATGATTTTGACGTCATAGGATCTGTTATTCCATGATTTTGACGTCATAGATCTGTCAATCATGTAATTTCTGTTACAAACCATTATACCATGGATCTTACTCATGAACTTATTTAAACCAACTCATCATTCGGATTCGTTGGTTTAAATAAGTTAATTCGTAAGATCCATGGTATATATAATACTTATTTCGTGAATGAAAATTTCATTAGAATTCATGAATTGACCAAAATATGACTTCAGGAGACTTTTTAACGTGTCGGTTTTTAAACATGAAATACTAGTATATGGTAAAATCATAAGTAACGAATAATTATATCCATTGTATATTCATGGCCAGACAGATTTATAATAAGTGTGTAAACAATTGCACTGTGGCGAACCTACGTAGGGGCGGGGGTTTATAATAAATAGGATCGGGAAAAAATTTGCTTTGTAACAACGGATCAACGAGCACTTACTAACAAGTTATTGCTTATTAGAAATTGCTGAAAGTAGTGGTTTACACACAAGTCCAGCTGTCTTTTACACACAAGAAGCGTTGAGTTTTCTAAACAGGAGCCAATCATTACTCCCCTTCTTGAATACGAGTTGTATAATTGCTTCTACCAAGAAATCCAGCGGACTTGCATTTCGACAAAAAGTTTATCTCGCAGTGTAGAAATCATTCTAGCATCGTCGGTAACCCATGACTGATCGCGCACGCTCCGATCTACTCTCCACTCATCAATTGGAGATTATTAGTGAGTTACCGACGATGTTTTTCTATGAGTTTTTCCCGAGTTCGTGCAAGATTTTAAAATATACCACACTTCATTTAATTTGCATAACTTGATCAAATCATGTTTATATTCTGTTTATACTTTTTTTCAGTTTTTAAAGATTTAACTCTGCGGACTGTGCATGGAAGACGAATCTTTCACACATGGGAAGAAACTGAGGCGTTGGTAGCAGACGGAAAAGTCGATGTTAATGCATTAATTTCTCACCGCTTTCCAATGTCTAAATTTGAGGATGCATTTCAAGTTCTTTTTGGAGGAAAAGGCTGTAAAATCGTACTATATCCGTCGGCATGAAACTAGTCTGATAAAGAATTGTTTTATAATCAGTGGGATTTTATTTTAAACCAATTAAAATGGTTCCTTATCTTTTGGTTGTCATGTTACTATGTATTGTTTTGCTTTTTCTGTCTTGTTGCTTCTATGAAAGATTAATCCAATTATAGAATACCTATGTTCTACCATTCCTTGTCACCCAAGCAGGCTCCTTCTTGACGTAGTGAGATCAGCATATTTCGACAAGAACAATTAAAATTATACATGTCCATAATGTCTTATGTATAACTGCCTTGACAATCAAATACAGGTAAAGTTCGATTTTGAGGATTATGCCCCCTGAAAATGTGAAAAAATGTCAAAATATTGAATTCCGGATTATAACTTCAGTTTCATTTGTCACAAATTATTATTCTTTAATGTGATTACTAAATAATAACGACCAAATGAAGATAAAATTCGATTTTGATGATGATGTACTTTGCCATTATTGAATTATGTCCCTTGAAAATGTGCTAAATGTCAAAAATGCTATCTTCAGCTAAATTTACCAAATTCATTATGCATTAATGCAATAACTAATGATAACCAAGAACAAGATATATGCAATCTTTACCATTATTCTCATTATCATTACTGATTTATTTTCCCCAACAATGTGGGTGGTTATTAGTCATGCTTTACACTATGAATTAGTATACATTTGATTTCAATATTTGTTGCATCAAGACTGCAAATATGAATATCTTGAATGAGTTATTAGGTGGAACAGATTAAGCAAATGGTTTGGTTTCAGTGAGTTAGCACTATTTTATTTGTTGAAAAACAGGGATTTTTATAAGTTATTCTTATTTATACAATAACTATATATATATATATATATATATATATATATATATATATATGATTTGATTTCACAAATTGCTTTGCATGAAGGGTGCAAATATGAATATTTTGGATGAGTTCTTCCATAAGAAATGAAATTCATATTTTGGTAAATTTCATGGAATACTCTATGATCTATTATTATTTGGGAGAAAGAACCTGGCCATGAACATTTATGGAACAAATAAAACAATAGCTGTGACATTCTATTGGATTGGATATTAACTCGGACTTCAGTAAACATTTTGGAAGACTCTATGACTTAGAATTGCTACAAGTCCATTTCTTATTAATAACACATTTAAAAAATTGATGCTACGAAAGTTCAAATCTTGACTGACCACTTATATTTACAAACAACATTTCTTCACCGATTTGCATGTGGAAAATAACATGTAGATAGTAAACATAAACCTTATAATCTTCTGGAAAATACCAAATAACACAATAACATTCATTTATCACCAATATACATGGAATATGTGAACAATAGTTTCAATTTCAACAGTGCTTGTTTTTACCTTAAAACATAATTATTCTCAAAATATCACATACTTATTTGTATACTGACATTCGTCAGTGGACCAGACCAGATATTTTAAAGAAATAGGAATAAGTTTGATTTTGACAATGATAACTGTTGCAGTATTATGCTCCTTTAAAATAATGATAATTTTGATTGCATATGACATGCATATGATTACTTATCAAAACAGGTTGCAGTGTTTTAGAGTTAAAACCGCATCGGTGTGTAATCGTTAGTGTGCTTACCTCGGAAGATCATGGGTTTCAAGCCCCAGTCAGGTCAAACCAAAGATTATAAAATTGGCATTTGTTGATTCTCCACTAAGCTCATAACACTAAGGTGCAAAAGCAACAACGACTGTTTGGTTCAGAAGCAGGATAATGTGTCAGAATGGAGCGACAGGTCTACCTGGGAACTGTTGATCAGGATAATGTGTCAGAATGGAGCTACAGGTCTACCTGGGAACTGTTGATCAGGATAATGTGTCAGAATGGAGCGACAGGTCTACCTGGGAACTGTTGATCAGGATAATGTGTCAGAATGGAGCGACAGGTCTACCTGGGAACTGTTGATCAGGATAATGTGTCAGAATGGAGCGACAGGTCTACCTGGGAACTGTTGATCAGGATAATGTGTCAGAATGGAGCGACAGGTCTACCTGGGAACTGTTGATCAGGATAATGTGTCAGAATGGAGCGACAGGTCTACCTGGGAACTGTTGATCAGGATAATGTGTCAGAATGGAGCGACAGGTCTACCTGGGAACTGTTGATCAGGATAATGTGTCAGAATGGAGCGACAGGTCTACCTGGGAACTGTTGATCAGGATAATGTGTCAGAATGGAGCGACAGGTCTACCTGGGAACTGTTGATCAGGATAATGTGTCAGAATGGAGCGATAGGTCTACCTGGGAACTGTTGATCAGGATAATGTGTCAGAATGGAGCGACAGGTCTACCTGGGAACTGTTGATCAGGATAATGTGTCAGAATGGAGCGACAGGTCTACCTGGGAACTGTTGATCAGGATAATGTGTCAGAATGGAGCGATAGGTCTACCTGGGAACTGTTGATCAGGATAATGTGTCAGAATGGAGCGATAGGTCTACCTGGGAACTGTTGTTTCAGTGAGCAAGCACTATAAAAATCTAATAAACCGTGTTGGTATAATACAAAGCGGACATCATCTTCATCGTCATCGAAATGGAACTTGTTCCCGCCTTGATATAGTTAGAAAATTGCTCACTTGACTTATAAAAGCAAGCACTTGCTCACTCTAAGTTGAAGACTCGACATAACAAAAGTTTACAGTAAATGCATGAGGTGATGTAGTGGATTGCAAACTCAGGGAGCATCTCAGTTCTACTTTTTACTTTGGAGACAAAATAAATTCGAATATTGTTGCTGACGATAAGAATACGGAAACTAGAAATTCACGGTTAATCGCGCTCCGATACTCGCCACTCATCATGAGAGAGTTTCGGAGTGTGGTTGCAGCCGTGGGTTGTCGACGAAGAACTATAGCGAACTGTCAATAACACCACAACAGCTGTGTGCACAGGCGCTTGTGTAGAGTCAAAAATATGCTCGCTATGTACATGTACCTAAAATACCACAAGGCCGGACTCACTCCTACTACCCCTGTCACTTCAATCGCTATTTCCCCTGTCAAAATGTCGATAGGACGCAAATCGCTTACTAATTTGCGTAGTGAAATGATTTTTCTTCAAGGAAAATCCGTTTTTTATATCTTCCTACCATCTACACCCCCATACTGACAGATAATCCTCAGATTTTGTTGACAATGGACACCTAAGTGGCAGCAAAGCGAAAGTAGGTCACGTGCGACATATTTCCGCCTTTCGGTCGTTCTCGAGTTTTATCATTGCCGTACGAAACATACCTGAGAAGTTCAGAGTATTGTTACTGTATAATTATAATGTTTTTTAAATACAATTATTTCCTATGCCTTATTTTTAGTATTATTTGCATACCAAGAAACACTGAAGTTTTCATTCATTTTGTCAGTCATATTTTGGCGCCTTCTAATGTTTCTAGTGTTTAGTAATTATATATGATAAAACCCGAGAACGACCGAAAGGCGGAAATATGTCACACGTGACCTACTTTCGCTTTGCTGCCACTTAGGTGTCCATTGTCAACAAAATCTGAGGATTATCTGTCAGTATGGGGGTGTAGATGGTAGCAAGATATAAAAAACGGGTTTTCCTTGAAGAAAAATCATTTCACTACGCAAAGTAGTAAGCGATTTGCGTCCTATCGACATTTTGACAGGGGAAATAGCGATTGAAGTGACAGGGGTAGTAGGAGTGAGTCCGGCCTTGTGGTATTTTAGGTACATAGCCAGCATATTTTTGACTCTACACAAGCGCCTGTGCTGTGTGTGGCGTGATTAATACTGATTACCTGTTAGGATAGGTATCATCATAGGCAAATTTACAAACTTGCAGCGCATCATGTAACATACAAAGCAGTGCAATCTATAAAAAGAATAAAATTTTACTTAACCTTGAACTCAAGCATGCATTCCGGTCATGGTCGTATTTGTACAACAATGTAGCTGTAACTATACATTGGCGTTATTTGTAGTACTCCAGTTGCAATATTTGGTCCATGGTGATTGGTATTGCAGTTACTAAATACGCATACATGTTGTTTTCCGGTAGAGACCCAAAAAATAAAAATGCACATACAATACGATCAGAAATTTATACCGACTCATCACTTATTCTTTATATTGGATAAGATATATCAAAATTTAAAGTGTGAATTACTACATACCAAATTCTGCAAATTTATTTTGGGAGTTCATAAAAAATCTACAAATTTTGGTGTCCTGTCAGAGTTGGGAATATTTCCCATTTATTATGATGTATTCAGATCTATGCTTAATTACTGGCATCGATTAGAGACTTTAGATTCAACATTTCCAATTCTTCAAGATGCATATATAACATCTAAAACACTTTTCGAATCTAAGACAACTTCTTGGTATGGTTCAATCCATACAATTTTAGAACAAATACCAGAAATAAAAAATTTGGACCAATTTTGTATAAAATTAAGTAGCTTCAAAAATAAAGCAAAAATTCATTTAAAGTCAAAATGTATTGAATTGTGGAGAGACCAAATGCTTCAACAAACAAATGGAAAACTTAAAACTTATATTACATTCAAATCTAACTTTGGCAGAGAAAAATATCTGTCTGTTCTAAAACGTTTTGAGCAGAGGAGATGCCTTACACAGCTACGTATTTCCTGTCATCAATTGAAAATTGAGACTGGTAGATACCAGGGTACTCTCCTACAAGAGAGAAAATGTGAGCGTTGCTCCTCTGGGGAAGTGGAAGATGGATATCATTTTCTATTTCACTGCAAGTCAAAATATGACTAGAAAAGGGCTAAAGTGCCACCTATCTTTAAGACTGGGGACGAACATATGGTAAATAATTATAGACCAGTTTCAGTTTTACCAATTATAAGCAAAATAATCGAAAAACATGTTTTTAATTCATTTTATGAGTATCTATCTGAAAATCATCTCATTACAAGTAGCCAATCGGGATTTAGGCCAAAACATTCTTGCGAAACGGCTCTTAATTGTTTAATTGATAGATGACTCAAAAACATTGATCAAGGAAAGTTAACTGGTGTACTATTTATCGACCTGAGTAAGGCGTTCGATACTGTCAATCACAATGTTTTAATCCATAAAATGAAATCTTTTGGTATATGTGAAAATACTGTTTCATGGTTCAAATCATATTTATCTAGTAGAGAACAAAGTGTAGGATGGAAAGGTGTTATATCAAAACCTTACAATATTACTATTGGTGTACCACAGGGATCAATATTAGGCCCCTTGTTTTTTTTCATTATTTGTGAACGATTATCCTAAATGTTTGAAATATTCTAATATAACTATATACGCATATGATACTTCACAAGACGTTACAGATAAATATGTTGATATAATAGAAACGAAGTTAATATGTGATCTCAAAAGCAGTATGAACTGGATGAATGAAAACAAATTAACAATGAACTTGAAAAAAACACAGTGTATAATGGTTGGAACAAAACAAAGATTGTCAAAATGTAGAAAAATTAATATCAGAATTGAAAATGCTATATTAGAAACTGAATGAAAACAAATTAACAATGAACTTGAAAAAAACACAGTGTATGTTGGTTGGAACAAAACAAAGATTGTCAAAATGTAAAAAAATTAATATTAGAATTGAAAATGTTATATTAGAAATTGTAGAAGTATCTAAACTTTTAGGTGTTAATATTGATTGTTGTCTTACATGGTCAAATCATTTAGAAATATTAGCGAATAAAATTTCTAAGAAACTTGGTGTTCTAAAACGTCTGAAACCATTTATGTCAGATGATGCTTTGCTAAAAGTATATAACTGTATTATATTTCCTCATTTCAATTACTGCTGCACTGTATGGTCAGGAGCAAAAAATAGTTCAAATATTGATAGACTGTTAAAGCTTCAAAAAATTGCAGCTCGTATAATTTTAAATGTTAGTGAAATTACGACACCGTCGTCTATTCTTTTTCAAAATTTTAAATGGATGCCTATAAATGACTATTTTGTTTATAGAAAATGTATTTTAACTTATAAAGTGTTGAACAACTTAACACCAGAGTATTTGAATGTGTTTCAGTATGTTAGTCAAGTTAAGTTCAAGAATAACTAGACAAAGTGTTAACAATTTACTTTTTGTAACAAAAACTAAAACAGAATATTATAGACGTTCTTTTGTTATATCGTCATGCAATCTTTGGGATAATATGTCAAATGAAATGAGAGAAAGTACATCTTTAAAATTTTTGAAGACCAAATATTTAAATGAATATTTCAATAGAGAATATTATATGGCTCTTTCCGTATCACATCCCGTATCAACCCGAGACACCAATATCGGTCGAGAGTTGATACGGGATGTGATGCAGAAAGAGCCGTGTCATATTATGTTCATCATATACTTAAACATGAGAAAGTCTTGTTCTGTATTATGAACCTTTAGTCATGTGATCAATATCATGTTAAGGGGTATGATAAAGGGGTGATGATATCGATATCAGTCACGGCAGACAAATACAGTTGTAATGTTCTTTCAGTATTATATATGTAAATTTCCTTTATTTAGTACTAAGTATATGATAAATTGAAACATACTCATTGTGTAACACTGTTTTTATATTGATTTTATAGTTTTATAATTAATTCTGTAAATGCTGTATATAATGCAGGACCACATTGTAAACTAGTTTGTATAACGAAATTTGCTATTCATCCTGTTGAATTAAAAGACATTATTATGTAATGAACTTGAAAATGACCGAAATCTCCTAGCAAAAAGCTGTCCTAATTTCAAACGTTTAAATTCAAAGGACAAACTTGTTTGGTTAATGAATACAGATGAAAAATCAGTCCTCACTACTACTATAACAACATTTATTCTAAAGAACATGAAATAGCATGGCTCTCTTTTTTGCTCTGGACACGAGGAGGTCTGCATATAACAGTACCTTGAGCATCGTCCTTTGGTGTCCTTTAAATAGCTGAAATGAGACCTCAACAGTTACTATTAATATGTTTGAATATGATTCTCTTTTTTTATTTTATATCTTTAAACAGAATAATTAATGATAACAGATAATAATTTTAATTATTTTATTATATACATATTGTTTTCCTGCATTGGACACGAGGAGGTTTTGCTACAATTTCAACAAACTTTAGCACCGTCCCTTGGTGCCCATTGCAGCAAAACAATATTCTATTAAACATTGCTTCCATTACACAGAGTAGCAACACAGCTGCACATACCTTAATGGTCAATATTAATTGACAATTAATTTTATTGTTCAACAAATCATTTTATTGTTTAGTCCTTGATATGTACTGACTTTTCTGTCATATGCTGTTTTATATATGTTAAACAATCATGACTTTTAAAAGTAAATTCCCCCTTGGGGACCTGATTTGGAAAATAAAATTATTCTATTCTATATTTGAGGTAAACTGCAGGTGACCATGGATTAGATAATTTGCGATAAAGTCCTACAAAGATCAACAAACTTCGATTCTGTGGATTTCTGCTTTCAAACATACAGACCGTATGAGTATAGATTATGTTTGTTTTAACGCCTTTTTCAACATTTTCCAGCTATATTATGACGGTAGACATTAATGGAGAAAAAAATTGTTATGATTTTGGGTGTTGAACGCCACTGTCCGGTTTAATTAGTGGAAGAAACTGGAGTTCCCTAGATAAAATACTGACTTGTCCCCAAGTGTCTTACAATTTACTTGTCACTCGTCAAAATTCGGCCGATTCCGTAAGACGAGCAGTGGATTCATCCAAGGTTTGCCGATTGACAACATATATCACGTCAAGTTGTGTCGAGTACACCAGAGGAAATAGAACTTACAACTTTATGCACCAGATATCGACTACAGAGATGGCATACGATTGAAACCACCACGGCATATAAAAGGGGATCCCTGTCGAAAACCATATATCGATTTACTGAGAGTTACTTACAAGAATTTATAACATACAAATGCATCGAGTTCAACTCGTTGCGGATGGGACCTCACAAACTATAGTGACTGTATATGTAGATGTAAATCAAACTACCATAGTCACAGGCACTGCAGTCCCTCGGGGGTAATAAAACAGCCTGTAAGTCTTATAAATGTAACCTGCATTCGCATTAATACTACGGGTCACTTTCGGTAAAATTTGATATATAGAGATGCAGCTAGGTGGTTTAAATCCCCTATCCGATTCATATATCCCCTTAGCATGAAAACCTACTAATCGTATATTTGCAGTACAAAACCCATACCCATTCATATATTATGCAATTAATGGTGACCCATTCATAAACAAATATCAATTTTACATTTCATCGGATTAGATTATAACACAATGATTATAGAGACTAATTTTTCACAATACAGAAGCTGCATGGCTTGTAGAACGATATATACCGGTTTTGTACACAGGTACTTGTGGACAGGACACAGCATCCCCCCTTTTTACACCCTACCCCCCCCCTTTTTCATTTTTTTTTTCTTTTTTTTTTTTTCATTTCCATGGCTTAGAAATATGTAAAACAGCAATAATATGCCGTTTTCTGATTGCATAAGTCGACTGATATGTATATAGAGATGCCGTTTTCTGATTGCATAAGTCGACTGATATGTATATAGAGATGCCGTTTTCTGATTGCATCAGTCGACTGATATGTATATATAGAGAAGGTATCTCACTTCCACATAATTTTCACGAAAACTATGCTACCTGCTCGGGGAATCCCATGTCTAAATCAATAAAAATGCATCTACCTTTGAGTTGGTGAGCACGCTTCGTCTCCGCTAATATTCCTTTTTCTAAACGGTCGGCATTTTTCCCGAAATTTTCTTCTGAAACAAGAAATCCGACGAACTTTACATCGTATCTACAATTTTGGATTTCTAATCAACGAAAGTCTACTATGGACGATAACTCTAATATGGCGCCAAATCCGGTTCCCTGAAACAAAAGTTCCGAATGTTACTGCAGTCAGGATAAGGTAAGAGAATTTCATTTAACAGTCGAATAAAGTTCGGGAAAACATCAAAAAGTAAACATGCTTGATGAAGATCAGCAAACTGCGTTCGATTTGGCCAAGGATGGCCACAATTTAGTTGTTATTGGTCAAGGCGGTTGTGGGAAAACATTTCTTATCAAACAAATCGTGAATTACTTACGTTCAAAGGGAAAAACTGTTACTATAGCTTGTTCAACTGGCATAGCTTCCACACATTACGGCAAGTTAGGGGATACCACGTTACATAAGTGGTCCGGAATTGGCGGTGACCGATACTTAAATGAAGAGATAGTTCATTTAATAAAAACCGATGAAAGGTTTAATGATGTAAAGGACAATGTGCAGTCCACTAATACTTTGATCATAGACGAGATATCAATGATAAGTTCAAAAGTTTTAGGACAAGTGCAATTTATTTGTCAGAAAGTCAGGAGTTCGTCAGTTTTATTTGGAAATTTGCAAGTAATTTTAGCCGGTGACTTTTTACAGCTGCCTCCAGTGGCAAATGAGCTTGTGCGTGATCGTGGTTTACATTGCTTTAATGTACCATGGTTTAACAGATGTTTCCCCCACAAAATTAAATTAAATTTTATACACAGGCAAAGTGACACTACTTTAATTAAATGTATAAATGCTTTGGAAAAAGAAAATGTGTCAGATGAAGATGTGGCATTTATCAATTCCTTGTCAAGGTCTCTTGAAAATGAGGAAAATTGTGTTCATCTTTTTTCCAGAAATATTGACGTGGATATACATAATTACACAAAAACACAAACTGTTGCAGGTGAATTAAAAATACACAAGTCTGTGGATGAAGGTTCAAATTATTATTTAGAAAATTTTTTGGCACCGGAAAAATTAGGTTTGAAAGTGGGTTGCTTCACTGAAAATATTTATTTCAATCATAGCCCTGTTACCATTTACAAGATAACCGGTGAAATATTCCACAATAATATTGTTTGAGGTATTTGAAATAACAAAAAAATCAGGTGGTAAAAATGAGGCCAGATTGTTAAAATTAATAATTGCATTGTCACAGGGTTCTTTGCACCAAGAAAGACCATAATATCTCTGTGTAGATTTAGCCCAGTTATCCTTGCAACGACCAGATTTTATTTTCACACCATGGAATAATTTTGTTATTAAATTTCCAATTGTTCTAGAACTTGGAACTTCAACCAAGACATCAGACTGAAATTTGCTCTTAATTTCTGTCAAATTTATAAAATTTGTTTCACTCGACTTTTCCACATATTGTATTAACCATGATGTGAGTGGGAATTGGTCACTTCGACTTGAAGCCATTTCCAATAATTGCTAGCCCGTTTACACTTTCGGTGATTTTTTTTCAGTTTGTATAAAACCGCGCTAACTTTATTCGACTGTTAAATGAAATTCTCTTACCTTATCGTGACTGCAATAACATTCGGAACTTTTGTTTCAGTGTACCGGATTTGGCGCCATATTAGAGTTATCGTCCATAGTAGACTTCCGTTGATTAGAAATCCAAAATTGTAGATACGATGTAAAGTTCATCGGATTTCTTGTTTCAGAAGAAAATTTTCGTGAAAAATGCCGACCGTTTAAGAAAAGGAATATTAGCGGAGACGAAGCGTGCTCGCCAACTCAAAGGTAGCTGCATTTTTATTGATTTAGACATGGGATTCCCCGAGCAGGTAGCATAGTTTTCGTGAAAATTATGTGGAAGTGAGATACCTTCTATATATACATATCAGTCGACTGATGCAATCAGAAAACGGCATCTCTATATACATATCAGTCGACTTATGCAATCAGAAAACGGCATATTATTGCTGTTTTACATATTTCTAAGCCATGGAAATGAAGAAAAAAAAAATGAAAAAAAGGGGGGTAGGGTGTAAAAAGGGGGGATGCTGTGTCCTGTCCACAAATACCTGTGGTATTGTAGCCCAATCAGAATCTCTGTACATATGTTAACCTGTATACTCGACCCCTGTTATTAATACATCCCAATGTGCCAAACAAATACAATTCAAGAAATACTAACAGAATAAAAAGTATAACATTAAAATTCATGTTACGGGGAACTTTTGACTAACATGAACACTATTTTCTCAATTCTAATAACGACTGTCAGTCAGTTTAGTTTTAATGATTTGGCTTATAAAATCATATGACATCCTCAATCATGTTTATTGCTTCGTTTTGCAATTGTACAAAATGTTAAAATTAATTTGAGTAACTATGAAGGTTAAGTGTTTGGTGTGTATTACCGAGTCTCGTTATCTTCCGATTATACAATGTATACTGATAAAGAGGAAGGTCTAAAACGCGGAAGTGCGAAAACACGGAAGTAAGCCCAAAATCACAGGCGCATGGGGCATGGATTTCGTTTCCTCCTCCCCCCTTTTCTCTACTACCCCCCCCCCCCTTTTTTCAAAATTTTTATATAAATCATTCCTTTTTCAAAATTTTCATAATCATTCGTTTTTTCTTCATTTGACAATATCAGTAGACGTCATACATCATGAATAATACGTGTATTCTGTGTCCACAGTTTTTTGACTGATACAGTATAATTCTGTGTCCACAGTTTTTCGACTGATACAGTATCTTACGAATAATTTATTATTTCTAAATAGTTCATTTCTTAATCCAAAAAAATCTTCTGTTCGCACAACCCCTCTAGGTGAACTCAAAGCTAAATATCCTGTAGTATACGCCAGGTAAATTGTCTTATAGCTTGCTGGGGTTGTATTATTTTAAATTATGCAAAATAATATAATAAAACGACTTTTTGATCCAACATCAAATAATTCTTGCATAACGTAAATAGCTTCACATATTGTTAGTTGAAACGGATGAAAGAATAAACAAATTGGTGAATGTACGATAGATTTAAATAAAAAAGAAACAGACTGAGGGGTTCAATGAAGGTGAATCAGGCTTGTTTTATGTATATATTTAGCCAGAGAAATACTGTTTTTAGTTTTGAATAGATTTGTATTTTTAAGTTATATTTTTTTAAAGGTATAATGTACTTGTTTTTTGGTGATTTTTTTGTCCAGATATTTTTTACAAGCAGTACGCGGTCGTACGAGAATTTTAACTGATTCTGCGAGAAAAAAAACAGGAAAGAAGTTTTGGCGAATTATTATAAAACAAGAATTAACAAAGGCCACCAACATGACCGTTGGATGGAATTGAAGGAAGCGTTGAAAAAGGAATGATTTATATGAAAATTTTGAAAAAAGGGGGGGGTAGTAGAGAAAAGGGGGGAGGAGGAAACGAAATCCATGCCCCATGCGCCTGTGCCCAAAATGGGCACTTGAAAGGTCATATCTTGAAAAGTACTCAATCTAGGATAAATATCTAAACGGATTCTAAAAGCTAGTGTTAAGATCTATCTTGTAAAGAAATAAATAATAAAATATTTTATTACATAGGTACTTAAAAGTTGACCGGAAGTGTCAAAAATGGACAAAATTTTGACTTTGATCTCAAATGTATCAAAATTCAAAGACCCCGGTCAAAAACCGTTTAGATATTCCTAAAGACAATTTTATACTCTATCAGACGATATAAAAATACTTTTGCTAAAATATTAGATAAAAGCACAATCTTGAGCGGAAGCCTACCTTTTCAGAGTTAGCCGTCGGCTAATTTTCAACTTTGATTTCAAATTTCTCAAAATTCAATGAACCCGGTCAAAAACCGTTTAAATATTCTTAAAGACAATTTTATACTCTATCAGATGATATAAATATGATTTATAGGTAGGCTTCCGGTCAAGATTGTGCTTTCTAGCAATATTTCCATAAAATCATATTTATATCATCTGATAGAGTATAGAATTGTCTTTAAGACTTTAAGAATATTTAAAGTTTTTGTCGTTGAGTTTGGTAAAAAAAAAAAATTGTTTTTTTTGGCGTTGAAAGTTAATATACATAAGTATAAAACGTTTATTTTCGTTTTTATGTGTGCAGCTTGTCGTCTCCAAGTATCATAATTATGCATGTCGCAATTTCCGAACTACAATGCATGCATAATGGCAGTGACGTTTACACTTAGCATGAGTTTGAACTCTCAACGCTTCCTTCAATTCCATCCAACGGTCATGTTGGTGGCCTTTGTTAATTCTTGTTTTATAATAATTCGCCAAAACTTCTTTCCTGTTTCTTTTTCTCGCAGAATCAGTTAAAATTCTCGTACGACCGCGTACTGCTTGTAAAAAATATCTGGACAAAAAAATCACCAAAAAACAAGTATACCTTTAAAAAAATATAACTTAAAAATACAAATCTATTCAAAATTAAAAACAGTATTTCTCTGGCTAAATATATACATAAAACAAGCCTGATTCACCTTCATTGAACCCCTCAGTCTGTTTCTTTTTTATTTAAATCTATCGTACATTCAAAACTAAAAACAGTATTTCTCTGGCTAAATATATACATAAAACAAGCCTGATTCACCTTCATTGAACCCCTCAGTCTGTTTCTTTTTTATTTAAATCTATCGTACATTCACCAATTTGTTTATTCTTTCATCCGTTTCAACTAACAATATGTGAAGCTATTTACGTTATGCAAGAATTATTTGATGTTGGATCAAAAAGGTCGTTTTATTATATTATTTTGCATAATTTAAAATAATACAACCCCAGCAAGCTATAAGACAATTTACCTGGCGTATACTACAGGATATTTAGCTATGAGTTCACCTAGAGGGGTTGTGCGAACAGAAGATTTTTTTGGATTAAGAAATGAACTATTTAGAAATAATAAATTATTCGTGGACCCAGATTTCACGCCTAGCACATCATCTTTAACTTTCACTGGTGCACAACCCCGGATTTCGGGGCTCCGGAGTGTTATATGGAAGCGCCCACCGGTGAGTATTATATGTACATGTATTACAATGTTGTCGACAGGTTTCGAAACGTGTTTGTTTACATTCTTTAAAAATTAACATGCAATATATATGTGTAGTTGATATGACAACTTAATTGTTATCTAATTTCACAACCCAGTTTAATTAATGTCCGTGCATTTTCAAGAAGAAGCTTGTATGACCCCATGAATACTAATATAATGCCTAAATTTCGGATCAATAAGTTTAAAGGGAAGTACAAGTATTTGTAAATCAATAATTTGAAGGCCGTTATATGTATTTATATCAATAATCCTCCGATTTTCTTCCTCGATCAATTCAAAAATACGCTAACAATATTACGAATAGTTAAATACGTTAGGACATGGTGGTATGTGCTCCCGGCGTCCTCGAAATTGACACATACGGTTTTTCCTAAAGTGATATACCAAGAAACTGGGTCTCCTTGATACCCTAATTATAACTAAATCGTGGCTAGGGTAAATAGTTTTCAGTATGTTACATATTCTGATGAGTTTTTCAAACATGTTGCTTTCGTTTTTCTTCCGCCTTTGATGCCTGTATATCGTTTTTGAGAGATAATTGGAATTTTATGATATTTACATATACATATATATATCCCAGATGAAACCAAAAGTTATATAACTAGAAAGAATGCTAAAGAAAACATAACGAAGTGCATCGTGACCACATCTATATGCTTACAATGACATGACCATGAACTGACAAAGGCAGCTTAATTTCTTACAATGATTTTGATCATAACGACTCGGTACATCTTATAGTGTAGATGTTAATGTAACTAGATAATAACACTAAAACATAACTGCACTAACATTACAGTCTAAATAATGCGTTTTCCAGGTCTGTACTGGTTTTATATTTGTACTTAATTAATCTGTGTTATGTTTACTTCAAAACAGCTAGTTTTTCATATAAATGAAACACATTCTGACTCTAACCTGTAGTAAGGTATCAAAGGGGTTCTCCTCATACGGTTTACATCCGCCACATTAGTGTGACTGTCCAAAGCCAGGACATAGATTTCTAACGGCGGACGTGGAAATTTGGGTTTTAGCAAATGAGTTAACGTTCTGTTGTGGTTGGTTATATTTCCTACTATTACTGCAATGTTTAACATTTTGTTTTTACTTGTAATAAACTGATTTTGAGAGAGAAAAAAACATATTATCATAAACATTTTCTCTCGTGAAATTGCTCTGGAAAATGTGGTTCCTGACAGATTTGAAGATTCCTTCTTCGCTAGCCAATGCCCCGATCCATTCTGAACATGGGGTCTTAAGCATTGGTTAGAGAAGATGTATGAACAATTGCTGGCCATTGCACTGTCCAGTTTATGAATTATATTATACCTGGGAATATTTTAGATCATTGCTTTTTATATTGATTATTATCCACTCGCCCAAAGTGCATGGTTATATGAAAGAGTTCCATATGTCTGACTGTCCGTCGGTTTTGGATAAAACATATTTGAAATTGTATAAGACCCCAATTATTTTGCTGTCGTAAATATTATGTTAATGGGTATGTTGTCGCCGTCCAGTGGATCCGTAAATTATTGTCTACAACATATAACTATGTCCAACACATTATTGTGCCTAGCAGATTACTGTGTTCACACTTCAAAAACTGTTAATATACATTTGTTCAACTGTCACTTCTGGACATGTTGAGGTCGTATCATGCTTCGGTCAATGTAGCCTCTTTTTGCACATTAAAAGACTGTGATGTAGACATTTTTCTTGTATTTTTTTTATGCCATAACATTAAGAATGTATATAAGGGTTTTGAGTAAGCATATTTGTACATATTGCACTTTTAATTCCAAAATGTGTACTATCAGTTAGTAAGAAATGATGAACATGAGAAACTATCCAACATTATACTTAAACATAAATTAAAGTAAAGGAACAACGCTTTTATTGCTGTACTGCATTTCACAGTGACAGTAAGGTTGTCAATAATGAGCATCACTCATACCATTAAATGCGTGTGACAGCCCCCAAGTCTGCAGTTGAGCGATACTCTTTACTGCCGTCGATTTGATTTGATTTGATTTTTGGTGTTTTAACGCCACTTTCAGCAATATTTCAGCTATATCATGGCGACTAGTTTTAGTGGTGGAGGAAGTCGGAGTACCCGGAAAGAACCACCGACCATGGGCAAGCAACAGGTAACCTTTATCACTTGCGGCTGCAAGACGAGTGCACCTTTTTTGTAATTTACAAAGCTGTGCGCGAACCAACGCCGTATTGGTGATAGGCTTGTATGAGCTGTTAGATCCAGCGACCTAACTCATTGAGCCACCTAGGCCCCTACTGCCGTCGATAAATCTACTTTTGGTGTTATTTCCAGATGTGACACATATTTGTAAGAACTTTGAAGTTGTATAAACAACATTTGCATAATAATCCTGTATTTATCAGATTTTTTTGCGCTAATACTATCAAATACATTTTATATGTAAGAAAATCTGAAACCTTTGTGCATTTGACACCGCCCCAATTTACATAGCTGTTACATTTTTTTGTTTGTTTGATATTTTTACTTTCTATGCATGTATGTCAATATATCTTTAGATCTCTGTGATCTGCAGATGAACGTATTATCTATATACGACTTGTTTTTGTTTATTTTTTTTTCGCTCAAAACAATATATATTTTAATATACCCCACATTCCTTTACAGTTGATGATCTTAAAGAAAAGAAGTTGCATTAAGAAACTAAAACAAAAAAAATATAAAAAAGATGAATAATGA
Source organism: Bathymodiolus septemdierum (assembly GCA_963383655.1). NCBI lineage: Eukaryota > Metazoa > Mollusca > Bivalvia > Mytilida > Modiolidae > Bathymodiolus > Bathymodiolus septemdierum. The sequence goes on from OY726522.1 coordinate 42,586,439, forward strand.
TCACAATGCGCTCCGTACCTATCTTTGTAAAATTGCAAAAATGGTACACGTCTGTGTATTCTGATGGTCGTGTGTTCTATTTAACAATTAAATGATGGTCAGGGGCCATCGTGGTCGTGATTGTATGGTAGTTGGATTTACAACTACATGTGCAAACAGTGCCTATCACCACTAAGGTTGTGAGTTTGAATCCCGTTCATGGTGAGGTACTCGATAAAACATTATGTGATAAAGTTTGTCAGTGACTTGCGACAGGTCGGTGGTTTTTTCCGGCTAATCCGGTTTCCTCTACCAATTAAACTGACCGCCACGATATAACTGAAATATTGTTGAAAGTGGCGTTAAACACCATAAACCAAACCATCAAGATTAGGATGGTCGGTGTTCTTTATAGCAACGCTGCTCATCTAGTAATGTATGTGAGGATCGGCATTTAACTCATATGTGAAGAGCACTTGCATGAGCACGTCATTTCTTTAAGAGGAGAGGTTTAGGACCATGTTTTATGCGCTTCACTGCAAAATATACTTCGGTCAACGCTTTCACACGCCAATAATGATATAGGGTTATTGCATGAATATTGGGGAATATTGTCCCGAGCAGTATATCATATTGCACGAGCTTGCGAGTACAATATGATATATTGCGAAGGACAATATTCACCAATATTCATGCAATATAAAGCCTACGGCATTTTTTATATAAATATTGTGTATTTTATTATATTTAAGTGGAATTTTGAACTACTTCAAATATACATAGTTGAACTAGTGCAATATACATTTTATCAGTATTTTTTTTTGTTTGTCCATACACAGGAGCTTGACGTTTTATCAATAAAATTGATGTAGGCTAAAAAAAAAGGGTCCCGTCCCATATATACAAGATGTAGGCTACAAAAAGGGTCCCGTCCCATATATAAGATGTAGGCTACAATATATATGGGACGGGACCCTTTTTGTAGCCTACATCTATTTTATTGATAAAATGTCAAGCTCCTGTGGTCCACATTAATACCGTTCGCATAGCGTTCCTCCGGTAGAATGTCCTCAAATTCTGCATTTTTGGACAAATGATGCAATAAATTTAAGACCAATTTCGGAACGCATCAGTAGTACTTTTCCGAAGATGACGATACTTAGTACGTGCAAATACAAGGATATATTGCACGATTATTTTCCATTGAAATTAATAGGAAAATATTTATTACTATATAATAATAAAAAAAATTGCATTCTATTCTTAGAATATTATGACGCGAATGGCTACACCAACATACCGCTTTACATGATATACGTATACCTTGTATCTGTTATAGGATTTTATATCTGTAGCTTTTTCAGAATCGTATAACATATCAACGTGATCTATTGTATGGTTTGTTTATGATGTCGGGGTCAACATCATATTTATCACACTATTATCATATGTCAAAAGTCATTTTTATTGCCTCACGCCTATCAAAATACTAGTATTATTCTTCATCTATATCATATGTGACTTCAGGTACATCATAACAATATACATTATATAAATTTATCAGTACGGATTTCTGTGAAAACTGTCCACCTATAGATCTTATTCAGATGTAGTTTGTCCTGACTAAGACATTCATTATCTAAAAATGTATTAGAGCTCGAGAGACCTATTTTCTAATTTGGACAATTTCCATGTTTCAATTTACTTTCTTATTTCGGACTTTGTCGCTGTTATACTATATACTATGGTTGTTGTAATTAAAACAAACAACATAACACATATCAGAGATGAGTTGCTATTGTTGTTGGCTTACCGTACGTACAATGTTAACTACAGGTCCGTAGGTCCCAACTTATGGCATTTTTTCGTCTTATGTTTTTTCTTGGGTGAGAATAAATTTGAGGAAAAATATAAAATCACTACCGGACCCTACCACACCCCCTGACATTCTTTATTGAATCTTCTTATATATTTTTTGTTTAAATATAAGCTCTATTTCATCTGTTTCAACTCAATGCTCATCAACCTGTGAAACATCCTTTTTGTGCATAATCAGGGGGTATCTGATATCTTAAAATCAAATTTTACCTGTATTTTGATACAACTAATTTTGTTTTTGTTTTTGTTGGTTTTATTGGTTTTAACATTCCAAGAGGATCAAATACATATAAAGTAAGATAATATTCGGAAACCCCCCAAAAATGTACATGTTTCTTTAATCCTCTTTTCTTCTCTGGCGATACAAAGGAGGCCTAGTTTATGCCAAACTAGAGACTCAGCCCACTGAGCCTGTATCGCTCACCTGACAATAGAATGATACTGAAGCAAATTTCAAAGGGAGATAATCATTACCTTAAAAAACAGCAGCCATCTTGAATGGAGGGTGGGGCTGTCGGATACAATTTTGAAAGGGACACATCCAGGGACCATCTATGCCAGGATTGGACACCTTACATAGATGCTTCCTTCCAAGTTTGGCTCCATTTGGCCAAGCTGTTTCAGAGGAGAAGATTTTTTTAACATTAATCAATCAGAAAAAAGAATTAATCTTGGCGGATATGTTTGTTGGCCGAATGGAACCAAATGAAGAAGCTTTATAGAGGATCTTGCATAAATGTTTCCTGCCAAGTTTGGCTCCATTTGGCCAAGCAGTTTCAGAGGAGAAGATTTTTGTATACAGTAGCCAATCAGAAACAAGAATTGCCCTTGGCGGCCATATTTGTTGGTGGAATGGAACGAAATGGAGAAAACTTTATAGAAGACCTTACATAGATGCTTACTGCCAAGTTTGGTTCCATTTGGCCAAGTTGTTTCAGAGGAGAAGATTAAAATATGAAAAAGTTAACGGACGGACGACGGACACCAAGTGATGGCAATACCTCACCTGATCTTTAAAAAAATGATGAAAAAAGGGCAATAACTCCTAGACGGGTAATCAGATTTACTTCAAAATTGCAGGGCATGTAGATCTTGACAAGCTGAACATGTTTTCAGTTTACACTTAACATCTATCTCTTATAGTTTTTGAAATAAAGGATGAAAAGTATTAACATTTTTAAAATTTGATGAAAAAAGGGCAATAACTTCAAGATGGGTAATCAGATTTACTTTAAAATTGCAGGCTAGATAGATCTTGACATGCTGAACATGTTTGCAGTTTAAACTTAATATCTATCTCTTATAGTTTTTGAAATAAAGGACAACATTTTTAAATTAAAAAAAAAATAATAATGAAAAAATGGCAATAACTCCTAGACGGGTAATCAGATTTACTTCAAAATTGCAGGGCATGTAGATCTTGACAAGCTGAACATGTTTTCACTTAACATCTATCTCTTATAGTTTTTGAAATAAAAAAACGAAAAGTATTAAAATTTTGAAAATTTGATGAAAAAAGGGCAATAACTCCAAGATACGTAATCGGATTTTCTTCAAAATTTCAGGGTAGTTATATCTTGCTGTGCTGATCATTTCTATTCCGTCAGATTTCTGATATTATTAACGGTTTTTGAGTTATTACCAAAAACATGAAATTTTACCATATGTTCTATTTTTAGTAACAGCGGCCATGTTTGTTGGCCGAATGGAACCAAATGAAGAAGTTTTATAGAGGATCTTACATAGATGCTTCCTGCCAAGTTTGGCTCAATTTGGCCAAGCAGTTTCAGAGGAGAAGATTTTTTTTAACATTAGCCAATCAGAAACAAGAATTGCCCTTGGCGGCCATATTTGTTGGCGGAATAGGACGAGATGAAGAAACTTTATAGAGGACCTTATATAGATGCTTTCTGCCAAGTTTGGTTCCATTTGGCCCAGTTGTTTCAGAGGAGTAAATTAAAATATTAAAAAAGTAACGGACGGACGACGGACGACAGACGACGAACGACGGACGACGGACGCCAAGTGATGGCAATACCTCACATGACCCTTTGGGTCTGGGTCATGTGAGCTAAAAAGGGAAAAATTTTCTTCACCCAAAACTGGTGTAATATTACTTTAGCGTATTAATAAACTCTAAACAATAGCTGAAGAATACGATAAATGGCGAGGTGTACTTGATACATTATGTGATAAAGTTTGTCTTGCGATAGGTCGGTTGTTTTCTGCGGGTACTCCGGTTCCCTCCACCAATAAAACTGACCGCCACGATATAACTGAAATATTGTTAAAAGTGGCGCTAAACACCATAACACTAACCTGAGTTATAATCGTTATCGTAGACTTCATGGAGACTGTCAGATGACAATGCTATCTTTTGAGTTAACTTCAGTTTCGAATGGATTTTTGCTATGTTTATTCACATCATATATGATTAAAATCCGATCTCTCACTTGCTTTATTGATAACACGACCTGGGAGATCATCGAACATCGCGACATATCAGTAATACAGTAATAGGGAGCAAATGACAGATCTGATTTTAATCAGATTGATTCACCCCTCCAGTTCACATACATCTTTTGAATGCTTTCAATGCAATAATTTTAACTGAATACTCAAATTTAATGCTATTTCAATTCAATTTCTTTACAGGATTTGGCAGTCAATCCTAGACTGGTAAAAGCTGGTTTATCTAGACATGACTTGTACCAAGGATATTTAGGTATGATTCTCGTCACTTGTCTAAGGGGGAGATAACTCTTTCCGTAAATATTACTAGCATTGTTCTTCCAATTTCATACAAGGATTTTGTTCTAAGATTACTCAAGTCTAGTTTCCAATCAATTTATTTGATTATATCTAAGAAATTATACTTACTGTTCTGGTTTTTGGGTTTTATTATAGTTTGTTCATAACTGGAACATTAGTAGTTTCCACCACATCAAAGTTATTCTGAATCTTCAAGGGCTGTAGTGTATTACAAGGAATTGTTCAATCTTAGCTGCAACAGAGATACCAATAGTTCTTACCATGCCAAATTATGCTAAGTCCTTAGTTTGTATTTATATTTACTTTAGATTGTTGTTACCATAGCAATGTTGTTCTAAATCTTCTGTATTTTATTTACAGGAAATTGTTGGTTCATTGCTGGGGCACAAGTAGTTTCTACTAAACCAGTGTTATACTAAATCTTCGTGTATTGTACATGTATTTACAGGAAATTGTTGGTTCATTGCTGGGGCAGCAGTAGTTTCTACTAAACCAGTGTTATACTAAATCTTCATGTATTGTACATGTATTTACAGGAAATTGTTGGTTCATTGCTGGGGCACAAGTAGTTTCTACTAAACCAGTGTTATACTAAATCTTCATGTATTGTACATGTATTTACAGGAAATTGTTGGTTCATTGCTGGGGCACAAGTAGTTTCTACTAAACCAGTGTTATACTAAATCTTCATGTATTGTACATGTATTTACAGGAAATTGTTGGTTCATTGCTGGGGCACAAGTAGTTTCTACTAAACCAGTGTTATACTAAATCTTCATGTATTGTACATGTATTTACAGGAAATTGTTGGTTCATTGCTGGGGCAGCAGTAGTTTCTACTAAACCAGTGTTATACTAAATCTTCATGTATTGTACATGTATTTACAGGAAATTGTTGGTTCATTGCTGGGGCGCAAGTAGTTTCTACTAAACCAGTGTTATACTAAATCTTCATGTATTGTACATGTATTTACAGGAAATTGTTGGTTCATTGCTAGGGCACAAGTAGTTTCTACTAAACCAGTGTTATACTAAATCTTCATGTATTGTACATGTATTTACAGGAAATTGTTGGTTCATTGCTGGGGCACAAGTAGTTTCTACTAAACCAGTGTTATACTAAATCTTCATATATTGTACATGTATTTACAGGAAATTGTTGGTTCATTGCTGGGGCACAAGTAGTTTCTACTAAACCAGTGTTATACTAAATCTTCATGTATTGTACATGTATTTACAGGAAATTGTTGGTTCATTGCTGGGGCACAAGTAGTTTCTACTAAACCAGTGTTATACTAAATCTTCATGTATTGTACATGTATTTACAGGAAATTGTTGGTTCATTGCTGGGGCACAAGTAGTTTCTACTAAACCAATGTTATACTAAATCTTCATGTTTTGTACATGTATTTACAGGAAATTGTTGGTTCATTGCTGGGGCACAAGTAGTTTCTACTAAACCAGTGTTATACTAAATCTTCATGTATTGTACATGTATTTACAGAAAATTGTTGGTTCATTGCTGGGGCAGCAGTAGTTTCTACTAAACCAGTGTTATACTAAATCTTCATGTATTGTACATGTATTTACAGGAAATTGTTGGTTCATTGCTGGGGCGCAAGTAGTTTCTACTAAACCAGTGTTATACTAAATCTTCATGTATTGTACATGTATTTACAGGAAATTGTTGGTTCATTGCTAGGGCACAAGTAGTTTCTACTAAACCAGTGTTATACTAAATCTTCATGTATTGTACATGTATTTACAGGAAATTGTTGGTTCATTGCTGGGGCACAAGTAGTTTCTACTAAACCAGTGTTATACTAAATCTTCATGTATTGTACATGTATTTACAGGAAATTGTTGGTTCATAGCTGGGGCAGCAGTAGTTTCTACTAAACCAGTGTTATACTAAATCTTCATGTATTGTACATGTATTTACAGGAAATTGTTGGTTCATTGCTGTGGCACAAGTAGTTTCTACTAAACCAGTGTTATACTAAATCTTCATGTATTGTACATGTATTTACAGGAAATTGTTGGTTCATTGCTGGGGCACAAGTAGTTTCTACTAAACCAGTGTTATACTAAATCTTCATGTATTGTACATGTATTTACAGGAAATTGTTGGTTCATTGCTGGGGCACAAGTAGTTTCTACTAAACCAGTGTTATACTAAATCTTCATGTATTGTACATGTATTTACAGGAAATTGTTGGTTCATAGCTGGGGCAGCAGTAGTTTCTACCATACCAAAGTTATACTAAATCTTCATGTATTGTACATGTATTTACAGGAAATTGTTGGTTCATAGCTGGGGCAGCAGTAGTTTCTACTAAACCAAAGTTACACTAAATCTTCATGTATTGTACATGTATTTACAGGAAATTGTTGGTTCATTGCTGGGGCAGCAGTAGTTTCTACCATACCAAAGTTACTTTTTAGATGTATACCAATAGATCAAGACTTTGATAAAGACTATGCAGGTAATTAAGTTAGTACTTGTGGTACTACTAAACCAGTGTTATACTAAATCTTCATGTATCTTCAAGAATTGTTACCCCTTCCTGTGTTAAATCCAAAAAGACAACATAGCATTTTTTTTGTATATTAGGCAGAAAATAAGAAACAACCAACTTTTTGTTCATACTTAGTAAATACTAAGAAAAATATATTTTACAAAATTTCATGATGATTGGAAAACATAAAAAGCGATTCCATGAGGCATGATATTTCAGTAGTATATTTGTAGAACAAAAATTTCAACTATTTTTGTGATCCTACACTAAGTATAATATTAGCATGTGACTAATTCTAAATGTTAAATTACCACACAGAGAAAGAAGCAGCAGAGTGTTAGACAAGTCATGGTGGCTAAGCAACAGGTTAGTGTCAACAGCCATCATGTAGTCAGGAATATAGAACTATATATACAGTCAAGCCTGTCTTATGTGACCTTCAAATGATCATTGAAATTGAAGGGAAATTAATTTTAAGGTCACAGAATACAAGTTATTGCTTAATAGAGGTGACCGCATCAGCCGGTTTGACTGTATACCCTTATTCTTTCATTGTTGATGACATCTGGGTAGATTTTATGTTAATTTTACAGGTGTATTTCGTTTTAACTTTTGGTGGTATGGTAAATGGGTAGAAGTTATCATAGATGATTTGTTGCCTACAAATGGTACACAGTTAATATATGGCAGCAACAGAAGTGATCCTGATGAATTCTGGCCAGCTTTACTAGAGAAAGCATATGCCAAGTAAGTTTATAGGATACATGTATCTTATAGCATGTTTTGAAATTTTGTGGATTATTTTTTGCTGTTGCAATTTGAAAAATAGAGACTTTAAATCTCCACAATATAGATTGTTATCTCCCTTTACTAAATTAAGTAGTGATATGCATGTGATTTTCATGGAAAAAGTCTGATTAAATTGTTTTCAATACTGGTTTAACCCTGCCACATTTTTGTAACTGTTCCAAGCAAGGACCTGGATTTCCAATTGCATATTCTGTGATCTTTTTTTTTATCTTCAATGATTTAAGATGAGAGGTAGTTGTTAATTTTGTTGATACATGTATTAGTGTAATTGTTGATCATCACTATTTTGTCTAGTTTAATTGTCTTTTCATAAACAAAACTGTATTAAATATACATTTACATGCTATGCATACATCTACTTCTAAATCTTGAAAACTTTGCAGGGTATGTGTATTAAATATACATTTACATGCTATGCATACATCTACTTCTAAATCTTGAAAACTTTGCAGGGTATGTGTATTAAATATACATTTACATGCTATGCATACATCTACTTCTAAATCTTGAAAACTTTGCAGGGTATGTGTATTAAATATACATTTACATGCTATGCATACATCTACTTCTAAATCTTGAAAACTTTGCAGGGTATGTGTATTAAATATACATGTACATGCTATGCATACATCTACTTCTAAATCTTGAAAACTTTGCAGGGTATGTGTATTAAATATACATTTACATGCTATGCATACATCCTACTTCTAAATCTTGAAAACTTTGCAGGGTATGTGTATTAAATATACATTTACATGCTATGCATACATCTACTTCTAAATCTTGAAAACTTTGCAGGGTATGTGTATTAAATATACATTTACATGCTATGCATACATCTACTTCTAAATCTTGAAAACTTTGCAGGGTATGTGTATTTAAATATACATTTACATGCTATGCATACATCTACTTCTAAATCTTGAAACTTTGCAGGGTATGTGTATTAAATATACATTTACATGCTATGCATACATCTACTTCTAAATCTTGAAAACTTTGCAGGGTATGTGTATTAAATATACATTTACATGCTATGCATACATCTACTTCTAAATCTTGAAAACTTTGCAGGGTATGTGTATTAAATATACATTTACATGCTATGCATACATCTACTTCTAAATCTTAAAAACTTTGCAGGGTATGTGTATTAAATATACATTTACATGCTATGCATACATCTACTTCTAAATCTTAAAAACTTTGCAGGGTATGTGTATTAAATATACATTTACATGCTATGCATACATCTACTTCTAAATCTTGAAAACTTTGCAGGTATGTGCATTAAATATACATTTACATGCTATGCATACATCTACTTCTAAATCTTGAAAACTTTGCAGGGTATGTGTATTAAATATACATTTACATGCTATGCATACATCTACTTCTAAATCTTAAAAACTTTGCAGGGTATGTGTATTAAATATACATTTACATGCTATGCATACATCTACTTCTAAATCTTGAAAACTTTGCAGGGTATGTGTATTAAATATACATTTACATGCTATGCATACATCTACTTCTAAATCTTGAAAACTTTGCAGGGTATGTGTATTAAATATACATTTACATGCTATGCATACATCTACTTCCTAAATCTTGAAAACTTTGCAGGGTATGTGTATTAAATATACATTTACATGCTATGCATACATCTACTTCTAAATCTTGAAAACTTTGCAGGGTATGTGTATTAAATATACATTTACATGCTATGCATACATCTACTTCTAAATCTTAAAAACTTTGCAGGGTATGTGTATTAAATATACATTTACATGCTATGCATACATCTACTTCTAAATCTTAAAAACTTTGCAGGGTATGTGTATTAAATATACATTTACATGCTATGCATACATCTACTTCTAAATCTTGAAAACTTTGCAGGGTATGTGCATTAAATATACATTTACATGCTATGCATACATCTACTTCTAAATCTTGAAAACTTTGCAGGGTATGTGTATTAAATATACATTTACATGCTATGCATACATCTACTTCTAAATCTTAAAAACTTTGCAGGGTATGTGTATTAAATATACATTTACATGCTATGCATACATCTACTTCTAAATCTTGAAAACTTTGCAGGGTATGTGTATTAAATATACATTTACATGCTATGCATACATCTACTTCTAAATCTTGAAAACTTTGCAGGGTATGTGTATTAAAATTATACATTTACATGCTATGCATACATCTACTTCTAAATCTTGAAAACTTTGCAGGGTATGTGTATTAAATATACATTTACATGCTATGCATACATCTACTTCTAAATCTTGAAAACTTTGCAGGGTATGTGTATTAAATATACATTTACATGCTATGCATACATCTAATTCTAAATCTTGACAAATTTGCAGGGTATGTGTATTAAATATACATTTACATGCTATGCATACATCTACTTCTAAATCTTAAAAACTTTGCAGGGTATGTGTATTAAATATACATTTACATGCTATGCATACATCTACTTCTAAATCTTGAAAACTTTGCAGGGTATGTGTATTAAATATACATTTACATGCTATGCATACATCTACTTCTAAATCTTGAAAACTTTGCAGGGTATGTGTATTAAATATACATTTACATGCTATGCATACATCTACTTCTAAATCTTGAAAACTTTGCAGGGTATGTGTATTAAATATACATTTACATGCTATGCATACATCTACTTCTAAATCTTGAAAACTTTGCAGGGTATGTGTATTAAATATACATTTACATGCTATGCATACATCTACTTCCTAAATCTTGAAAACTTTGCAGGGTATGTGTATTAAATATACATTTACATGCTATGCATACATCTACTTCTAAATCTTAAAAACTTTGCAGGGTATGTGTATTAAATATACATTTACATGCTATGCATACATCTACTTCTAAATCTTAAAAACTTTGCAGGATATGTGTATTAAATATACATTTACATGCTATGCATACATCTACTTCTAAATCTTGAAAACTTTGCAGGGTATGTGCATTAAATATACATTTACATGCTATGCATACATCTACTTCTAAATCTTGAAAACTTTGCAGGGTATGTGTATTAAATATACATTTACATGCTATGCATACATCTACTTCTAAATCTTGAAAACTTTGCAGGGTATGTGTATTAAATATACATTTACATGCTATGCATACATCTACTTCTAAATCTTGAAAACTTTGCAGGGTATGTGTATTAAATATACATTTACATGCTATGCATACATCTACTTCTAAATCTTAAAAACTTTGCAGGGTATGTGTATTAAATATACATTTACATGCTATGCATACATCTACTTCTAAATCTTAAAAACTTTGCAGGGTATGTGTATTAAATATACATTTACATGCTATGCATACATCTACTTCTAAATCTTGAAACTTTGCAGGGTATGTGCATTAAATATACATTTACATGCTATGCATACATCTACTTCTAAATCTTGAAAACTTTGCAGGGTATGTGTATTAAATATACATTTACATGCTATGCATACATCTACTTCTAAATCTTAAAAACTTTGCAGGGTATGTGTATTAAATATACATTTACATGCTATGCATACATCTACTTCTAAATCTTGAAAACTTTGCAGGGTATGTGTATTAAATATACATTTACATGCTATGCATACATCTACTTCTAAATCTTGAAAACTTTGCAGGGTATGTGTATTAAATATACATTTACATGCTATGCATACATCTACTTCTAAATCTTGAAAACTTTGCAGGGTATGTGTATTAAATATACATTTACATGCTATGCATACATCTACTTCTAAATCTTGAAAACTTTGCAGGGTATGTGTATTAAATATACATTTACATGCTATGCATACATCTAATTCTAAATCTTGACAAATTTGCAGGGTATGTGTATTAAATATACATTTACATGCTATGCATACATCTACTTCTAAATCTTAAAACTTTGCAGGGTATGTGTATTAAATATACATTTACATGCTATGCATACATCTACTTCTAAATCTTGAAAACTTTGCAGGGTATGTGTATTAAATATACATTTACATGCTATGCATACATCTACTTCTAAATCTTGAAAACTTTGCAGGGTATGTGTATTAAATATACATTTACATGCTATGCATACATCTACTTCTAAATCTTGAAAACTTTGCAGGGTATGTGTATTAAATATACATTTACATGCTATGCATACATCTACTTCTAAATCTTGAAAACTTTGCAGGGTATGTGTATTAAATATACATTTACATGCTATGCATACATCTACTTCTAAATCTTGAAAACTTTGCAGGGTATGTGTATTAAATATACATTTACATGCTATGCATACATCTACTTCTAAATCTTAAAAACTTTGCAGGGTATGTGTATTAAATATACATTTACATGTGCTATGCATACATCTACTTCTAAATCTTAAAAACTTTGCAGGATATGTGTATTAAATATACATTTACATGCTATGCATACATCTACTTCTAAATCTTGAAAACTTTGCAGGGTATGTGCATTAAATATACATTTACATGCTATGCATACATCTACTTCTAAATCTTGAAAACTTTGCAGGGTATGTGTATTAAATATACATTTACATGCTATGCATACATCTACTTCTAAATCTTAAAAACTTTGCAGGGTATGTGTATTAAATATACATTTACATGCTATGCATACATCTACTTCTAAATCTTGAAAACTTTGCAGGGTATGTGTATTAAATATACATTTACATGCTATGCATACATCTACTTCTAAATCTTGAAAACTTTGCAGGTATGTGTATTAAATATACATTTACATGCTATGCATACATCTACTTCTAAATCTTGAAAACTTTGCAGGGTATGTGTATTAAATATACATTTACATGCTATGCATACATCTACTTCTAAATCTTGAAAACTTTGCAGGGTATGTGTATTAAATATACATTTACATGCTATGCATACATCTACTTCTAAATCTTGAAAACTTTGCAGGGTATGTGTATTAAATATACATTTACATGCTATGCATACATCTACTTCTAAATCTTGAAAACTTTGCAGGGTATGTGTATTAAATATACATTTACATGCTATGCATACATCTACTTCTAAATCTTGACAAATTTGCAGGGTATGTGTATTAAATATACATTTACATGCTATGCATACATCTACTTCTAAATCTTAAAAACTTTGCAGGGTATGTGTATTAAATATACATTTACATGCTATGCATACATCTACTTCTAAATCTTGAAAACTTTGCAGGGTATGTGTATTAAATATACATTTACATGCTATGCATACATCTACTTCTAAATCTTGAAAACTTTGCAGGGTATGTGTATTAAATATACATTTACATGCTATGCATACATCTACTTCTAAATCTTGAAAACTTTGCAGGGTATGTGTATTAAATATACATTTACATGCTATGCATACATCTACTTCTAAATCTTGAAAACTTTGCAGGGTATGTGTATTAAATATACATTTACATGCTATGCATACATCTACTTCTAAATCTTGAAAACTTTGCAGGGTATGTGTATTAAATATACATTTACATGCTATGCATACATCTACTTCTAAATCTTGAAAACTTTGCAGGGTATGTGTATTAAATATACATTTACATGCTATGCATACATCTACTTCTAAATCTTAAAACTTTGCAGGGTATGTGTATTAAATATACATTTACATGCTATGCATACATCTACTTCTAAATCTTAAAAACTTTGCAGGATATGTGTATTAAATATACATTTACATGCTATGCATACATCTACTTCTAAATCTTGAAAACTTTGCAGGGTATGTGCATTAAATATACATTTACATGCTATGCATACATCTACTTCTAAATCTTGAAAACTTTGCAGGGTATGTGTATTAAATATACATTTACATGCTATGCATACATCTACTTCTAAATCTTAAAAACTTTGCAGGGTATGTGTATTAAATATACATTTACATGCTATGCATACATCTACTTCTAAATCTTGAAAACTTTGCAGGGTATGTGTATTAAATATACATTTACATGCTATGCATACATCTACTTCTAAATCTTGAAAACTTTGCAGGGTATGTGTATTAAATATACATTTACATGCTATGCATACATCTACTTCTAAATCTTGAAAACTTTGCAGGGTATGTGTATTAAATATACATTTACATGCTATGCATACATCTACTTCTAAATCTTGAAAACTTTGCAGGGTATGTGTATTAAATATACATTTACATGCTATGCATACATCTACTTCTAAATCTTGAAAACTTTGCAGGGTATGTGTATTAAATATACATTTACATGCTATGCATACATCTACTTCTAAATCTTGAAAACTTTGCAGGGTATGTGTATTAAATATACATTTACATGCTATGCATACATCTACTTCTAAATCTTGACAAATTTGCAGGGTATGTGTATTAAATATACATTTACATGCTATGCATACATCTACTTCTAAATCTTAAAAACTTTGCAGGGTATGTGTATTAAATATACATTTACATGCTATGCATACATCTACTTCTAAATCTTGAAAACTTTGCAGGGTATGTGTATTAAATATACATTTACATGCTATGCATACATCTACTTCTAAATCTTGAAAACTTTGCAGGGTATGTGTATTAAATATACATTTACATGCTATGCATACATCTACTTCTAAATCTTGAAAACTTTGCAGGGTATGTGTATTAAATATACATTTACATGCTATGCATACATCTACTTCTAAATCTTGAAAACTTTGCAGGGTATGTGTATTAAATATACATTTACATGCTATGCATACATCTACTTCTAAATCTTGAAAACTTTGCAGGGTATGTGTATTAAATATACATTTACATGCTATGCATACATCTACTTCTAAATCTTGAAAACTTTGCAGGGTATGTGTATTAAATATACATTTACATGCTATGCATACATCTACTTCTAAATCTTGAAAACTTTGCAGGGTATGTGTATTAAATATACATTTACATGCTATGCATACATCTACTTCTAAATCTTGAAAACTTTGCAGGGTATGTGTATTAAATATACATTTACATGCTATGCATACATCTACTTCTAAATCTTGAAAACTTTGCAGGGTATGTATTAAATATACATTTACATGCTATGCATACATCTACTTCTAAATCTTGAAAACTTTGCAGGGTATGTGTATTAAATATACATTTACATGCTATGCATACATCTACTTCTAAATCTTGAAAACTTTGCAGGGTATGTGTATTAAATATACATTTACATGCTATGCATACATCTACTTCTAAATCTTGAAAACTTTGCAGGGTATGTGTATTAAATATACATTTACATGCTATGCATACATCTACTTCTAAATCTTAAAAACTTTGCAGGGTATGTGTATTAAATATACATTTACATGCTATGCATACATCTACTTCTAAATCTTGAAAACTTTGCAGGGTATGTGTATTAAATATACATTTACATGCTATGCATACATCTACTTCTAAATCTTGAAAACTTTGCAGGGTATGTGTATTAAATATACATTTACATGCTATGCATACATCTACTTCTAAATCTTGAAAACTTTGCAGGGTATGTGTATTAAATATACATTTACATGCTATGCATACATCTAATTCTAAATCTTGACAAATTTGCAGGGTATGTGTATTAAATATACATTTACATGCTATGCATACATCTACTTCTAAATCTTAAAAACTTTGCAGGGTATGTGTATTAAATATACATTTACATGCTATGCATACATCTACTTCTAAATCTTGAAAACTTTGCAGGGTATGTGTATTAAATATACATTTACATGCTATGCATACATCTACTTCTAAATCTTGAAAACTTTGCAGGGTATGTGTATTAAATATACATTTACATGCTATGCATACATCTACTTCTAAATCTTGAAAACTTTGCAGGGTATGTGTATTAAATATACATTTACATGCTATTCATACATCTACTTCTAAATCTTGAAAACTTTGCAGGGTATGTGTATTAAATATACATTTACATGCTATGCATACATCTACTTCTAAATCTTGAAAACTTTGCAGGGTATGTGTATTAAATATACATTTACATGCTATGCATACATCTACTTCTAAATCTTGAAAACTTTGCAGGGTATGTGTATTAAATATACATTTACATGCTATGCATACATCTACTTCTAAATCTTGACAAATTTGCAGGGTATGTGTATTAAATATACATTTACATGCTATGCATACATCTACTTCTAAATCTTGAAATCTTTGCAGGGTATGTGTATTAAATATACATTTACATGCTATGCATACATCTACTTCTAAATCTTGAAAACTTTGCAGGGTATGTGTATTAAATATACATTTACATGCTATGCATACATCTACTTCTAAATCTTGAAAACTTTGCAGGGTATGTGTATTAAATATACATTTACATGCTATGCATACATCTACTTCTAAATCTTGAAAACTTTGCAGGGTATGTGTATTAAATATACATTTACATGCTATGCATACATCTACTTCTAAATCTTAAAAACTTTGCAAGGTATGTGTATTAAATATACATTTACATGCTATGCATACATCTACTTCTAAATCTTGAAAACTTTGCAGGGTATGTGTATTAAATATACATTTACATGCTATGCATACATCTACTTCTAAATCTTGAAAACTTTGCAGGGTATGTGTATTAAATATACATTTACATGCTATGCATACATCTACTTCTAAATCTTGAAAACTTTGCAGGGTATGTGTATTAAATATACATTTACATGCTATGCATACATCTAATTCTAAATCTTGACAAATTTGCAGGGTATGTGTATTAAATATACATTTACATGCTATGCATACATCTACTTCTAAATCTTAAAAACTTTGCAGGGTATGTGTATTAAATATACATTTACATGCTATGCATACATCTACTTCTAAATCTTGAAAACTTTGCAGGGTATGTGTATTAAATATACATTTACATGCTATGCATACATCTACTTCTAAATCTTGAAAACTTTGCAGGGTATGTGTATTAAATATACATTTACATGCTATGCATACATCTACTTCTAAATCTTGAAAACTTTGCAGGGTATGTGCATTAAATATACATTTACATGCTATGCATACATCTACTTCTAAATCTTGAAAACTTTGCAGGGTATGTGTATTAAATATACATTTACATGCTATGCATACATCTACTTCTAAATCTTGAAAACTTTGCAGGGTATGTGTATTAAATATACATTTACATGCTATGCATACATCTACTTCTAAATCTTAAAAACTTTGCAGGGTATGTGTATTAAATATACATTTACATGCTATGCATACATCTACTTCTAAATCTTAAAAACTTTGCAGGGTATGTGTATTAAATATACATTTACATGCTATGCATACATCTACTTCTAAATCTTGAAAACTTTGCAGGGTATGTGCATTAAATATACATTTACATGCTATGCATACATCTACTTCTAAATCTTGAAAACTTTGCAGGGTATGTGTATTAAATATACATTTACATGCTATGCATACATCTACTTCTAAATCTTAAAAACTTTGCAGGGTATGTGTATTAAATATACATTTACATGCTATGCATACATCTACTTCTAAATCTTGAAAACTTTGCAGGGTATGTGTATTAAATATACATTTACATGCTATGCATACATCTACTTCTAAATCTTGAAAACTTTGCAGGGTATGTGTATTAAATATACATTTACATGCTATGCATACATCTACTTCTAAATCTTGAAAACTTTGCAGGGTATGTGTATTAAATATACATTTACATGCTATGCATACATCTACTTCTAAATCTTGAAAACTTTGCAGGGTATGTGTATTAAATATACATTTACATGCTATGCATACATCTACTTCTAAATCTTGAAAACTTTGCAGGGTATGTGTATTAAATATACATTTACATGCTATGCATACATCTACTTCTAAATCTTGAAAACTTTGCAGGGTATGTGTATTAAATATACATTTACATGCTATGCATACATCTACTTCTAAATCTTGACAAATTTGCAGGGTATGTGTATTAAATATACATTTACATGCTATGCATACATCTACTTCTAAATCTTAAAAACTTTGCAGGGTATGTGTATTAAATATACATTTACATGCTATGCATACATCTACTTCTAAATCTTGAAAACTTTGCAGGGTATGTGTATTAAATATACATTTACATGCTATGCATACATCTACTTCTAAATCTTGAAAACTTTGCAGGGTATGTGTATTAAATATACATTTACATGCTATGCATACATCTACTTCTAAATCTTGAAAACTTTGCAGGGTATGTGTATTAAATATACATTTACATGCTATGCATACATCTACTTCTAAATCTTGAAAACTTTGCAGGGTATGTGTATTAAATATACATTTACATGCTATGCATACATCTACTTCTAAATCTTGAAAACTTTGCAGGGTATGTGTATTAAATATACATTTACATGCTATGCATACATCTACTTCTATATCTTGAAAACTTTGCAGGGTATGTGTATTAAATATACATTTACATGCTATGCATACATCTACTTCTAAATCTTGAAAACTTTGCAGGGTATGTGTATTAAATATACATTTACATGCTATGCATACATCTACTTCTAAATCTTGAAAACTTTGCAGGGTATGTGTATTAAATATACATTTACATGCTATGCATACATCTACTTCTAAATCTTGAAAACTTTGCAGGGTATGTATATTAAATATACATTTACATGCTATGCATACATCTACTTCTAAATCTTGAAAACTTTGCAGGGTATGTGTATTAAATATACATTTACATGCTATGCATACATCTACTTCTAAATCTTGAAAACTTTGCAGGGTATGTGTATTAAATATACATTTACATGCTATGCATACATCTACTTCTAAATCTTGAAAACTTTGCAGGGTATGTGTATTAAATATACATTTACATGCTATGCATACATCTACTTCTAAATCTTGAAAACTTTGCAGGGTATGTGTATTAAATATACATTTACATGCTATGCATACATCTACTTCTAAATCTTGAAAACTTTGCAGGGTATGTGTATTAAATATACATTTACATGCTATGCATACATCTACTTCTAAATCTTGAAAACTTTGCAGGGTATGTGTATTAAATATACATTTACATGCTATTCATACATCTACTTCTAAATCTTGAAAACTTTGCAGGGTATGTGTATTAAATATACATTTACATGCTATGCATACATCTACTTCTAAATCTTGAAAACTTTGCAGGGTATGTGTATTAAATATACATTTACATGCTATGCATACATCTACTTCTAAATCTTGAAAACTTTGCAGGGTATGTGTATTAAATATACATTTACATGCTATGCATACATCTACTTCTAAATCTTGAAAACTTTGCAGGGTAATGTGTATTTCAAGATGATGTGGTATCAGTTAAGAATTTTATTACATTTTGTATTAACAGAATTTAAGATTGTCCATAATGACCGTTAAACTATTGACACCTACGATAACTTCTCCTAGATCTGAAAAACTTTTAGAGGCCATCGTGGTTTATGATCGCCTATCACCACTAATGTTGTGAGTTTGAAACCTGCTCATGGCGAGATGTACAACATTATGTGATAAATCTTGTCAGTGACTTGTTGCAGGTCGGTGGTTTTCTTTGGGTACTCCGGTTTCCTCCACCTATAAAGCTGACCACCATGATATATCTGAAATTTTGTTGAAAGTGGTGTTAAACACCATAAACCAAACCAAACCACCTAAATCTGAAAAACTTTTAACTAAATGAGGTTTTGCACATAGACATTTACAGGATAGAATAAAAAAATCCAACTTGTACAGTTAATGTTTTGACTGACTTTTAGATACCTAGTAGTCAGAGGAAATGTCTGTATATTATAGACCTATGATCATACTACCTAAACTTTCAGCATTTTTTTTTTTATAGATTTGTGTTCTATTTTCATCTACGAAGACTGTCAAATGAATACCTCCCACGACTAAAACAGATTTTATTTTAAGAGAAAATTAAATAAAATATAAATCACAATGGAATTAGAATCATATTTGCAAGTTAACAAAACATAAAATGATAAACATCATGATCAAATACTTTAATAAATCACAATATAAATTTTGATTTTTACCTGAGATTCAAATCTCTTTTCTTTCATGTTCACTACCATTCATGTCCTTCTTGTTACCTTGATTTCATATAATGAGTCAATATCAGGATACCTGATTGTCAAAATTCCATTTGACAAATAAATACTTCAGCTGTATACTTTTCATGCTTTAACTGCAGTATTAGAATATAAAGAATACAGATTGTTGGCCATTACTGTTTAAACTTTTGTTTCATATAATATAGAGAAGGGTTGTCATTACTGTTTAAACTTTTATTTCATATAATATAGAGAAGGGTTGTCATTATTGCATCCAAGGTCACCACCATTTTTTATGGGATTTGTTTGCTCAATCTTTAGTTTTCTGTAGTGTTTTGTGGATCATTGTTTGAATGTTTGTTATTTTTCTTTTGGCCATTGTATTTCCTGTCCTTCTTCAATTTCAACTTCTATTACCCCTCTGGTTTCCGTTTGACATTTTTATTTTAAATTTATTGCTCTAGAAAGATCAGGATTGGGTTGCACAAAGCTCAATTAAATTTAAGTCTCAATTAAACTTTAAGTGTAAATTAATTTCATGTACATTTCAAGTAATTTTAAGAGTCAATTAAGTTTTAATTAACACTTCAATTTAATTGAGGTTTGTGCAACCCAGTCCTGTCTTGTAAAAAAGAAAATTTATGCACTCAGCAGTTTTTTAACAGCATTCTCATGATAAGTATCGGGGTATTTTTTTTAAAATATTTTCAGATTAAGAGGTAACTATGAAGCTTTAGATGGTGGAAAGCTACAAGATGCTATTGTTGACTTGACTGGTGCAATATCAGAATATATAGATCTTACAGACAAGTCTAATATACCAAATAACTTATATGATTTAATATGGAAAAGTTATCAGATGAATTCATTAATGGGAGCTAGTATACATGTAAGTTATTGTTTAAGCCTGTAGAACACCACCAGGTGTGGAAGCAGTATATTATGTTAGAGTGTCACATTTAGTAGGTGTGAATCTTGGGGTTAAGGGCATCATCCTAGTATTAGAGGCAAACCACCCCCATGAACTGCTGAGAATTAAAAGTCATAGGAACTACATAATTATAAAGAACATACACAATGTAGTATTGGCATTCATTTAATTTAAACAATATTTTATTTAACAATAAAAATATAAAAATAATATTTTGAATTGAATTAAAGATTTATATAGGCATTGCCTTTTATCCAATCCATTTTTTTTACTATTTAAACAATAAAATACTTTGAATTGAAATATTTGTATTTATAATGTACATATGTATAAGTCATAATCATCACATTTCTATTCAACATGTATTTATATTCATGTATTTACTTTGTATAGAAGATATTGGTAATAACTGTATGATATAAGGATTCATGAGGAAGTTATTTCTATAACATAATATAGTAGGAAATACTCATTAAAAATGTCATAATTAGTTTATACAACATTTCTGAATATCATTGTTAAAGTACAGTGATCATTTTGTTTATATATTTAGAAACCTTTCAAGATATTATTAGGTTGAATTAATATGAGTAACATTGATTTATATTTTGTGGAATTAAATAAGTAGAAGAATAATTATATAATAATATGTACTGAAATTCTTTTTTGACTTAGTTATTTTTTATAATTTGGACATTTATACATTTTCTCTCAAAGTTTTGACATTTAAATTTTTTAAGGACTCATTAATAATTTTTTTTGTATTTGAATCCTTTTTTGTTTCATTGTTTCTGCAATACATGTCCTTGTCTTTGAAGACCTTTGATGGACTTCCTTGGTTGTGATCTAATGACATTTGGAATAATATCTACCCTACAATAACTACTATTAACACTATTAAAGTTTCCACTTCTGCATGTATCAGGGTGTACTCGATACAATCTTATTAAAACTAAGATTCTCGATTCCTCTTTCATATGTATTGAGGTGTATTTGACACAATATTAACACTGTTTGTTGTTTCAACTTCTGTTCGTAACTAGGTGTCCTTGATATAATCTTATGTTTATAAATTGTCAGTATCGTAGCGAGTCAGTTTATCTGTGAACTAAGTCTTTCTTTATCAATAAATTGACTGCCAGGATAGACCAATAAATTGACTGCCAGGATAGACCAATAAACTGACTGCCAGGATAGACCAATAAACTGACCACCAGGATAGACCAATAAATTGACTGCCAGGATAAACCAATAAATTGACTGCCAGGATAGACCAATAAACTGCCTGCCAGGATAGACCAATAAACTGACTGCCAGGATAGACCAATAAATTGCCAGGATAGACCAATAAATTGACTGCCAGGATAGACCAATAAACTGACTGCCAGGATAGACCAATAAACTGACTGCCAGGATAGACCAATAAACTGACTGCCAGGATAGACCAATAAACTGACTGCCAGGATAGACCAATAAATTGATTGCCAGGATAGACCAATAAATTGCCAGAATAGACCAATAAATTGACAGGATAGACCAATAAACTGACTGCCAGGATAGACCAATAAATTGCCAGGATAGACCAATAAACTGACTGCCAGGATAGACCAATAAACTGACTGCCAGGATAGACCAATAAACTGACTGCCAGGATATTTGTGAAAGTGGCATTAAAAACTACTAGGTTACTATTACTGTTTAGCCTTTGGAGTATTTTTTTCCTTTGTAATAAGAGTCGTGTCACACTCATTCACACTCACTCACTCAGATGGATGATTTGTATCTGTCAAATTTCATGGATGGTCCAAACAATAATATTTTGCTTGCAAAAAAAACTTAGAAAGAATGGTATATAAAACATGGTAAGTGATGTGTATGTCTATAAACACTTTCAACAATATTTAAGTTATATCTTGGTAGAATAAAATGGAGTACCCGGAGAAAACCACCGAGTTGTCATAAATCACTGGTCAATTTTTGTATAAGAAAATAAAAAGAAGAGGCAGTTATCTAATTAATATTCTCTATTCTTCTATTTATAGTTGTCAAAGAATGCCACAACACCAGAGGTAGAAATGACTAATGGGCTGTTCATGGGTCATGCCTACAGTATAACAGGAATAGCTGTGGTAGGTTTGTTCATGGGTCATGCCTACAGTATAACAGGAATAGCTGTGGTAGGTTTGTTCATGTGTCATGCCTACAGTATAACAGGGATAGCTGTGGTAGGTTTGTTCATGGGCCATGCCTACAGTATAACAGGAATAGCTGTGGTATGTTTGTTCATGGGCCATGCCTACAGTATAACAGGAATAGCTGTGGTATGTTTGTTCATGGGCCATGCCTACAGTATAACAGGAATAGCTGTGGTAGGTTTGTTCATGGGCCATGCCTACAGTATAACAGGAATAGCTGTGGTAGGTTTGTTCATGGGCCATGCCTACAGTATAACAGGAATAGTTGTGGTAGGTTTGTTCATGGGCCATGCCTACAGTATAACAGGAATAGCTGTGGTAGGTTTGTTCATGGGCCATGCCTACAGTATAACAGGAATAGCTGTGGTAGGTTTGTTCATGGGCCATGCTTATGGTATAACAGGAATAGCTGTGGTAGGTTTGTTCATGGGTCATGCCTACAGTATAACAGGAATAGCTGTGGTAGGTTTGTTCATGGGTCATGCTTATGGTATAACAGGAATAGCTGTGGTAGGTTTGTTCATGGGTCATGGTTACAGTATAACAGGAATAGCTGTGGTATGTTTGTTCATGGGTCATGCCTACAGTATAACAGGAATAGCTGTGGTAGGTTTGTTCATGGGTCATGCCTACAGTATAACAGGAATAGCTGTGGTAGGTTTGTTCATGGGCCATGCCTACAGTATAACAGGAATAGCTGTGGTAGGTTTGTTCATGGGTCATGCTTATAGTATAACAGGAATAGTTGTGGTAGGTTTGTTCAATGGGTCATGCTTATGGTAGAACAGGAATAGCTGTGGTAGGTTTGTTCATGGGTCATGCCTACAGTATAACAGGAATAGTTGTGGTAGGTTTGTTCATGGGCCATGCCTACAGTATAACAGGAATAGCTGTGGTAGGTTTGTTCATGGGCCATGCCTACAGTATAACAGGAATAGCTGTGGTAGGTTTGTTCATGGGCCATGCCTACAGTATAACAGGAATAGCTGTGGTAGGTTTGTTCATGGGTCATGCTTATGGTATAACAGGAATAGCTGTGGTAGGTTTGTTCATGGGTCATGGTTACAGTATAACAGGAATAGCTGTGGTATGTTTGTTCATGGGTCATGCCTACAGTATAACAGGAATAGCTGAGGTATGTTTGTTCATGGGTCATGCCTACAGTATAACAGGAATAGTTGTGGTAGGTTTGTTCATGGGTCATGCCTACAGTATAACAGGAATAGCTGTGGTAGGTTTGTTCATGGGCCATGCCTACAGTATAACAGGAATAGCTGTGGTAGGTTTGTTCATGGGTCATGCTTATGGTATAACAGGAATAGCTGTGGTAGGTTTGTTCATGAGTCATGCTTATGGTATAACAGGAATAGCTGTGGTAGGTTTGTTCATGGGTCATGCCTATTATAACAGGAATAGTTGTGGTAGGTTTGTTCATGGGTCATGCTTACAGTATAACAGGAATAGTTGTGGTAGGTTTGTTCATGTGTCATGCCTACAGTATAACAGGAATAGCTGTGGTAGGTTTGTTCATGGGTCATGCTTACAGTATAACAGGAATAGTTGTGGTAGGTTTGTTCATGGGTCATGCTTACAGTATAACAGGAATAGTTGTGGTAGGTTTGTTCATGGGTCATGCTTACAGTATAACAGGAATAGTTGTGGTAGGTTTGTTCATGGGTCATGTCTATTATAACAGGAATAGCTGTGGTAGGTTTGTTCATGGGTCATGTCTATTATAACAGGAATAGCTGTGGTAGGTTTGTTCATGGGTCATGTCTATTATAACAGGAATAGCTGTGGTAGGTTTGTTCATGGGTCATGCTTACAGTATAATAGGAATAGCTGTGGTAGGTTTGTTCATGTGTCATGCCTACAGTATAACAGGAATAGTTGTGGTAGGTTTGTTCATGGGTCATGCTTACAGTATAACAGGAATAGTTGTGGTAGGTTTGTTCATGGGTCATGCCTATTATAACAGGAATAGCTGTGGTAGGTTTGTTCATGGGTCATGCTTACAGTATAACAGGAATAGTTGTGGTAGGTTTGTTCATGTGTCATGCCTACAGTATAACAGGAATAGTTGTGGTAGGTTTGTTCATGGGTCATGCTTACAGTATAACAGGAATAGTTGTGGTAGGTTTGTTCATGGGTCATGCTTACAGTATAACAGGAATAGTTGTGGTATGTTTGTTCATGGGTCATGCTTACAGTATAACAGGAATAGCTGTGGTAGGTTTGTTCATGGGTCATGCTTACAGTATAACAGGAATAGCTGTGGTAGGTTTGTTCATGGGTCATGCTTACAGTATAACAGGAATAGTTGTGGTAGGTTTGTTCATGTGTCATGCCTACAGTATAACAGGAATAGTTGTGGTAGGTTTGTTCATGGGTCATGCTTACAGTATAACAGGAATAGTTGTGGTAGGTTTGTTCATGGGTCATGCCTATTATAACAGGAATAGCTGTGGTAGGTTTGTTCAATGGGTCATGCTTACAGTATAACAGGAATAGCTGTGGTAGGTTTGTTCATGGGTCATGCTTACAGTATAACAGGAATAGCTGTGGTAGGTTTGTTCATGGGTCATGCCTATTATAACAGGAATAGCTGTGGTAGGTTTGTTCATGGGTCATGCTTACAGTATAATAGGAATAGCTGTGGTGGGTTTGTTCATGGGTCATGCCTATTATAACAGGAATAGTTGTGGTATGTTTGTTCATGTGTCATGCCTACAGTATAACAGGAATAGCTGTGGTAGGTTTGTTCATGGGTCATGCTTACAGTATAATAGGAATAGCTGTGGTGGGTTTGTTCATGGGTCATGCTTATGGTATAACAGGAATAGCTGTGGTAGGTTTGTTCATGGGTCATGCTTATGGTATAACAGGAATAGCTGTGGTAGGTTTGTTCATGGATCATGCTTATGGTATAACAGGAATAGCTGTGGTAGGTTTGTTCATGGGTCATGCCTATTATAACAGGAATAGCTGTGGTAGGTTTGTTCATGGGTCATGCCTATTATAACAGGAATAGTTGTGGTAGGTTTGTTCATGGGTCATGCCTACAGTATAACAGGAATAGTTGTGGTAGGTTTGTTCATGGGTCATGCCTACAGTATAACAGGAATAGCTGTGGTAGGTTTGTTCATGGGTCATGCTTACAGTATAACAGGAATAGCTGTGGTAGGTTTGTTCATGGGTCATGCTTACAGTATAACAGGAATAGCTGTGGTAGGTTTGTTCATGGGTCATGCTTACAGTATAACAGGAATAGCTGTGGTATGTTTGTTCATGGGTCATGCTTACAGTATAACAGGAATAGTTGTGGTAGGTTTGTTCATGGGTCATGCTTACAGTATAACAGGAATAGCTGTGGTAGGTTTGTTCATGGGTCATGCTTACAGTATAACAGGAATAGCTGTGGTATGTTTGTTCATGGGTCATGCTTACAGTATAACAGGAATAGCTGTGGTAGGTTTGTTCATGGGTCATGCTTACAGTATAACAGGAATAGCTGTGGTATGTTTGTTCATGGGTCATGCTTACAGTATAACAGGAATAGCTGTGGTAGGTTTGTTCATGGGTCATGCTTATGGTATAACAGGAATAGCTGTGGTAGGTTTGTTCATGGGTCATGCTTACAGTATAACAGGAATAGTTGTGGTAGGTTTGTTCATGGGTCATGCCTATTATAACAGGAATAGTTGTGGTATGTTTGTTCATGTGTCATGCCTACAGTATAACAGGAATAGTTGTGGTAGGTTTGTTCATGGGTCATGCTTACAGTATAATAGGAATAGCTGTGGTGGGTTTGTTCATGGGTCATGCCTATTATAACAGGAATAGTTGTGGTATGCTTGTTCATGTGTCATGCCTACAGTATAACAGGAATAGCTGTGGTAGGTTTGTTCATGGGTCATGCTTACAGTATAATAGGAATAGCTGTGGTGGGTTTGTTCATGGGTCATGCTTATGGTATAACAGGAATAGCTGTGGTAGGTTTGTTCATGGGTCATGCTTATGGTATAACAGGAATAGCTGTGGTAGGTTTGTTCATGGATCATGCTTATGGTATAACAGGAATAGCTGTGGTAGGTTTGTTCATGGGTCATGCTTATAGTATAACAGGAATAGCTGTGGTAGGTTTGTTCATGGATCATGCTTATGGTATAACAGGAATAGCTGTGGTAGGTTTGTTCATGGGTCATGCCTATTATAACAGGAATAGCTGTGGTAGGTTTGTTCATGGGTCATGCTTACAGTATAACAGGAATAGCTGTGGTAGGTTTGTTCATGGGTCATGCTTATGGTATAACAGGAATAGTTGTGGTAGGTTTGTTCATGGGTCATGCCTATTATAACAGGAATAGCTGTGGTAGGTTTGTTCATGGGTCATGCTTACAGTATAATAGGAATAGCTGTGGTAGGTTTGTTCATGGGTCATGCTTACAGTATAACAGGAATAGTTGTGGTAGGTTTGTTCATGGGTCATGCCTATTATAACAGGAATAGTTGTGGTATGTTTGTTCATGTGTCATGCCTACAGTATAACAGGAATAGCTGTGGTAGGTTTGTTCATGGGTCATGCTTACAGTATAATAGGAATAGCTGTGGTGGGTTTGTTCATGGGTCATGCCTACAGTATAACAGGAATAGCTGTGGTAGGTTTGTTCATGGGTCATGCCTACAGTATAACAGGAATAGCTGTGGTAGGTTTGTTCATGGGTCATGCCTATTATAACAGGAATAGCTGTGGTAGGTTTGTTCATGGGTCATGCTTACAGTATAATAGGAATAGCTGTGGTAGGTTTGTTCATGGGTCATGCTTACAGTATAACAGGAATAGCTGTGGTAGGTTTGTTCATGGGTCATGCTTACAGTATAATAGGAATAGCTGTGGTAGGTTTGTTCATGGGTCATGCTTACAGTATAACAGGAATAGTTGTGGTAGGTTTGTTCATGGGTCATGCCTATTATAACAGGAATAGTTGTGGTATGTTTGTTCATGTGTCATGCCTACAGTATAATAGGAATAGCTGTGGTAGGTTTGTTCATGGGTCATGCCTATTATAACAGGAATAGCTGTGGTAGGTTTGTTCATGGGTCATGCTTACAGTATAATAGGAATAGCTGTGGTAGGTTTGTTCATGGGTCATGCTTACAGTATAACAGGAATAGCTGTGGTAGGTTTGTTCATGGGTCATGCTTACAGTATAATAGGAATAGCTGTGGTAGGTTTGTTCATGGGTCATGCTTACAGTATAACAGGAATAGTTGTGGTAGGTTTGTTCATGGGTCATGCCTATTATAACAGGAATAGCTGTGGTAGGTTTGTTCATGGGTCATGCTTACAGTATAATAGGAATAGCTGTGGTGGGTTTGTTCATGGGTCATGCCTATTATAACAGGAATAGTTGTGGTATGTTTGTTCATGTGTCATGCCTACAGTATAACAGGAATAGCTGTGGTAGGTTTGTTCATGGGTCATGCTTACAGTATAATAGGAATAGCTGTGGTGGGTTTGTTCATGGGTCATGCTTATGGTATAACAGGAATAGCTGTGGTAGGTTTGTTCATGGGTCATGCTTATGGTATAACAGGAATAGCTGTGGTAGGTTTGTTCATGGATCATGCTTATGGTATAACAGGAATAGCTGTGGTAGGTTTGTTCATGGATCATGCTTATAGTATAACAGGAATAGCTGTGGTAGGTTTGTTCATGGGTCATGCTTACAGTATAACAGGAATAGCTGTGGTAGGTTTGTTCATGGGTCATGCCTACAGTATAACAGGAATAGCTGTGATAGGTTTGTTCATGGGTCATGCCTACAGTATGACAGGAATAGCTGTGGTATGTTTGTTCATGGGTCATGCTTATGGTATAACAGGAATAGCTGTGGTAGGTTTGTTCATGGGTCATGCTTGCAGTATAACAGGAATAGCTGTGGTGGGTCTGTTCATGGGTCATGCTTATAGTATAACATGAATAGCTGTGGTAGGTTTGTTCATGGGTCATGCTTATGGTATAACAGGAATAGCTGTGGTATGTTTGTTCATGGGTCATGCCTACAGTATAACATGAATAGCTGTGGTAGGTTTGTTCATGGGTCATGCTTATGGTATAACAGGAATAGCTGTGGTATGTTTGTTCATGGGTCATGCTTATAGTATAACAGGAATAGCTGTGGTAGGTTTGTTCATGGGTCATGCTTACAGTATAACAGGAATAGCTGTGGTATGTTTGTTCATGGGTCATGCTTATAGTATAACAGGAATAGCTGTGGTAGGTTTGTTCATGGGTCATGCTTACAGTATAAAAGGAATAGCTGAGGTATGTTTGTTCATGGGTCATGCTTATAGTATAACAGGAATAGCTGTGGTAGGTTTGTTCATGGGTCATGCTTACAGTATAACAGGAATAGCTGTGGTATGTTTGTTCATGGGTCATGCTTACAGTATGACAGGAATAGCTGTGGTAGGTTTGTTCATGGGTCATGCTTGCAGTATAACAGGAATAGCTGTGGTGGGTCTGTTCATGGGTCATGCTTATAGTATAACAGGAATAGTTGTGGTAGGTCTGTTCATGGGCCATGCCTACAGTATGACAGGAATAGCTGTGGTAGGTCTGTTCATGGGTCATGCTTACAGTATAACAGGAATAGCTGTGGTAGGTTTGTTCATGGATCATGCTTACAGTATAACAGAAATAGCTGTGGTAGGTCTGTTCATGAGTCATGCTTATAGTATAACAGGAATAGCTGTGGTAGGTTTGTTCATGGGCCATGCCTACAGTATAACAGGAATAGCTGTGGTAGGTCTGTTCATGGGTCATGCTTACAGTATAACAGGAATAGCTGTGGTGGGTTTGTTCATGGGTCATGCTTATGGTATAACAGGAATAGTTGTGGTAGGTCTGTTCATGAGCCATGCCTACAGTATAACAGGAATAGCTGTGGTAGATCTGTTCATGGGCCATGCTTACAGTATAACAGGAATAGCTGTGGTAGGTTTGTTCATGGTAATATGATTCAGTTTTATCAGGGTTATGTAGGGTTTTGTTTGGACAGGTTTCACTGTACTTAGGGGTATGATTTAGGTGTAATCACATGACAAACAGACAGGTGGAGGACAGGCATTTATTTTTTGCCATGAAGTCCAATTCACAGGTAATTTCAGACATGTTTCCTACAGCACATTCCAAATTCCATTGCCACTCCTTTTCCATATACCAGTGTTATATGATATTTTGAACCACTGAAAATCGATTAATCCAAAAAGCAAAAAAAAAACCTAAATTTTAAAACAAGGCTCCACAGGGATACCTCTCAACAAGTACATGTGATCCAATTAAACCTTGATAATATAGCTTTACAATATGGACAGACTAGTATTTCATGCTAACACCATTAACCATTAGTGATGGGAGTATTTGTGATTGGTCTGTATACTCAAAATAGGTACAGTGTATGTATCGTATGGAGAGTACACAAATACAAAACAAAATGTAATTAGAATAGACTCATTGGTTACTCATGGTCATTCCTTGGCACTGAATTTCCAATGATATCTTGAATTCTTGAATTATTTTATTGTGCTTCCTGAATCCCAACAGAGTTAATCCCAAACTAAAAATCTGAGCTTATAAAGTGTCAATCCAAAATTGCCAAGAAATGATCCTGTTCCCTCCTTTATAGTAATATAAGAACAATGTGTTAATAGCTATCAAATGGAAAGATGGAAAGAGTAGAAAATCATACCTAGTAGGTAAAAAGCTAAATATATTTCTGGGTATACTTGAACAAATTGTGTGTCAAATGAATTTTAAAGCTATTATGATTGACTTAATGCATATGTTCCATACCAGGGAACAAAATGGAAAGTATTAGCAAGGAACGATTTGGATACCTCATGCCAACACATATTAAGGCTCAAGAGTTAGGGGTTAGGGTTATGGTGTTTAATGCCACTTTCAACAATATATCACTTATATCGTGGTGGTCAGTTTTTTTGGTGGAGGAAACCGGAGAAAATCACAGACCTTCCGCAAGTCACTGACAAACTTGATTACATAATGTTGTATCGAGTACACCTTGTCTGAGCGTTAAGACTCAAGACAATTCAGATAACCATATGATCTGCATAATGCAGACATAATTGTAATATTATTTTTTTATTTTCTAGGTACCACACAGGGGAAATAATGTACAATTATTACGATTAAGAAATCCATGGGGAAAAGGTGAATGGAGGGGAGAATGGTCAGATAAGTAAGATATCAAACGTTAGAGAATACCGAAGGGGCAACCAAAAAAGAATAATCCAGAGAAACTGGCAATATAGGGTACACAAGAGGAAGAAAAACAAAACAAAAACACAACACAAAATATGTTGAACATCACTATACCCAAACAACGTAAATAAGACATCAGCCCTCCTACAAACAACTTGCACTAAAGACAAACCGAACATCGTTTTTATGCAGAAATCGTAACGGACATCACAACATGGAACTCAGAACGTAAAGACACACAATAGTACAACACAAAAAAATAAAAAGATGAGCAACATGGACCCAACCAAAAAACGGGGGTGAACTCAGTGCTCGCGAAGGGTAAGCAGTTCCTGCTTCTTATAAGACACCTGTCATGTTACTCATATATAAAGTCAAGTCTGGTAAAGGTTTTGGCAGTGATAGAGGAAAGAAACATCTAGGTAAAAGATAAAAGATCCATTGTCATTAGAGTTATGGATATTTCATAATGTTCAACTGGATTGTGATGACGACTGTAGAATTTGTGTAGCTTTAACCTAGGGGGAATGTAACCTTGATATTTATCTACTTTTAAGATATTGAAATAGTACAAGTTCTGACATATAGATTCTTCTTCTGCTACCAATGGATTATAATATTTCTCCACTGGAGATAGTTAAAATTTTCTAATTTTAAAGCACAAGCTCATAACAGATGATCAGAAATATTGCTGAGACTGAAAAATTGATTTTGATGTAACCAAGATTTGGACAAAATTGTGTTGTCAAGCAGCAAGGTTTAGTTATACCTGAACTTAAGATGTTAGTATGTAACTGCCTTCAGATTGTATATTTTAGGTCAAAGTGTGCTAATTATCAAATTTATTCAGCTACATGTATAATAATTTTAAAGTCAACTGTCATTGAATTCCTTGTGACCAATGGGACATAACTCCAGCTTCATAGATCATGGAAATTAAAAAAATGAACAAGGTGCTCAACAGCAGAGATTTTTTAAAGATTCCTATCATACCCCTATGATAGTACAGTTCGGTTGGGAAATAAAGAAGAAAGTTGTACAATAATTGACAAAAAATAATTCCTATTTAATTTCAGATCCGATGAAATCAGAAATATTTCACCAGATGCCAGAGCCAAACTGGGTATAGTCATCAAGAATGATGGTGAATTTTGGTAAAAACATATTACAATAATTGAAATATTGTCCTGGTTCATTCAAATGTAGCCATGAGTCTATCCATATATTGTGTTGGTTCATACAAATATAGCCATGAGTTCATTTAGCTATTGTATTCATTATATTCATCAACATATTGTCCTCTATAGTTCATCCAAATAAAGTCATGACCTTTTCATAGTCATCTACATTTGAAATATGGTAGAAAGTATAAATTATTACATGTATTAGTATATTTTTTGTCTTGATGAAATATTGTTGAAAATGGTGAGATTACCCATAAATAATCCTAATCCTATGATTTCACAAAATAATATGGGTTAGGATTATGGTGTTTAATAAAATTTCAATAATATCTTGGTGGTAAAAAAAATGTAGTTCCTTAAGTAAAATATAAATTGTAAAAGCACTAAGCTAAAATTATCATAAACAAATTAACCTAATTAAACTATGAAATATTGATGTTCCTAACATTACATTACATAGTATTGATGTTTATTATTTTTGTTCTTTAGGATACCATTTATTGATGTCTTGAGATATTTTGATGAAATCCAACTGTGTCATCTACAGCCAGATTCTTTAACTTCTGAAATAGCCAATGATGAGGTAACTAATTTTAATGAGGCATGTAAGGAGTTAGTTGATAAAAAAAAACCCAGCAACCTGTGTTGTCATCAATCTCCCTCCTCCATGTCACAAATTAATGGTTCTTCAAGTTTTTCTAATTTATAATGAGGTTTTTTTTCTGTAAATAAAACATCTGAAATTTAAAAAAATTAAAAATTAACCCTGTTCTGCCATCTTTTTTCTCTCTTTTATTTGCTTGCTGCTTGCATCGAGTGCATCCAAATATTGTTTTATTCGGAACCTCTCTAGGGTACATCGGAAATGCTTTTGTTTTCTACTTTTTCGGTATAGTTTTAAAGAAAGACAATTGAAAATATTTTAAAATATTGTGATTTTATTTTACCAAAAAATCTATAAGAAATATTTGATACTGTATTATAGTGTCAAATAAATACAAATTGCTCAACAGCTTGTGACACTTACTGGTTACTACCATTTTTCCTCATCAGCTCACCTGTCTCAGAGCTGATATTGGCAATATCAATATGCAGAAAGACAGATCATGCATCCCCCCCCCCCCCCCCCCCCCATACATTGCAAAACCCTCAAAAGAACATACTTTTATGAAATAATGTGCTACCTGACAATATTTCACAGGACATAATTTTACATAGTGTACTATAATAATGATATTCCTTTCAGGGAAAGAATCCAGTAACTATCTCTTCATGCATTTAAATTTTGTGATGAACGAGAGTCAATAATTGTGTATTGTCTTTGTCATGAATGTTATTGTTCAAGATGATTTAATTCTTGCATCTTTCAAATTTTACAATTTACCCTGGTGTTTGGAATTTGTTGCATGACAGGTATGCTGTTATTTTTTTTGTGAATACATGTTTGAAACAGGTAAATCTATTTGAATACAAAACCTCTTGTTTGGAATTAAATCAGCCACATCTTCTATGATTCAATTTTCTTTGAATTATTACTGTTTTAAAGGATTTATAGCAATTTGTAGATACATATATATAT
The DNA here is from genome assembly GCA_963383655.1 of Bathymodiolus septemdierum. Classification (NCBI taxonomy): domain Eukaryota; kingdom Metazoa; phylum Mollusca; class Bivalvia; order Mytilida; family Modiolidae; genus Bathymodiolus; species Bathymodiolus septemdierum. Next base: position 42,620,835 of record OY726522.1, read on the forward strand.
ATATACAATGGTATTATTTTTACCTGGTTTATTTTCACCTGAAAACATAATGTTTTAACTTTCTATATGACAATTTTTAAGTTTTATGAAGTGGTATTTAAAGAAATTAACTATGAAATTGCCATATAGGCAATTAGAGCTTTCCATGATAACAGTAAAAAAAATGTTAGCAATTTAGCTGCTTCATTGTTTATGAACCCAGTTAATAATTTTTCAGTCCTACTAAAATTGTAATAATTTAATTATAAGTTTCTCTATGATTGTGGACATGCATATTTTTTTTCATCCTAACTTTGACAATGCTTTACATAGCTCTTTTAATCATCGACAAAGTCTAACCAAATTTGTCCTGAGATTTACATCAACAATATCCCAATTAAAGTTGGTTTTTTTCAAGGATGCATATAAAGAAAAACCAATCTCAATGTGCATGAAATCATACTAGCCCTTTCTTTGCAGACTTACAAAATTATACCCCCGCTCGTAGAGAGGGGGCTATATTGCAATCACCTTGTCCGTCCCTTCACACTTTCGTAACAGATATCTCAGCTTCTACTGGAAGAAATGATTTTATATTTGATATATGGCTTTAGCATGGTGACCTGTACCGTGTTTCCCCTTTCCAGGTTTACCGCACATCTACTTCCTGTTTACCGTGTGACTTACAAATGAACAAGTGGGGGTATTCTTAGCACGACGTAGCGTGCAACATCTTGTTTATCCTGAAATTTTAAGTGACCTGAATAAATTCAAAAACTGGAATTTTTGATTACATGGATTGCTATTCTTCTTGTGAAAAAAACCAGACAAAAATAGCATATTAGATCATATTAGCCTCTTCATTTCTTAACATAATCAAATGTATACAGACGCTTGATATCAGAAATATCTCTGCCAAGTTAAACAACTCATATGCATCTAAAATACTTTTTAAGATTTATATAAAATCTTTCAGAGAAAGCAGAGCTGGGAAGTTACAGTATTCCATGATGCATGGATCAGAGGTTTGACTGCAGGAGGCTGTGGTAATCATCCATACCAAGGTACGAATTGAAGGGAGATAATCAAAATGTTTGTGTGATTATGTCAGTTTTTCATCTCTGTGTTCTATTGCCAATGTTCTTGGTAGTTTGCTGTATCTTACCATCTGCCTCAATCATCAATATATGTCATAGCTTTCATAGGTTTTTCATGGAACACCGACTCAGTAGATATTGCATATGCAAAATATTAAGTCAGTTTAATCTATATCTGTGTGACCTAGGTTCACCATATTTATTATACATTGTATCAAAATGTTGTGCCTTAATTATGTCAATATATGTTTATAATAATCAACTAAATTGTGTATAGTAGGTCATATGTCAGATAATGTTGGCCTCATTTTCATCATTGATGAACATATACAAGCAATACATCCTCTTGCATCCACAGTTATATGAAATAGGGACCTTTAAAAAAGTCTGTTTAAAGTAAGGTTTTACAGTTAATTGAAATTTCTTATAGAATTTTATACTTTGTTGCAAATTACACATTTATCCTATTTCCATCCTTTTTACATGTACAGTAAAACCTGTCTAAACCGAACCCCTTTGGGACTGAAGAATGTGTTCGGTTCAGACGGGTGTTTGGTTTACACAGGTTCAAATTACATAGATATTTAGTAGACGAGACTGTAAAGTCTGTCTGGATTAGACAGGTTTTCGATTTACTCAGGGTTCGGTTTAGACAGGTTTCACTGTATAAAATATGGAGTAGTATATTAGAAATCAAAACAATGGCCATGTTACAGATGGAAAATGGTCACATTATGTTAATTACCCACAATATATATTATACTAAGAATATTTTCAGGAAAAATGTACCAACATTCAATATTTGGAAAGGGGTGGTCGTGATTGTATGGTAGTTGGATTTACAACTACCTGTGCAATTAGTGTATATCACCACTAAAGTTGTGAGTTCCAATCCTGCTCAGGCGAGGTGTACCCAATACAACATTATGTGATAAAGTTTGTCAGTGACTTGCGACAGGTTGGTGGTTTTATCCGGGTACTCCGGTTTCTTCCACCAATAAAACAATGGTTTTTCTGCATATTGTATGCAGAACATATTTTATTTGTACAAAAATATTTTACATTATAAAAAGATATAATGTAATAATATATGTATATCATAAAATGTTATTTAATTGTAAAATGTTTGGATATATTTTTTGTATTAACAGAACTTTATTGGAAAAATCCCCAGTTTTTCATAACAATAGAAGACATAGATAAAACAGACACTAGAGGACTAGCGACCTTAATTGTGACCTTGACTGAAAAAGAGGCAAATAATAAATCATCTGTTGCCATAGGATTTGATGTTTATAAGGTAATAGAGATAACTGGATATTACTGGTGGAAAGATTGCAGGTCAAATCTATGTCTGGTTGAATCAGCAAAAATAATTAAAACCTATAGTATCACACTCAAAAGTTTACTCTCGTCACATGTTTCATATTCAGGAGATAATTGTGTTGTTTGGTATTTTGATATTTGTTAACATAAATTATAGATTTTATGATCTAAAATGCAGTTTAATGGCCATGCATCAGCCAAGTCAATAAAAAAGCAAGCAGTGTTTTATTGCTTTATTCATTTTACAGTCACTTGGTGTTCAAAGTAGAATTAAGTTTTTCTTCCTGAACATGTTAAGAAATGTGGGAATATCTTTCATGGGTGTTGAAATTCCACCTTTTCTCGAGTGGAGCATAGCAAAACAAGGGTAAACAACGTTGAATTTCATACAAGAGTGAAAGATATTCAAACCTCATTGATGTAGAATTATTTGATATTGATTCAGTGACAAGTCACATGATTTTGTCCCTACATATAAATAATTAGCATAAAGGCAAATATTAAGCCAAGATTTTTTTTTATTCATGACTGACCTTACCGTCTTTTTGTGTCTATTAAATGCACTGGTGCATAGAACGCATCCCCTTTCCTACCCCAAAAATCTGGGGAAAATTCTAGTTCCTATTTATAGAACGCAGGGAGATTCAGTAAAACATTCACGGCAGAAATCCTCGTTCAAACGGCAAAGTACTGCTTACCACAGATCACGTATTTGTTAATCCATGTATTTTTGATAAATTTTAGACAGGGAAATGTTAAATTAGTTTTGTTTAAAGAGTTTAAACCGATTATTTTACATTTTGCAAGCGAAAATTAGATGTTTTGTGAATGCAGGAAGTTTATCGGTAATATTTAATTTGAAAACAAATTCAAAACGGCAATGAAAATGATACGGCAGTTGATTTTTTTGTCGTTCTTTACGTTAATTATGGTTGTTTTAAATAATAAATATGTAGATATGTTTAATCTTTATTCAGTATTAATTCAGCAAATAATGAACCGCTCATGTGATCAAAGATAGGCAAGCTTGGGTCAAGCTTAAAATAGGAAGTAATTACGATCGATTCAAATAAAGAGAAAACAATACAAAAGTAATAACATTAATTAAGACATGATCAAAGAGATTATAATTTCTTTTGAAGTGTACTCATATTGTACCAATGCTACAATATATTATATAATATTGACAGGTGTCCCAGTATGTTCAATTATCTTTTCACACCTTGTTATACAATATACAGTCCTTGACCTTGTCAACTGCTGTAAAAATCGATAATTCAAACAAAGGTGCAATACCCAAACACAGGTAATTTCTCCCCAGGAAAAAATAGATTGAAAAAAAGTAAAATATCACACATCTGATAGCAAACATTTGACAGTTAAACCTGCATTCGTATGGACAATTATTATATAATTAGTTCCGAACACCAATGCACAAGTATGATTATTGACAAACATCGAGAATATTTACATACCTTTCAAAAAGGCAATGAACAAGCAATAAATATAATTTTTATACAATTTTATTTTAAATAACACATATATAATGAACACAATTAATGTTATTTGAACATTAATTCATCGATCATTGGGAATATTTCCGTCCGTGAACTCGAAGCTATGCTACCGGCAACTCTCTGCGTGACCTGAAAAAAAGTGTTGGATACTAGCTCTTATGCATAAACCACACCCCATTTACAAATTATAATTTTAAAGCATAAAACCGCGTTCTATACGTACCAAAAAACGGTATATCACTCTAATATTAATTTATGCATTTTTTAAATTATTAAGTAAGAAGTTTATTCGAATCAAATTTATTTTTATTTATTTATTTCACAGCAATGTGATTTTATTTTTATGTTCTTTTACACTTTGTAGTTAAAACATCCCCAGAGGAGGCCATTGGATGGAGTATCTGCTCCAAGGAATGCTTTGATACTACGTAAGAGATCTGGTGTGTATGAGTATCTACGTGAAATTACCAGAAGATTTGAGTTAGACCCTGGTGTGTATGCTATCATACCTAGTACATATAAAGCACATGCTGAAGCTAAATTTATGTTAAGACTGTACACAGAGAAGATTGCTGAAAGTGGGTAAGATACTATGAAGCAAAAGTTTACACACTGATTGTTAGCAATTTCACATGTTTACTTGTGAGAGTTAATTACAGATATACCAAGATATGAGATCTATGGAATCTTTATCTGCATAATGTGAATCACAAATTCAAAATGTTTGAAATCAGACAGAGTTGCAGTGAGTTACATGAAGGACGGACTCAAAAATCTGGTAAATGGCACATTAAATCTTTGTTAGAGGCACTAGCAAGTTAGTCAAACATAATCATCTTAGTCAGCGAAGCAGTTTTTATTCGACTCTCACCCAATTTTTATGCTTCATTGAATGTTTCTCCATAACCATACATAATGATCAGCCATATTTGATTTGCAAATAAATCGTTGAACAAAAATATTAGCCAATCACACCATCTTTGTGTGTCCACACGTTGTTTTGTACATTCACACAATTTATTGAATGGCCTAATTGTACAAAAACTCTTCATGTTTCAGGTTATTAGAAGAAGATACAGATCCTGACTCCGTAAGTTATACAAATACACTTTATTTTTCTTGTTTATTTGTTACCGTAACACACTTGTTTATGCTGTGTATGGCTTACAGTTATTTTTCTTGTTACAAAATGCTTGATTACATACTAAAATTCAGTTGAACTTGCTATAAAGGTAAAAGGTTAAACTTAAGGTTAGGGTTGTGTTTGTCCACCCTTGAGAGGTTGTTTTCCCCCACGGGCAAGCCTCTCTCGGATTGACACATCTAAATATCTATTTCAAATGAGGGCCATAATTATATATTATTACATAAGGCTCTATTTTACTGTTTTTCTATTGGCCAGAAGCAATACACGTGACATTCCATTTTCTAACAGATTGATTAGCAAAAAGCAATTTCTGTGCAATAAATAATCATATTGCACTCTCGTGCAAAATCAATGAATGAAATTACGGGGCACGAGAGTGCAATATGGTTTTTTATTGCACAGAAATTGCTTTTTGCTAATCAATATGTTAGAAATTTTCATAAAATTTGAAAATCATAAAATTAAAAAAAAGAAAACAATTTTTTAACAAAAAAATTTTTAACAAATTTGAAAATTTCATTTTTTTTTAAAAATTCATAATTTTCATAAAATTTCAAAAGTTTCAAAAATTTCATACTTTTTCAAAAAAATTCAAAATGATAAAATTTTCAAAAAGTTTCAAAAATTTCATAGTTTTCATAAAATTTCAAAATTAAGAGTAAAATAGAGCCGTATGTAATAAAACAATTACTACACTTGAACTTGATCAATATGAGGTTTTATGGAGCAGAGTACAACAATATTGAACTCGGCATTCGCCTCGTTCAATATTGTTGTACTCTGCTCCATAAAACCTCATATTGATCTCGTTCAAGTGCAGTAATTGTATAATATTTTTCAATAAAATAATATCAATCAACAGCAAAGGTAAACTAGGATGCCACATTAGTAAATTATTGTCTGCATTGTATTTGGAGTTATCTCCACCTGAATTGAAATAACATGTGACACAAACCCATGTCAGAGCCATGTGTCAATAAGAAATAATATGTAAACAACCAGCCAAAGAATAATATACAATTACTGCACTTGAACGAGATCAATATGAGGTTTTATGGAGCAGAGTACAACAATATTGAACGAGGCAAATGCCGAGTTCAATATTGTTGTACTCTGCTCCATAAAACCTCATATTGATCAAGTTCAAGTGTAGTAATTGTTTTATTACATACGGCTCTATTTTACTCTTAATTTTTGAAATTTTATGAAAACTATGAAATTTTTGAAAATTTTATCATTTTGATTTTTTTTGAAAAAGTATGAAATTTTTGAAACTTTTGAAATTTTATGAAAATTATGAATTTTTAAAAAAAAATGAAATTTTCAAATTTGTTAAAAAAAATTTGGTTAAAAAATTGTTTTCTTTTTTTTAATTTTATGATTTTCAAATTTTTTGAAAATTTTCAAATTTTATGAAATTTTCTAACATATTGATTAGCAAAAAGCAATTTCTGTGCAATAAAAAACCATATTGCACTCTCGTGCCATGTAATTTCATTCATTGATTTTGCACGAGAGTGCAATATGATTATTTATTGCACAGAAATTGCTTTTTGATAATCAATATGTTAGAAAATGGAATGTCACGTGTATTGCTTCTGGCCAATAGAAAAACAGTAAAATAGAGCCTTATGTAATAATGCTATTTATTTGTAGGATTCAGGAGTTTATTTTTTAGTATTGTATTATTTTTAGCCCAATCCTGTGAAGCCAATTGATCCAGTGAAGAAATTATTCATGAAACATGCAACAGAAGATGGACATATTTTTGCCAAAGAACTAAAACACTTTTTACGAGAACTGTCTGGTACAGGTATGTACTCAACTCATATAAAATCTCATGAAGGTTCTGTTAAAAAATATGATGATTGAAACATTATTATGAAAAACATCAGTGAGTTATCTCCCTTTTTCTTGTTTGTTAAAGTGGAGGTTTAATTTCACTCATTTTACACTTGTGTAAAGTGTTTAATTGGAAAACACTTTAAAATGTTAAATTGCCTTTAATTAATGAGTGATGTTAATATTTGGCTAAAGCTACTGTAATGAATCTTTTATAATGGACCACTTATCTAAGGATATTAAGTTTATCCATCTCAAGTTAAATTTGAATTGTTATTTTTCAGAGTATGGAGAGCCAATACTGTTTAGTTTAGAAGCAAGTAGATCATTAGTAACAATGATGGATGTATCCTCTGTTAGTTGGTGTATGAATATTATACATTGAGGCACCTAAAGAAGTTTTAAGGGGGGGGGGGGGTATACTTGTATCACCATGGGGGGTATACTTGTATCACCATGTCTGTCTGTCTGTCTGCCTATAGACAAATAACATCTATATTTATGTAAAACTGGATCTCTTTCAACCTACCACTAGAGAAAATGTCATGAATTAAATGCTCATGTACAATACTTATGGATCCTGAAACAGAATACAGTAATTTTCCCTTGTCGTTTGGGTTTATTTCAAATCTTAAAAATATTTTCATTAGGTTTGGGATTATTTGAGTTAGCCAAAAGGTGGCAGCAGAACTCGTTATTAAGTATTGATAAAAGAAGCCACTATTTATATCATTAAGTTTTAATTATATTTTATTAGGTCATCTTTACTGAAAGATTTTGTTTTTACATCTTCAAGGTTAACCTTGATATTTTGTCTTCTGTTCCATTTCAAAGAAGACTCTTCTAGAGAGACTATATTAAAAGATAAATTATCCCGTTACAATTATATAAATATCATCAGTAATATTTATGATACCTTAACATAAGATCAGAGAAACCGCTCAGGTGCATTGAATTTTGATGAAGTTGTGAAAGGTTGGAATGAAATAAAAGCATACAAGGTAAGTATCGTACTAATGTCAGTGTTAAATTTAAATGTAAAGATTTTCTATGAGATGGGTTTGTAGGTTTATCATCTTTAATGCCACTTTCAACAATATTTCAGTTATATCTTGGCAGTCAGTTTTATTGGTGGAGGAAACCGAAGAAAACCACTGACCTGCTGCAAGTTACTGACAAACATTATTACATATTGTTATATCGCCTGAGTGGGATTCGAACTCACAATGTTTATGGCGATAGGTATTGATTGCATAGGTAGTTGTAAATGCAACTACCATACGATCATGACCACAACACCCCCTTTTTTGTGAGAGCATTTCCATTTGATGTGAACGTTTTTCAAATCAACATGGAAAATCATTATTTCCGACACAGAGAGGAAAGTTTTCCTCTAATCTGCAGAATTCCTCTTTTTTTTTAAACAAAACATTTGGAAATAAAATGTGTTAAAAACTTGATCCAAACAACTAGAACATGAGGGTATTTGGCCTCTATATTTTTTCATCAGTGAGTACTTTCATCTTTGTTCTAAGTCTTGTGTGTTAGAGCACTACGTTTTATGACAACATTTGTTAACAATGAACCTGTCTGTAGAATGTAGACTATAAATATGTTTGTTTGAACAACTTCCTGTCAGGGTTGTGAAGTAGACAGTTTTTATTCTTTTATTATGCAAACCTAAAATTTCATGAATAATTAATACACTCCTGGGCAACACTTGGTGACTATTGACTTTATAACCAAAGACTATAAAGTTAGTATTTCCTGCTTTTCCACCAAGCAGGCAACATTACGGAGTAAGAACAAAGATTGGTTGTCTCAGAACCAATCATTATAAAGCGTTCACTTGTCTACCAGTGGAATGTTGTTAGGCTTGTGGTCAGAAGACCTTAATTAACCCCTCGGTCACCAAGGTCCCCATTTGTTGAGACAAAATAATCATTTTCGTGAAATATATTTTTTGCAGAAAATATTTGAGCAGTTTGACAAAGATGATTCAGGAGGTGTAGATACATATGAACTAGGCAAACTATTTGGTGCTTTAGGTTAGTATGTATTTTCCTAGACCATGCATGTTATATGTAAATTAATTGTAATATGTCTATAATGTACAATGATTTTAAATCCTTGCAAATATAATCTGTACATTCTTAACAATATCATTGGTTTATTTCATATTTAATTGGGGTACGAGCTATGCTCAATTTTAAAGACCTTGCTGTGATTAGGTAATGTAAAAGAGCAATAACAGTGCAGTTCATGTACTTTAATGTGTATCTAAGTGTAATGTTAGATAGTCTCTCATGTTCATTTACATCCATATCCTTTCATACTATTTTGTTACAACAGAGTTTGGTTTGATCATTACAGCTTTATATGACCATTGAAGCAATAAATAAGTAGAAAACATTATATATTTCATATCTTTGTTGCAAAAAATGACAATATGGGAAAAAGATTCGGACTTTTAGCAAAATAGTTAAACTAAATATTATGGTACTAATAATCTTTGATTTGAGTTGTGCAAAATGGGCCAAAAAAAATAGACTAAAACATGTTAAATATTTAGGTCCAAATTTAGGTAAGTAGTGAATGTGTATTCTCCCTTATATAGTTATCAGTATGAAACTTTAGTTCAATAAATTGCACAGTAACCATGCTTAATATAGGAACATGAAATACCCGGTACACTATCCACAAGGGGGGGGTTGTCTCATTTTACATGTCCAGCTGTTAAACTTTCATCAAAGATTTAGGCAAGCTTTGAAGAGTTTGTTCCTTATGGTTATTATTATTTTTTTTAATTTAATACTGATCTTAAGTGGTTCAAGACATCACTCTATTTATTAAATCTTATCAAAGGACTCCAGAGATTGTCCAACTGGCTTGTTTCTAGTAAGTAACGTCACTTTAAAAGATGGCGCGAAAGACAGACCCAGTAATGATACTGTAATACAAATTTTAGCTGCAAAAAAAGTTTTGGTTATTTATTTTCCAATAAAGGTTACACATAACATGCTTATTATTACATGCACCAGTATGCTTCAATATTTCTAAGATTTGGGGGGAGGGAGGCATCATGGTCGTAATCGTATTGTAGTTGGATTTACAACTACCTGTGCAATCAGTGCCTATCACCACTAATGTTGTGAGTTCGAATCCCACTCAGGCGAGGTGTACTTGATACAACATTATGTGATAAAGTTTGTCAGTAACTTATGTCAGGTCAGGGGTTTTCTCTGGGTACTACAGTTTCCTCCACCAATAAAACTGACTGCCACGATATAATTGAAATATTGTTGAAAGTGGCATTAAACAGCAACAACCATAAAACAACCATATTATTACAGGTACCAGTATGCTTTAATATTTCTAAGAGTGGGTCATTGTGGCCATATGAGGAGTACCTCCATCTTCTGTTTCATGCTCATCGTAGGCTATGAGAAATTTCACTCATTGTTGAAGACCTTGCGAGATCTAGATTGACAAATAAACTGTTCTATTCATGTCCTCTGAATGTCTTTTTTTGCATGTGTGTGTGTGTCTGTCTGTCCATTGTAGACAAAAACATACAATTCTTATCATTTTATACCTTATACTAACAAATATTATCTCATCTCTTTTTTTCACTTCTTTTCTTTTCTTTTTGAATGGACATATTTTTTATATATTGTTTGCATGAACACAATTATTTATTGTATTCATATACTAATATTTTGTAAAATGAATCAAAGATACAATGATTTAATTTCATGAAAATAGATCAAGCAGTTCTATTTGTTAAAGTTTTACCTCAACTAATGAAAAAGTTTAGAATTGATGAATGAATACAACACATTGGGTACCATGTAAAAATTTCAAATAAAATAATTGATTCAAGCAACAATTTTTATGTTGGTATTTTTTGTCTGTGTTGTGTACATTTTTAATAGTAATATTTGCAACCATCTCAGTAGTGTTTTGGTTACCATACTCTCCTTGAGTATGGAAGGTTGTATTCTTAATCATATATTGGTGACACCAAATACATATATTATAAAACACCAAATACATATATTATAAAACACCAAATACATATATTATAAAACACCAAATACATATATTATAAAACACCAAATACATATATTATAAAACACCAAATACATATATTATAAAACACCAAATACATATATTATAAAACACCAAATACATATATTATAAAACACCAAATACATATATTATAAAACACCAAATACATATATTATAAAACACCAAATACATATATTGTAAAACACCAAATACATATATTGTAAAACACCAAATACATATATTGTAAAACACCAAATACATATATTATAAAACACCAAATACATATATTGTAAAACACCAAATACATATATTGTAAAACACCAAATACATATATTGTAAAACACCAAATACATATATTATAAAACACCAAATACATATATTATAAAACACCAAATACATATATTATAAAACACCAAATACATATATTATAAAACACCAAATACATATATTATAAAACACCAAATACATATATTGTAAAACACCAAATACATATATTGTAAAACACCAAATACATATATTATAAAACACCAAATACATATATTATAAAACACCAAATACATATATTATGAAACACCAAATACATATATTATAAAACACCAAATACATATATTATAAACTTGGTATGTGCTGCTGCTCTGCTTATCATATAGCATTTTGGTGTAAAAGCAAATATTGTTGGCTATTATCAGGATAATGTGTCAAAAGAAGAGCGACCTGTCTACTGTAGATTGCTATACTCCCCGCAACGAAGTTGTAGGGGGGTATACTGGTTTCACCATGTCCGTCCGTCTGTAGACAAATCCTATGTCGTACGATAACTTGAGTTGTGTTTCTTAGAATCTTTTAAAATTTTATTAGCTGTTTACTGGTGAAGAGAGAAGGATCCCCTTCATTTTTGACAATTTTCACTTTTGCCGTTCCGGAGTCATTGGACTTGATATGACAGAAAATAGGATTTTTACCCTATGTCGTATGATAACTTGAGTAGTGTTTCTCAGAATGTTTTGAAATTTTATCAGCAGCTTACCGGTGAAGAGAGGAGGGTCCTTTTCATTTTTGGTCGGAACGATCAGTAATGTTTTGGTTATGGAAATAGGTTGGACAGATGTGGGGAGCAGGGGGTATATCTTAGTGAGCTGTGCTCGCAGTAATACTAGTTATTTCAGTGATCTAGCACTATAAATATCCAGCTCAGCATGTTTGTCTAGTGCAAATGCTGTTATCATCATCATCTCATTAAAAAGTAACTTGTTCATTATAAGCTATAATGAAAAATTGCTTATTTGCGGTAAAACAACAATTACTGAATCACTGTATTTTCGATTTTGTCACAATTTTATAGATTGAAGATTATTGCTTTTTGATATTTCATATTAGTTGCTATTTGAAATGCACCAATGGCAATTTGATTATACAATTAAATAGCTTCACTAGACATTAAAACTAAACTGGATAAGTAATAATATACTTATAATTAAAACCATCTTAATTGTTACCTAGTCACCTTGTTTAACGAATTAATATTGATATGCAAATTGTTACTAATATATGTGCATGTATATCTTGTTTGTCTGCAAAATATTTTCTGTTATAATGATTTTTTTTAAATAAGATTTGTTGAAAAAAGGAAACCTAATTAACGTTAAAAAAATATAACCAACTATAACAACATGAACCACTCTTCCGTCAAACCTGAAAATTCTAAAACACAAAAAGACAATGATTAATACCGATTGTAATCTATATCTTAGCTTGAGACAGACACAATACTTGTTGACTTCTGAAGCAGAATAACAGATAAATGATATATGTATGTCCTGGAAAATAAATCTATTTTTTGTGCAAGCTATATAATTATGGTCAAATTGTGTCACAATTTTCATTAATATCTATCGGTACCCGTAGTAGTCAAATATGAGAAATGTTTTTTTACAACTTTTTTTGTTTGCTTGAAATGATAACATTTTTTGTTGACCAAAAGATCAAACAATTTTACTGATTTAATTTAAATAAAAATGTCTGCCATTTCCATTTTTTACCTTTTTTGAATTTCTCATTTATTCCATAGTATACATGCACAGTCTGTGATACATGCATTTTGAAAACAGGTTGTGTGACTGTATAGTCTGTGACAAATACCTGTGCAATCAGAGTCTATTACCACTAAAGTTGTGAGTTCGAACCCCGTTGGCGAGGTGTACAACATTATGTGATAAAGTTTGTAAGTGACTTGCGACAGGTCGTTGGTTTTCTCTGGGTACTCCAGTTTCCTCCACCAATAAAACTGATTGCCACAATATAACTGAAATATTGTTGAAAGTGGCATTAAACACTATAAACCAACTTATAGTCGGTGTATTTTAAAGGCTATATGTATGTCTTTAAATTCATGCTCATATTTCTATATTTACAGGTTTTTCTGTAAATAGACAGGTGCAGATAGCCATTGTTCGTCGCTATGGAAATAGAAACAATAAGATTAGACTGACAGATTTTTTAATTGTTATCTTTAAATTGACTTTGATGTTTGGTAAGTAATATCTAAATGTATTATTTCTAACTATTATTACTAGCCATAGTTCTGACTTTACATTTGATCATCATTTTCTGTATTCAGATATAGCAGGCTTATTCGGCAGCCTCTTGGCAATGGTGGTATTAAGTTGTACACATGTCTTGCATTTAGTTTCCACTCAATAGCTTAAGTTCCCCATATTGCTTAAGCAAATCATTTGAAATTTCTACACAAGGTCAGGGATCATAACAGGAAGGACGAGTTTGATTTACAATTTTACTACTTTTTCTGTTCTGGAGTTATGCCCCTTGTTTACTGTAGTTGGTAGTGGTGGCATCAGTGTCTGATTGACACATTCTTCCATTTTGTTGGAAAGTTTCAATATTTTATCAGTTAAAGTCTATTTGAGTATTTTTCACATTAAAACAATTATAAACATAAATTGTTTTTCAGAAATTTTCAAAGAGCAGCAATTGAAAACAGGTACCACTGATACTGCCTCATTTACCCTTAATGAAGTAAGTTTATTAATATCAGATGTCACTTATACTGTCTCTTGTTTAAGCAAGTTTGTTTCCAACGGGTGCTATAAATACTGCAAACCTTGCCTTTTCTACATTCAATAGAGGAAGATATTTATCTCAGGTATCACAGATAATGGTTTGGTTTATGGTGTTTAATGCCACTTTCAACAATATTTCAGTTATATCGTGGCGGTCAGTTTTATTGGTTGATGAAACCGGATTACCCGGAAAAAACCACCGACCTGTCGCAAGTCACTGACAAATGTCATCACATAAAAATGTATCGAGTACACCTCACCATGGACAGGGTTTGAACTCACAACTTTAGTGGTGATATACACTGATTGCACAGGTAGTTGTAAATCCAACTATCATACAATCATGACCACGACGGCCCCTATAAGTAAGATAATAATTTCTATATATAATAGATACTTCGAACAGTCCACATGTAGGCATGTTGCTCCACAGTTGGATGCAGTATACTGATTCCAAGCAAACCAGTTTTGCTCTTACTCCTTAATTCTGCTTGCTTAGTGGAGAAGGACTAAATACCAATTTTATAGTCTTATACGGTAATATAAACAAAATTCCAAAGATTGATTAATTGGTGTTGAATGCCAACCTTAGCAGTATTTCAGCTATATCGTGGCGTGAATTTTTTTTAATATTAGCTTAGACACCTACAAGACCCTTGGAAATAAAACATACTTGTCTATAAAACAAATGGGTTATATGTACAAATAAATTGATTGATTGATTGGTGTTTAACACCAACTTTAGCAGTATTTCCTAAAATCCACAGGTGTAATTAAGCACAGCTAATTAACATATTGATATATTTTGTTTTCAGTATCTCTACTACACAATGTATTGCTGATCTTCTGCATTTATAAGTTTGAAGCTTCTTGATATAGCAAGTTAAAAAAAACACCAGGCGATGATCAACAAGTAAATGAGCAACACAGAGATATAAATATGACTGATTTTGAAGACATGTTTCTTTGAATTGGACTGAAAAAACATGATTTTGCATTTAATTTATGATTAAGTTTAAATTGCTTTGATAACTGTAACTTTCTGAAATAGGTGGCTTTATAAAGATTCAAGATTGCGTTTTTACGAATGCTCAGAATGTCATTCGAGATTCAAGATTCAATATTTAAGATTCAATTTCTGAAGTTCGAAATTCGAGATTCAGTACATGTATCCTAATTAACCCATGGGATGAAAGCCACCAAAGGGAAGCTACTCCTAATTGAATCAGACCTACATATATACACACTGAAAATACTTTACTAGTGATTTAGGACACGTAGAGTTTCTTGGTACATTGTGAGTATTTGATTAATTTCTGTAACTGAGCCCCGCTCATGGCGAGGTGTACTTGATACAACATTGTGTGATTAAGTTTGTCAGTGATTTGCAGCAGATCGGTGGTTTTCTCCGGTTTCCTCCACCAATAAAACTGACCGCCATGATATAACTGAAATATTGTTGAAAGTGGAGTTAAGCACCATACCCTAACTTTCTGAAATTGACCGCAACTGTTTCAATTATTACTAAATGTGAACTTCAATATTTACTTCCGTTGTTTTCAATTATTCATTATTTTTATTTATCTACTGATTTTTTTAATTTTGGTTTATGAATGGATTAATTTCATATTATGAAAGATGTTTTTTTTTACTTCAGTACGTAAATATGTTATTATGTTAAGTCACATTGGCCATAAAAAAATCATAATAGGAGAGTTCTCTGGATTGGTTGTTTTAGATATTGAATTTTGAATCTTGAATGATCTTTCTAGGCTTTCATAGGTTTGGACTAATGAAATTAAGGACTGTCTCAAAATGTTAGATTAAAAAAAGGATTATAGAACCGATGCTTTATGATAAATGTACCAAAAATATTTATCTTGAATCCAATACAGATACGAGGAAATAAACTGGACACCAGTCAATATGACCTGATACCCACCTCTGAGCCAGGGGTATGTGTCAAGGTTTCCAGAATACCTACTAAAGGACAGGGGAATGTGTCAAGGATTCCAGATACCTACTCAAGGCCTAACACCACTGCCATATTTTCATGACTTAACTACAGACCCCAACCAAGGGTGTTGTCCACCTAATAACACTGCCATATTTCCAACACCTGACCCGGGACCCAAACCAAAAGCCAAGGGTTTTACCCGCTTAACACCGCTTATTTTCATGATCTTGACCTCAGACCCCAACCAAAATCCAAGGGTTTCAGCCTCCTAACACCACTGCCATATTTCCATCACCTGACAGAGACCCCAACCAAAAGCCAAGTGTTTCACCCGCTTAACGCCACTGCCATATTTGCATGACCTGACCCCAGACCCCAACCGAAAGCCAAGTGTTTCACCTGCTTAATGCCACTGCCATATTTTCATGACCTGATCCCAGACCCCAACCGAAAGCCAAGGGTATTGACTATCAGTTCATTTTATCTTCCCTCTCCCCATATGTCTGGTAGTTACATTATAGCTGAAAGTGATGATAAACACTGATTAACCCAACCAAAGACCAGGGATTACCATCGGGTCAGTATGTTATATCTGTCCATGCTGTCCTTCCTTAGTTTGTCCGATACTCTCACGATATAACTCAAAAATTGCTGCTGACAATGACAGTGAACACCAATAACCCAACCAAAGAACATTACCATCGATCAGTTTGTTAGAACTGTACAAACTTTTCTTCCCCAATAAGTCTGGTAGTCATGATATAGCTGAAAAACTGCTGCTGAAAGTGACGATGAATACTAATAATCCTAACACATGTACTTTTATTGTTTTCACTATTGGGGTCAGCTAACACATGTACTTTTATTGTTTTCACTATTGGGGTCAGCTAACACGTGTACTTTTATTGTTTTCACTATTGGGGTCAGCTAACACATGTACTTTTATTGTTTTCACTATTGGGGTCAGCTAACCAAACATTATGAACTTTGAATCTAAGGCCTAATTTTGAGACAGATCCTTACTATTAATCAAGTTAGCTCAAAACTATGTGTTTGATGCTTATTGCTTTAAGATTATTTTAAGTAATTTTATAGAAAGTTAAGATTTTACTCCATTTATTATCCATGTTTAGTTTTATAGCTTATTGATTTAGCTTATTATGTGAAGTATTTATTCTTTAATAGATATTAAATGTATTTAATGTATTTTAAAAATACATTTAATATCTATTCCCTCTATTTTTACATTATAGAATTTATTTTTGAATTTTTTAATAAAAATGTTAGTTTTGCTTTACAAAATATTTAATCCATGAACCAACAACAAATAATAAAATAACAGGGTGTCAAACAACAAACAACAAATAATAAAATAACAGGGTGTCAAACAACAAACAACAAATAATATAGGAAAATAGGATTTTTTTTAAAGAAAATATAGGGTAAATTTAAGATATATTTAGCAAAAAAATACATTTTTTTATGTCATAAATCATTTAACATTGTATTCAAGATGTATTATCCTAAACCAAGGAACGGTACCGAGTAGCAGACCACTATAAAAATGGATATGTACCACAAAAAGACTACAATACTGAAATAAATATGCAATCTTGTGAATTTAAACCCTAAGAAAATTCAACAATAAAAAAAATCACATGAATGTACCCGTTGCTACAAGAGCAGCTAAAAACTATAGAAGTATCAGCATTAATATCTTGTAGAGCCTCTATTTGTCATGTGTATATGAAATTTCCACTCATAATTAATGATTCAACTTTTTTTTCTCATAGTTTTGGAAAAATATAGGATTTTGGGATGTAATATAGTAAATTCTAGACAAACAAGATGTTGCACGCTACGTCGTGCTAAGAATACCCCCACTCGTTCATTTGTAAGTCGCACTGTAAACAGGAAGTAGATGTGCGGTAAACCTGGAAAGGGGAGACACGGTACAAGTCACCATGCCAAAGCCATATATAAAATATAAAATCATTTCTTCCAGTAGAAGCTGAGATAACTGTTAAGAAAGTTTTCATTACAGCAAACATGAAAAATTCTAAGTCGCACTGTAAACAGGAAGTAGATGTGCGGTAAACCAGGAAAGGGGAGACACAGTAAAAGTCACCATGCCAAAGCCATATATCAAATATAAAATCATTTCTTCCAGTAGAAGCTGAGATATCTGTTACGAAAGTGTGAACGGACAGACGGACAAGGCGATTGCAATATAGCCCCCACTCTATGAGTGGGGGTATAATATAAGAAATATAGCAAAATCTTGAAAATATAGGAATATAGGATCACTTGACACCCTGAAATAATAACTGGCCATGAACAATTGAGAGGCCTGTCCATGAGAACAAACGGATAGACATTCAAGGGCAATCAAATATACCCTATACACTAAGAGTGCAGGTAGAGAGTTCTATTAATGCTGGATGCACAGGCTAGACAGACTGATGATAAAAGCTGTCTTTGTCCAGATGAGCTTTAAAAAATGTACCATTAAATGACAATAATATCCATCTCATCAATTAAGATAGAGTTATGTAAAAGTGAGCAAGTGATTGTTGTTAAATGCCAAAGGAACAATTTTTAAGCTATATCATGGCAAGAAAAAGTTACATTTGATGAGATGAAAATGATATCCACTTTGTACTAGACTAACACCACAGATATGTTCCACTTGTCGTAGACACTTCCCGGTCCTTTCCTCATTCATGACTTATCACTGGGTTAACACGATGGATGTCACTAGTGGAGCAGGAACTGCTTACCATTTCCGGGGCACCTGAGTTTACCCTCGGTTTTTAGTGGGGTTCGTGTTACTCAATCTTTAGTTTTATATGTATGTTTTGTAGATCGTTGTTTGTCCTTTTGTACCTTTTCTTTTGGCCATTGTGTTGTCTGTTCTTCGATATACAGATTCTGATTACCCCTTTGGTATCTTCAAACTCTTCTTAGTTGAATTTTTCTAGTGCTAGCTCACTGAAACAACAGGTAAGTAGACATGTTACTTGGACAAAATATCCTGATTATAAGACAACCAATCTTTGCTCTGTCTCCTTAAATCTGCATGTTAGCAGAGAAGCAACAAATACCAATTTTATAGTCTTTGGTTTGACCAGACACGGGCTCCAACACACAATCAACTGTACTCGAGGCAAGCACGCTAACCATTACACCACAGATGCAGTTGGAATTGTGTAAAAGAAATTTTTAGGTTCATGTGCATAAAAACAATGAAAATCATTTTAGCAACAATTTATTATTACAGCATATTTTGCATAAAACTTTATGAAAATATTTTTTGTTCATTTATGAGAAACGAAAATATTCAACATTTAAAACAAGTAAAGCTAATTTTACATTGATGCAACTAGCATTTTAACAGGTAAAACAAATGTACAATATGGGGGAAGAGGGGGAGACTTCAATGAAACCCTTCCACATGGTTCAAATTCCATGTTTTCACCTTCAGAATACATTTGACCAATTACAATATTGTATAAAAACTTAGCATATACATCTTAAAATAGTACTGCCAAAGCAAGCTTAGTGGAAATGTTAATTTTTTTTATCTCAACGTAAGCTTGTATAACAAAAGTTTCACCAACTTCAAGAATTTCCTTTAAGGTAAATGCTTGAATAGATGTTCTTCTGTGAACATATTTGTTCCTTTGGATCATTTATTATAAAAAAAAAACAGAACATTTTTAATTCTTTTAGGAACAAGTATTTTATACTGTTTATTCTGTCGGAAATAAATATTGTAATATTTATTCTGTTAAAATAGATATACAGTGGAACTTGTGCAATCCGACACCTGAGTTTTGTGACATCCTGTGACATTTGACCTAAGTTTATGGTCCCAAAGTATTTCTAAAGTATTCCGACATCCTGTACAATCCAACACATTTCCCTGGTTCCTTGGTGTCGGATTAGACAGGTTCCACTGTAATGTAATGTCTGTTCCAGTCGAAACAAATGGTATAGCAGAAATTATATTTCATCATACAAAATGTACTTCAAAAGAAATACAGATTTATTTTCAATTCACTTTTTGATTGATGTTTTAACGATTTCCATATCTCAGTCAACTGCAATGGTAAAATTTATGTCTGTTTGAAGGCGAGGTAAGGAAATGTTTTCTTGGGACTATTTTTGATTCATACCAATTAACAAAGCATTGTCAAATCAAAAAATCATATAATTACAAATTAAAAAAACAAGATGGCTATAAAGTAATGAATATCAAAATACTAAAAATAGACAAATTACAAATTCTTTAACTATACGTCATCAATACCCTGTACAAACACATGTTGGACATTACAGACTGGCTTCTCAACTCTTAATATAAGATTGTTTTTATTGCAAGATAAATGCAATAATTAAGGTAAATGCACTATGTGTATAAAAACTCATAACTTAAACAAAAATGCAAGATTATGTCATTCAAACATTTTTTGTCCGTACCCCATAGAACAAACCTATTTTCATTTACAAAACTTGGTACTTTTTTTCTATGAGAGATACCATCATTTTCACGATATAAGAACATTTCTTTCAGTAACCAATGGTTACAACTTGACATCGGAGATGAGCGAATGTTGCCGTTATCAATAAAAAGTTGGAAACGTCCTCGAAATAATAATCATCTTCCATTAAGTCATCACCGGAATTGTCACACAACACATTATTTACAGACTTGAATTATGGAATGAGTCCAATATCATTTCTCAAATAAGAAAACATTTAAAATACTCCATACCATCAGTGTTTTAGAAATGAAAGGCCTGGATTTTGTTTTATTATAACTTTATAATTTATGATAATTTAACCACTCATTTAAATCTTAGAGGAACCAAGCCCTTATAAACAACCACTTTGTTCATCTATGCTCTGCTAATTTCACATTGAATATCAAATTTAAATTGGAGTACAATTTTTTTTGGGTTAACTTCAGTGACCGGTTAACCCAAGTCGTACTCCATGTATTTATATACAGTACATGAATGTTGTCCAGGAATATAAATTTATTTTCATCAAGCTCATTAAAACAGGTGACCGTTTCAAAGATGAAAAAAAAAAGTTATTCAAGGAAAAAACATTTCCAAGTTCAAGATCAAATTTATCCATCATCAGAGTTTAAGATAATGAGGTTCAACTATACCCATTGAAATGTAACAAAATTTGATACAAAATACACTTGATTATAATACTTGTTGCTCATATGCCCTACATCTCATCAAAAATAAATAAACAAAACAGTAAACTCAAATATATACAAAATATTATAATATAGATATCAACTGTGAAAAATACATGAAATTTAAACACTAAATGACTATTTTAACCATAAAAAGTTTCAATATAACAAGTGCAAAAGATACATCTTACATCTCTTACTTCAAAAATATGTTGTAAATAAACAAGTGTCATACACCAATTACATTTCATCTTGGCTCAAAAGCTGCCCATCCCTTTCCACTCAAACAAAAAAATGAAACAAAATCATATTTGAATCTTGGATTTTAGACATTTTATTTTTCATATGGCAATTTGTCACTTGAAAAAAAAACAAAAAAAAACATTCCACAAAAATATATTCATATTTCAATTTTGTAAATGAAATACAAGAAAATTGTGTGTACGAGCGTGTACATTGTGCTTCTGACTGTTTTCTCTTTAGTTTGGCTTGAATGTTATAACTGCTCAACAAATATACCCTGATATTTGATGTCTTACTGGTCCTTGATTAAAATGAGCAATGTTTAGTATGGAATGAACCAGTAAAAAAACAATATCAATGTTAAAATAGTACACAAATTCATCACCAGCAATATGAATAAAAACATTGAAACATGAGTTTAGACATGGGACAATGTCATGTGTTTAAACATGTGTAAAAATAGTTATTTCATAATGTCTTTAAAATGACTGAAGACAAAGGAAAAAAACCACAATAATAGAAAGAAAATGGACGGATATCAAATAAAAATACTGAAACATCTATTTATAGTTCTGTAGTCCAAAAAGTATGGCTCTATACTTGTCATTGATTATAATTTACCAAATGAGCCATAAAAAAATTGTACTGTATCTTGAATCAAGTGATGATGATGTTTAACACCACTTTCAACAATATTTCAGCTATATCGTGGCGATCAGTTTTATTGGTGGAGGAAACCGGAGTACCCGGAGAAAACCACCGACCTGTCACATGTCACTGACAAACTTGATCACATAAGGTTGTACACCTCGCCCTGAGCGGGATTTGAACTCACAACATCAGTGGTGGTAGGCACTGATTGCATAGGTAGTTGTAAATCCAACTACCATATGATCACAGTCATGATGGCCCCTGATTGAATCAAGTAAGCCATATAAAACTTGTTGCTTAAATTTCAACTGAGCTATAATAAATAAAAACAACTTGTAATTGCTTTAGTAATATGTGCACAATAGTTGTAACTGGTCACAACATGATACCAACGTCAAAATTATAAAAGCATCAAAGATGACCAAGCTGAGGTTCCATTTATTTATCAAAAGTCTATATGTAAATTTCTCGTTATCGAACATGTCTGAGATCTTCACGATATATACCTTGTCTATAAGTTTGGTTTTCATCTATAAAACTATTTTGCTAGTGGCTAACAAGAACAGTTTCCCACTTTTTAACATCTTCCAAGGGGTGTAAAATTCTTAACAAAAAAATTATTCTTTTCAAATTTGACCTAGATATTGTTCATATATACAATATATATATATAGCTTGTATATAAAATTTGGTTTGAATTTGTCAAGGAACAAAGATGCTAAAGCTCAAATAAGATTAGACACACAGCGAATCACTGGCCGAAATTTACCAAATCGTTAGTCTAGTGAAACTTTGTGGCAAATTTTCTAAAAATAACAACATTGTAAATAATCTAGTATCCTTTGTTCAGAAATTTCAAGTAAATAAAAAATATTTGATCCCCATTTTAATGGCACATTAATTAGTTTTGATAATAAAATGGCACTCATCCAGTTTTTCGATGTCTGATGCACAAAAATATATATAGAGATACAAGTGCCTTCATCACTACAACTAAAAAAAAAAAAAAGATCTCGTCTTGTACACTTGTCTACCCTTAATTAATCAAATTAAAAAATGCTACAAATATATTCTGAATTGTAATAGGCCTGTAGATTTTTTTACTGATATACAAATTACTGACTAGCACTTATATTAACAACCAGTACTTTTTTCTTTAATAGCTGACAAACATCTCACATTCAGAATCATATTCAACATCATGTCATTCAAATTTCAAACATTTATTTCAACAAAACAAGCACATTCCACAAAGGGAGATAATTCAACAAACTCATACACAAAATAAACTATTTTCCAGTATTTGTTCCCTTTAACTCTCTTCTTCACAGCCAATAATTTTTGTAGTACATATACAAGTATAATTAAGGGGGGGAGGGGTTATGGTGTTTAATGCCACTTTCAAAAATATTTCACATATACAGTACATAGATCAATAATTACAGAATTTGACCATTACAAAGTATTATTTTGTTTATGATACACAACATATACATTTTAACAAAAAAACATCTTTAATTAAAAAATGATCTGTCTAAAATTGATGATATTCTTTTTCGCTTCTGTTATTTTTAGTGATCAGGCAACAGTTGTATATGCTCATTACAGTAGACCTGAACATGTCTGCCAGGTAAACAACACTAAAAGTCATATTCTGTTACAATAGGGTTTACGGGTTTATGGTATTTAAGGCTCCTTTCAACAATATTTCAGCTATATCGTGGCAATCAGTTTTATTGGTGGAGGAAACCGGAGTACCCAGAGAAAACCATCGACATGTCGCAACTCACTGACAAACTTTATCACATAATGTTGTATCGAGTACACCTTCACCTTACTTGAGTGGGATTCGAACTCACAACGTTAGCCGTGATAGGCAATGATTGCACAGGTAGTTGTAAATCCAACTACCATACGATCACGACCACGATGGCCCCTCTTGTAGTATAAATAATTTCAGTACTGCAAGTTAGTATAACAATGCTAATCATCTGTTTTAATTGTTGACTAAATTCTATAAGTAGATATATTGTATGTTACAAGTATTGGTAATTAAAACCAAACCTGTGGGTAACATACAATATATTTTACTTACTACAAAAAATATTGGCTAAACAAACATTTGTTTTTAAGCTGCCTAATGAACATTATCAAATACACCTCTATCACAGTTTTAAACAATATAATAAGTCAATGAATATCAATAAAAAGTAACAAAAACATTATATTAGTACTATACTATATCTACTGTCGTAATCATTTGCAAATTAATTTAATTCTTTATTTATTTAACGAGGATTGCCAACAGCTACGAGCAGTTTTCCTCAATTTGTAGATTGTGGTAATTCAAGGGGAGTGGCTTGCATTGTTGTGGTCTATGATATTTTTAACCATCACGGTTTTGCCTCTTTCTTTTTTCTTAAATTAATTGATGCAGTTACAAGCTGGCTAAACCAGAATCTTCAATTGTCTTAATATCTATCATTTATTTTAAACAGATGACAATTATGGTCTTCAAACAATAAATCACCACAAAAGTATCGTGTTTTTTTTAATCTCAAGACAAAATTTAAAGAGCTACATTGTGTCCATACTACGTGTACAATAACTATTAATAGCATTTTATTCATATTCATAATAGCTCTAGTTCAT
Source organism: Bathymodiolus septemdierum (assembly GCA_963383655.1). Classification (NCBI taxonomy): domain Eukaryota; kingdom Metazoa; phylum Mollusca; class Bivalvia; order Mytilida; family Modiolidae; genus Bathymodiolus; species Bathymodiolus septemdierum. Next base: position 42,645,608 of record OY726522.1, read on the forward strand.
ATACATTTAATAAAAGTTGTTATTCATAAAAAAAATACTTGTATTATTTATATCTAAAGGGACTACCTCTGATCCACACTTTGTGTACAATAAGAAAAAAAACTAGCAATAGCATCTTATTAAATATAATACAAATTTATACAGAAATATACAAGTTGTGAATAATGAAATACTTGTATTTGAGGTATACTTTCCTACAAAGGCAAGAGTATTATTGATTTAATAGTAATATTGATTTAATAACATTACTCTCGAATCTACTGGTATAAAATGTCAAAAGATTAATCTCCCTTTCATTAATTTACATAGAATAAAATTTCTATATAAAAATACTCATTTGAGTTAAAATTTACTGATGTAATAAATTCTAATACATACAATGTAATAAAATTCAAATTCATTCAATGTAATAAATTCAAATATATTCAATGTAATCAAAATCAAATTTATTCAATGTAATAAATTCAAATGTATTCAATTGTAATAAAATTCAAATTCATTCAATGTAATAATTTCAAATATATTCAATGTAATCAAAATCAAATTTATTCAATGTAATAAATTCAAATGTATTCAATTGTAATAAAATTCAAATTCATTCAATGTAATAAATTCAAATATATTCAATGTAATCAAAATCAAATTTATTCAATGTAATAAATTCAAATGAATTCAATTGTAATAAAATTCAAATTTATTCAATGTAATAAATTCAAATACATACAATATAATAAATTCAAATACATTTAATGTAATAAATTCAAATTCATTCAAAATAATAAATTCAAATTCATACAATTTAATAAATTCAAATTAATTCAATGTAATAAATTCACATACTTTCAATGTAATAAATTTTAATACATCTTATTTAGTCAATTCCAATACATTTTTTGGAATTAATTTAAATACATCTCTAACATTTGGTATAACATGGTTATAAGTGATTAATGCTTATATACCTGGTGAATTTTATACTTTAAAATATTGACTCAAAAAAGAAATACAAAATCTATCTTTCTGAGAAATAAAATTCTTTCAAGAATGACAAAAATGTATTAATGAATAAGATTCTCCAAAATTGAATCCAAACAATGACATTATCTCCCCTGAAACTGTTTTCTGTAAAATGATCCTTGATCAGACGGCCTTTAGCACTGATACATTAACCTCAAAACAAACTGTTTCGGAACATCACTGTTATAAACAATGCCATTTATAGTAATCATAACAGCATGGTTTTAACTAATGCTAGACGTCAGACGACTGTTGATATTTTGATATGAGTGCATCCAGCAGTTTTAATTTGGCCTTGATTTGCTGAAAAAGACAAAAAAAATATAAAAAAAAATAATCATGGTTTAAACTGAATTTTGATCTTCACTTTTCTTTATTTAGAAATACTGACACGGTTGTCTGAATGGTTCTATTTTGACTTTCATTTTCACTATCTATTTGAAAATCTTATAGTATATATTAAAAATGTTTTTACTTCAATAAATTTGTATTCAAGATCACATGCATATCTCCATTATTAAAGAGAATGCAAGGGTTAAAAAAATATTCTAATATATAAAAATATTCATAAATTCATGTTGATTTTTTGTATACACTTAATTGAACCATGCACGCTTGTCCTGTTATAAGCAATTATTTAAAAGCTTTTATCACTCAGCTGGAGGCAGATATATTGTTATTTATTTAGTTTATCTCTGTTGAGAAATGTACGGACCTTAGCGTGACGTTATCCGGACCTTGTTAAGGAACATACGTCATTACGTTACTCTTGACTTGTTATGTCAGTTGTTATTCAATCTATAGAACAAAGTAGTTTACAATACAAGTATTCTATTCAACGTATAACTTTTGTCTCCTTTACGATAATATGAGGCCGTGACCAGGTATCGATATCGAGAAGGCATTTCTTCAAATAGGCTTAGATGAAAAAGACCGAGATATGACACAATTTTTTTGGCTAAAGAACACAATGGATCCTACATCAGAGTTGATAACCTATCGATTTAGAGCTATCTTGTTTGGAGCAACTTGTTCACCGTTCATCCTGAATGCGACCTTACTTAAAACATTTACATGAAACTTTCAGCCGCACAGCAGAACTTCTCAAATCAGGCCTGTACGTTGACAATATCATTTCTGGATTTGAAAATGTTAGTTAACTTCGAGTGTCACAGGATTTAATGAACGAAGGAGGATTTAACTTACGCTCATGAGCTTCAAACTGCGATGAACTTAACAATTTGGCAAAATTACACAATGTAAATGATGGAGATGAATTTGTGAAAGTTTTAGGTTTGTGCTGGAATGTCAAAGAAGACCACGTCTATTTCAGGTATAAGCTGTTACCAAAGTTGTCTGAAAATCAGATCACTAAAAGGGAAATCCTGTGTAGAGCGTCGTTGAAAATTTACGATCCTTTAGGAATGTGGGGTCCCATAACTGTACGAAGCAAAATATTTTTGTAAGATTTATGGAATAGAAAACTTGACTAGGATGAGATAATACCGCAGGAAATTATGACACATTGGTACAAGATCAATCAAGACATGGAAAATTGTACGGAAATTAAATTTCCGAGACGTTTTTTCGAGAGTGACACAAATGAAACAGGAGGACCAGTTTTACATGTATTTGCAGATGCTAGCAAAGTAGCTTATGGAGCATGTGCATACTTAGTGAAAGGAAATGAATCAGCCTTTGTAATGGCACAAAACAGAGTAGCACCTTTAAAACAGTTAACCATACCACAACTTGAACTTATGGCCGTTTTAATAGGGGGAAGATTAGCGTCGCATATTCTCTCTAGTCTACATGTTGAAAAATGCGTTTTATGGAGCGACAGTCAAATAGTACTACATTGGTTTTCATCAAAGAAACAGCTTAAAACATTTATTGCAAATCGGATCGCCAAAATAAAGGAACTTACAAGTGAACATAGATAGAAATATTGTCCAACTCAATACAACCCTGCCGATCTCTTATCACGTGGAATACCTTATGAAGAACTGAAAAGCTGCACGTTATGGATGCGTGGACCCGAATGGCTAACAAACGAGAAAAACTGGCCTTCGGAATTTACTACTGAAAATGTGTTGACTACAATAGGCGAAAACGAAGAAGATAGTGAAACCTCGAGTGAAACTAAACAAATTCAGAACAGTGTTTGAAATATAATCGATGTCAATAGATACAGCTCATTCCAGAAAATCGTTTGTATCTTCGCATATGTCTTAAGATTTCTTTCCAATTGCCGCAGTAAAGGATGCAAGAAACTGATAACAGATTATCTTACACCAAAGGAGTTTAATGCTGCAATTTTAAATTTAGTAAAGGCTGTACAGCTGCAAAGATATAGTGAAATTTTTGACTGCTTAGCATCAAAATCTAGACATCATTTAGTACGTCAGTTGCGTCTATATCTTGACAGTGATGGATTAATACGATGCGGTGGACGCATAAATAATGCCCCACTTCCGGACGATGCAAAATTCCCGTACTTATTACCAAAGAAAAACAGACTCATGTCTTTACTAATATCGCACATTCATATACAAAATCAACATTGTGGAATAGGAGCTACAGTCAGTTATCTGAGAAAAAAAATTTGGATTCCGTCAGCGAGACAAACAGTAGCATGCGTTATTCGGAAATGCGTTAGCTGTGCAAAAGTTACCGGAAAAGCATACAGAGCACCAGACCTGCCTCCTTTACCGAAAGATTGACCGTCACAATATACTAACACTATTAAAATCCAATGAAGCGTGTTGGTGTAGTATAAAGCAGACATCATCATCTCGTTAAAATATAACTTGTTCTCCGCATGTTATAACTGAAAAATTGCTCATTTGGCATTAAACAACAATCACTCACTCATATCTCCATTACATGTATAAACATCCTGCTATGAACTATGGTGAAAATTATAGGAAAAGTCATTTAGACTGGCAGACAGATGGTAAAGGAGATATTCTCCCTGACATTCAGTGTATTAGCAAATATATAAGACAGCAGCAAGAAAAAATGAACATTTACATTTACACATTCTGAAGAAATTGGAAATAAAGTTGGAAATAAAAAACTTCCCCGTCACTGATAGACATAAAACAAAGTTGATACTTGATTGATTGAATGTTGTTTAACATCAGGTGAGAAGTAGATCAGCTGTATCTCTAATTAGAACAAGTTTCCTTGCAAAGAGGTGGGTGCCAATGACCACACGAAGCAAGCTAGTGTTCATTAGGAACTGTTACAAGTTTTCTTTTACATGCCACGAGCATGACATTATCCACATCCAAGACAGTTGTTAGCATTCCATGCTAAGGTCGAGTTGTGTATTTTATTATTTCTGTAAAACCAGTGAAGAGGTTGTACCAGGCAGTGGTAACAAGGTCCTATTTCAACACCCAAGGACTCCCTCAGGAATTCTTATTTGGAACCCTCATCCCACGCTTTTTAAACTGAACGTTACTTACTTTATACTCTTGATATTCTGTGCTAAGAGGCTCCCTGTCTTCTCTAAGAACTTTTCTACAATTTAAGTAGAGATTGATATTTAGTCTATATACTTTCAACTTAGAACTGGATCTGTACAAGACATGTGTCGTCTGTACCCATTCCCACAGAATACCAATATAGTATGTTATTTTGAGCTGTGTAAAATATTACTACCGTAGTTGGCAAGAAATAATGTACAAAATATATTTAATCATGATTAAATTACGGTTACATTATCGATTGACTTTTTGACTGCTTTGAGACATCTTGTACTAATCATTAAATGTACAAAATATTTCAGTCTACATCTGCATTGCAGGGGCTTGAGTGGCAGAGTGGTGAAGGTCACTGTTTTCTGACAGCAAGCCTAACACATTATTCTGATTCCGAGCCAACCAGTCTTTGCTCTTTCTCCTAAATGCTGCGTGCTTAGCGGAGAAGCAACACATACCAATTTCAGTCTTTGGCTTGACCCGACCGGGGCTCAAACCCACAATCTACCGCACTTGAGGCAAGTACGCTAACCACTACACCACCGATGCGGTTCAAATGGACAATGACGACAGCGCCGTAACATAATATGTCTGCAAGTAACGACAAACACCAAAAACCCTCAAACGTTTTTTTTCCATTACAATTTGATTATTCTAATTTTTGACAGATTTATCCAAGGTTATATAGAAATAATTTTATTTCAAAATCTTAAATCTGATTTTATTTACAAAAACACAGTATCTTGTGACATTAACTTTCAAATGACACAAATTTCTCAAGACAGACTTAATTTAAAATTATGTGCTTTGCTTGAATTTGTTTTCAAGCTAAAAGCGGATTTCTTGAAATATTAGGGCATTGGTCATGGTTGTTCTCAAATTTAAGCTGATTTGTCCAGTGAAATTCTCAGATAATAGTCTAAAATATTTTCTAAAAGTCTAAGCCTAGTTAATTCCATGAAACAACTATTGTACAACAATGAAGGGTATGGTTTCACTATTCACAATACTACAATATAATTATTGATGTACAGATCCCTCCAAGTGTATCAACGATCAAACTCTCATGTCGGACTTCACTCTTAAAATTGTCCGACCAAATTGTCCGACAAATGTCTGACAAAATCCTCCCAGGTCGGAGTGAGAGTATCCACTCTCAGATAGTTAAACTGTTAACAGGAAACGTCCCCAAATTCTGCTAACCAATAAATTCGTGCATAAAGAAACATGCGTATCTTAGTAAAGCTGAAGTAAATGAGTGATATACAGTGGTACGGAAAGTATAGATATGTTAACGGCTGTCACGGGCGATATATACAATAATATCCATGAATAAAATGTATTAACATGCAGTACCCATGTCTTAAGTGCACTAGATGTGAATATTAATATGTCCCTATGTACTCGCAACAATCGATGCCAAGGCCCTTTCACTTGCTGCAGACAGTTGCCGGTTTACGATATTGGGTACGTTTGCTCTTTTACGTGTTTGCCAAATGTAGGGCGAACGAACCCGGGTAAATAATTCTAATTTATACATTTATTTCTTTAAAGGCAAATTTGGATTAAAATTATTTAGTAAAATTTAAGTTTTATTTTGTTCATGGCGAATAGGTCATAAATCCCATTTTTTTTTTCTTGAAAATTGGCAGTCCTGATATAGGTGAAATAATATTTTATTAGTGTATTCTACGTTTTTTTTTTTTTACAGTTTACCTGTCAAAACATCACCCATCTCAGCATGTTGTCACATCGTGCATTCATGATATACAAATACACCTATCACAGGTGTGAAAAAAAACGTTGCTCAAGACTCTTTTTACTAAGACTTATAAACATAGATAACTATTCTGCGTTTTCGATTTTCAAGCCGTCTTCCAATTTATTTGTACTTAAAAAATAAATTTATATCTTTTTTCTTATATATGTGTATAAATATCTTAATAAAATAAATACATTTACGGTGAGAAATTATTATACGTCACGATATTGTTATTTAGGTAAATACTTATTAGACAGATTTTTTTTAAAACCATTTTTGTCTTTTTAATTGATAACTGACCCAAGCTAAATAAATGAAATGTGACTTAATGTGTTAATTATATAAATCCTTGCCTTCTATAAATTTTAATTTCTTATCTAATTCTTATTCTTATTTAACAATATGGTCAGGTTGTTATTTTCATTGAATGGCTTCACAGTAGGGGCTCTTCCTGTATATTGGTTACATCCTGTATATTACAACTGACAGCTAATGCATGACAAACAATTTTAATCAGCCATCATTATCATAAAATACATTTTTTAATCTTTATTTTGATGATGGCACCTAATTCCCATCACCTAATCCAAATTAGTATAGTAGAGGAGTACCGTATTTTTCGGACGATAAATCTAGATAAAAATGACGATTTTGTTTACAGTACAAAAAATTTATACCTTTATTTTGCTGTAGGTTTATTTCTGAATAAGAAGACTCGTATCATCGATGTTCTTGGTGTTATTTTTTTTTTAAATAAAGCAATAAAAGTATACTAACAGGGGGTGCAATTCTGGGGATAAAATATTTAACATCTGATAAAATCAATATTCAATGATTGAAGTGTTATCGAAAATCAGTTCAATATTGTATTTTATAATAAAATATATACTATAAAAAATGTATCTTGTTGAAAAAAATCACAGGGCGGATCGATTTACAATATAAAATTATTATCACAAAATATCTAAATATAGTTATAGCTTTCCATCAAACACGAGCATGCGCACGTGATTGTAGTAAAAAATGGCGGTTGCAATACATCTCACAGTAATCGTGTAGAACAACCTTTTTATACTAAATATACTGGAAAATAATCTATATCAATTTCGTTACTTAATCGATATTTTATTGCAGTAATTTATATGAGGCTATGGGTGTTTAAACGTCACTTTTCAACAATATTTCAGTTATATATTGACCTTTGAGCTACCTTTCCTGGCGCGAATATGGTGCAAGGTAGAAATACATTATGGTATTTACGTAATCGGACATTCTACATACCGGAAAGAAAGTACGCTTACAAATATGCATCGATCACAAAATGTTTGACATGTTCACCTTGAGAAATGTAAAAAAAAATCTTTTAATATCCTCTCTCACGTCCAACCAAATAGTCGGACTTAGAGAGTGTTGACATTTGTCGGACATTTTGGGAGGAATATGTCGGACCTGAGAGTATGATCGTTGATACACTTGGAGTGTACTGTAGTTCTCGAGACTGTCATGGTCGTATGGTAGCTGGATTTACAACTACCTGTGCAATCAGTGCCTATCATCACTCAAGTTGTGAATTCAAACCTCGTTCATGGCGAGGTGTACTCGATACAACATTATGTGATAAATTTTGTCAGTGGTTTTCTCCGGATACTCTGGTTTCCTCCACCAATAAAACTAACTGCCATGATATAGCTGAAATATTGTTGAAAGTGGCGTTAAACAACCTAAACCAACCAATCATGTAGTTCTCTAACCAAATGTTTCGTATATTTATTTGATACTACTTGACATAAACTATAAGATAGCAATTCCGTCATCAGAGTCACCTCCCTTTATTTTTTAAGGAGTACTTTTATATATGGGGATTACTGTACATTCATTTCAAATAATACATACCTTCCCGTTCTCAGCAAAAAATCTTCTTCAAAATTTCTAAGAAGTCTTCTGAGTCGTTTCTTCTCTGATTTTGAGTGTATTAATTCATCTTGTAACTGTGATCTAAAAACAAAACATTGTAGTGTTTAAAAGATATACAGCATTGTAAGACATTAGTGTATCAGACCAATTGTAAAATGGGGCCGTCATGGTCGTGATCGTATGGCAGTTGAATTTACAACTACCTATGCAATCAGTGCCTATCACCACTAACATTGTGTGTTTGAATCCCACTCAGGCAAGGTGCATTCGATACAAAATTATGTGATAAAGTTTGTCAGTGACTTGCGGCAGGTACTACGGTTTCCTCCACCAATAAAACTGACCACCACGATATAACAAAAATATTGTTGAAAGTGGTATTAAACACAATAAAACTAAACCTAACCCAATTGTCAAATTCCTACTTGGAATTCAAATTACCATTTTATTTTTTTTTTAGACATTTTTGAATATGGTCATGTAAGAAATTATATTTTAGCAACATGTTAAAGAGTTCTCTTTGGTTGAGGTTGGTTCCCCACACTCTCTTTGTGTTTACTTCTCAATTTTTTGTAAACTCCACTAAATGCAGCGTCATCAAAAGCTTGAAAATATCATTATATCGAATAAATCTCATATAGGTCTTACTTATTCTAGCAAAATTAACTCAGAAATAACATGAAATGCTTTCTATTTTTATCTTTATTTGTATTTGTAAGTAACAAGACCTTGGTTTTGAGCATTTTTCACTTCACATCTAACTTTTATACAAGAATAAACATTTCACTGGAGAAAACAAGAAGCACTAAGAAAGAAATTCCAACATAGCGTTAGTTCTGACTGGGAACAAAGATAACATTATATCTATTCTAACAGAAAGAATATTACAATATTTATTCTCAACAATATAAACAGTTTGTAACATTCTTTTCCTTTGATCTTTTTATGGTTTATATACTAGAATGTAAGCTAAGAACTATGAAATAATACACGCAGATACGAGATATTTCACTTTAAATTTGGGCTGTACTTTTATTACTCTCAGAGAGCCTTGCAATAATCAACGACCTAGATGTGATATTGCATGGCTTCATGTTACAAATCATTTATACCACGGTTTTTCGAGTTAAAACAATCTCACTCTTTGCTCACCCTCACATTAAACAGTTTAACTCGGAAAAACGTGGCATAAATATTACATAGAACATTTGTTCCTCAAGATAGAAATATTATGGAGTTGTTGATAATAAATTATCTAAAGGAACATATATACGTTCACAACACTAGATAAAAACTTACAAATCCATTTCATGAAGATTAGCATCACTCGTCTCTGTAGTCTCGTCACTGATATTCAATTTCCGCTTCACTTTAGGAGAATGCCCTGATTTACGATCTAACATATTAGTTCGCGCATTATCATGTAAAATTGAAAAGTCTCTTGTAACAGCGAAATCCATTGTACCGATTATATCATCATTGTGGTCATTATCTTCCATTTCAACACGAGGCATAACAATTGGATTTCTAGTCTGAAACTGATGGGCAAAAAAACATTATATTACGTGAAGATTTGTTTTGTTTAATAAAAAAAAATACAAAACTTTGTTTAAGGTTTAAAAGAAGTGTGCCCATACATATAAGTCAAGGTCGACTCAACGACAAGGAAAAAAAACTACTCCTCTATACAGACAAGCTGATCCCAAGGAGGTTCTGTTCAGACAGGTTTCATTGTAATAGAGAACAGTTCTTACTTTACCTGGAGTTATCCAAGGTAACAATTCATTTTATAATAGAGAACAGTTCTTACCTTACCTGGAGTTATCCAAGGTAACAATTCATTTTATAATAGAGAACAGTTCTTACTTTACCTGGAGTTATCCAAGGTAACAATTCATTTTATAATAGAGAACAGTTCTTACTTTACCTGGAATTATCCAAGGTAACAATTCATTTTATAATAGAGAACAGTTCTTACTTTACCTGGAGTTATCCAAGGTAACAATTCATTTTATAATAGAGAACAGTTCTTACTTTACCTGGAGTTATCCAAGGTAACAATTCATTTTATAATAGAGAACAGTTCTTACTTTACCTGGAGTTATCCAAGGTAACAATTCATTTTATAATAGAGAACAGTTCTTACTTTACCTGGAGTTATCCAAGGTAACAATTCATTTTATAATAGAGAACAGTTCTTACTTTACCTGGAGTTATCCAAGGTAACAATTCATTTTATAATAGAGAACAGTTCTTACCTTACCTGGAGTTATCCAAGGTAACAATTCATTTTATAATAGAGAACAGTTCTTACTTTACCTGGAGTTATCCAAGGTAACAATTCATTTTATAATAGAGAACAGTTCTTACTTTACCTGGAATTATCCAAGGTAACAATTCATTTTATAATAGAGAACAGTTCTTACTTTACCTGGAGTTATCCAAGGTAACAATTCATTTTATAATAGAGAACAGTTCTTACTTTACCTGGAGTTATCCAAGGTAACAATTCATTTTATAATAGAGAACAGTTCTTACTTTACCTGGAGTTATCCAAGGTAACAATTCATTTTATAATAGAGAACAGTTCTTACTTTACCTGGAGTTATCCAAGGTAACAATTCATTTTATAATAGAGAACAGTTCTTACTTTACCTGGAGTTATCCAAGGTAACAATTCATTTTATAATAGAGAACAGTTCTTACCTTACCTGGAGTTATCCAAGGTAACAATTCATTTTATAATAGAGAACAGTTCTTACTTTACCTGGAGTTATCCAAGGTAACAATTCATTTTATAATAGAGAACAGTTCTTACTTTACCTGGAGTTATCCAAGGTAACAATTCATTTTATAATAGAGAACAGTTCTTACTTTACCTGGAGTTATCCAAGGTAACAATTCATTTTATAATAGAGAACAGTTCTTACCTTACCTGGAGTTATCCAAGGTAACAATTCATTTTATAATAGAGAACAGTTCTTACTTTACCTGGAGTTATCCAAGGTAACAATTCATTTTATAATAGAGAACAGTTCTTACTTTACCTGGAGTTATCCAAGGTGCACAATTCATTTTATAATAGAGAACAGTTCTTACTTTACCTGGAGTTATCCAAGGTAACAATTCATTTTATAATAGAGAACAGTTCTTACTTTACCTGGAATTATCCAAGGTAACAATTCATTTTATAATAGAGAACAGTTCTTACTTTACCTGGAGTTATCCAAGGTAACAATTCATTTTATAATAGAGAACAGTTCTTACTTTACCTGGAGTTATCCAAGGTAACAATTCATTTTATAATAGAGAACAGTTCTTACTTTACCTGGAGTTATCCAAGGTAACAATTCATTTTATAATAGAGAACAGTTCTTACCTTACCTGGAGTTATCCAAGGTAACAATTCATTTTATAATAGAGAACAGTTCTTACTTTACCTGGAGTTATCCAAGGTAACAATTCATTTTATAATAGAGAACAGTTCTTACTTTACCTGGAGTTATCCAAGGTAACAATTCATTTTATAATAGAGAACAGTTCTTACTTTACCTGGAGTTATCCAAGGTAACAATTCATTTTATAATAGAGAACAGTTCTTACCTTACCTGGAGTTATCCAAGGTAACAATTCATTTTATAATAGAGAACAGTTCTTACTTTACCTGGAGTTATCCAAGGTAACAATTCATTTTATAATAGAGAACAGTTCTTACCTTACCTGGAGTTATCCAAGGTAACAATTCATTTTATAATAGAGAACAGTTCTTACTTTACCTGGAGTTATCCAAGGTAACAATTCATTTTATAATAGAGAACAGTTCTTACTTTACCTGGAGTTATCCAAGGTAACAATTCATTTTATAATAGAGAACAGTTCTTACCTTACCTGGAGTTATCCAAGGTAACAATTCATTTTATAATAGAGAACAGTTCTTACTTTACCTGGAGTTATCCAAGGTAACAATTCATTTTATAATAGAGAACAGTTCTTACTTTACCTGGAGTTATCCAAGGTAACAATTCATTTTATAATAGAGAACAGTTCTTACTTTACCTTGAGTTATCCAAGGTAACAATTCATTTTATAATAGAGAACAGTTCTTACTTTACCTGGAGTTATCCAAGGTAACAATTCATTTTATAATAGAGAACAGTTCTTACTTTACCTGGAGTTATCCAAGGTAACAATTCATTTTATAATAGAGAACAGTTCTTACTTTACCTGGAGTTATCCAAGGTAACAATTCATTTTATAATAGAGAACAGTTCTTACCTTACCTGGAGTTATCCAAGGTAACAATTCATTTTATAATAGAGAACAGTTCTTACTTTACCTGGAGTTATCCAAGGTAACAATTCATTTTATAATAGAGAACAGTTCTTACCTTACCTGGAGTTATCCAAGGTAACAATTCATTTTATAATAGAGAACAGTTCTTACTTTACCTGGAGTTATCCAAGGTAACAATTCATTTTATAATAGAGAACAGTTCTTACTTTACCTGGAGTTATCCAAGGTAACAATTCATTTTATAATAGAGAACAGTTCTTACCTTACCTGGAGTTATCCAAGGTAACAATTCATTTTATAATAGAGAACAGTTCTTACTTTACCTGGAGTTATCCAAGGTAACAATTCATTTTATAATAGAGAACAGTTCTTACTTTACCTGGAGTTATCCAAGGTAACAATTCATTTTATAATAGAGAACAGTTCTTACTTTACCTTGAGTTATCCAAGGTAACAATTCATTTTATAATAGAGAACAGTTCTTACTTTACCTGGAGTTATCCAAGGTAACAATTCATTTTATAATAGAGAACAGTTCTTACTTTACCTGGAGTTATCCAAGGTAACAATTCATTTTATAATAGAGAACAGTTCTTACCTTACCTGGAGTTATCCAAGGTAACAATTCATTTTATAATAGAGAACAGTTCTTACTTTACCTGGAGTTATCCAAGGTAACAATTCATTTTAGATTAACATGATAAGGTTTAAGATTACTATATATATAATATTGTAACAATATAACTGAAATATTATTGAAAGTGGCATTAAACACCATACCTCCCTCCTATATAAAATATTAATCATTTCCATTCTTTAATTCAATGTTCTCTATTTTGTTCAGTGTTTTCAAGGGCCCGGGTGGCTCAATGAGTTAGGTATTGGATTACCTAACAACTCATACAAGCCTATCACCAATATGGCGTGAGTTCGTGCCCAGCTTTGTAAATTACAAAAAGGGTGCACTCGACTGGCAGACGCAAGTGATAAAGTTTACCAGTTGCTTGCCTATGGTCGGTGGTTCTCTCTGGGTACTCCGGCTTCTTCCACCACTAAAACGGGTCGCCATGATATAACTGAAATATTGCTGAAAGTGACATTAAACACCAAAATATAAATCAATCAACCAATCAATCAGTGTTTTCAATAAATCAACGGCACCATACATTTAATTCTGGTCACATACAATTAATTTTAATTGTGTCAAAAAGATATAAATGGTTGTTTTTCTGTCTAAACAATTAGTAAGAAAGGATATGGATACAATGTTCAAAAAACATTGTTACTTTCTAACACTTGATTGTGATGTATATTATACTACAATGTGTATAATAAACTTATACATACAATAAATTTTGGACCTGAAGGATCTATAAGATCAATGGGACCATCTTCTGGAACAGTTTGTAATTCTTTCTTTTCTCTTGGCTAAAATATAAACACAATATACTATAAAATTTAAATAAAAGAAAATTAATTATATATTACGATTTTCCTTAAGACAATCATTTCAGACAAAACTTATAGTCTAGCATTATATGGATTTAAAATTCAAAAGCGGAATATTTCTGACAAGTACCTCACCATCTTTCTAAAAAAAATTTACCTACATATATTTGAAGACTAGCAACCAATTGATAGTATAACTGGCCTTTAGATAATTATATTACTTTTACATTTGTAATAAGTCAGATTTAAGTCCATACACTGAAAAGTTTGACTGCCGACAATAGTGGGTGCAGTGTTTGGAAAGCGACAAGCTCTTTTACATAAAGACCATTTTTATAGATTTGGAAAAAGAGTAGGTGCATTGTATCCACTACAAAAATCTAATAATTCCCTCTACTCAACTCTCAACATTTTGCCGGTAGTCAAAAGTGGTTGCCCAATTTGTCCCATTCCTCCCTCACTTATGTACATTTTGAACTTGTTCTCGTTCCTGAATATGCATGAAATATTTGCCACTGGATGTTAAGAAATAAACAATCAGATCAATCAACCATATTTTGACCTTGTTTTAAAAAATATACGTCTGAACCCTTTAATTTAATCTCAACATGAATATTCATAACATAACACCATTAAAGGGAAACGATATTGATTGCCTTGTCATTATATGACTAATTGGTTCACATAAAATTTGCACTCAAGTATAAGGTCTTATTTCATGTTCACAGCGTAAATATTTCCCTCACTTAATGGTAATCAGTACCTATCACCAACTGGAGTTAGTTAGATGTCCGCTCATGACGAGAACAAGTTACATATCAATGAGATAAGGATCATGTCCACTTTGTACTAGACCAACACGCTTACATGGAATTTTATAGTGCTACCGCACTGAAACAACCTTCTATGGTTAAACTTGTTGCTCTACATAGAATTATTGTCCAGATTCTGAAACAATCAGTCTTTGATCTTTCTCCTTAATGCTGCATGCTTAGCAGAGAAGCAATAAATATCATTTTTATAGTCTTTGGTTTGACCCGACTGGGACTTGGATAACCGATCTATCACACTAGAGGCAAACTCACTAACCATTACACCACATATGCATTTCCGCTCATGGCAGGGGTACTTGATATAATTTTATGTGATAAAGTTTGTCAGTGACTTGTGACAGGTCTGTGATTTTCCGTGGTGATTCCAGTGTACTCCATCAGTAAAACTGACCACCATGATATAACTGAAATATTGTTAAAAGTTGCATTGAACACTAATAACCTTAACCCAAAAGTTGTAAAACATATTGGTTAAGAAATTACTTTAGGATTCAAATATGTCATATTTCTTTCCTAACAATGTCTGTACAACAATTCCCTTTATTACTTACAGACATTGGTCTGGTAATGAGACGTTTAATTTGACGATATCTGTCATACAAAGGTCTCATCAAATCTTTATCTTCTTTTGATTTCTGAAATGAAAGTAAATTTATTTACACATCGATATCTAAAAATTATTATTAAATGTTCAATTTCAAGTCTTTTCTTTAATTTAGCCTTTAAAAATATTCTATTTATAGAATAAATACTTACTGGTCGCCCATGAATACTCTCAAAATGTAGAAGAGCCTTCTGTACTGCCAGCTTTTCTTCCTGAACTTGATCTCTGTTCATCAACTTAAATTAGATAAAAATATACAAAAATTAATATTTTTCAAAAGAACTACTATAAATTGGATTTCCACCCTATTTCAGGATTGTTAGGAAAAATTGAAATCCCCCCACACTAATTAGGAATTTGGCTATTAAAGCTCCTTTTTAATAAATATGTCTGAAAACACTTGTGGCAGATACATGTAGCCTATTATTAACTGTTATCCACACGATACAAATAAATGGAGGTAGAGTTTTTAATTTGTGTAAAATATAACCTACTGAATTATAGTTTAAAAAGTTTTAAAATTCTATTATTTAGAATGATTGTTATTAAACGCCAGATGAGCAATTTTTCATCTATATCATGTCGAGAACAAGTTTACATTCAATGAGATGATAATGATGTCAGTTTCGTACTAGAACAACACGTTTAGTTGGATTATTATAGTGCTAGCTCACTGACATAACAGTATACAGTTAGACATGTCGCTCCACTCTGATGTATTATCCTGATTATGATTCAATCCATTTTTGCTCTTACTTCTTATTGCTGCGCGCTTTGCAGAGAAGCAGCAAATACCAGTTTCTTAGTTTATGCTTTGAACCGAACGGTACAGGACTTGAACCCATGATCTACCACACTTGAGGTGAGCACACAAACAATTACATTAACAATGCAGTTTTTTTACAGATTAATAACTACTTACTTCTATATCTTCTGGTCGCTGGTGCTCTCTTCTTTTTTCTTTTAATTTCCTCAAAATAAGATGAAGTGTTTGTTCCATGGTGGGAGGTAAGTCAGGAGGGTCCATCCTCTCACCACTTGAGGAGGCACCACTCCCATGTCGACTTCTACTTCCCATTTCTTCTTCTTCTTTTAATTCTGAAGTATAAAATTATTGTACTGCAATTATTCATTTTCATGAACATTTTCAATAGACCTATTTGTATAATCAACTCCCTCAGTTTTCAATGCCGATCTTTGAAACTTTGCAGTGTTTGTACACATATTCCAGATATATACCTTACATTATGGATCCATTCCAGTATTTATTATTTTTTTAATTATTTTTCAATATTTTGAAACTGTGATTTAATTTTTTTTTTATTATTGTAAACTACTGAAAAGTTGGGAATCCTATTTTTTTTTTTAAGATAAAGAAGATATTTCTCAAGAAACAACTTGGGACAATATTAGGCCTTGTCAAAAACCACCATACAGTTGACAGACATATTTAAAACTGGGCAAAAACAAAAAAGGGTTAGGATTACAGTGCTTAACGCCACTTTCAACAACATTTCAGTAATTTCATGGCAGTCAGTTTAATTGGTGGAGGAAACCAGAGTATGTGGAGAAAACTGTCTCAAGTCACTGATAAACTTTTTCACATAATGTTGTATCAAGTACACCTCGCCATGAGCAGGATTCAAACTCACAACGTTTGCAGTGATAGGCACCGATTGCACAGATAGTTGTAAATTCAACTACCATAAGATAATGACAACGACGACCCCCTAAAGAAAATGAGATCTAGTCCATTTATATTATGTAGAAGTATAATATTTGCGACATATTTGCAGCACTCACTTCTGAGATCTTTCTTAGCCTTGGTTAAGTCAGCCAACCATTTCCTCACTTCTATCTTGCTGATTTTGTCTACATGTGATGGCTGAAAACAACATAAAAGTTACAATGAATATAAATCTGTTTTAATAAGTTACCTTATAAGATAAAATAATGGATGCCTCTTCAAAGAATATAAAACTAGAAATGCAGAAATCTGTGCAGGTTTTAAAAACAAATATATCCGATACAATTACCATGAGAGGATAGGGAGGCCGTCGTGGCCGTGATCATATAGTAGTTGGATTTACAACTACCTATGCAATCATTGCCTATCACCACTGATGCTGTGAGTGAGTTCGAATCTTGATGAGGGCAAGGTGTACAACATTAACTTTTAAGTGATAAAGTTTGGCAGTGACTTGTGACAGGTCTGTGGTTTTCTCCGGGTTCTCCGGTTTCCTCCACCAATAAAACGGACTGCCATGAATATAACTGAAGTATTGCTGAAAGTGGAGTTAAACACCATTAAACAAACAAACCAAGAGAAGAGGATTGGTATCCAATTAACCAGTTTAATCCATAACATGTATGTTCCCTTCTCAAGCCAGGAACTGGATTTCCATTGCCATATGTCATTCTTCATGTTCAATATTTGATATGAGGTGTAGTTTTTCAATTTGTTGATATTGTTAGACCTGTTGTCCATCACTGTTTAAACTTTCTTTACAGAATCGTGAAAAGTAATAATTGTGGAATAAACTGTCAACCATCATCTCATGAAATCCAATGTTAAATGTTATATTAAACATCGTCCTATATTCTTCTATTTATCGTTTTATAATCACATTGAATTCTGGGTAAAATCTTAATTCTTAAGTTTCAAATCTCTTTAAGTGAAAAAAAAGTCTGTATATATAACAAAAAAATACCTTAAATCCTTGTTCTTCTTCAAATTTTTCCTCAAACTGTTTTATCTTTTTCTTTATTGCTGAAAACGAAAAAGAATGCATTAATAAGCTTTACCAAAAACCACAGTATATTTGTCAAAATTCAACACATTCATACACATAACATTATATCATTATAGACCTTTTTTCTTTTATGTTCCCTGAATGGCCAATCAGTGCTAACAACAAATGTGCCCTCAGGTAAGTCTAAATAAGTTACATCTATATACAATATTATAAATAACAGTGTACATTACAGCACAAAATGCTATGGGTAAAGGTTGTTCCAAAATGCTTGTTGAAAACAGGAGTTGGAAGGCACCTCCCTTTCCACTCACCAACTTTAATTGGAATTGCTTTATGTACCATTTTTGGCTTTGTATAATACACATGTTTTTACTTTGATAAATGATTTTGCAAAGGGATATGTGCATAATACATAATACACACAAAAACCAAACCAAACACATTACCTATACATATTCAAATAAAGCATTTCCCACCCCCTCCCCTTAAAATAATTTGTGTAATAATGCTAAGATTTTGACTTACCCTGAATTTTCTTTATAATCTGTTTATGTTTTACAGAGAATTCATCGTCAACACTTCCAGTACTATAAATACAAGATGACAACAAATTAATTTATGATTGACCATGACACACTTCTACAAAATGAACTACAGAAATACCCCTTCTATAAGGTACTCCCACTAAAGGTTACCCTTTTAAAAATCTTATCAGGTCAGATTATAAATGCACTAAAATAGTAAAATACTATTTAACTGTCCCCTTCAAAAAAGGCCACCTTTCTTTTTCGGTCATTTTTCATTGCAGAAGGGATGGCTTTATAAGAGGGGGGACTAGTGTATACAGTATCCCTGTTTGTATATTAGTTCCATTGATATCAAAATTGGGATCACTTGCTTAACATGGTTAGTTTAGATTACCTGCTTTTCTTTTGCTAAATAATACTTGTTATTTCAACAAGTTCATGAATTTCAATGAACTCTCTATATTCAAAACTTTTGAGCCAAATTGAATTGACAAGACATAAGAGTTATATATGCATATATCCTATATACAAAAAAATAACTAAAGTATTGGACCATTACGAGGTATTATTTTGCTCTTGACACAAATTATATAAATTGTATGAGGACCAAACATCTTTAATTAATAAATGATCTGTCTAAAATTGATGATATTCCTTTTCGTTTCTGTTATTTTTAGTGATCAGGCAACAGTTGTATATGTTCATTACAGAAGATCTGAACATGCCTGCTAGATAAACAACACTAAAAGTCATATTCCCTAACTATAATATTGTCTCAGGTTCTTTTAAATCCATATCCCTAATTGTAAATTGATTTCATGAGTTGGTGGCTTAACTAATTTATGTGTTGTACTGTTACCTATGTTTCCTGTACTGATCTTGATCAACAGGTGGAGATGGTGGAAAATCTGTGTTGTTATGGACACTGAAAAACAAAAAATAAATGGTCTGAATAACAAATCTACAAATATAAACTTTTATACACAAGATAAAATATCATGATGAAAATCTGGATTTTTATTTTCAGCAGATATGTTTGTACCATATAAATGTCTGTACCATAGGAACCACTTATATGGATTTAAGGCTACAAAATAAATGTTTTTAGTTTATATCACTAAAAAGTTAGACAAATATAAAAGGGTCATTCCAGAAAAAGTTATAGGGGGGAGGAAGGACCTTAATACAGAAAATATGACAACTTTTGACAATGTAAAGTTTCTTTTTCTCATTGTATTGGTGGTGGGTCTTGTAAAAAAAGTGCCTTCCATCCCTTCCCAAGTTTTTTTCTCTGGAATAGCCCTATATCATACATATAAAAAAAAATTATAATAAGAATACATGTGTAATTTCCTATTCCAATGATATGTAATAACCATAGCCTGTGTTATTCTGTTCTATTAAAAAGTGCTTCACCACTAATAAAAGCATAGTCAAAGAAAATGCAAACTTTGGAGCAATCAACCAAAACACTACTTTAATAATTAAAAAAATGCTTTTTTTGCATGAAATAGTCTAGTATATTTGAATATTAAATATTTTCCTTCGATTATGTGTTTTTTAAAAGCATACAAAATGTATAAACGTAAAACTCTAGATTTATTGTACATAAACTGATTCTACAATATGAAGGGGTTCTCGTACAAATTTGACAAATGACATGATATAATGAACAAAATACAAAAATGTAATGTTTATAATGTAGATTTATATACATATTATATCAGCATTCTGTAGGTTTTTCTATCCAGAAATTCATTCCATATACAATGTATAATAAGTCAGGAAACAGCTCATTATTCCATACGACTGAGATCATGCCAAGATAGAACAGGAAGTGATGCAAGTTCTATAACCTCATTGTAACAATTATACAGATGTATACAAATGTACTTGGGCTTTTTTTTCCCTTTTTTTTTTTTTTTTTTAGCTTAGTCAAGTTTTAATAATATCCTTTAATATTATTTTCATGCAAATGTTACAAACCTCTTTATATAAAAAAATAAATAAAATGAGTTTGAAAAAGATGAATTAATTTACTTTTGTGAATATTTTGAATATTTTTTTTACAACATAATGGACACACCTTGACTGATGATTTGTGATGGTAAAAACTGGAGTCACCCAGAGAAAAACAGCAACCATTAGCTCTTAAACAGATGTGTACGCTCACAACATAACCAGGCTCAACATTTGCCTACGTTACAATACAACGAAACACGTTGCCATGTAAATTAAGGCATGCGCAAGCTACATACAAGATTTAATGAAAATATGCCATGTGCTTTTATACAATATTGATTACAATGGATTCTGGATGTTTAACACAAAGCTCAACGATAGTTCATCTATATTGATTTATAGTCATGAACGATATTCATAAAGAAACCATTCTACTGTTAACAAAAAGTGTACTATGTTAAACTAGAGGCTCAGGTGAGCCTGTATCGCTCACCTGACATAAATAAGTCCTCTTAAGAATGTCTGCATGCTGAATACATCTAAGTTACTATTCAAATCCCATACTGCCATAGGGTTCTATGTTAAAACTATGTCTGCTCATGGCAGCCATCTTGGATGGAGGTCGTGGTCACCGGACACAATTTTGAAAGTATACTACGCAAGGACCATCCATGCCATGTTTGCTTTAAATTGGCTGACTGGTTTCAGAAGAGAAGACTTTTAAACAATTTTCCCATAGGGTCCTATGTTAAAACTATGTCTGCTGACGGCGGCCATTTTGAACCGAGATCGGGATCACTGAACACAATTTTGGAAGTTGACCACCTAAGGACCATCGATGACATGTTTGCTATATTGGCTTACTAGTTTCAGAGGAGAAGATTTTAAAACATTTTTTCCCATAGGGTCCTATGTTAAAACTACAGTATGTCTGCTGAAGGTGGCCATCTTGGATGGAGGTCAGGGTCACTGGACACAATTTTGAAAATTAACCACTTAAGGACCATCCATGCCATGTTTGCTTTAAATTGGCTTACTGGTTTCAGAGAAGAAGATTTTTAAATATATTTCCCATAGGGTCCTATGTTAAAACTATGTTCGCTGATGGTTGCCATCTTGGATGGAGGTCGGGGTCACAGGACATAATTTTGAAAGTTGACCACCTAAGGACCATTCATCCCATGTTTGCTTTAAACTGACTTACTGGTTTCAGAGGAGAAGACTTTTAAACATTTTTTCCATAGGGTCCTATGTTAAAATTAAGTCGAGTCATGGTGGCCATCTTGAATTTCCGATCAGCAAACGATTCACAAGTTTAGTACAGGACCACCCAATGATCATTCCTGCAAAGTCACAATTCAATTGGCTTAGTGGTTTCTAACAAGAAGATTTTTAAAATTTCGACCAATCAGAACACATTATAGGCCCTGGCAGCCATGTTGGATTTCCGATCACCACCAAAAACAAAAATCTTGTATATGACCAACCAATGAACATTTCTGCCAAGTTTGGTTCAAATCTGTTTTGTGGTTTCAGAAAAAAAGATGAAAAGGTGAAATTCCCATAGGGTCCTATGTTAAACTAAGTCGAGTCATGGCGGCCATTTTGAATTTCCGATTGGCAAACGTTTCACAAGTTTAGTACAGGACCACCCAATGATCATTCCTGCAAAGTCACAACTCAATTGGCTTAGTGGTTTCTAACAAGAAGATTTTTAAAATTTCAACCAATCAGAACACATTATGGGCCCTGGCAGCCATGTTGGATTTCCGATCAGCGCCATAAACAAAAATCTTGTATATGACCATCTTTTCTGCCAAGTTTGATTCAAATCTGTTTTGTGGTTTCAGAAAAAAAGATGAAAATGTGAAATTCCCATAGGGTCCTATGTTAAACTAAGTCGAGTCATGGTGGCCATCTTGAATTTCCGATTGGCAAACGATTCACAAGTTTAGTACAGGACCACCCAATGATCATTCCTGCAAAGTCACAATTCAATTGGCTTAGTGGTTTCTAACAAGAAGATTTTTTAAATTTCAACCAATCAGAACACATTATGGGCCCTGGCAGCCATGTTGGATTTCCGATCAGCGCCATAAACAAAAATCTTGTATATGACCATCCAATGAACATTTCTGCCAAGTTTGATTCAAATCTGTTTTGTGGTTTCAGAAAAAAAGATGAAAATGTGAAATTCCCATAGGGTCCTATGTTAAACTAAGTCGAGTCATGGTGGCCATCTTGAATTTCCGATCGGCAAATGATTCACAAGTTTAGTACAGAACCACCCAATGATCATTCCTGCAAAGTCACAATTCAATTGGCTTAGTGGTTTCTAACAAGAAGATTTTTAAAATTTCAACCAATCAGAACACATTATGGGCCCTGGCAGCCATGTTGGATTTCCGATCAGTGCCATAAACAAAAATCTTGTATATGACCATCCAATGAACATTTCTGCCAAGTTTGATTCAAATCTGTTTTGTGGTTTCAGAAAAAAGATGAAAATGTGAAATTCCCATAGGGTCCTATGTTAAACTAAGTCGAGTCATGGCGGCCATCTTGAATTTCCGATCGGCAAACGATTCACAATTTTAGTACAGGACCACCCTATGACCATTCCTGCAAAGTCACAATTCAATTGACTTAGTGGTTTCTGAAAAGAAGATTTTTAAAATTTCGGCCAATGAGAACACATTATAGACCCTGGCAGCCATGTTGGATTTCAAATCAGCACCAAAAACAGGTAGAGGACCATCCAGTGAACATTTCTGGCAAGTTTGGCTGATTTCTGTTCAGCGGTTTCAGAGAAGAAGATTTAAATGTGAAAAGCTAACGGACGGACGACGGACGCTTACCCATGACAAAAGCTCACATGGCCTATGGCCAGGTGAGCTAAAAAGCATTGTGAATATACAGTAAAACCTGCTTTAGTGACCACCTCTACTAAGCAATAACTTGTATTATGTGACCTTAATTTCTATTTCTCTTCACAGTGCAATTCATATCAATTAAACCTGTGTTAAGCCATCTCCTGTCTTATGTGACCATATTTCACTGTTCCCTTGGAGGGTCGCATAAGACAGGTTTGACTGTACACTGTATTATTATAAATATGTTGTGAATTAAATAATAATATAAAATGTGAGAAATATAAATACATCTATACATTTATTGTGAATACTATCAACACAATTTTAAATAAAATTAGTTAAAAAAAATTTCTTCGGCAAATAAAAACAACTTGCTATAAAAGTTGAGAAAACCCACCACAATATAATTATACAAACAATACAAGGGAATGATATATCAATAAATACATACTATTTTTAATATTTAATATCGGTAAATGTCATGCTATTAACATTGCTCTATCGTAATTTGAAAAAACAAACTTTGAATAACTTTTCACAAAGAATGGTTACTATTTTCATAATTAGTTTTCCCGCTCATTAAGGGTTATGGTGTTTAACGCCACTTTCAACAATATTTCAGTTATATTGTGGCCCGTTCATTAAGATATATTCCAAGACAACATTCACAAAGCACCCCTGTGACTTTTGTACACTTAAAAATCTTGGGATTTAGTTTTACGTAAACCCTACAAAGACTTTGTGAAACAGTTTTCTCTTTCTTCTCAAAAACAACTTGGATCCGATAACGGAAGATGTGCAATAAAAATATTGCTCATTTCGTATCATGGCTCCATTTCATTGATTGATTGATTGGTGTTTAACACCAATTTTAGCTATATTGTGGTGTGTGCCTCCATTCCATCTCGATTTAAGTCTTTGTAAAATAAAAAGGAAATTATTTAATGTCATCAGTGTATAAATGGACCACAATAAATTAACAACAAAACACTCAATACTATCTAGTAATAGAGCAATGGATAGTGATTAAAAGCATGAAAATAATACTGTTTATTGTGTATTACAGTAGCTTGGCACATTATTTTTTAGCTTCTTTCAGAATGTTTACATACATATACACATGTATTCTCAAAATTAAAAAAATAATTGATTCGAAAACTCATCTCATCGATGACCATATTTTTCAAATAAAAATATGTTCTCATTGTATTCCCCCTAAAAAATATCGCAAAAATGCAAGACAAACATTTTTTTCATAGCTTGTCTTTAAGTGGTCAAAAAATCAACATAACACAAGCATAATTTGTCATTTTGACTAGTAACATTAGCATTTTACTAGTATGAATTAATTTTAGATTGTAGTTGACAATACATAGACCCATTATGTAGAGTTTTAAAATCCTTGTCAATTTTCTAATAATGATGGATTATCGATTTATGACAATTTAAAAAAAAAAATTATGATGACTTGATGCCTCATGTATACCAAATATATAATACAAAATACACAATATTAGCAGTTCTAATATACCGGATGGTGAAGAAACATATTATTGACTGAAGTAAGAATTCACCTGTTAGGGAGGCAAGCACTTGGTGAAAGTGGTCCCTCCTCATCATAAACAAATTCTGTCCAGCTAAGCAAGCAGAAATTTACATGTTACATTAAAATTATTTGTATATTTTAGGGGTTCTATAAAATATAAACAGATACAGGAAAGTATTTTTTCTGATTTTACAGTATTGATTGATTGATTGATTGATTGATTGGTGTTTAATGCCAACATTAGCAGTATTTCAGCTATATCGTGCATGATTTTACAGTAATATATGTAGAGTAAGATTATAATACAATTGCGTTTAGAATAAAGCAGACTTTGGGAAGAAAAAAACTATTTGGATTTTTTTATATATAAATAAATACAAAATATAATGAGAAAAAATTCTATAACCGGTATATATATATTAAATTTTATTTTTAAAAATAGCAAAATAATGTACAACAATATTGACATGCTGATATTGGAATATTGGACCAATACCAAAGCCAAAGCCAATATAGAAAATGGCATGTAATAATCATTCATTATTACACCAGAATATTTATGCCCAAGGCTTAGAGTTATTCGTGCTTATAGTGACTTTCAGCACTTTTTCCGCTATATCGTGACTCCCAGACTTAATTGGTGAGGAAAGGCCAGGCAGTTATATCAAACGTCTTAGCGAAATCCATGGCCACTGATAGGTGTCTGGAAATCTTTCAACTTAAGATAAGTATCTTAATGTTAACCCTTGTTAGTGGTGATAGGCTTGTAGGTGGATCTTAACCACTCAGCAACCGAGGCCCCATATGCCTAGGGATGTCCACTACATTACATGTTGATATTGAATGTTAACTTAAATAATATGACCCCATTCTTGTATTCATGATATAAACTATAAAAATGTTAGATAGCTATTGAAATCAAAGTTTGAATAAAAAAACCAAATGATAATTGTTACTCCAGTAGTGAGCAATGACAGGTATAAATTTTTTCAATGAAAAAAGACTGCAGCCAAAGACTTGATCTGATAAAACTGAAATTTATTACTTCAAAAGACACTGAAAATGTTGTCTTATATGCAGGGCCTGATTATTCTATAGGCTAGAATAAGAGGTAGTCTTGGGGCCCCTCAAGCTTGAGGGGCCCTGCTAAAAGATTTTCAAATATAAATTTTTAAGCTATGTAAATGTCATTAAAATATATCAAAAAGGTGGGGGGCATAATTTCATTAGCCTAGGGACCTCTAAAGGTCACAATCCAGCCCTGCTTATATGTATATAATTATGGACATAATTTATCTATTTTGATAAGTATCTTCTAAATCATGTACCATGAGGAAGGTTAATATCAATAAAAATGTAATTTCTATTTCAAAAACAAATACCCACATCTACAATTAACCTATAGCTAATTTTCACCCCCAAAAAATGCTTTTCATGCAAAAAGAAGAGCTCTTTTTCTGTAATTGTTAAAATTCTCCACTAAACACCAATGCTGTGCATAAAATATATGTTAATGTGTCAAACAGAATGTGTACTGACCTAGTTTTATTTTTCTTTAATTTGTTGGTTCTAGGAGATACCAGTACATCATCACCATTCACTTGGTTTTTGGCACGAAGGTATGAGACAGATTGTCCTTTGGTAGCTAAAATTGGATCTGAAAAATAAAAGATATCAATTTTTATCAATTTCAGAATTTAACCCCAAAAAAAATTCAGTAGGAAAACATTCTTGCATAGTAGTTTGATTGATTTTTTGTTGCTTAACGTCCAGTGGCAAATATTTCATACATATTTAGGATGATATTCCAAACTTTTAGTTGAGCAAATACCCATAAAAACTTCTAAGTATCATTTACTAACTTACATATACCTATGTGTATATCAACATCACAGTTGTGGGTTTTATTTCCACCCATGACGAGGTATACTCAATACAACTTTATGTGATGAAGTTTGTCAGTGACTACCCCGCAGAAGGCAATAGTTTTCTACTAGTACTTGCTGAAAATTGGGTGTTTTCTCCTGGGTACAGAAGTCCCACTGTAATAAGGCCACCTCTCTTATAAAGCCACTCTTAAAAAAGACCTCTCCTCTTATAAAGTCTGTTTTTTCATTGCAGAACGGATGGACTTATACAAGAGGGAGACTACTATACTACAATTTTCTCCACCATTAAATCTGACCATCAAAACATTAAACTCCAACATCCCTGGCTTACCAGTACTATCAACATGTTCATGAAGTGTTGAAAAATCCAGGAGTGGTATGAATGGTTTACGACTGTTACTAGGAGATCTACTAGGAGACATGTCAGGAGAGCCTCGTCTTTCTATTTCCTCTCTGTTATTGGTCAATTCGAGAAAGGCGACCCTTGGCTTAGGATGATTGTGGCTCAGATTACCGTCCTCGTTTTCCTGGTTGTTGTTAGAGACCCCCTCTATCATTGGGATTGATTCTGCACTCTCTGATGTCTTGTTGTGTTTAGAAGGTACTGGAATTTCATCCTGGATAATCTGATCTTCACCAAAACTTCCCAGAGATTTTCTAGAGGGAGATCTCCTATTTGCAGGACCTGCAGTTCTTTTAAACTAGAAAGAAACAACAGCACATAATGCAAATTACAAGTCACATCACATGAACAATGCAAATTACAAGTCATGTGACATTTCTAATGCAAATTACACTTTTTTACAGGTCACATTACAAATCACATGATATTCTAACAAATTTTATATTTTATTTAAGTATTTAATCATGACTATTGTCTAATTAAGTTGTTATCAAGAGAATAACAAACAGGACAACTTGTATGAATCTCCTTGTAACCTTGTAAACTAATTATCAAAATATAAAACTTGAAAATCGATTGAGATACATAAGTTTTATGGGGATAACCAAGCCACAGAATAATAAAATAAAAAGTAAACAACATTGATTTTAAGATAATGAAACCACATGCTGATGTCTGAATAAATCAATAGCTGGATTGATTGATTGGTGTTTAATGCCAACTTTAGCAGTATTTCAGCTATATCATGGTGTGAACTAAATTAATAGCTGAGTTTGACTTAATATTATATGAGCTACACAATATCAATGACTTCAGCATCTAGATAACAGATCGATTTTTCATATCATTTAAGACATGGTAAAAGAATATACAAGAAAATGATCTTTGTTAGGAAACTTATGATACAATTCTGTATATTTACTGTAGGGGGTTAGGGTTGTGGTGTTTAATGCCACTTTCAGCAATATTTCAATTACAACGTGGAGGTCAGTTTTATTGGTGGAGAAAAGCGGAGGACTCAGAGAAAACCACCGACCTTTTGCAAGTCACTAACAAACTTCATCACATAATGTTGTACACCTTGCCCTGATTGAGATTCGAACTTGCAACATCAGTGATGATAGATGCTGACTGCATAGGTAGTTGTAAATCCAACTACCATAAGATCACAGCCAGGACGGCCCCCAAACAATATTGAACTTAATATGATACTGATCAGAAACTAAGAGCTGATGTCTGTATAAATTAATAGTCAAGCTTGATTTTTTTAACATGAGTAACACAATATCAATAAATTCAGCACCTATATAACACATGAATTGTTCATATCATTTAAGACATGGTAAAAGAATATACAAGAAAATAATCTTTGTTTGGTACAATTCTGTATATCTACTGTAGGGGTGCTATATATCGTGGCGGTCAGTTTATTGATGGAGGAAACTGGTGTACCCGGAGAAAACCACCGACCTGCTGCAAGTCACTGACAAACTTTATCACATAATGTTATATCGAGTACACCTCACCTGTGCAGGATTCAAACTCACAATGTTAGTGCTTATAGGCATTGATTGCACAGGTAGTTATATATCCAACTACCATGCGATCACCTTCACGACGGCTCCATATATCTACTGTATAAATACTTTATATTCACTTACTGTTGACAAAGTTTCATTTGAATTTCTCCGTACGATTTCAAAAACATCTCGGTCACCATCATCATCATCATCATCGTCTTCAATATACTCTTCCAACCTTAAAATCACAATATATAAAAGAACTTAAAAATATGAAATTTTATATTAATTGCTCTCCACACACCCCTTTTTCCTACTCCTTATTATTCTGTTTGATCAATAATACTTAGCATATTAAAAACATATATAAGAGGGGGGTGGGATGGGATACCATTAACAAGTTTAACACTGCCACATTTTTGTGTCTGTCCCAAGCCAGGACGTGGATTACCAGTGGATTACCAACACCATGGGATACCATCAACAAGTTTAACACTGTCACATTTTTGTGTCTGTCCCAAGCCAGGACGTGGATTACCAACACCATGGGATACCATTAACAAATTTAACACTGCCACATTTTTGTGTCTGTCCCAAGCCAGGACGTGGATTACCAACACCATGGGATACCATTAACAAATTTAACACTGCCACATTTTTGTGTCTGTCCCAAGCCAGGACGTGGATTACCAACACCATGGGATACCATTAACAAGTTTAACACTGCCACATTTTTGTGTCTGTCCCAAGCCAGGACGTGGATTACCAACACCATGGGATACCATTAACAAGTTTAACACTGCCACATTTTTGTGTCTGTCCCAAGCCAGGACGTGGATTACCAGTGGATTACCAACACCATCGGATACCATCAACAAGTTTAACACTGTCACATTTTTGTGTCTGTCCTAAGCCAGGACGTGGATTACCAACACCATGGGATACCATTAACAAATTTAACACTGCCACATTTTTGTGTCTGTCCCAAGCCAGGACGTGGATTACTAACACCATATGTGCTGGGTTTTTTAATTGTGGAAGTGAGAGTATGTTGCTTATTTTGTTGATATTGGTGGAATTGTTGACCATTACTTATTAAACTTTCTATTCACGATAGATTTGTTGATTTAATATGAACCCTGTCTTGACAAGACCACCTTACATGTCAACAAAATGAGATATTTTAAGACAGGTAGTGTCTTAACACAGATTTGATTTATTTATAGTTAATAAGGAATTATGACATTTTAAATTAAATCTAACAAATATGTATCCCAGTATTTTAAGGAATCTTGATTACCTGTGTTCATTAATCTCTTTCCTTTCAGATTCCTCTAAGTCATCAACATCCACAGTTATTGGAGCCTAAATAAATTAAAACACACATTATTAACACCACTACTACTAGTAAGATATAAGACAGAAAACAACCAATTTTAACAATAACATAATATGACACATTTTTGTGGTTATTAAAAGATTATTTATCAAATGGAACCTTAAAACAAATATTTGATTGATTGATTGATTGGTGTTTATGCCAACTTTAGCAGTATTTCAGCAATAGCAGGGTGTATTACAAGACAAAAAAACTATATTTCTTTTTTCGAATGTAGTTGTAAAAACAATCCTCATGATAAAAGTGAGGCATTTTCAAAAACAAATTAAAATTGTAAATAATAACAGGGACGTTAACAGCATTTCATGTCCAAATGGCAGAAAAAAAATATTCTATTAAGAGTCTCGCTTTTAGTTCAATTATGATTGTCGCAATACCATTTCGCATCACAAGTTTATACTTCTGACATGGTGCATTGAAAAAATTTATGAATCGGACAGTAATTGTGTAAACTCCTTATTAAAGGCTGAAGTTTCTTAATGTAATACCTGTCCAATTATGATGCCTTTCTTTTCAAACATGTCAAAAGCTTTAGACAATGGTTTGGTCTTAACAGGTTTTATAATATCTACTTCCATCTTCTCTGTTTCTGTATTTTCAAAGACTTTTATCCTGTTAAAGACAGGCAGCACTTCCTCTTCATGATTTACTCTAAAATTAGAAGATATATATTGGATTGTTATCATTGGTTTAGTTGGTCTTAACACCATTTTCAACAATATTTCAGTTATATCATGGTGGTCAGTGGATGGAGGAAACCGGAGCACCCAGAGAAAACCACTGACCTGTCGCAAGTCACAGACAAACTTTATCACATAATGTTGTATCAAGTACACCTCGCGTAGGCTGGGTTCGAACTCATAAAGTTAGTGGTGATAGGCACTGATTGCATAGGTAGTTGTAAATCCAACTACCATACGATCATGACCATGACGGCCCCTAACCCTAAAATTAGAATATATATATTGAATTATTAATCTTAAAGATCATATCTGTGGTGTAATGCTTAGTGTATTTGTTGTGAGTGCAAAAATCATATGTTTCTATCCCTAGTCAGATCAAACCCAAGACTATGAATTTGATATTTGCTGCTTGTCCTCTCAAGAAGAATTAAGGAGTAAGAGCAAATAATACTTTGATCTGATTCAGGATAATGTGTTTGAGTAGAACTACATGTTTACCTGCAAAACTGTTGTGCACTCAGTTTGTAGGTCTAATGTAAAACAGACATTATCATCATTTCGCCAAAAATAACTTGTCCTTTCCGTGATTGAGGTAAAATTATTCAAGGGTTATGGTGTTTAACACCACTTTCAACAATATTTAAGTTATATCGGTGTGGTCAGTTTTATTGGTGGATGAAACTAGAGTGCCCCGAGAAAACCATCGACCTGTCACAAGTCACTGACAAACTTTATCACATAATGTTGTAACGAGTACACCTCACCATGAATGGGATTCGAACGGACAACGTTAGTGGTGATAGGCACTGATTGCATAAAAAAATAAATCAATGTATTTCTCTGATATCTTTTTTTGATTGTTTTAACCAGTGTATTAGTTTTCACAAATCCACTTTTTATTTACATCCCCTTTCACTATTGTACAATCATTTGAAGTCATTGGTATCAATTTTCATGGAATGGAGGAAAAGATATATTCATGGAAACTTTAATTCTTTGAATGAACTTAACAATGAATGAAAATAAGAAAAAATCGAAAAAAAGATTATGGAAAACGACATGGGAGAAATGCAATAACTGCAAAATTTAGATCTCCCCGTCACTGTCACAGATTAGTGGGAAAATGTGCATTACAAAATATTTTTTCACAGCAGCCAACTGTGTTTGAAATATTTTTCTGTTATTATTGTAATTAATCTCCAAAAAAATATCCTAGACAAGAGTGTTTTTCTTGCTCCCAAATTTTAAAAAAATATTTGGCTTTCCAATTTTTTGACTTTGAGCATGCCTGATGAAGATTATTCCAGAAACGAGTTTTGTTCACTAAAATAGATAGCTACGATTTATATTAATAATTTCACAACTTTCAAACTGAAAATTAATATTTTACACTTCACAAAAAAAAAAGAAAGAGATTGGTTGTTCTCATAAGAAAGCAAACACCATAGGAAGACTCACTGAAAACTGTCAACCAAATCGATAATATTCCTTCGAAAAAAAATTGTTGATACAGTCAAACTTGTCTATAGCGACCATTGAAGGGAGTTCTGAAAAAAGGTCGCATAAGACAGGGAGTCGTTGAATAGAGGTTATGATATTTGCTCCCAAAATCTCGAGAGGAAAAACCTAGTTCGGGTATATAATCCGCATCGACTTGTAACCCGTTCGTGTGGAGGACAAATGCATGAATAGAGCTTAAATTCTGGCAAGAAAAAGGTATAATGAAATAAAAAATATGTTCAATTATCGTTAAATATTTCCGTCCTTTGTGGGTGAAATTAAAAAAAAAAGAATATTAAATGATCAAGTTTTTTACTTTCTTTCAACAGCTATTGTTATCGTAATTGAATTAATCCTTATGATTAGAAGAACGAGATTTCCTGACAAAACTTTTTCAAACTTCAATCACTCGCCGAAAGCTATAAATAGCCTAATCACACAATCAGCATGTGTTTACCTTGATCTGTTACCGCACGTTAAACAAATGTTGACAGAAATATATGCTGGGAACCAGTACTTCCTTCATATAATAATTTTCAAAATCACAATTATTTATTTATAAAACTGAAAGATTAAAACGGTATTTTTCTATAATAAGCAATTTTAAATATTTAATTATAAATAAGAAATAAACCCAAATAAACCAAAACAACAATAATAAATCATCACGTGAACAACTTACCTTTTAAAAAAAATGGCGGTCTTACACAATAATGCTAATCGTGACTTCATTTAATATGAAAAATCTATTATTATGAACTAGTAACAGGTATGGACTTTGGCAATGAGATGTTGTCAGCAGATCATGCAAATATCAGCTAGAGGAATATTGGCAACAATCGCTGCATCAGCTGGGCAAAACAGACATTTTTCCAAAGTCGGGACTGTGTATGTTTATTTATTATCTAACTTCCGGTTTGATAATAATCCTCTAATAGTCGTTATATGAAGGATTTTTACCCAAAGAACACGGTCGTTAGTCGCATTAGACAGTGGGTCGTTATATAAAGGTTGAATGCACGGGAAATCGCTGGGGAGGAATAAATAAGGTCGGCTAACAAAGGAAATCGCTATATAGAGGGGGTCGCTAAGACAAGTTTGACTATCTTCTTTGGCATGGTGCAAACAAAAACCGACATGTATTAATATTCCCATTCTTTTCTGTGCAATTCTTTACATACCTGTGCTTAGAATTTCCATTTTTAATATCATCTTCATGAGAATTGTCTGAAAAAGAAATAAAACATTCTTAGGTAATACAGGAGAAGAAGAAAAAAAACACAAAAACAAAACCAAAACTAACAAATAAGTCATGCAATTGATTGTTGGCACAATGCCAGCATTAGCAATATTTTAGCTACATCATGGGAAATATTTCCATTAAAAATAACATATAAAAGACATTTTATGTTATTGTCTGGTATCAATACAAAAATCATCTAATAAAATCAATGATGACAAATATCTCTCTTCAATATGTAATTAGTTTTACGTATAGCATATATACATTTAGAATTATTTTTCCATAATTTCATGCAGTTTTATATATTTTCTTCTTAAAATAGTTGTTTGATGGTATTTAATGTGACTTTCAACAATATTTCAGTTATATCGTGGCAGTCAGTTTTATTGTTGGAGGAAACCGGAGGACCCTTAGAAAACCATCGACCTGTTGCAAGTCACTGACAAACTTTATATAAACGATATAACTGAAATATTGTTGAAAGTGGCATTATAACACCATAAAGCAAACCTAACCCTAAACCAAGAAAATATAATCCCAACTGTTATCAAGAGTTATCTACCTTTATGATGATCATCCTCAGCCTCTGTGTCGTCTTCATCACCAAACAAGTTGTTAGTTATAGCTTTTGCTATGGCATGTTCTACAACTCTGTAAATTATTATTCATCAGATAATGTAATATTCATTGACATACGAAATTGTATAGTCAAACCTGTCTTATGTGACCTTCCAAGGGGAGATTGAAATAAGGTCACATATGACAAGTGGTCACTAAATACAGGTTTAATTAATATGAAATGCACTGTAAAGGGAATTTAAAATTAAGGTCACAACATACAAGTTATTGCTTAATAGAGGTGGTCACTAAAGCAGGTTTGACTGCATTTAATATTACAACCAGAGGCTCACATGTTTCTGCATCACTCGCCTGTTTATAAATATAACAATGAAATATTTTCAGAGCACAGCTACATAAGATTAAGAGTGCTATATATTAAACTAAGTCATATGGTGGCCTTTTCATATTTTTAATCAGCACAAAACATAATCTTGGACAAGGTCATGTACTGTTCAGGACTGGTTTGGACAAACGTCAATTAAACCTCAAGTGTAAATTAATTCTATGTACATTTCAAGTAAATTTAAGTGTCAATTAAGTTTTAATTTAAGTAAGGTTTGTGCAACCCAGACTAGGTTCAATTATTTCAGTAGATTCTCTAGTCTCTGTGCTGAAGACTGTAAAATTGGTATTTACTGCTTGTCTGCTAAGCACGTAACATTTAGAAGTAAGAACAAAGACTGAATGGCCTAGAGTCAGTATAATGTATCTCAACTGGATTGACATGTCTACCCGTGAATTGTTATTTCAGTGATCTACAACAATAAAAGTCCAACTAAGTGTGTTGGTCTAGTACAGAGCAGACATCTTCATCATATTATCAAAAAGTAACATTTCTCACCATGATAATAGCTGAAAAATTGGTCATTTGGCATTTAACAACAATCACTAACTCACTCAAAACAAAATATCCTATAACAATAGCAATATGGAATCTTATCTTATTATCAAGGTCTAATTAAAGATACTGTCTATTATTGTAATATACTAAAGTAAATAACAACAACTATTTCCCTGGATGTTACTATAAATATTCTTTGTAATCTTATTGTTACTATAAATACACTAAATAACAACAACTTATCTCATTGTTACTATAAATAAACATAATTATCTCAAGGTAATACACAGAATACAACTGACATAAATGTCATATTGATAGTAAATTTAGCCAAAAATAAATCTATGGTAATTTTCTTGAAGACAAAACATTTAAATGTCAACAAAATAACAGTACAGTCAAACCTGTATTAGGAGGTCACCTTTGGGACAAAGAAAAAGTGGCCTTATAAGATGGGTGGCCTCTTAAAAGAGGTTCATTTCATATGAAATTTTCTAGGACAGTACAAGAAAAGGTGACCTTTAAATACAGGTGACTGTCTAATAGATGTGACTGCATTGGCAGGTTTGATTGAATATGGAAAATCCCCTTGCCACTGATTGACTCATTAACTAGAGACTCCCAGGAGCCTGTATAGCTCACCTGAGAATAATAACAACATCAGTCAAAAAATAACAAATGTAGCCCTCGTCATTGCAGACCACCTTCTCCAAAAAAATTTGGGCAGGGGTTCCCCCTTTAATGTAAGTTGCTGTAAAAAACATAAATGTCAATGATTCTCAAAATTTAGCTGTTGCTACTTCATATTTTGTAATAGAGTTAGTTTCAGAGCTGTCGAAATCTCTTTCCTGTCTGTCAGACAATAGGTCTGGCAGATGTGGACAATGTGTCAGACCTATCAAACATTTGCCGGACCTACATTTTTTTTACGACTTCAACTGAATTACACATATACTGGCTAAATCCATAACATGTTTTGTTTACAGCTTCAAGTGATACCTTGGAATACTCAAAGATAGTACAACACATTTTTGTGTGACATGTGGAAATATATATACAATACAATAGACTTGTGTATGAAATAAACAAAGATACCAAGTTTGCATAATGCTAGCTATGCACATGTTTCAAGGTGTTACCTCTTATAAGTAGCATTGCCATTAGGTCTGGACCGAATCAATTGGATGACTGACAACCTAGGCCTAAATTAAAATTAAGTTTGTTTCCCCTTTCACCGACCGACCCTTAAAAAAGCCGCCGAGTCAACAAAATTTATTGCCAAAAAATAATATTTTTTTTAAAAATAAAATCGTAATTTCCGGAAAATCGATGCGCATCTGTCCGGAATCGGTTACACATTTAGTAATCAAACTCTTCAATGTGAAGTCAAAATTTGATTATATAGACAAAAATAAACAAAAATCGGAGATTGAAGATTGCAAACAACGACAAGTTTGAGAAGCGAAATTAAGTAATGATGCCGGTCATCTTCAAGCGTTTTGTCGGTTCCAAGTTACTGAAAAATTGCTCCGGACATCAGGTCTGACGCGAAGTAGTTTAAATCGGATCTAGTCAATATTTTGTCCGACGGTCCGATAGGTCCGACGATTTTCGACAGCTCTGTTGTTTCCCTTTGATTATTTGAGTAACCAAAAGCAGTGAAAGTCAACAAAAAAAATGCATTTCAAGAGGAATAACAATCACACAGTTGTCGGACATTTTCAACTGTGGAACTTTTTTGTAGATCTTGACATGCTGAACATTTTTGCAGTTTAAACTTAACATCTATCTCTTATAGTTTTCGAAATAAAGGGCGAAAAGTAATAAAATTTTGAAAATTTGATGAAAAAAGGACAATAACTCCAAAATAGGTAATGGGATTTACTTAAAAATTGCAGGGTGGGTAGATCTTGACATGCTGAACATGTTTGCAGTTTAAACTTAACAACTATCTCTTATAGTTTTTGAAATAAAGGATGAAAGTATTAAAATTTAGAAAATTTGATGAAAAAAGGGTAATAACTCTAAAATGGGTAATGGGATTTACTTAAAAATTGCAGGGTAGGTAGATCGTGCTGTGCTGATCATTTTTACGCTAGTCAGATTACTGATATTATTAATGGTTTTTGAGTTATTACCCAAAAATCTGCAATTTTACCATATGTTCTATTTTTAGTAACAGTGATCATGTTGGTTGGTGCATGGCATCACCGGACACAATTTTGAAACTAGACACCCTAGTGATGATTCAGACTGAGTTTGGTTTCAATTGGTCTAGTAGTTTCAGAGGAGAAGATTTTTGAAAAAGCTTATGACGTACGACAGACGATGCACGCCAAGGGATGGCAATACCTCACGTGGCCCTTTGGGCCAGGTGAGCTAAAAATAGATCCAAGTTGTTTAAAGGTCGAACTATTCTAGGTCAGATGAACCTAACATGTATTTTAAGAAATATATATCTTACTTAGATGTTCTGGCTGATGGCACTGGTGATTCTATAATACTGTATCCACCATCACTGAAATTTAATACAAAATATATAATTAATTAGGAAACAATTTCAGGTAATCAAAGCAGAACATGCTATCAACTAACCAGCAATATCGTGGGAATAAATACATAATAAATGGAAAATATTTAACAATAAAAGATTACACCACAGAGCTCCAGATAAGCTGCGTATTTGCGTTTTTTACGCTATGAAAACGAGTAAAAATGCATGTATTATCAGATCAGTGTACATTTACACATCCATATTGCTGTGTAAGCAAACTTTCCAAATTCGGAGCATACTTGTACGCTGTTGACAATAATACATCATGTACATAAACAATACATTTTTGACTTTGAGAAATTCCCAGTAATTACACTGTACTTCTCTTTATACTTTTCGAAAGAGAAAGTGTATACATCCGAGGGGTACCGAAGTTTTGCCTTTCTAAGCATCGATGTGTTAATTAGAAGTATTCTAAAAAAAAATTGGGAGGAATCCTGTACAAAAAAATGTAATTTTTTCTTTAAAACAAATTAAATTGGTAACTGAAATTAAAAAAATATGGACTAAAATATCTTTGTCTTTATCTTACTGCTAGCACAATGCTAACCTGTCCAAAATAAATGGTGATGCTGCCCGTCCAGTCAACTCGTCATCACTGAACATAGGACTGTGGATATTGCCTTTCCCTACTGTAAGACTTGACGATGTTTCACTGTGATCGTTATGGTCAAAATCTTCACCATCTTGGTAATGGCCAACGTCATAATTCTCATGACGAATCTGGAAAAATAAATATGACCTCTTAAATTCTTGGCAAATTCTTCTTCAATTACCAAAAATATTAAAAATAGAGTTGTCAATTACTAAAAAAAATAAAAAATAAGAGTTGTCAATTACAAAAAAATTAAAAATAATATCTGATAAGTCGGTGACAAGTAAGCATGCTCTCTATATTATCAAACATGCTCATTGACAACCAAATTTGATTATATTGAGTCCTCTTTTTGTCATAACATGCTTCCACATATCTGAGGTGTATCTTTTATTAAAGTAAAACATTGTTGAAATTTATTTTTTATACTCAAATCATCTTTTGAATAGGATACTCTTTTATGAAAAAAAATGGAAGAACGTGTCCTAAGGAACATGAATACCTCCCCCCCCCCCCCCCACCCCCATTCCAGCAAAGGTAAACGGGGGCTTAAAGTGGTAAGGTTTAAGAATTGAACATGGCGTTCTTTATATGATCCCTAACCTTGTGTATAAATTTCAAATGTATTTCTTAAGGGAAATTAAATGTGGGATGTAAGGAATGACAGAAATGGGTAACATTTATTGTCTCTGACGCTTAGCAGCGGGGGCATCAAAAGAAAATTCATTGAAATTATTGTTCTAATACTGAAATCATTCTTTGAATAAGATCCTCTAATGTAATCTGACAGATCACATGTTAATCTTGTATCCAGAGTACAAATACATAAAATGTCTATATAATCTGATGAAAATTGTCTCCTACAGGCAGTTAGCCAGTATATATAGTAATAATATTAGGTTTTATCCTTACAGGAACATATAAACCAGGAAGAAAAAACTGTATAAACCATTAATAATATGTCTCCAAATTATGATGAAGGAAATAAACTGACATTACTCAATTATATGAATAAGATCCTCTGTTTGTTACTCCTGCTCTTTGATATTACTCAGACACAATTATATGTTTGTTACTCCTGCAGTCTAATTAAAATCATACCCCAGACTCAATTTTCATATCGTCGGGGTCTGACAGGTATGGCTTACAGGTCATCTTCTCGTGACCTTTCAATTGTCTAATCAAATCACCGCTTCCACGAACTGGGAAGTTCAAGATAGATAACTCCGGGTTCCCATATCCTGTCGATAGCACAGCTACACAATCCTCGCCTGACAGAAGAGCTTGTAAAATAACTTTTTTGTTCTGCTTTCAAACGATCAACTTTGAATTGTTGGAGAGCTAGAGCGATGGCTGTGTCAATCGTCGCCATTTTGAACGGACAACCGAGAAGGCTTTTGCTATGTCGAATCTCATTGGTCAATACTTTGTTTCAATATGCAAATTAATATGGTCACGAGAAGATGACCTGTAAGCCATACCTGTCAGACCCCGACGATATGAAAATTGATTCTGGGGTATGATTTTAATTAGACTGGTTACTTCTGCTCTTTGACATTACTCAGACACAATTATATGTTTGTTACTCCTGCTCTTTGGTTACTCAGACACAATTATATGTTTGTTACTCCTGCTCTTTGGTTACTCAGACACAATTATATGTTTGTTACTCCTGCTCTTTGGTTACTCAGACACAATTATATGCTTATACGACAATAGGATCAGGTACAAAATTTACAACTTAGAACATCTTCTCCTAGTTGATGAGAAATACATAATGTTGGTGAAAGTTGGAGCTTGAATCGTTGTATGGACGGATGTCTTGAGCACCATCAAGAAAAGAAGAGATAAAGTAGAGGAATACTACTAATGAACTTTGTCTCTTTGTGAATTGCATAACACTAAATTGATTTTTCAAGCTTCAATAAGGAAGTGCTGTTTATTTATAGTCCTATATAAGGAAACCTAAAAATAAACATAAGCAGTAATATTGAACATAAATTATAACAACTTGTATTGATTTGAGCCAACAAGTTATAATAACATATTTTACTGTTTCCTGCAATAAATACATACAATACAATCTGCACACAAAGCAGTCTCTCTGTATCTAAATATAATTTCCAGACTGGTTGGATTCTATACAAATGCAACTTAATCAAAGAACAAGTATTTTACAAGAAAAGGATCCTCCCTAACAATTCATTATGGAGAAAACTTCCCCAGAGGTGGATCTAGTCTTTACCATAAGAAGAGGGGGGGGGAACGTTTTTTTTTTATAGAAAAAAATCGGATTTCAAAACAATTTGTTTTTAGAAAAATCAAGACACCAAGGTGTAATTCAGAGGGAAAATTACAAAACATGGTAAAAAGAAAAATGACAAGGACGAAATTGGAAATATTCTGTTAAAACACGTTTTTATCAGTCTCAGTGCCTGAAATGGACGGTCGCCCAGTCGCCAAATGCGACTAATATCTTATTCGGGCGACCAAAAGCTGCTCCAAATTAGGTAGTCACTGGCCCAACAAAAAACGTTTGGGCGATTGCCTAAAAGACCGCTAAAAATTGTTGTTTTACCGAAACCCGACATAAACTGTAATTTCAACGGTAGATAACTCTTCTGTTCTAGTCGAAAACGGTTTGTTACGAGCACATCGATTGGTCCAAATACATTTTTGTAGCCAATGAATACACAGCTAATGTAATTTACTGTTCTCCCCAATTATGTATTTCTATCGACTCAATCAATACACGTTTCCTACACGTTTTCATGTAATACACAAGTATTCACTAAATATTAGAAAAGAAACGTGTTTTTTTGTTTCTTTATGATTTAATTATTAAAATTGTTAAAAATCACGGACGAAGTGGAAAGTTGTGAACAATAAAGAGAATTCTGTCAACTTATAATGTTTGCAATCTGATATCTTCCACGGTTCGGAAATTTATTCATTCAAATCTGCTGCAAAATGTACACTACATGTACGATTTTCATTTTACAGAAATCTGAAACCTTTTTGTGTCAATCCTTAGGTAATTATTGAAAAACTTTTCCCCAACAACGGAGAGAAAATCGCTGACAGTAATGTCAAACTACGGAAACGATCTGGCCTGTCACTTCTTTTAAACTTTTCATAGTTCATGTACATGGCTACATTTTAATGACAATTGGGAGTGGTTTTCTTTTTTGGAACCAGAACTTTTGTTTACAAATTAAAAAATAACAGGAAAAGTTAACAGTTGTTTATATAACAGAAAATGACAGCACCGTTTGTTATTTCAACAAAGTGAAATACTTGTTTGGAATGAATAACCAACTGACATTACCCCGAACTGAAAAGTTATTTTACTTTAAAATCACTTCTTCATAGTGGATTGAAACAAGTGATGTCACTCTTCACTCTGGGGTGTTGAAGAGCGGTCCTTGTAGTGGCATTAGTCCACTCTTTTCCGGATGTCTTTAATGTGATCTACATCTACAGGAGGGGATACTTCTAAACTTCAATGTGTTGAATTGGCATTGATCTCCCCTTACACAAACCAGCCTTTTATTGTCCCCATCCGATGGACTAGCATCGTTTCTTAAGACCACCCTAGTCAATGGCGTCAAGGTTGTCAAAAAGGTTATAACAAGTAAATTCAGGTTTCATTTGATAGCAATATTTGCATTGGGATGTTTTCGCAATTTCAGCTGCACACCTGTACCTCCTAAAATTACCTTGAAGAGCAAACTCCCCCTCCCCCCCAACCCCCGGTGAGACTAGTGAAAGAATGAATTTTAATGATATTGATAAAAAAACATTTAATCTGAAAACTGTTTATATATTGATATCTGATGTTTTTTTTTCATAAAAAAAAATGTCACAAAATGTTTGGGCCACCATTATACCATTTGGACGAGTGACTAATATTTTTTTGGGCCAGCCTTTCTCATTTCAGGCACTACAGTCTATAGCTGGATCATACATGTATATATAAAAATCCTTATTTCTAATATAATCTTATTATCTATTACATGTCAGAGGTAGAAAGTCTTATTTACAATTAATATAAATGTAATTTTAATACAGAATTAATAAGGCCAGAAATTGATATACATATCATTTATGTAATATAGAAGATTGTATGTACTTTAGTAAGGGAGTGGGCAATTGTTGATTAATACTTAGTAAGAGAGTGGGCGATTGTTGATTAATAAGTGAGCAATTTTTCAGCTTTATCAGTGGCAAGAACAGGTTGACTTTGGACGAGATAATGATGATGTCTACTTTACTCAATTGGATTTTTATCATGGTAGCTCACTAAAACAACAATTCATATGTTGCCCCACTCTGATACATCATCCTGACTCTGCCAACCAGTCTTTGCTCTTACTCATTAATGCTGTGTGCTTAGCAGAGGAGCAACAAATACCAATTTCATAGTCTTTGCTTTGACCCAACCAGGACTCTGAACCCACAATCTACAGCACTTGATGTGATCAGGCTAATCATTACACCACCAATGTGATTACACAACTAGGTTTGCCAGTGACTTGCAGCAAATCTGTTGTTTTCTCTAGGTACTGCAGAACCTGTTTTCACCAATAAAACTGACCAGCAATATATAATGCAGAAATATTGCTAAAAGTGACATTAAACCATGCATTACCCAAACACTGATTGATTGATTGATTGGTGTTTAACGTCCAGTGAGCAATTTTTCAGCTATATTCAGGACGAGAACATTTAAAAATTTAAACGCCACGGGACTCGAAACAAGGAAAGGTGATGGGTAGGGACGGATAATTTTGCCAGTGCAACAGGTCTCTTATGGACCACTCATCATGAGCATAATGCTCATAATGAGCTGTTACACTGGATTCTATAACGTGCGGAGACGGTGGCAATCTCTCAACACGGAACCTCGGTTTTATTTACGTCTCATCTGCAGGACGGGTTGGCTGTGAATTTCTACATCCCGCACAAACGACAGACGCCCCTTCAAGCCGAAGAAGCTCTCGGTCCCATTTCTATACCCCGGGGTTCACCCCTTTTAGAGGACTAGTGCCTCTAGGGCGGAGAAACCTGGTGCCTATTCTACCCCCGGCACACCCTCTATGAGGGGGGTTCCCAAACACTTGAGTGACCACTTTTCTAAATTATTTCATTAACATCACACAAACATAATGTAATTATTCTTATACAATTTGTTTTTTTATATCTATAATTTATAATGGTAGACAATCCCTTCAGGTAAACACTCTAACTTCATTTACTTTCAGTGCATTATTTAACAAACTGTAGACTAAATAAATATTTGCAATGAAGTCAAGTAAATTAATCAATGCCAAAAATGATTGATCAATGAATACTTATACAATGTATACTATTTATTGAATGAGTGTTAAATAACAGGTCTCCTGGGGTATTAACCTACAAGGTCATTGACCAGGGGAAGTAAATATTTATATACAAGCAATTTATGAGCAAGGAAGTTCAACTGTATAGAGAGTAATTAAAATGGCAGAATGGGCACCTGATCAAAGTCTCCACTAGCCATAATAATTGTCATGACAACACAATTTTTTTTTGCCAAA
Organism: Bathymodiolus septemdierum; assembly: GCA_963383655.1. Classification (NCBI taxonomy): domain Eukaryota; kingdom Metazoa; phylum Mollusca; class Bivalvia; order Mytilida; family Modiolidae; genus Bathymodiolus; species Bathymodiolus septemdierum. The sequence goes on from OY726522.1 coordinate 42,689,459, forward strand.
ATATAAGCTAAGTATTGTAACTGATTAATGCTGACTGGCAAACATACCCAGTAATTATAATACAAAGCATTTAATTAAATACAGTTACACCATGCCAGCAGTTAAATACAAAGCTTAAAAGTACTATAGAATACAAAGAACAATATACAATGCCCAGATATTAAACAAAGTAGCATGGGATTTATGTTTCTTAACTTGAGCAAATTTTATGGGTGAAACCTTGAGTTTGCTTTTATTAGTAATCATATATACAAATATAACAATAAACTAATGGTATGTAGCAGGGCTTATTTATTTGTTATTGTGCAATAAGGTCTTTTGGTTTTCGGGTTATGGTGTTTAATGCCATTTTCAACAATATTTCAGTTATATCATGGTGGTCAGTTTTATTGGTGGAGGAAACCGGAGTACCCGGAGAAAACCACCAACCTGTCGTAAGTCACTAACCTTTTGATTTCCGGAATAGAGACACATACTTAAGTGCCATTTTTTGAACCCCTGACCTTTGGCCTTTTGTTGACACTTAAAATTACATCACGCTATTTGTCTGATTCCCAACCAGGAAGACTGAATGTTTTGATGCTAAAATTACATCACAGATAAAATACTTGAACAAGTTTTATAATTGATATATCAGATACAGCAGTTACTCTCAATTCATAATTTATGAATGACTGTAAAATCTTGTAATAATTTTCAGCAACAGTAATCAAATATTAATAGTTATGTCAGCAGGTGTAAAACTGGCTGATTTAGAGAGTAAAACTATGTGCAGAAATATTTTTTTAAGATCAGAACCAAATTTTCACTACAGTACCATTTAGCTTTTTATTATTTAGATGACGTCTTTTGAAAGAACTGCATAAATACTCAAAAATGTTAATCTCACGAAACTGCCAAATTCAAACCTTAGAAAATATTCTGATATACTGCATGTATTGGTAAGCTAGAGATGTGTATAAGAATTACGTGCACTAAATCAAGAAAAAGTTATGTGTAAAAGTGTAAGTAAAAAGAGTATATCACACATATATTATGTATATATAGTTATAAAGGATTATATGTCTTGCAAAATTCTTGTCTGGCGTGGATTTCTTGAAAGAAACTTTGTTTGTATACATTAGGACTTAAATCTTAGTTTTTACTTCAATTTAAGCTGGGTTTAATGAAAAATTCAAGATTTAAGTCTACAATTCTTTCAAGAAATCAGGCCCTGTAGCCTTAAAAAAGCAAATTAGATGTGTTTTCAAAACAAGTGTTGAGTAAATTAATACATTTGTATTATTTATACAGTCCACTGTATTGAATTAGAGCAAAATTCAATTTACCAATACAATTCTTGTAGCGTAGGGTAGTTTTTTTTTTAATTAAAATTATTACTAAAATGTCAATAGTCAACATGTATTCTTATAGTCTAAAATATGTATTGCTGTTGATCAGTTTCTCATTTGGTCCTATTGTGATTTCATAATGATCTGTCATTTTTTTAAGATAATTAAATTTATTTCAAGGAGATATACCAATTTGATTATAAGAACTGAGAAAATGCTGTAATTCTACTTAAAATGAAACATTCACAATTTGTTGAAAGAAAGAAAAACAGAATGTAAACAAACGGAATGTAAACAAACTGAATGTAAACAAACTGCATGATCTCAAACTCTGTTTACAGTACAAGTAATTGTATTGAAAATTAAACATATAAAAAGTCAATGGACTGAAAGCATCAAACAGAATGTGATTAAAGCAAGACATTGGTGTTGACAAGATAATCGTACCTTCCTGGGCGACGGCACAGGTTTATCCTCAATATAAACTTTGGGTGGGGGTGGGCGAGGAGGAGGAGGTGTTTTCTGGTTTTTCCTGTGCTGTAAACAATAATAGAATGATTATAACTCAATATGACATCAGGGCTTTTAATATTTTTCATGTGTACCAGTACTTCACTATTTACAGGCAATACTTTTTATTAAAATTTGAACAGTACTTATGAGTATCTTATTTACAACACTTTAAAATCAGGAGGTACCAAAGACCAGTTTAGGTGGATAAAAGTACTTGGTACCACTCCTTATTGAAATGCTTGTGACTTGAAGATATATATAGTTTCTCACAGTATAGGACAGGCAACAGTTTGAACAATGACTGTTCTAAGCCATGATGATGAACTACATTCTTATCCCTTTGTATTGCTTTAACACTTGTTATGTGTCAGCTTTTTTAGTTCCTCTTCCTAGTAACATTTCCTCAATGTTATTTCTTTTGTTGTTTTCTTTCAATAACGTTTATTTCGGCATTGTCATTGATGTTTCTTATCCTCTCCATTTGTTTGTAACTTAAAGTTTGCTTGCTCCAACATTTTCATAACATTTTGTTTGTATGTGTATACCAGTAAATGCAGTAACCCAACAAACAAATTATCATCATTTACTGACACTTGGAATTCCTATTTTGATGAAAAAATTAGGTCTGTGACCCACTTACACCATATGCTAATACACAACATGAAACAATGACATATATCATTTACTGTTACATGATCAATCTTCAAGTACCGGTAAGGTGGGTTTTTCATGCAGATTAATATAACAATATTACACATCTAATCATGCTTGATTTGTATATTAACTGGTCAATTATGATAATATTATGATTAATTACACAATTAAACTCTAACAGAAGTCAGATAGTGGCAGTCTTCTAAACAATATATCACATGTATATGAACTTTACAAAATGTCAAAACTATAACTTGGTTTTTTAATATCAGATAAATTATAAAATCAAAATAAAATCAGTCATAAATATAGATATTTTCGGCTATTTATATAGTGGAGGTCAGTTTTATTTGAAAGATCTGAAACAATAAGACAAATAGTGTCAAGTCTTCTAAAAAAATATATATGAACTTTACAAAATGTCAAAACTATAACTTGTTTTTAAAATATCAGATTAATTATCAAAGTCATAAATATAGACATTTTCAGCTTTTTATATTGTGGAGGTCAGTTTTATTGAGAGAGGACATCAGAAAGATCTGAGACAAGTAATAAAGCAAAATATTTTTAGCTTATCAAAATATAAAAAAAATGTAATTTTAATTTTTTTTTATTTTAAAACTGACAAAATAATGACTTAAAACAATCTTATGTAAGAGCAGAATCTACTGAATTTCCTATATTTTATTTGATGTTAAATCTTCAAAATTAATCCACACTACATCCATTTCAGAAAAAAGTAGCCTGAAGAGTGTTTCGTGTTGTTGTACTTGTGTTATAGTGTTGCCCATCACTGTTTTAATTTTTCCTCAATCATGGTTAATTTCATGCAAAGGGTAAAGTTCGGTTTTTACATTTGGCACACACTAATTGTCTTCAGGCTCAAAAATATTCCATGCCCATCTAAGGTCAAGAATGATCTTCAATCAGTTAACCTATGATTGGACTATTTCAAACCATCAATAGTATACTAGCATATTTTGTTCTATAAAAAATCTACAGAGCTGTTTTAAAGCAAAGTCAACTTTATTAAGGTTTTGAACCTACGTGAAAAACCAAACAAGCAATCTAAATGTTTCATACAAAAATACATTATATTTTTTTGCATACATAGTTTGCAATATCTCTTTTTCTTCTTTAACAAAACAACATAGATAAATTAAATTATTTCTTACCCATTGTAACTCAGGAGGATCTTCATTTTCATCCCTGAATAAATTGTTGTAGTGACAGACAAACTTGTACACTACTTGGTTTATAGCACCTTGGTCCCTCAAACCAGCAATTCCCTGTCCACATCTGCAAAGTAAAATAAATAGAGTTAGGGTTAGGTTAGGTGTTAAATGTCACTTTCAACAATATTTCAGTTATATTGTCGAGGTCAGTTTTCTTGGTGGAGGAAAGAGGAGTACCTGGAGAAAACCACTGACTCGCCATAAGTCACTGAAAAACTTTATCATATAATGTTGTATTGAGTACACCTCGCCTGAACGGGATTCGAACTCACACCATTAGTGGCACTGATTGCATAGGTACATGTAGTTGTAAATACAACCACCATATGATCACGACCACGACAGCCCTTAGTAAAATCAATAACATGCAAGAAAAGTTCTGAGAAGACATAACAAACACTCATGTTCCCAGTTTTATATAGATTATATAGTTAATGAAAATATGTTGTCAACTTTATAACAGAAAGACTGTAAAATCAGACCAATCAAATTCCAGTTTGTAAGAGTCTCCAAGATATACTTGAATGTCATTTCAAGTCTTTTTTTTTCTTCAAAAAATGTGTTGTGTTTTTTTTAACAAGTAGAATCTCGATATCTTATGCTAAGAAAATATAAGCATCTCATTTACAGGGGTTAAAAATTCTTGAACCACCTCACTAGCCCAGGGCTAGCATACTCCCAAATATTACTAGCCCGAATCTATGAACCACTAGTCCTGGTCAATACCATGATTTCATGAATCCGACTTGCAGAACCCTAAATGTACAACATGTACCGTAAATGTACAACATGTACAATGTATATTAGTTTAACTATCTTTCTTTTGAGATCTGGTATTGCATTTTATTTTCACTTATTTTCCTCAGTTCAGGTCACTGTAAGACCAAAAAAAAAATATGTGTGTTTATGGTCACATGTCAAAAAAATCTAGGGTCAGTCGGCATTATTATTATTATTATTTTATTACTATCGGCAAAACCGGAAATAGTCGTTCCCGGTTCCGGAATCCGATTCCGGTATATCATTTTCGAAATTTCCAGTAAGTCGTCATTTGTTGAAGCTGTTTTATGACGAGAATACGCAGTTTTTCTACCTTCTTTGCTCTCAATTTCGACAAAAAGCTAGCGGTTGAATGAATAATACATTGCTGCTGATTAAACAACATATAACATATATGAATATAAGTAGATACACGAATATTGACAAGTTTGTCAATATCCGATATATATTTTTACTACCCTGTCGGGCATACAGCTGATTACTTCAGCTAGCCCAAATGTGGAAATTACTAGCCCCGGGCTAGGGGATTTTTTAACCCCTGATTTACTTTATAGTTATGACAAGCATTGTCTCAAATATAGTTGTACCAAAATCTTAATGTTCTATTGGCTATGTTTATTCCAATACCAGGTGGTATTTTGAAATCATAGAATTTCAAAATCCCCCAAAAATACATTTCATACATGTAACACCAAAAATTTCAGTTTCATTGAGATATGACAAGCTGTGCTTGAAATATAACTTGTACCCAAACTTTACCATTCTGTTTATGCATATCATCAATCCAATAACTACATTTTTTTCCCAGTAAGGAAAACCCGGTTAATATATTCAAATATCAAATAAAACACATATCAAATATTAATCAGATATTATTCTTTGTTTATGCAGAAGATAAATAGGTTTTTACATGGTTTTTTTTTCTCAATTTGTTTATGCAAGAAGAAGTTTTAATTAAATTAACTACCATCAAATAGCTAATATTGGAATAATATCAGGAGCTTTGTAAATAGATTTCCTTGTTCAATGAATCATGGTTATAATAAAATCTCAACAAAAATCGAAATATAAACCTCATCACTTGTTAACATTATACATGACTTTATTCTGAACTATTCTCAATACGTTAAACAATGAAATCTGTCTAAACCGGACATCCTAGGGATGAACATTTTTGTACAAAATAGACATGTATTCGAATTATTCGGGATCAAATTTGCAAAGGTATTATACACTGGAAATGAACAAGATATTCGATTCAATTAAGGAATCCTGTTTATTTAGGATTTGGTATAAGCAGGTTTCACTTTAATAACCCACAAAACCAATTCACTGTAAACAAAATTATCCTCAAAATCTTTCAATTAACATTTTAATTAGATTTAAAATTTAATTTAATCCTATTAAAAAAAATGACACAGAATTAAATGCAGTCTTCGTGCTAACGCACTAGCCCGGGACAAGTAAAACTGGACTTGGAATTTCGAACTAGTGAAAATTATGAAAGAATTTGTTTGAATAAATAGAAAAATTTTCTAAGTTTGGCTTTTGAACAAGTAGGTGAAAAACATTAAGGCAAAGACTGAAATGGATTATTACCTGAATATATTTGGTCCAAATACTATGGCAAGAGACATAGCAGTCATTTTGTTGAGTTTTTCATGTTTAGTCACCATCACCAGAAATCCTGATAGATATTTTAACAAATTATAATGTTCCTTGTGTAGGTCTTGTAGACATTGTTTCAACTGGTACACACAAGCTTTCGTATCATTCTGGTAAGCTAAAATAGAAGAAAGGCAGAAATGGATTAATTAACAATTAATCATAACCTGTTTTCCTTGTGACAATCTGAATTTCTACCCATAATCCCATCCTCATCTTCTGGTTACTTTATTTATTGTTTGTAAACATGTCCAGGTCATGAATAAAGTTGAAATAAAATCATAGATATCTAATTCAGTGTGTGTAACACGTTTCTAGAATAACCTTCATCAGGTATGCTCAAAGTTAACAGAAATATGGTATACTTAAGAAATAAATCACGGAAGCCAGAATGTGTTGGGAGTTTTAACATGGATTGGCGGATATTAGTATTTTATCCCAAGCCAGAAGCAAGGGATAAAATTTACTAATATCCGCCAATCCATGTTAACACTTAAAACACATTCTGGCTTCCATGATTTATTTCGATTCTGATATGTCTAAGAGTACTAAAAATACGGTAGTATACTTTGATTGGAAGACGGTAATTTATACTTACGCTTGCGGAAAATGTCGCACACAATTTATGTTGCCAATGGAAAATTCACCGGCGCATGTGCTTAATGAGATTATACAGAATGGATAACTCGCTCGTTTGTTAACAAAGCGAAAGAAGGAGGTCATGAAAGAATTATAGTTAAACAGCATCAATCAATCAATAATATATGTTTATTATATGGTATAGGGTAGGGTTATGATGTTTAACACCACTTTCAACAATATTTCAGCTATATCGTGGCAATTAGTTTTATTGGTGGAGGAAACCAGTCACTCTGAGAAAACCACTGACCTGCCGCAAGTCAATGACAAACTTTATCACATAATGTTGTATCAAGCACACCACGCCATTAGAAGGATTCGAAGAGGCACTGATTGCATAGGTAGTTGTAAATCCAACTTTCATACAATCACGACCACGATGGCCCCTATATATATATAGTATAAATTTGAACTTTCATTTAAATGACAAAAGTTAGTGAATATGATTTTTCCTGCTTTAATTTTACTCTAATGCCTTTTTAGCATGCAATCTGCCAATTAAGGCATCAATTTCATAGCTTTTTAAAAATTAATGTCAACAGCCATGGTAATATATTTATTTTCTAAACATGAAATTAAAGGTCAATAAAGAAATACATAATAAATGAATATATCCAGATGATGACCTAATTGTTTCCACATCTTAAATTAATTTAATATTCTTGATTTTTTTTTTCTATTTCGTAATCTTTAATTTTGACTCTTGAAAAAAAAATGGTTAAATTAGTGCATCATGTTCCTTTTTTCCTTTCATTGGATTGCTGTAACGTGTACTGTTAGTATTAAAAACACAGATATCAAATTCAGTGCACATGACACGTTTCTTGGATAAACTTTATCAGCTACACTCAAAGTCAAAAATTGAAAACCAAATAATTTTAAAGTATTTTGGAGCAAGTAAACCAAAGGGTCTAAAGAGGATATCCAAATCAGCTAAAGTCATGTACTACATTATTCAATTAAATTAAAATAGTCAGTTTGACTCTGCAATCACTTTCATTCTGGTCAGTCATTTAAGGTTACAGTAATCACATTCTTATAAGGTCACTCCCAACAAAGGTAACCTGTCTTATCAGCACCCTCTTATAAGGTCACTCACATCAAAGGTAACCTGTCTTATCAGGACAGATTTCAGATACAATGAGATCATTAAATACTACTCAACTGTCCACCTCAAGAGAGGCCCACTCCTCTTTTAAGGCCAATTTTTCAATGCAGAGGGGATGTCCTTATTGAAGGGGGATTACTATAATACCATTAATTGTTGTAGGACATTATGGTGAAAGTACATACATAATCTATGATCAGTTTTGTTGAATTATCAAAATTAGACCTACCATCTTGTACACACACAAACTGTTTGGTCCTATTCTCTGGTACAAGTGATACTGGTAACTCTCTAAGGAACAATTTTAACAGTCCAGCAACGGCTGCCATGTCTCCATCCTCCAATAAATTAGCATCGCCATGGAGATCAAAGTCTAACTTTAACTTATCTATTATCCTGGAACTTCCACTTACTCTGAATATTCCTTCCTGGTCCAAACCTGTACAAATAGACATGATATTTTTCCTTAACCACTACCTAATGGAAGCTATAATGTTTTATTATTATTATAACATGGCCTTAACCAAGGATTTGCATAGTAGAAAGGATATGAATCTCGTGAGATTTAAACATAGATTGTATGTAAGTATGTTGCTTGGCGAGAACAAGTGAGATTATCCATATTGCAATTCATTGATGATGCGCGTGCCTGATTAATGGTGGAAATTTTCATCGCTTCAACATTTTAAACCAGTATTTGTAAATATATAAAACCATAATTACAGGTATAAAGTGAAAATATTTGTCCTAAATACCAATCATTAATAAAGTATCGACTTTTTGTAGATGTATCGCCCATATTTCATCAATAATTGATATTAATCGATTTGCCCTTTTGACCTTCATAATCCCACCTATTATGGGCGGTCAAGACTCAAATTTAAATTTCAAACTCCTCTCTTCTCTCATCATACCGAATATTGAAGCGGTGCCGTCATTTTTGTGATAATATAAATACTTTTCATTGAATAGAAGGAATTTTATTGATAACAGTGCTCCCGATTTGTACAAGGATTGTTTACCATCATTTATCAAAATGGCGGCGTTCTGGGCGGAAATGGGGGTGGTCTATTTAGAAATCAATAAACTTTCTTGTTTACATGAAATCGACATACCAAAGTGTATAAATGTGTATTCAAAATATAGAACAAAACTTGGCATGATTGGTTTCTTTGTTTTATCATTTTTAATATGTTTTTAGATGTATGAAACTCTACTGTACTATTTTTTAATTTTACGTGTATGAGGGGTGATACAGAAAAAAATCAAAAAAACTTTTCCATTGAACCTATATCGGCAAATCCAAGGATTGTTTTGTGTAGTGTAGTATATAGACGATGTATAGCACGAACTTTGGTGTAATTGGTTGATTTTCAAGGCATTTCTCAAGGCATTTCAAAATGAATGAATTAATATTTGCTCTGTTGTAGCATAAAACATCGCCACGTGAGATAAAGCGAGAAAATACAAGATTCGTATCCTTTCTGCTATACAAATCCTTGCTTTAACTAAGGCCAAACATAAAAAAAAATATTGGTTTAATGTTTCCCTGACGAACCCATCAAAGTCAGCTGTATCCAAGAAATTGTAGAAGCATTTTGAGAAAAAAATATAGGCTTCCATAACAAAAAAATTGGTTTAATGTTTCCCTGACGAACCCATCAAAGTCAGTTGTATCCAAGAAATTGTAGAAGCAAAGTTGGCCTTACCCAAAAAAACTATATAAGGATTTTGAGAAAAAAAATATTTTCCCTATTTCTAGCATATTTTAGCATTTTTACTACAAAAATGTAAATAATGGAATCTTTGGGAAAAAAGAAAGAAAGATAACTTGTCTACATACCTACCCACTTGTGATTGAGAAACAGTAAACCAACTATTTTTACACATGCCCTAATTACAGTTGACTCGTTATCTCGAATTCGATGGGACCATGGAAAAAATTTGAGTCAACCGTAGTTCGACTCAAGAGAAGCTACGAAGATACCGGAAGTGTGGTTTGTTTAACAACGAAAGGGAGACAACTCGAGCAAAATTTTGAAGAGCTAAAACCAGCATCGCATGCCCCTATTCTCGGAACGATTTTAAACATATTCGATGTTTTTGTTGCTGTTTTTTTTCTCTCCATTAAATTCTTTGAATCTTGTGAAACGACTGATAACTTCTAGATATCTTTTTTTGTGTGAATGAATATGTTTATCCGTTTTGTTTATGTTTTTCACCTGTTGCATTGTCATTAAACTTCACCCATCATGACGTATTTTTCTTTGTACAATAAATGGTGTGTTTTTATTATTCAATAAAGTATAGAAGAAAACTATTCTTCTTTAATCAAAATTAATTTCCGACAAATAATTCAATAGATAAAACGCTTCCTTTGTGTACTTTTCATAATCATTGATGTATGCCGACTCAAGTACACTTATTATGAATCGATAATTTTTGATTGTACACATCTAACCTGTGTCATAATACCAAGCCAATTCAAATATTATCACTAATTAATTTGACAGATTGTGAAATAAACATGTGAAATAGCCTAAGGTAAAAATGTCAAATTCAATGACCGGATGTTTCACCTGTGATCCGTTTTTAATCCTAAGGTAATACACAAGTTTTGACAGGTAAATTTGACTTAACGAATGTAAATAATATGGCTTTCTACATCTCGGGACCAAAACTTTTTTTCGAGACAACCGAAATTTCGACTCATCCGAATTCGACTCAACAGGAGTCAAATTATATATATTTATACACAACGAAGTTCGGGACTTCGATAAAAATTCGACTCAACCGGAAATTCGAGTCAACCGAATTCGAGACAATGAGTCAACTGTATATAAATAATAACTACAGGTCATACAAGCATATCATTTACAAGTACAAACATACAATACAATCTCCAAAGTATTTTTTTATGCTATAAGTATCAGTATCAACAGTTTTTACTTACACTATATAACAAGGGCAACGCAAAGCGTGGCGTATCCCCTCGCCGTTAAACCCCTAAAAAATTCAAAGTTCAACTGTGATCTTAACCTTTGACCTTGAAAATCAATAGGGTGCCAGATCTTTGTTAGTATTACTTGAGTACCAAGTTTGGTTGAAATCCATTGAACCATGTTGACTCAGTGTTCACAAGAAATGTTACGGAAGGACAGACAGATGCACGGACGGACGAACGGACGGACAGTAGCGTTACTATATCCCCTTCGTAACTTTGTTGGTGAGTGGATAACTATGTAAAAACTTTGGTCAAAATCCACTGAAGGATGTTGATTCTAGAGTATTCACAAGGATGTTACGGGGTAAAAATTTGACCCTGTGACCTTGACCTTTGATCTTGAAAATCGAGAGTTCCAGATTTTCTTAAGGACTAAGTATGTACCAAGTTTGGTCAAAATTCATTGAAAGATGTTAATTCTAGAGTGTTCACAAGGATGTTACAAGGTAAAAATTAGACTCTGTGACCTTGACCTTTGACTTTGAAAATCAATAGGGTTCCAGACTCTCCTAAGGACTAAATATGTACCAAGTTTGGTCAAAATCCATTTAAAATTTGACCCAGTAACCTTGACCTTTGACCTATGACCTTGAAAATCAATAGGGTTCCAGACTCTCCTAAGGACTAAATATGTACCAAGTTTGGTCAAAATCCATTGAAAGATGTTTGTTGATTCTAGAGTGTTCACAAGGATGTTACGCCATAAAAATTTGACCCAGTGACCTTGACCTTTGACCTTGAAAATAAAGTGTTCCAGATTCTCTTAAGAACTAGGTATGTACCAAGTTTGGTCAAAATCCATCAAAGGATGTTGATTCTAGAGTGTTCACAAGGATGTTACGGACAGACGGAAGGACGGTGGCGTTACTACATGTATAACCCTTCGCAACTTCGTTGGCTTAAATCACGTAAAAGAAATAACATTAATTTACAAGAGGGTTATTTCATTAGGGTATTTCATTGAATTTGCTGTTTTGAGATTCCATTTTAATGTTTAAAATTCTCATTTTGAAATTAGGAATTTCAAATTGAAAGTCTTGTGTCTTTCATAATGAAGATTATATTAATACAAAATAATTTAGCAGTGATATGTTTTAACATTTTTTCTACTATAATTTTTTCTTTAAATCAACTAATGCAAAAATATTGTTCTGCACTTCCACAATGCAATAAAAAATTGTAAATGGTAAAAAGACATCTACAACCTATGAGATTAAACCATTCTGTATAAAGATAAAACTGACCTATCATTCAGAAACCAAAATTTGTCATTTTCTGACTGATGAACAATTGTAACAGTGATGTATCTCTAACAATACAGAATAAATGTTATAAAACAAACTCAAGTCAGGACCCGGATTTCCAACACCATAAATCATCGTCTTTTTTTGGGGAGGTGGGGGGGGGGGGGGGGGGGGGGGGGGGGGGGCAGTGATCTGAGGTGCTAGGTAGTTGTTCGTTTTGTTAATATTGGTGGAATTGTTGTTCATCAACCTTCAAACTTTCTTTTCATAATCAAAATACCTTTTATTTAGAACTTTACTAAAAAAATTTACATTCTGGAATTCTGCAAAATAAATCTTGTGGAATATATACTTCATAAATATTTTCCTTACAATCTGAAAACAACAACATCTGTTTATGTCAAAACTTCAACTGATATTACCTACCTTTTTCAGCAATAGTTTCACAAATTTTCATGACAACAAAAGGCACTTTGTATTTGTTCCCCTCTCTAGCCAGCAAATCGTCCAAGTGGACTCCGAATGTCCTATTGACATTTGAAAAGACTTTTTTCCGTGTGCCAGGACTCAATAATTTCTTCATTCTATCCATAGAACCATTTGTTGTTAATCCTTTTGTCTGAAGAGAAAAAAAAACATTATGAAAGCTTGGCAATTGTACAAATTATTTATCATTCTGCTAAAATACTCAGTGGGAATTTTATATTCTTGTTTTGTTAAATATTTATTTTCATTTTGCAAATTATATAATATTATGTGAAATTTTTGATTTTTTTCAATATGACTTAAAAGAAATGAGATCCATTATGTAAAATGAAAGCATCACTAACAACAAAACCACTAAAACCACACTGCTAACAAACCATAATAAATACATACAAGTATTTAACCAGAAATAAAAATTTTCTTTAACCGCTCTCATCCCTCCCTCCATTAAAAATTCAAAATACAAATGTAATTCAAAACCATATTTAACATACATGTATGAGCACTTCCATTTTCTCTACAAGAATATCCTGTGCAACAAGTTTTATTTTCTCTCAATTTCAGTTTTTCTCTTTTAGATTTTGTCCCAACCAATCAATGTGGTGTATTCCACGAAATTGGGAGAAAAAACAAAATCAGCAATTTCATCAAATAAATACCCCTAGATATAATTGAAAGAAATTAATCATATTTGGATGAAGACATGCTGGAAGGTGTCTTTGTAATTTATCTATCACCAGTAAAAAAAATGTCCTTGACAAACTTACAGGTGAACTCTGTACTTGTTTCTTGACATATTAAATTTTAAATACACACAGGCCAAGTTTCTAAGATTACGATGACACAGAAGCCAAGCTTAAAAAAATTACGGTTCCAGAATTCCAAGATATTCTAAATATATAACTAAATATCAAAGATGCAAACTTGTTCTAGGATTTTCAAACAGATGGGATCCTACCCACAAAAAATCTTGCATTTTAATTTTATTCTAACATCAAATTCTTGTTCCTGTTGTGAAAAATTATATGATCACAGATCCTAAATACCTTCAAAATGAGGCAGATACCTCCTGCATTTTGCATTCTATATACTTACAAACACTTGGAAGAAAATAAAGACAAGTCTGTCACAATGAAAGTCCAGGGGAAAAGGTTATTTTCTTTTCAATATAATGGAACTATGTTGACATTTATAAAGTCAGCTTTCTTCATATAACATGCATAGAGAAAAAAATCCAAAAATAAATGTCCTAAATTCAGAGTACATATTTATAATCATTGACCTCATTACATGTACATTTGCACTTTTAGTATAGAATTTTTTTTTTATTGTTGTGCCCTTTAGCATACTGGTTTTAAATAGTTTTATTGTACTACATATAGTAAGTGGACAGGTCTAAATACATGTACTTGATGATCAGGTAAATGTGGTTTTAGCAAGATTAACCTTCAGCAACTGACAGGTAATTTGGTAAATGCATATTAATTTGGGAGACATGGATATTAATTTACAGTCATCAAGTCTGTATCTATAGCCAGGGATGTCATGTTTTGAAATGCATTTAGCATGATATTAATATTTAATTTACTGTACTTTTACCTTAGTCCTAACTTCAAAAATTTAATAGATTTCACACATTTTTAAGACCTAAATGTCCTCACATGAGACTTGATTGATTCGGTTTGGTTTATGGTGTTTAACGCCACTTTCAACAATATTTCAGTTATATCATGGTGGTCAGTTTTATTGGTGGAGAAAACCACCGACCTGCCGCAAGTCACTGATTAACTTTATCACATAATGTTGTAACGAGTACACTTCGCCTGAAGGGGATTCGAACTCACAATGTTAATGGTGATAGGCACAGATTGCACAGGTAGTGATAAATCCAACTACCATATGATCAGGACCACGATGACCCCCATTTAAATTATATTATTTTTACCCAACTTTCAAATGAAATTTAATAAATTTCACATTTTTAAGACCTGAATGTCCTCACCCGAAACTTGAAAGAACTGCACACCTTTATATAAAATTATCGGGTTATAATACAATGATCATTCAATCACGTTTGTAGTTTCTAAGACGAAGATATTATAACATTTACCCCGGTACCATTGATTATCATGATAATTATTAAGCTTTTTCCTGCAGAGGTGGCCATCTTCGATTTCTGATAAAAAATATGAATTTTTCTTTCCATGACCATCCAATTTTGCTTTCAAAGGGTTAAGTCATCTACGAGAAGAACATTATTCTTAAAACATTTTTCCTGGAGCACCTTTGCATAACTCCTCCAATGATGGTCATCTTTTAAATCAATTCTACACAAAAACATAATCAAATAATCATTTCTATACAGCTTGGATTTAATTATGTTTTCAGTTTCTGAATAGAAACTAACAGTACAGTTTTTTTCTACAGGGCCATCTTTTAAACAATTTCCTGTGATGATGGCCATCTTGGATTTGGATTTCTGATTATTAAGAAAACATGGATGATGGAAGCAACATGATGGCCAGGGTCGACAGGTGAACTGAATATCGACGGAATCAATTTAAAATGTGTGACCATTCTAAAATTACATTTACCATCAGCGCTCTGGTTGGTTGGTTTATGGTGTTTAATGCCACTTTCAACAATATTTCAGTGGAGGAAACCGGAGTACCCGATGAACACCACCAATCTGCCGCAAGCCACTGACAAACTATATCACATAATGCTGTATCGAGTACACATCGCCTGAACAGGATTCGAACTCATAACTTTTAGTGGTGATAGGCATTGATTGCATAGGTAGTTAGAAATGCAATTACCATATGATCACGACCACAACTGCTCAGGATTTTTTTTTTATTTTTTTTTATAGAAGATTGAAATGTGAAATGCAAATGGACACATGGATGATGGAAGCAAAGTGATGGCCAGGATCAACAGGGTGAACTTAATATGGACTGAATCAATGAAAAATACATGACCATTCTAAAATTAGGAAGGTCAAATCGGCCCCAAACCAAATCGGCCCCAAGTCAAATCGTCCCCAAGTCAAATCGGCCCCAGTCAAATCGGCCCCAAGTCAAATAGGCCCCATGTCAAAATTATTGAAGAATTAAAACTGTCTAGTAAGTACAGTTATGTTTTGTACCAGTAAATGTTTACCATTGATACGAAAATAAACTAAATATAAACGTCTGACTATATCTAGCCGGTAGCATCCCAAATTGCTGATTCCCAAATTGCCGAGTCCAATTAGCCGATTCCCAAATTGCTGACATGTGAAAAATAATTAAATAAATACAAATTTTTTGTTTTGTAAATACGCTCCAAATTTGTTTGGAGTTAATTAATTGCTGATCATTTATTAAAATCTACCATAATCACCTAGCTTGGATATTGTGGGTATAGTACTAGTTCATTTTTAGATTACCGAAATCATCAATCAGTTCTAAATAATTTGCTATTTAACGACAATTTTCAGCATTATTTTTCTTTCTTACTTAGTAAAACTCTAAAAAAAACATTTACTTATTTGTAGTTTTTCTCCATTGTTCTTCAATTGTTTGAGTAATGAGTATCGGTATCTCCTATTCAACAATCAGTATGCATTTGATTGTAGTTTTTCTAATTAAAATTGCGCGAAAAATTACTGCTTTCAATAAAATATGTACACATCATCAATAATTTTTTTTAAATAAAAAATAATACATGTATTATGAAATTTGGTCATTTTTTAAAAAAGTCAGCAATATGGGATTCGGCAAAATGGAATCGGCAATATGGTATTCGGCAATCTGGGATTCGGCTTAAAATAATCAATGATCTTGCCGATAATATTTCAGTGTCTGCATATATATGATGCAAATTTCCTCCATGTACTTTGGCCATGAGGAGAACTTTAATTTCATTTTGTTTAATCATTTCCAGTCTAAATGTCCTTTAGGCACCGGCCCTTGATGATCTCTGTATATGAATGGCATTGTTCTCATGCATGTACGAGTGCATTGGTCATGGGGAGGACGCTGGATTTGCCTTCTGTCATTGAATTAACCCCTTGTAAATATAAAAGGGTTTATTTCTATTTCGGTGTTCAGAAGAAATTAATTTTTATTTATTTATTCTTTTTTTATTTTTATTTTTTGGGGCCGATTTGACTTGGGGCCGATTTGATTTGGGGCCGATTTGACTGTGGCCGATTTGACTGAAAATCCTAAAATTACATTAATCATCAGCTTTTTGTGCATGGTCAATTTATAAAATCAATATGAATACCTATTGGTTTTAATGCTTAAATCGCAAAAGTGAGTGAGTGAGTGAGCGATTTTTGTTTAATGCCAACTCAGCAATTTTTCAGGTATATCATAACGAGAATAAGCTAAGAAATAAGAATGTCCTTCCTAATCAGAAATATGTTACCAGGGGCGGATCCAGGATTTCAAGTTAGGGGGGGGCGCAATTAAAAAAATTGCGCCGAGCGGAGGGAAGCACTAAAATTTTTGGGGTATTTCGTGTAAAAAATCACGATTTTATGCCAAAAAATCTTATTTTTTCCAATTTTAGGGGAGGCGTGCACCAGTGCGCCCCCTCTGGATCCACCCCTAGTTACACCAATTTTTACCTACCACCAAACGTCAAGTATACCGAGACCACAATGTGGTCAGTCAGTACAGTATAGGTCATTACAAACCTTGTATATGTGTAATACCTTGTCATAATGTGACAATTATGTGACACCTGAACAAAGACCACCAACTACAGACTTTATTAGATCTGTCTGAGATACTATTATTTATAGGTCATATATCTTAATACATCAGGTTCATCACGTCCATCTCATACCACTGAGACTTTAATCAAAAGATAAAGTCAGTGATCGTTGCTTAATGCCAACTCAGCAATTATTCAGCTATATGATTGGTTGGTTTGGTTGGTTTATGGAGTTTAACGCCACTAAACAATATTTCAGTTATATCGTGGTGGTCAGTTTTATTGGTGGAGGAAACTGGAGCACCCGGAGAAACCACCAACATGTCGCTGACAAACTTTATCACATAATGTTGTATCGAGTACACCTTGGCATGAACAGGGTTTGAACTCACAACTTTAGTGGTGATAGGCACTGATTGCACAGGTAGTTGCAAATCTAACTACCATACAATCATGACCATGACTGCCCCTCCTTCTGAAATGCATTTAGCACGATATTAACATTTAATTTACAGTACTTTTACCTAACTTCAAATGAAATTTAATAAATTTCACACATTTTTAAGACCTGGATGTCCTCACTTGAAAGGACTGCACACCTGTTTATACAATTATCAGTTTATAATCCAATGATCATTCAATCACATTTGTAATTGCTATGAAGAAGATAATTTAACATTTACCATTGATTATCATGATTAATATTAAACTTTTTCCTGCAGAGGTGGCCAGATTGGATTTCTGACACAAAATATATTTTTTTTTCAACAACCATCCGATTTTGTTTTTAAAGGGTTAAGTCATTCATGAGAAGAACAAAATTCTTAAAACATTTTTCCTGGAGAACCTTAACAAAACTCCTGCAATGGTGACCACCCTTGAATTCAAATCTACATAAAAACATACTAATGGACCGTCCAATAATCATTTCTATACAGCTTGGATTTAATTATGATTTAAATTTCTGAATAGAAACTTAATACATTGGGTTTTTTTCTACAGGGACATCTTTTAAACAATTTCCTGTGATGGTGATCATCTTGGATTTGGATTTCCGATTATAAAAAAAATATATATAAACTTTATAGAGGACAAACTACATAAGTAAAATTGAATTCTAATTTCCTTTCATATGGTTGCAGAGAAGAATAGGGTCCTATCATACTATGCATTTTGACAGTGGACATTTTGAATGTCAAGATTGGTACAAAATGAAAATCTCTTTGAAGAAGAACCACTTACGGTATATTTAATTCCTGCAAAACTACAGTTCAATTGACCCTCTGGTTTTAGAGAAGATTTTGGCCATTCAGAAATAATTGTTCCTGGTGGCAAATCTTTTTTGTATGATCTGAATGGAATGAAGAATTCTTGTAGAGGACTACGACCTCAATACATAATTTCAAAGTCTTAGGTTTTCTTTTATAGGGTTAGGATTATTTCAACAATATTTCAGTTATATTGTGGAGGTCAGTTTTATTGGTGGAGGAAACTGTAGAATACCACCGACCAGTTCCAAGTCACTGACAAACTTTATCACATAATGCTGTATCGAGTACACCTCACCTGAGCAGGATTCGAACTCACAACTTTTAGTGGTGATAGGCATTGATTGCATAGGTATTTAGAAATCCAACTACCATATGATCACAACCACAAATGCCCCGGATTATTATTTTTTTTTCTAATAGAAGATTGAAATGTGAAATGCAAATGGACACATGGATGATGGAAGCAAAGTGATGGTCAGGGTCAACAGGTAAACTTAATATGGACTGAATCAATGAAAAATATATGACCATTCTGAAATTACATTTATCATCAGCTTTTTATGGATGGTCAATTTGTAAATTCAATATGAATACAGATGACTATTGTTTCCATGCTTAAATCACATGAAATGTCCTTCCTCAAAGATGTTGCTCCAATTTTTACCCACCACCAAACGTCAAGTATCCCGAGACCACAATGTGGTCAGTCAGTACAGTATAGGTCATTGCAAACCTTGTACATGTTTAATACCTTGTCATAAGGTGACAATTATGTGACACCTGAACAAAGACCACTGATTACAGACTTTATTAGACCTGTCTGAGATACTATTATTTATAGGTTATATACCTTAATACATCAGGTCCATCTCATTCCACCGAGACTTTAATCAAAAGAGTGAGTAAGTGATTTTTGGTTAATGTCAACTCAGCAATTTTTCAGCTATATGTTTGGTTGGTTTATGGTGTTTAATGCCACTTTTGACAATATTTCAGTTATATCGTGGTAGTCAGTTTTATTGGTGGAGGAAACCGGAGTACCTGGAGAAATCATCGACCTGTCACAAGTCACTGACAAACTTTATCACACAATGCTGTATCTAACACACCTCGTCAGCAGCGGGATTCAAACTCACAACTTTAATGGTGATAGGCACTGATTGCACAGGTAGTTGTAAATCCAACTACTGTATGATCACAATCTTGATGGTGCCTCAAAAGAATATGTGATGATACATATATATATATTGAATATGCATCCATAATGGATGAATCGGTTCTCATCGGAGGGTCTGGGATCATTGGCAATTCAAAATTTTCAATTAACAAAGGGGTATAATAAGAAATTAAAATATCTTTTTTTGGTCGGACGGGAGACAAAACATTTCTTTCGAGAACAAAATTCCCACCTCTTATTCCAAGTCTCCAACACCCCCTAAAAATAAAATGGTTGGTGCCCATGTCACTATTTGTTTCTGACAATATTTATTCCTATGTTCTTCTTTTTTTTCTTTTTTTATAGGCTTCCTGAGTCTGCAAACAAAATATATGTCTTGCATTGATAAAGGAACTGGTAAAAATATAAAATAATACTTGCAAGAAAAACACAAAAAGATGCCTATATACTAATTTTAAAATGTTCTTGATGTGTATCAACGGAATGTCCAGAGACCTCAGACTGGTTTAATTGACCTTGGTTGTCATTATAAAAGGATCCAGTTACTGTCTACATAAGGTAGATCTATAGCAATTGTCATACTTCACTGACTTTGAAAGATGTTCTCACTGTCACCTTGGGTGTATATTGACAAAAATAAATAGAACAATTGACCAGTACCGGTAATTCAAGTGACATCACAATGATCATATGATCAGGACAAATATTCATATTAAATTCCAAAGATTTACTTTAAAAAAAAAAAAATCCCTTTTTTATCAATAAAATTTTAATGTAATATTTTTTTTTATCTAATTAAACCAGATCTAGACTCTACCAGGCTCTCAAGATTTAAAATTGTCAAATGTATCAAACATTGTGCTGATATCTCTATTAAACAATGTTAATGTCCAATCCTGTAAAGATTGCATTGTTTAAAATTTGCTTTATGCAATTCCAACAGGTTTCCATGATACATCATGTAAACAGTGACAACCATATCAGATTTCTGAACAGGACCAAAAACACAAACTGTGAGAACTATCAAATTAATACTGATGTACTGCTTAGGTCATTGTTAAAGTATTGTGGTTATTGAGAACTGTGGCTCCAGATGAACATTTTTTCCATTTGGTAAAAATAATATATCCTGCAACTATTGAATTTCAGATTGGTATAAAAAAAAAATTGGAAGAGGATTATCTAAGGAACATTCATGCAGCATGACTTAAAATGTTGGAGAGAATTCATAAAAAACAAACTTTGAAGCAATCTTCCCATATGGTCATATATATTGAGCCATATTGGATTTCACTTGGCATCAAAAACATGAATGTGGTAAAAGATTTTCCAAGGAACATTAATGCAACATTTCCTTTCAAATGTTGAAATGAATTCAGAGTAAAAAAAGCTTAAATACATTTTTCCCATATTAAAATAAATCCTGTACAAGAACTAGAAGTGGCAGCAATCTTGGATGTCAATATACATAATATATTTAATATTTTCTCCACAGTGGCGTTCAATCATTAACTATGTCAAGAAGTGGGAACTATTTTGGTTTTCTGATCAACACCAAAACCAACAAAGCTGTGAAAAGTTTACAGATAATTATGTCATTAAGTGATGGCAGTAGAATGAACAGATGGCCCAAAGGACAAGCGAGCTAAAAACAATATTCCTTAGTCGACAACCCTCTAGTAAAGCACCTTCCAATGAGAATTCATTTAAAGTTTAGTTTCTATTGGCATAGTAGTTTTAGAAAGTAAACTGAAAAGTCTCCTAAAGGCACAACAGATGATGATATACACAAAGTGATGATAATTAAGAACTCACACAACCCTTAGGGTACAGTGAGCTCAAATTTAATACATTAGGAACATTCATGTATGTAGTCAAAATATGAAAATTACACTGTTAAATGATTTTCTATTTTAATATCCTGATCTGATATCACGAGAACAGAACATTTTTGAAATTACGTGGACCCTTACATGTCTTCTACCTTTTTTATTTACCAATTAAAAATTCAACAAGGAACTGTTTTTCTTCAGTCTTTTTTTTTTAAACTGTCATATCTACTGTATTGAAACAAATATAACAATGTAACCATTTATCAGTAATTTATACACTTTTTCTTTGACTCCACCTTGGGATATTGTCAGTATTAACAGACTGAGTCAGTGTAACATCAAACCGTTATGATGTTGCTATAAAAAACAATAACAATGAGTTTTGAAGTCTTGACATACATTATCACAGGTATCACACTCTGTACCCCTATCAGATTCTATGATATTAGTGATAATGTCTGTTTCCACCTTCAGAACTAGCTTTATAATATATATATATCATTCAATCTAATATTGCTGTTTAAAATAAATAGTATATTTAATTGCTTTATTGTGTATTCCTATCAAAACATGTTGTCCCATTAAGCCAATAAGGTATTTACTAATACAGTTTGTAGAAATCAACAGGGTGCATCTTAGTTATGGATATATACTTTGTATGTTATATACATGTATAGAAAATTTAAATGGTGCTCTCAAAAAAAAATATTGGAAGCTACGTAAGTCGGTTAAAATTTGCAATAATTCAGTCAAGGTACATTTGCATGTATCGGTATGAAGCTGTGTGTGAAGGTTAAAAATGTACAAATTTTGAAATAGATCCAATAACTGCCAAAGTCATAAAGTTGGTTATCATGCCATCATAATATTATGTAATATATTTTTTTTTTTGTGTTTCTCTATACCACGCATTACAACCCCATTATCTCCATTCAAGTCTGAATACACAAACAAATATAGATCCATGTGTAGTTTACAACCAAGTCAATTGTATTATACTGTAAATAATAACAGCTGATCTACCACTGCTACATTACAATGTAAATTAATATTATTATTTGTGTCCTGCAATGATTTCAACTTTATTTCTAATTCATTATATTTCATTAATATCAAAACAAACTTTTTTTTTTAATCAAACAAAAAGCTGGAAAATTTATTTGTTAGTTTTTTTTTAATACCAGTGGACTAATAAATATAAATGCAGTATCATTCATCACATTTATATAATCAAATAGAAAGCAAGTTGAGTTTTGAAATTTGTCAAAATTTATTTTGCCTTCTTTTCAGTTGTATAATTCCCCTAAAATATTATTAAAGTTTTTCTCTACTGTTCTTGTTCAGAAAACTAATTAACAACAAATGAAGTAACAGCAGTGACAAATTGAACCACAATTGCAACAAAACTTACTTTTTATCATATGTCACTAAATGATTTATAATTTACATTACCCAGAATTCAATTCTCAGATTATATCCTCAAAATTTTTAATTTAGAACTTTTTTGTTTTACAGCTGACAGAAACAATTCTTCATACTTTTTTTTTCTTTAAAAAAATGTCCTATAGTTTTTGACTGATAACATTTCCCTTCAAGAAAAGGAATTTCCAGCTCTGAAACATTGGAAAAACCTACTTGTTTCCCTCCCAAAACAATAATCAAAGAATATAACAACGAAATGGATGGACCAATTATATCATTTGTTTGATAATCCTGTTGTAAAATATTGCATGGTGGGTAATTTTTTATAGAATCTCTTGGTCAGTCATATGCATTTATTTCTCAGACATATTAAATTTTATATACAATTTTTTTCTCTCAATAATAATCAAAGTCTAACTACAAACTTCTAGAAAATAATAGACAATTCTATATATTTAAATACAAACCACAAACTTCTTAAGATCTACAACAGAATTCCATTTCATTTTTAGCTGTTCCATGAAAATTTTGTAATAAAAACAATGGTAAATGTATGTAGGTGGTTATAGGTATGCAGATTTACCTTCGTCACAAATGTAAACAATTCTTGGTCATAAATGATCATAAAATATTTCATTTCCACATGTGTAAATAAAAGTGCAAAGATTGTTATACCAATATATAGATACATATATCATTACATAAATCATTGAATGAAAGATTAAGAATTATTAGATAGTATGGGAACTACAAAGCTTTAGTGTTTCGGCTAGACTTTGAAATCTTCAGGACAATTGGCAGTTTTATCAAAATTTCTTCAGGACTTTCTTTAATAATTAAAACTAATTTTTATAAAGTTCTTCAGGGTAATTTGAGAAATAAGTAGGCAAACGTCCTGAGATCGGTGCCTAGCTGAATCACTGCTTTAAAAAAAAAAAAAAAAGGATAAACCCATATCAAAACAGTGGCATTCTTATGGTATTAACCTAATTTAAAATTATTGTCCTATTAACCTAATTAAATAGGTTTTGCCCTATTAACCTATTAAATATAGTATTAATTAATCTACCTATGGGGTAGATATATTGCATACTTCCAATGTCACTTGTTTTAATCCAAGAAAGGGCATAAGTTGACACAGCAACACTGACAGGTGAAGATGCCAGATTACTTCATCATGATCACACTAAATATTTCTAGATTTACAACTTTCTCTTAGAAAAAGGGTCACATGGGTTCAAGTCCTGTTACCCATCTCAGTTCAGGTGAGTGGGGAGAATGATTTAAAAGTTTTTTTGTTGTTTTTTTTAAATCAAAATACATGTATGCATAATCGGAATGAATAGGTTAAAATAAAAAATTCACGGACAACTTGGATGGAGTGTTGAAAAAATTGCCATGCAGCTGCACTTAAAATTTGGGCTCATTTTGACTTGATATGAAGCAATAATGGTCAATCAAAGAAATTTCTGATCATAGTAATGGCAGCCATCTTTGAATGGAGGGTGGGGCTGTCTGACACAATTTCAAAAAAAGAAATACTCAAGTACTACCCCAAGCCAAATCTGATTTAATTTCGTTCAGTGGGTTCTAAGAAGATATCAATGTGATTTATTTTTATCCAAATACATGTTAAATTTGCCTAATTCATGAAAATTCATTGCCACACATCTGCAGTTAAAATATGAGCTCACTTTGGCTTATTTAAAGTAGCAATAGACAATTAAAGAAATTTTTATTTTTAGTAATAGCTGTGATTCTAAATGGAGAGCTGAGCAGCTGTCACAGACAATTTTGAAAGGGGAACCACCTAAGGCCCATCCCAACAAATCAAAGCTTGGTTTGGTTTAATCTCTGTTCAGTCACAAAGGAGAAGATTGCATGACTTGTGAACAGCTTACAACCTACAATGTACGAATGAACAGATGCCCAGTGATGGCAAAAACTCACATGGCCTTTGGCCAGGTGAACTAAAATTTACAAAAGCTAAATAAAGTACAGTAATTTCTTATTTACCTTCACATTTTGCATGTCAGCAATTACACTTGTAAATTACAATCATTTTAACCAGAAAATCAATAAATATATATCACATTTCACATCTTACATTGTTTTTAGTTCTACTTGACACAGCTCATAAGAGGAAATTAACTTTATATATATTTTCCTTGTAAAATAATCATTGACATATGGAAATATGTTTGGCAAATGGAAAAATTATGTGATAACTATTTTTAATTAATTATTCCCCTTGTTAGTTCGAGGACTCTTTATGATGATAAAACAGAAAATCTATTATTTGATTAAGTGAAACATTTAACTTCTTAGTTTTAATGAAACAAAGCTTTTAAAGAAATCAAAAAGAACATGATAGCTTGTTCATTGATTTCTAATATTTGCTAAATTACATTTTAAAGGAAAAATTTCTAAACTTCTTTTTAAGTGCATGTCCATGAGAAAACCATGCAAACCACCTAAAAACTTATACAAAGAGTATTACAGTTGTTTGACTTTTTATGTATTTTCTGTAAGAGACCATGTTAGACGATTAAAAATAACTAAATACAAAATCTTCTTTTAAAATGGTCGTGTTAGGTTTATGGTGTTTAACACCACTTTCAACAATATTTCAGTTATATCGTGGTGGTCAGTTTTATTGTTGGAGGACACCGAAGTACCCGGAAAAAAACCACTGATCTGTTGCAAGTCACTAACAAAACTGTATCACATAATGTTGTATCAAGTACACCTCGTCTGACTGGGGTTTGAACTCAAAACTTCAGTGGTGATAGGCATTAATAATTACATAGGTAGTTGTAAATCCAACTACCATACGATCATGACCACGACAGTCCCTTCTTTTAAAATGACCAATGCAACTAACTGGACTGTATAATGAGCAACACAGCGAGCGTCTTATAAGAAACTGGAACTGTTTATCTTAGGCGAGCACCTAGGTTCATCCCAAGAATTTTGGTGGGGTCTAGATCTGTCTTGCTTATTTTTTTTTTTTCTGTGTAGTTTTTCTTTTGTATGTCTTTGTTCTTTTTCTTGTAACCAATACTGCCTGTTTGTCTATGGATTGTCTATTCTTGATTGCCCCTGCAGTTTTTCACTTAACGTTTATTTATTATACAACATAAAAAAAATGCTTTGTTGAAAAAAAAAAATAACTGCCAAATTCAGATAAAAATTGATTTAACAATTATCTCGATGAAGACCATTTTTGTCTATGGTAATATGATTTACCATAAATAATAGTGCAAAATATAGAGAAAAAACATCAGAATCCTACAAGGATATTAAAGAAAGGACAAATTACCCACAAATCAATAGTTGCAGGAAGACGGGAAGTCTCTTTAACCTAATAACTTCTCTCCTGCGTTAGTTTTTATAGAAATGTCATCTCCATCTGAGTAATTACGGCCATGTCACATCATTAGTGTTAAACCCGGTATACACGATGCAAGTTTTGCATCCAAGTCTCCATTCAAGTTTCTTGAATTCAAGTTTTTTGATCGTGTATACCACACAAGAAACTTGAATCAAAAAACTTGAACGGACTTGGATGGAATAGAAATGCATCCTATTTTTTTTTCAACTTGGATGGAACTTGGATGGAGATTGGCCAATCAGAAAACAGAATCCTTATCAGCATCAATCTGTGAATGTAAATAATAACAACTACACGTGTTGTGCGAAGATGGCGGGAAAAGAGGAAACTCCAAAATGTAGGAAAAAGACAGTTACATGGACTAATGAAATGATTGAAGATCTAATATACTTCATAGAAATACATCCCATCGTTGCCTTCGAAGCCATTTACGAGCCCATGTTGACCTCTTTTTGGAGCTTAATCTCCTTCGCAGTACACTTGTACATAATAATGCAATACAAAGGGCAGCACCCTCCTCTCCTCCCAAAAATGTCATTTTGTTTGTTGTATCTCCCGCCAAAACTTGTGTGTATTCATCAAAATTTCTTGCATCAAGTATACACAAACTTGAATTCAAGTTTTCTTGATCCAAGTTTTCTTGAATGGAGACTTGGATGCAAAACTTGTATCGTGTATACCGGGCTTTATATACAAGTTTAAGTGATGCCTTCCATCAAAATCTCTCACGATAATCAATATTAAGTGATGTGATATCTAACTATGTAGACAACAAACTGACCTGACATAAAAAAAATCTGTCAGAAAAATAAGAATTTATTATAAAAACTGATATATAAAAAAAATGACTTGTTAAATGACCAGATACAATATTACATGCAGGGCTTTCAATATTTTTAAAGTGTACCAGTACTTCACTATTTACATGCAGCACTTTTCCTTAAAATGTGAAAAATTTTCATGAATATCTTTATGCAACACTCTTTGAAATTAGGAGTTACCAATTACCATTTAAGTGGGTAGAAGTACCTGGCACCGTCCCTAATTGAAAGGTCTGTACATGTACTTATTCAATACATTTCAGTGGGAGTTGGAACATTTCAAGAATTAATAGGATTAGAATCTTGATAAATGCATGCATCCTAACAATCGACAGTGGCTTGACATTTAGGACACTTAACTTCATTTACTGACCAGTGAAAACTATTCTGAGTTAAACCAGGGTGTCTAAATGAATGAATGCATCCTTACAACCCAGAGTCAGTGTCTTGACATACACTGATATAGAACATTTTAACTTCCTTTACTGACCAGTAATGGACATTGTGAGTGACATCAGAGTGTCTAAATAGTCAGTAAATGTACTAGTAATAATTCACCATGACAGACTTCAATTTGATTTTATAACTCTATTAACTCAAGTCTAAATCAAAAAGAGTCTAAATATACTTGATGTATCATCCATTTGACCTTTTGAATTAAGTTATGTTCAACCTACCTAGCTACAGGACAGGATTAACAGCATTTAATGCTATTAGATGGAGGAAAAATAACATTATGAAAAGAAATTAAGAAAAATATTTCATCAAATTTTAAATGCTTTAAGCATCTTCTAATATCACATTACAGCATTACCTAAAAAACCAAACCATAATTTTATTTTAAGAAATTTGTTTAAAATGACAGGATTTTTTGCAGAGGATATTATAGGCCTTGCCTGTTGTCTATTCCATTTGATGTAATCAATTAAAGATTTGAAAAGGAATTCTGACAGTTAAAATGTATGTCTTCTTGAAATAAAATATGATCTGATTCCCAATACTATCAGTGAACAACTATACAAAAATCTCAACTACGTCAACAATATTAGTGTTTGAAATCGGAAGAAATTTCAAAATGAATCGTTGGTTCACTGCAAATAGATATAACTAATCCTTGATCATAATGGGAATATGAACAGTTCCCTGTACTGCCTATGTTAGGAAAATATCCGTACTTTTGGCAATTGTCCTTTGATCTCACAGAGTGACATTGTCAGCATCAATGAACTGATTCTGATACTGAAAATTATCAGTCCATGTGACAACAATTACACTATGACTTTACAAATAAAAACAATAATGTCAATTTTGAAGATCTTGACATACATTATTACAAGTATCACAGCTTGTCCTATCAGACTCGCTGCTATACTAGTGACAGTTTCTGTCTCAATCTTCAAAACTGCAATATATACAATAAAACCTGCCCATGTGGTCACCTCTATCAAGAAGTCACCTGTATCAAAAGGTCACCTTTTTCTTGTCCTGTCATAGAAAATTTCATATGAATTGAACCTCTTTTAAGAGGTCACCTGTCTTAAAATGCCACTTTTTCTTTGTCCTAAAGGTGACCTCTTAATACAGGTTTGACTGTATATAGTATTTATTAATATTTTCCATTTTCTTTTATCTTAAAACATATTTTACTTCATCTGTGACATATTTGTTCATATAATTATGTATATAAGGTTTCAAATTAATTGAATATTTAATTTGAAGCTCGATGATAAATTTTCTGGTCGTAATCAACTGTTTTTTTATTTATTAAAATTGATTATCAGAACTAACCTAAACAATACCCTATAACAAAACTAATACAATCATATATATTCTTGGCATAATCTCCAATATTGCTGAATAACAACTATAAATATAGCTTTATTCTAGACATCATCAGATTATTGAATATGATTTATGTACATATATCTTCAGATAACCAGATACATGTAGACATATTTTGCTTTGTAATAGACATTGCTGACATGTTCCAAGTCATTTTCGTCTTTTACATATCTTTTACCTGTTGCAGTGTACAACTCCTCCAAAAAGATGAATCAAAATTAAATGCATAGCTCACTCTTAGAATGAGATCCCATACAGTAAATGAGTGCCTAGGGTATGCAGAAAGCAAAGTTCCTTGTATGTAAAATACAACCTGCAGCAACTACTAAATATTCAAGGGGGCCCTCGTGGTCGTGATCGTATGGTAGTTGGATTTACAACTACCTGTGCAATCAGTGCCATTCACCACTAAAGTTGTGAGTTTGAACACCGTTCATGGCGAGGTGTACTTCAAACTTGATACAACATTATGTAATAAAGTTTGTCAGTGACTTCCAACAGGTTGGTGGTTTATTCCGGGTACTCTGGTTTCCTCAATCAATAAAACTGACTGCCAAGACATAACTGAAATATCGTTGAAAGTGGCATTAAACACCATAACCCTAAACAACCTAAATGTTCAACACTAAAATGTTATGAGTGGCTATTGCAAGGTGATTTTTTCAAACCTTGTCCATTACATATATATATCCTCATTTTCCTGACAATGTAAACTTCTGCCCATAGGCCCACCATCCGAGAGCCATCTTTTTTTTTACATATTTTATATGTACATGATTTATTGTTTGTAAACATGATCTTGGCATGAATATAGCTTAAAAACTGCTGACTTGTCATTAAACAACAATCAATCAATCATTTACAAATCAAATTTAACTAATTGCCCAAAATATTTTTGACTAATTATTTGCAAACATTTCGACCATTAGCAAAATTAGCACCTCACAAAATCAAGATGAAAGAGAAGAAGTGTTATTAATCATGTGTTTCTAACAAAAGTATTGAGTGAATGAATTACGTCTTGACGAGATGATGATGATGAAGTCTGCTTTATACTAGACCAACACCCTGACTGAATTGGCTTTTTATCATGCTACATCATTGAAACAACAGTTTATAGACATGACACACCACTTGAACATGCCATTCTAATTTTGAAATAACTAGTCTAATTCCTTTATGCTGCTTGCTTAGGGGAGAAGCAACAAAATTCAATGCCCATTCTCTAGTCTTTGGTTTGAACTGACCAGGGATCAAACTCCTCATGTAAATCTTAACACTAAAAACATGCTCTTAAGCAAATATTAATAATAACTAATACATATTTATGCCTAGCCTCCCATACTTATTTTTTCATGTTGAACATGAAGAAAATCTTTTTTATTCTCACATAAATTTTGTGTTTTAATTGTAATTTTTTACAATGTAAGGCCTTCCATTAAAATTATTGGCTTGCTGTTTAAAGACCAGATCATCAAAATCAGCCCTACCCTCAAGAAACAGTTTTAAAAAAATTAATCAAGCATGTTTTTAATGCAAAAATATACCTTTTTGGAATCTTTGAAAAGAAAAAAGAAATTCCCTTGCTCCTACCCGCTTTCAAATTGTGGGTCGAGAAACAGTAAACCAACTACCGGTATTTTTTTAAGCATGGCCTAACGAAACGATGCAATGACTATATAAGAAAAAAGCTCTCCCTCTGAGTGACAGACAAAGAAATATAGCAACTGTTTTTTGGCATGTTTTTCGATACAATGTATCTTCATAACAATGGAAATACAATAATAATTCATTTCTTACCTAGTAAATTTGGTTTTTCTGGTCATGTTTTGACACTAATGAGGTCAGAGTGACTTCCCTTTTTTCTTGATTATTTTACCATATCTATATCTCAACTACTGTATTGGTTATACATACATTGGCTGGTTAAATTAAACTGATCGAGTCTCTCAGTACAACATGCAATATTTTTCCTAATGCATGCTATTGGAATCAAATTTGCTGTGACCCACTAAGATTACATTCCAGTTTTAGCTTCATATTGCCATGACACAAATTCCATTCTAGTTTTAGCTTTATATTAAAAATTGACATAGCTATGACATATTTGCATGTCAGTTCTAGCATCATTCTAAAATAAACTTTGCTAAATTTGAGATATAAAGCAAAACAATCAGTATAAAAGGGCTAAAACTAACAGGTCGTAAGCACTTTTGGTCCTCTCGTTTGGAAAAAAATATGGCCAGAATCCCCAACGTCAGTCAGAACCTTTCTTTTGTATCCAGGATAATTGTATTTAAATTTCAGAATGGTCGGCCAAAAAGAACTTTAGTTATTGTAAGAAAAAACGTCGACAATGATAATATTGATGCCAATAACGATACAATCGGACGATAATATGACCATAATGGGAATAGTGTTTATCAAAACAAAATTCATGGTCTCATTTTCCACATTCCTTCTTTAGTATCTATTTACATTTCTGAACAGAATAACTGGATCAACATGTATGAGAGGTCTTGACATCAACAGTTAAAATCAAAACAAATTTTATTTCATGTTTGTTTGTCTGAAAAATTGTATAAAAAGTTTAAATAATTGGTATCCTTAAAAAAATGAAACAATAACCGGTAACTACAGGTATATATGTTAATAATCATAGATGGTAAATTTGCAACACTATTTATATTCTGAAAAGGTTGTATAAATTATTTGACTACCAGCCCTGTGGTAGTTAATAATCTAGAAGCAGAGTTACAATTCAAGTTCCAAATAAGACGACTCTTACAGGTTGGTTTGGTTCGTTTATAGTGTTTAATGCCACTTTTGAACAATATTTCAGCTATATCGTGGCGGTCAGTTTTATTGATGGAGGAAAATGGAGTACCCGGAGAAAACCAAAGACCTGTTGCAAGTCACTGACCAACTTTATCACATAATGTTGCATCGAGTACACCTCGCCATGAACGGGGTTCGAACTCACAACTTCAGTTGCGATAAGCAATGACTGCACAGGTAGTTGTAAATCTAATTACCATATACAATTTTATTGGTGGAGGAAACCAGAGTACCCAGAGAAATCCAATGTGCACTTTGAGAATAACTAGAACTAACTATTATAAATACCAGTCAAAGGAACACAATAGAGATGCTACAGTACATGTAAAGCCTGTCGACATTTCATATTATTACACTGCTAGAATTTGGCAGGCATTGGTCATCTCAGTTGCCTAAAATTTGCCACGCATAACTAGTTTAAAAATGTGACCAGAGCAACCAAATTCTGCATGATTACTTTAACAAAAACTTTTAGTTTTGTTGAATCAAGGCAACAAAAGAAAAGTTTTAAGCTACCAAAGGAGTATTCAGAAGCCGTATATCGCATAAATAACAATTTTCTTAATTTCAAGCACAGTCGTTCGATAACTGTTTTTCTGTCATATAAATATGTGACATTTTACAGTGACCTCATTTTGTTCCCGACAATGTACAGAATATTCCTACACTACAAGAAAATCCTATTATTTTCTCCATCAATATAAATCTTAGGAAACTACAGCATTCAATAATAAGATCAATTAGACATGCCCAGTGGTATATCTGTTCTGGTCATTTGGATGTTAAGCCTATTACATTACATCAGTAAAAGTCGTCTTCATTTTCTATATTAGTATGGTAAACATAAAGTTGGGTTGTCGTAACGATGTTCAATCGTATTAATTCCTGTCTGTGACAAGGTAAACTTGGTCGTTTCCCATATTAGTATGGTAAGCATCAGGTGGGGTTGTCGTAACAATCTTTGATCATATTAATTCTTTTCTGTGACAAGGTGTATGTACTTGGTCGTTTTCCATATTAGTATGGTTTTAGCATAAAGTGGGTTTGTAACGATCTTCGATCATATTAATTCCTGTCTATGGCAATGTGTACTTGAAGCGCTTCAATTGTATCAATGAAAAATGGGTCAGTTATTTGTAGCTCTTCTCCACCAATAAAACTGAACACCACAATATCACTATAGTATTGTTTTAAATGGCGTCAATCAACATAATTTCAATAATATTCATTAACAGGTGTTTTTCAAGAAGAAAGGCTTAAATGAGTGCGACTGTAAATCTGTCAAATTGAATTCAACTTGTTGGATGATAACATTAGGTGTCATATCTTAAGATGCCACAATATAGCTGAAATATTACTAAATTTGGCATTAAACACCAATCAATCGATGCATTATTGCAAAAGTTGAAAATAAACACCAATCTATCAATCCAATTTTTAAGCTAGTATAAATATTTAAGCAAACTTCAAGGTTTTGGATCAATCTTGATCAATAAATAAAAGTAAAACTAGAATCTCATTGGTCCATACTTATACCTAATTGTTCTTCAGATATGTAATCAGATATCAATCATGATCATAATACAAATGGAGAATTTAATGTAACAAGTGAAATGTAAAATATACTTCCTTATAATTATCACGGTTGTCACATAAAAACATCATATAATTCTTATAAAATTGTATTTATTGGTCTGCAGAAAACAGAAGGAAACAGAGCTTTAATTTTATGTCCAATTAATTGACATATTCTGATAAATATTTGTCTGAAACTAGTATTACTGTGAGCTGTTCTCACTAAGATATAACCCCCGCTCCCCACATCTGTCCAACCTATTTCCATAACCAAAACATTACTGATTGTTCCGACCAAAAATGAAAGGGACCTTCCTCTCTTCACCGGTAAGCTGCTGATAAAATGTCAAAACATTCTGAGAAACACTACTCAAATTATCATATGACATAGGGTAAAAATCCTATTTTCTGTCATATCAAGTCCAATAACTCTGGAACAGCAAAAGTGAAAATCGTCAAAAATGAAAAGGATCCTCCTCTCTTCACCGGTAAGCTGCTGATAAAATTTCAAAACATTCTGAGAAACACTACTCAAGTTATCATACGACATAGCGTAAAAATCCTATTTTCTGTCATTTCAAGTCCAATAACTCTGGAAAGGCAAAAGTGAAAATCGTCAAAAAAGAAAGGGATCATTCTCTCTTCACCAGTAAACAGCTGATAAAATATTAAGATTCTAAGAAACACAACTCAAGTTATCGTACGACATAGGATTTGTCTACAGACGGACATGATAAAACCAGTAAACCCCCCTACAACTTCGTTGTGGGGGGTATAATAAGGATCATGGCTTCTAAAGAGTACCCAAAAAAAAGAAGAAAAAAAATGGCTAATTTTCTCTTTTTTTTTCTATAGTATATATTTTCAAGGTAAAAGTCGTCTTACAATATTACTGGACCCAATTGTACTATGAACATATGGTATACATGTAAGCTCATCTCCTTAGACGATACAATGTAATGCTAGAAAATCAAAATTCACCCAAGACAATATGAAAGATGGTAATATCTACATGTACAACATACATAAAGGGAAGGGAAAAAAACAGAAACCCTATCTGATTCTCACAATCAAAGAGACTGGACAGGAAGTGGCAAGGGAGACAAATCTTTCAAAGTATAGTATACATGCATGCACTAGCAAAATTGTTCTTATTATTTTTTTTTAAACAAGTTCTCCATTGACCTCATCTTCATGCAAAATGATAGATATAGTATTCCAGTTTAACATTCATATTAGTGTATGCTTGATTTGGTTTATGCATGTTCATCGTCATCTTCAGGAATTTTTAAGCTATATCGTGACTAACAAACTTTTTTGGGAGCAAAGCAGAGACAGCTATAGAGAACTGCAGGTGAAACACTAGACCTTGGGTAGGAGTCTGGAACCCATAACACTGGAGGATGGTGGGTATCTGAGTGTAAACTGGTGTCAATGGTGTTAGCCTTCTGAACAGAAGTCAATGACCTTAACCACATGGCCACTGAGGCCCCTCCATACTAGCATACAGATATATTAACTAACATGTATACCAGAACATCAAACTACAGACATGGACAATGGCCATCTTATATAATTATATACAAGTACATGTATTTTGCATATATTACCGGGACATCGAGCATTCATACCACCTGTTTCAGAAATACTAAGATACTACAAAACTCTTAGCTTATTACTAACATCAAATGATTTCCACCAACTATATAATCGGTAGAGACAAAACATGCCTTTTTGGTCAAAAATAGTTAAAAAAAACTTGAACACCAAAAAAAGACATTTGTTGATATATTGTTAGGCCAAGAAAAAATACCTGTGTTTCCATTATCATTCTTCAAAAATGTAAAGTAGGTAGGGGGGTAGGCAAAACATTTTTTACTTCTTTTTCATTTTTACCTACTGTAAACAGCTCTTATATTATCCACACCCCTTTTTGCTCTCAAAATCTCAAAAATGTAGGTTATACAGGGCAGTGATATGGTTTTAAAGTGTTTGTCCAAAAATGGCAATAAAAATTCTAGCGTCTACCCTAAAATTTAGCTTAGGGTCAGTAATGTTAGCAGAAACATGTGTATTTATTTTTGGCCTTGTACATCAATCACACTGATAACTTACAGAATTAGTTACATCTGTCATTACATTAACATCATTATTATACAGTTTCATTTCCTATATCACCAGGTACATTTGTCTGTTTTTATTCCTGAAATAAATCGTCAAAATCAAATATAGATTCATTTCGACTACAAACTAATATGATCAATGAAACAAACACATTCCCACAGTCTGAATCAATAAATTCTATATAAATATATATAATAGTATGGCAACTGGCAAAAAAAAACTTTTTTGTTGAAATATCTAAAATCCCAATCTCCAAAATTAGAATTGTACGTAAACTAATCTAGCTGACTTGCATTACTATTTATTATCAAATCGATGTTAGGGGTCGTCTTGGTCGTAATCGTATGGTAGTTGGATTTATAACTACCTATGCAATCAGTGTTTCCCACTCATGGTGAAGTGTACTCAATACAACATTATGTGATAAAGTTTGTCAGTGACTTGCGGCAGGTCGATGGTTTTATTGAAATATTGTTGAAAGTGGCGTTAAGCACCATAACCCTAACCCTCATATCAATGTCGTCTCCTCATGAGACATATTGTAACATTTGACAATCTGTACATGTCATTATGATACTCTACAAGATAATAGAGGATACTTTTTCAGTAATCATCATCAACATCATTAAAATTATCATTTTATTTTTTCAT
This sequence comes from Bathymodiolus septemdierum, assembly GCA_963383655.1. Lineage (NCBI taxonomy): Eukaryota > Metazoa > Mollusca > Bivalvia > Mytilida > Modiolidae > Bathymodiolus > Bathymodiolus septemdierum. The sequence continues at coordinate 42,725,772 of OY726522.1, forward strand.
TAACAGCAAGTTGGGACAAATATCATTCAAACATTCCTTATTTTGTCCTACTAAATTGATTACATGTAATTAATTATTATAAGATACAATATATAATGTACATTACCTCATAAAATATTTATGGTTGTTTTAAATATCTACAAGACAGAATTCTTAGTCTCAACATTCAGGATTCTTGTACAATATTTTCACCTGAAAATAAAAAGTATTTGGTCAGCTAAAAATGGAAAAAATCATGGATTTTGAACATTTCAATAATATAATTGTATATGTGTTCTTTCGAAGTAAATTTGTAGGAATTTTAGGAATTGTTTCATATTAAATTCACCCATATTTTTCTTTCTGGACATGTACAGCCTTGTATAATTTATAATTAATAATGATAAACATTTTGTAGCACTTTCATGGCCATGATAGTACTAATTAGTGCCCATCACCACTAATCATAAGAATTTATTCACACCCATGACAAGGTGTACTTTATTTACTCAATAAAATAAAGTTTGTCAGTGACTTTTGGCAGGTTGGTGGTTTTCTTCTGTTTCCTGCAACAATAAAACTGACCATCACAATATACATGTACATGTAAGTGAAAGATTGAAACTGAAAGTGATGCTAAACACACATAGCTATATGTACATTGTATAACCATTTCTAATTTTAGATCCTCCAAGAATTGTAACAACTTCAAAACTTCTAATACCAGATTAAAATGTCATAATATGAGATTTAGTATATATAACTTCTGCCATTTCCATCAGATATGTATCTCATACAACCCAATAAAAAGATGTTTTCTTACTGTTATTTTGTCATTTCAATACAATGTCTATCACATCATTGTTAATCAACACAAGAATTTCTCGGTAAAATTACAATTAATTAAAGAAAAGCAACAAAAAAACTTAATCTTGAAAAAATATGTTGCTCAATTTCATCTTGCAATTGTTTACTTTTTATATAATAATAAGATGTAAATATTTCTGTCCACCACGCCCAACAATCAAATCATTGATATCCGGTACAGCAGATTGATTAATGTTTATTTTTTATATTTACATGTACTTGAATGCTACAATAGATTATGAATTCATCTGTCAACACAAATATGCATAACAAGTTCACCTCACATTTCATATGCACAAGGTGCAACTCAATGACGAATATTTTCCCATTATTTTGATCTATAAATATAAATCAGACATGTTTACATTTTGTATATAACATCAACTATGTACTATATATATATATTGTATATATGGAAACATCATGCTGTATATATGCATAGAAATGTTTATAAGTTTCATTGACATTATTAGTGGCTGATTAATATTACCCAATATTTTACAGTGTCAGTTAAATTAATCAAATGTGTAATCTGGAAATGTATTCTGAAAGGCATCTTGATCCAGTGAATTGAGTCATTTGTTAGTATACAGTAACCAAAGGCTCACTTGAGCCTTCAGCATTTATCTTTTTCATTTTCAAGAAGACCACCAATTATATAACAGCAATTTTTTTCTCTCGACCATCTTAAAAAATTAATGACGACAGACAGACAGACACAAAATGATACTGCATGCATAAGTTCACTTGGTTGAAGGTTTAACAAGTTGGAAAGATCTACTCAGTGTTTCAGCTAGACTTTGAAATCTAGAGGACAATTGCCATTTTTATCAAAATTTCTTCAGGACATTCTTTAATAATTAAACACATTTTTATAAAGTTCTTCAGGACAATTTGAGAAATAGGTTGGCAAATGTCCTGAGACCAGTGCCAAGCTGAATCTCTGACTACTTGTCATTAACCCTGAATATATAAATGTACATTTAAGAATAAACAATTGCATGTGCCCATATTTGTATTCGACATCACTAATAAAGTAGTCAAAATGATATTCATCAATACACAATATAGGTACATTGTCGGTAAATATAAAATTTATTTGTACGAGCTTTAGAAACAGGCAGAATAGCGAGCCTTCGGCGAGCTTTTCAGGCCTGTTTCGCAGCGAGTACAAATGAATTTTATATTTAACGACAATGTACGTATATTGTGTTTATCCTGCAATGTCAAAAAAGTCGGAAAACTTGTCAGATTTAAACAAAAAGGACAGAAACAAGCGTCATTCCTCGCTTTTCATAAATGTTGTCAAGGGTGTCTTCTTCGTGGTCCGCGTTACATTAGTACCAGTTTCATACTTGTCTGCGCCCTCCGCTGTACATAGCTACAGGGTACCAGGAAAGTTTATTCGTAGGCTGAAAAGTTTATTCGTCTAGTACGAATAAAGCAAAAATTTATTCGCATAGCATATTTGTACAGCAAATGTACTGATTGCAGGATAAAGTATATTAAATGGTTAATTTAGAAACCAGTTTTTATGGAATAAATCAAAACTATCACTTGCTTTGCTTTTATATATATAAATTACAAACCACATTGATTCTTTTCATACAATGTCATACAAAATGTACCTATATAAATTGTATAAACATTAAATGTCTTTTCAAATATTTGCATTGGAAATGTCATTTTCCCATCCAATTTGAATTTTACTTTTTAATAGATGGATTTTTTAACCGAATAATAAGGACCTAAAATAGAAATGTCAAATATACAGCTAAGTCGGCCAATATTATATAAAGTACCTCTGTGTTATGGTCACAGATCAAGGGTTTTCATAAAAAGGTTTTCCAAGCTCGCTTTTAAGACCAACCTTAGTCCTATAATTCTGCCTATTTTTCCCCAACAGTTTTGTACGATTTATAAACATTGTATCAAAGTTCTGGGTATATGGGTTGCCTGCACCTGTATTGCTCATCAGGAATAACTTATGTTAATAATTACTAATTTTTTTTGGTTAAAATAGACAAACAGCAAATTTAGTTCAGAAACAAACACTATATATTAATCTGTATCATGTAGACCTACAAAAAATGTATTTGTATATAATTTTAGCCCAATATGGTTCAATATTTAAAGAAGTTTGAGTCTTTTGAGAGAAAAAAATTCAGTACATGTACTGGGAGATATTTTGGATTGAAATGTCACTTAAGGATAATACATGTATCAGCAAACAGTGTCACATTTGAAGTTTTAATTCAAGGGGAGGTAATTATAACATTTAATTTTGACAGATGCTGCCAGTTTTGTACATGGATAACACCAAGGAGCAATATCAATAACAAACTTCTAAAACTATTGGTATCATCAGACATCTTATAACATAGGATAATTGTCCAAGTCAAGCTTTATGTTATTATTTGAAAAAGTGTATGAAGAATATAGTAACAATTGTTTTGTGGGTCTGAGGCCCCTTTATTTTTCATTTTTTGTATCCCTTGTGGAAAATATCAAAATTCTGAAATTCTAACAACAAAAACATACAATTGACCCAATGAGCTTCAAGTTTTTGCTATACAATTTAAACAAGAAATGTGTGCATCACAAAATATGCCCATTGTCAAAAATTCTATCTATAGTAATGGTGACCTTTGACCTAATGACCCCAAAATAAATAGGGTTCTTCCTCTTCCACAGGGCAATCATGTGGTCAAGTTTGGTAAAGATCCAATATATATCATCAAATCTTTCGTTTCCCTATGTCTTAGGTTTCTCTCTCAATTTCTTTCTATATTGACTGAGATCTCTAGATCTTTGGCATTTATATATCCATGCATTATCCCCTCCCTTTTTTCCAATTTTGGCAAAAGTGGGGGATAAAAAACATAAGATGACCAATGTCATAATGGCTAATTAGCTAAAAATGAACCCTGCCCACATAGATCTGCCCTTTAAAGTTAAATTATATATGAAATATTTTGAGAAAATGCAAATTAAACCAGGGTCTAACCTAGCTATCCACACTCTGTTTGGGTTCAAGCAAGTTTGCAGAAAAAGTTTTTTTTAATCACATGACCATTAGGGTCATATATTTGAGCCATTGTCATCAATTTGCATCTGTCATCATCATCTGTACACTTTTTCAATTTCAATCTACTTCAAACTCACTTGGTCAATTAGAACCAAACTTGGCAGGAATGTTAATTTTGGTGATAATTTTAAACTAGAGGCTCAGTGGGCTGAGCCTGTGTCACTCACCTTTCACTCTGCTTTGAGGAAACTTAATACAGAACATTCCATATGTGCTTCCCAACATGTTTCGGTTCATTTGGCCAAGCAGTTTCAGAGAAGAAGATTTTTAGAAATCAACCAACCAGTAAAAAGAATTGCCTATGGCAGCCATGTTTGTTAACAGATCGGGATGGAATGAGCAATCTTTATAGAGGACCTTCCATAGATGCTTCCTACCAAGTTCTGGATCAATTGGCTAAGCAGTTTCAGGGAAGAAGATTTTTAGAAATCAACCAATTAGAAACAAGAATTGCCTGCGGTGGCCATGTTTGTTAACGAATCTGGACGAAATGAACAATCTTAAATTCTTTATAGAGAATCTTCCATACATGTAGATGCTTTCTAACAAATTTCAGTTCATTTGGGAAAGCGGTTTCAGAGGAGAAGATTTTTTAGAAATCAACCAATCAGAAACAAGAATGGCCTGTGGTGGCCATGTTTGTTAACGGATTGGGACGAAATGAGCTATCTTTATAGAGGACCTTCCATAAATGCTTCCTATCAAGTTTCGGTTCATTTGGCCAAGCGGTTTCAGAGGAGAAGATTTAAAAAAAATTGGCCAATCAGAAACAAGAATTGCCTGTGGGGGCCATGTTTGTTAATGGATCGAGACAAAAAGAGCAATCTTTATAGAGGACCTTCCATAGATGTTTCCTACCAAGTTTCCGTTCATTTGGCTGAGGGGTTTCAGAGGAGAAGATAAAAATGTGAAAAGTTAACGGATGACAGACGATGGACGCCAACTTGTCGCCAAGTGATGGCAAAATCTCACATTGCCTTTGGCAAGGTGAGCTAAAAATACAAAGTTTCAGTTTTTATTTCTGTTCGGAAATTTAACATGACTGGCAATGTACATTGCTGAAAAGTTTGATATTTCAAATTAGCCATGTGATTTGGGAGCTGATTGAAATGTGAAAAGTTTACAGACAATGGACACAAAGTGATATATAATAATTTAATAATTGGTATATTGTAAAAAGAATTAGACAGAATAAGTGAAACTAATTAATGATATAAACAACAATCACTCACTTACTGAAACTAATGTGCCAGTATACTGACCTCACTGCCTCCTCAATTTGATATTAGAAATTGAACTCCCTAATTGTCTTATATAAATATTATAGGGCTCAATGTTCTAAGGGAATCCAATTAATTATGACCATGATGATATTTTGACCATCATTCATGTTTCATGAATATCAACTCACTTTTCAACAATTTCTGAAAATGGAGGTCAATATTCCATAGCATGATGAACCTCCTAATTATTATTTATGAACCATCAGTTTTCCATGGCAATCTTAAATGTCTATAATATAACAGATGGAGGGTAATCTTAACATCATTATTTTCTAATGATGACAAACATTATAGGGGGTTTTATTATTTTTCTGACATTGCAAATTACATACATTGTATACAATTAGTCTTGCATCCTGATTGTAAACAAACATGTATACAGAATTGGAAAGACAAATAAAAATGATGAATTAGTTTGTTTAAATTCCTACATAATTTTTCCTCCGAATTTTTTAACCAAACAAAATATGATTTTTAGGTAAATTACTTTTTGTGTTAAAATCTTTTAATTTTTTTATACAAAAAACATAAGTTAACTAGATACTACCTCTTTTTGTACATGTACGTGCTTATCTAATATTAGTAAATTACCCTAGATATTATAATATATGCACAAATTGGAAATATGATTTTGTTTTATTACATATATGTAATTTATATCTTATTTCTTCCGATATTTACAAAATTGTTTATACGGAATCAAGTTTCAATATTTCACAGCAATATTGACCTACTAGTATTAGATATAGAAATATTGAATTGTATACCAAAATGTTTCATTAAACAGGTTTCAAGTTGTATCACATATAATTATATGAATTAATATTTTATTTCTGATGCTATAATTATAACAACATAATCAAACTCTTTATAAAGAATCAAGTTTCCATAGTTCATGGCAGTATCAACCTGCTGAAGATGAAGAGCATACCAAAATATTAAATGAAAATGAACAAGGGGTGGTTCAATATAAACCTACATTATGAAAAGAAAGTTTAAACAGTGATGGTCATCAATTCCACCAATATCAACAAAACGAACAAGCACCTCTCGTCTTAACTGAACTGACTGAACACAAAAAAAAGACCACGACATATGACGTTGGAAATTCAGGTCCTGGCTTGGGACAGGCACAAAGGTGTGGCAGGGTTAAACATGTACATGCATATCCCCTAAAACTGATGATTAGCACATACAAATGTAGGAAACCATTTTAACGTCTCTCGTCTTATGTTCTCTTGTTGACAAACACTAGAAGAGTAATTGTTTATTATAATTGATTAACTTTAAAGATTTTGACAGATGTAATCCTCTTTATTGTTCACCTTTTATCTCTTCTCATGAACTTACATTTGTAATAACATAAATAATGACAGCTAGGTTAAATATATTCCATGTACATTTTGTAAATAAAAAGCAGGGTCAGGGTTATATTTGTGTTTATCGTACCTTTCAGCAATTTTTCAGCTATATTGTGTCTACTCAACATGGAATATTGTTGAAGAAATGCCCAGAGAAATAACAAACTCCGGCCATGGAAATTTGAAGGTACATGTACCTGGAAACCTTAACCATGGCATTGAGGTAGAAAACAGAGCTGAATCCCATGTCAGTGTTGTTAGGCTTGTAATCAGAAGTCATTGACCTTAACAACTTGGTCACAGTAACTCTAGATAGTCCATATAAAATAAAGGAGAATCAAGAATAAAAAGATAAAAGCGTGACATATTTCAAACATTAAAAATACCAAATATGATACAATCTAATTAATATAAGCTTTTTGTTTGATCTTTTTTTATTCTGACAATATAATAATATCTAATAACAATACAGGTATTGGTATATGGGGTCATGTCAGGTAACATTTCATTTCTCTCTGACTGTCCAATCATATGCAAGTCAGTTAAAATTATGACCAACTTATGATCAATTAACAGTTCTCATCACTGATTGGTCGGTTGAGATATGACATCTGAAATTATCACATTTAGGATGTCATGATGTTAGTGTATCCATGTACATGTAGGTGATAAAAAAAAGATCCTACTAACATTTAGTTTTATTCCCATGTAAACTGAACATGATAAAGACTAGAGGCTCAGTGGGCTGAGCCTGTGTCGCTCACCTTTCATTCTGCTGTGAGGAAACTTAATACAGAACCTTCCATAGGTGCTTCCTACCAAATTTCGGTTCATTTGGCTAAGCAGTTTCAGAGAAGAAGATTTTTAGAAATCGACCAACCAGAAACAAGAATTGCCTATGGCAGCCATGTTTGTTAACGGATCTGGACAATATTAGCAAACTTTATAGAGTACCTTCCATATATGTTTCCTACAAAGTTTCGGTTCATTTAGCTAAGCAGTTTCAGAGAAGAAGATTTTCAGAAATCGACCAATCAGAAACAAGCATTGCCTATGGTGGCCATGTTTGTCTACGGATCAAAACGAAATGAGCAATCCCTATAGAGGACCTTCCATAGATGCTTCCTATCACGTTTCGGTTCATTTGGCAAAGCAGTTTCAGAGGAGAAGATTTTTAGAAATCGACCAATCAGAAACAAGAACTGCCTGTGGTGGCCATGTTTGTTAATGGATGGGGACGAAATGAGCAATCTATATAGAGGACCTTCCAAAGATGCTTCCTACCAAGTTTCGGTTCATTTAGCAAAGTAGTTTCAGAGGAGAAGATTTTTAGAGATCATTAAATAGGTGGCCTGCTGTAGTATAGAATCATAATTTCATAACTGGTAAGGTATATGTATATGTAGGATGGATAATTGTTATGTCACCTACTGAAAAATCATTATTGATTTGAAACAATGGAGTATTAAATAAATTAATATTAAACATTTTTATATTGAAACTACAATAAAAACTTAGGTGTGTGTATCCTCCCCTCTCCCCACTCTGAAACACACAAAAAAACCTTTGTTTGGTCAGGTTGCTGATATGTAATAATATTAAGGTCAATTTAACCTAATTTTTTTATATAAATATTGACTTCTGCTTTTATGTCAGTACTACATGTACACTGTAATTAGTTTAAAGTACCTAAAAAATTAACTGAAGTTCTACATTGTATGTGCGTATAATGTAGGTTTCGGTGATCAGTGCCAGACTTACCATTGTGCTTAAGCACAGGGCCCCGTTGTCCAGGGGGTCCATTTTCCTGCCAAAAACAAATGTTTTACGATGGATTTTTGCTTATGTGGGGCAATTTTAATATTTTAACTATTCCTAAATTTCGTGAGTATGTATGCCTGACTGCCTGTGTAGGTCTACCTAGTCTACCTCCTTCAGGGCCCAAGTAAGGGGCCTCATAACTTTACTAGCACAGGGCCTCATTTGTCCTAAATCCAGCACTGTCGGTGATCTATTTTAGTTTGTATATGGTACAAATGTAGTTATATAGTGTGCCCTGTCCTCAACATATACATGTACATTTGTATACAGTGTATATTCATTTTAATTTTCACATCATAAGTTAAATTTTTAGAAATATTTATGTCATACATGTATTCTTTCACGTTTTCTTCTAAGAGACATGCTTCCCTCCTGGGTGTTGAAAACTCCAATATGAAGACATGCCTCCCCCTGGGTGTTGTAAACTGCAATATAAAGACATGCCTCCCCCTGGGTGTTGAAAACTCCAATATATAGACATGCCTCCCCTGGGTGTTGAAAACTCCAAAATAAAGACATACACCTCCCCCTGGGTGTTGAAAACTTCAATATAAAGATATTGTTACCTCCCGTGTATTGAAAACTCCCTCATTATAAAGACATGTTTTTCTCCTGGGTGTTGAAAACTCTAGCAAAAGACACATTCAATCAATTTCTATAATTTTCCAATGTACAAGTTCCAAGCAGTAGTACTAGATGCAAATACACAGTAATGGTGATGAAAAAAAAGACATTGATATCTAATGTTGTAATGGGTCTGTTCGTCAATTCCATCCCTAAAAACCATGTCAAGGATGCCATAAAGAGATGATCAATGACATCAATATACCATCTAGTGTACTAATGTTGTAATGTAAATAAATATTGAAGGTTACTGGCCTTATATCAGGAAATGTTAGCAAACACTTTAACTTCTAAAGCATCAAATGTCATGCATAGTAAAATATTGTACATGAAGTCTTACGAATATTCATTTAAAACACAGAAGATTTATTGTAATTACATTGTTATATATATTATATACAACAATAAATATTATCAAGTTTAATAAACTTTTAATGTCAGTTTTAATAATGTGTTACAAATTTTTCATACTACATGTACATTTTGTATATTGTACATGCAAGTCTTACGAATATTCATTAAAAACACCAAAGATTTATTGTAATTACATTGTTATACGACATTAAATATTATCAAGTTTAATCAACTTTTGAAGTCAGTTTTAATAATCTGATACTCAATTTTTCATGCTACATGTATCAGGGCTTTCAATATTTTTCAAGTGTACCAGTACTACACTATTTACAGTCTGTATTTTTTATCAAAATTTGAACAATTGTCATGAATATCTTATACAACACTCTTTAAAATCAGGAGATACAAAGACCATTTTAGGCAGGGAAAAGTACCTGATACTTATAGATTAATACATGGCCTTTTTCATATTGCCCTTGTTATCAGCACGTGACCTTGATATCGGCCCCGAGGTCTTTAGCCAGAGGGACGATATCAGTCAAGGGCTGATGACAAGGGCAATATGGAAAAGGCCATGTATTAATCTATTTATCACATATTTTGCCAGGGCAGATAACATGTTATTGCCCTTCACAAGAGGGCAGATAACATGTTATTGCCCTCGTAAAATGTTATTGCCCCGGAGGCAAATAACACGCAGCAAATTATGCTTTTATTACACATGCAAATTCTGTGTTATTTCAATAAAATATGTGATAACACCTCTTATTGAAAGGCCTGACATATATGTACATATAAACATGTACATGTATTGTATACAATAATAATACTGGTAATCTCTTGATATACTGTACATGTATACAATAACAATACCGGTAATCTCTGATAAATCTTTATTTTAACACATTAACACCATTCAAGAAGAAAAATATTTAAATTACACAACATGTATACAATATAAACTACCGGTATCAGGACAATGACGCTATTAATACATCATGTAGGTTCATATGGATTTGAATTTGTATTGAATATACATAGTTCTATTCCCATAAACAATATATGTACATGTATATAATAAAACGAGACATTTACCCATTAATGATTAACAATATAGCTAACCCAAACCCTAAAAACAACATGATTTTACTAAAGCTCAATTATCAGTTGGTTTTTTTTAGCAGTGAAGTCAAAATATGAAAGATCATGGTGATCAACCTGCATGCTGGATTTCTAATTAGGAAATAATTTGTTTCTCTACTATTTCTAGTTCAGATATATTAGCACATCATTGAAGCAATTTTCTCCCCTTCTGCCAGTAATCATAGCTCTTTGAGCCAAATTTGTATTTATACATTTCGATAATTAACCGACAATTGTATCAATAAACTAATGTTGGAAAAATTCCCAGTTTGTGTGTTTTTAACTTCACCGATATCTCAAAATATGGTATAATAATCAGGTAAAATTTCATACTTGTAGTAATTTGGCTTTGAGAAGCAAATTACATTTCCATAATGCCATGTTTGCTAATTGTAACAATCCATATCATTTATCAATATTTTTCATATATTTTTACATATTTTGTCTGGGTTTTTTTGTAAATTTTTTTTTTGGGGAGGGGGGCAAGAGAGCAAGACTGATTGTTGTTGAGAGCCACATGAGAAATTAATCAGCTATAATATTACACAGGAAGACCTGTCATTCCACTTGGACATATCCTGACTCTGAGCCAACAAGTCTTTGATCTTTGTCCTGAAGGTTGTTTGCTCAGCAGAGAAGCAATAAATATCAATTTCATAATCTTGGATTTCAGTCGACCAGGGATCAAATGTATGATCTACTGCATTCCAGAAAATCACACTAATTAATATATATAGTAAAGTCAGGGACACAACGTGACAAATCACTTTGATAAACGTATCACTCTTCTTAATAATATAAATTATATTTATACCTTTTTTGTATATTTTTTACTCTGTTACATTTGTAAATCTATTTACTTACTTTCTGGTGCATTTTGAGTGATATAAAGTAACACACTAAATACAAAAGAAATTTTGAAGATATAAAATAGCATGCTGAACAGACCAGAAGATATACTGGTATCCGTATCACCAAGATGAGTGATACTGACCATACAACTATCATGGTGAGTTATCTGTTTCAATATACCAGTATTTACAGACTTTCTTATGTATTTTGAGTGATATAAAAGTACCACTCTAAATACCAAAGAAATTTTGACATATATCATACAGAACAAAAGATGTCTCCATAATCATGAAGACGAGTGATATGTCCATCACAGTGATATATCAGACTCTCTCTGTGACTGTACTATAATCATGATCAATAGACCTTAGTATATGTACATTTGTACATGGCAATCTTACAATAGAAAACACATATCAAATAAATATCATGTACATATACCCAGTATATACATGTCATGATGGATTGTAGGTGTTTAACATTAATACCAGCTTCTACAATATTTCAGTATATAGCATAGCAGTCCGTTCTTCTATTGGTGGAAGAAATTAGGAAATGTACTGTACCACAATAATGATTACCAATGACCCATCCATATCAATAAGTCACCAACACACAACTTGACTTAAACATCATATATTAAATTTGGTTCGTGTATGTCTATATCTGTTGTTCATTGAAATTTCTTCATATGAAATTAATTTATTCTGTGTAAAGTGTCATACTCATATTCAAAATATTTCACTGAACTCGAGAGATTTTGTAAATCATTTTAAATCAACCTGTATGACAATGTTGAACACACAAGAGACATAATGACAGCATATCTATATGTACCTACTACAAAGCCTACATTAAATTTTGAAAAGTCTTAAATATTTTAGACAAGTTGAAAAAAAAATTTTAACCACTTATAATATAAATAAAAATGATCTTATTTTTTTATACTATTGTGATGTGAAATTTCATTTAATTTATAGTAATCTATAATTCTATGTAAGAATATCCTTAAAAATACTGGTTTGCAGTAAGTTAGCTAGCCCAACCTAAATATTTTGAAGTGGATACAGGTACCCTCTTCTAATTCTTTTCATAAAAGGGAAATAACTCTGGAAAAATAAATTTTTCATCTTGTTCATGTGGGCTGATATCCAACTGCTACTTGCATGCACAAATTGATGCCTTTGATCAAAATGACTACATAAAGTAACTTTCTACAGTTGTAAAGCAGACCATGACATCTATGTGACAATGTCTTCATGCTCTCCTTGTATAAAACTATGCATTTCTGTCATTTTGTCAGAATATTCTTAAATTGAAATGTCTGTGTTAATTTCTTTTCTTCAAGATAATAATAATGTTTCAGTTTAACACTGCTGACGAAGAAGTTAACAACACTGTTAGCGTTAACTATGTTATAATTAATATCAACTTTGTCATGGACATGATAAAAATGTGTGTCTTCTTATACATGTATCATATTTTTTCTTATTATGTATTTTGAGATTAAATGGGAATATATAAAGGTGGTATCTGAATTAATTTCTATTATATTTTATTTGTTCAATTTCAGATACATGGTCATTTTTTTAAATATTGATTATCAATAATTCTAATCCATGTTTTTCTATCAACAATGTCAATCTTTCCTGTTTGCATATACTGGTACAATAACATGCATAGAAAATTGTTGTCATCATCCAACAACTTTTTAACACCATTAAATGAGCAATTGAACTGCCAATAGTTGTAAAAATATATGTTAAACACCATAATCCCCCCCCCCCCCCCCCCCCCCGACAAATTTGTCAACTTTATTCAGAGAAAACAAGCAACAAGAAAACTGAATGTATTATTGGATTATTGGTGAACAATATATAAGTAAAATCACTGATTAAATCTGACAATGTGTACAAAACACATGTGAAAATGATGAATATTTTGTGTATCGAGGTTAAATGTCCAGATGTGACCAGCAGAAATCAGGTGAGCTGAAGGCCATGTCAAGTTGTGATTAAAAAAAAAAACAGTAAAAATTTGGTCAAGAATATACATGTACTCCAGCTACAAAATATTTAAATTGTTTTCGAATTCTCATAATGTGTGTCCCACCTATCACAAAAAAACTGTTTACTTGTAACATTTTGTAACTCCCCAAAAAATAAAAACATAATTAATAGTTTTTAACATAACATGATCAATAAATATAACTAAAATAATAATTGTTTGATTAGAATAACGAAAAATCTAAATATCTTTTAAACTATAGATTTTTGAACAGCAAAATAAATATTTATTTAGAATTAGGAGTGCTAACTAAAAATGTTATTGTAATGCTTCTTATTGTTTTGGCTGAGGCTGCACTCCGATGAAATTTTGCATTTTGGTCCTATTTTGTTGCCATTTTTCGGGTGGGGGTATAAGCAGATGTACTTTATAGAAGAGCCATCCGTACGTCAGGTATCTTACCTGTAAAATATTTCTCTCAGCCACGTGTACTTTAGACGAAACTGACAAGCATTTCTCTCATAAATTATAGCTATATTTTGCATTTTTTGTAAAATGGGTAAAAAGTCTGACTTATCTCCAGAATGCCAAAAATTTGTAAAAAAGTTGTTTGCCTTTTTTAGTAAGGAAAAGGCAACTAAGAAGCCAATTGTCTCATTTGATAGGGTATATCAAAGGACATCTAAAGCTTTGGATGTGTTTTACACTTCAGTGCAACGTATTATGAATGATAAGAGGCCTTGTAAGTCAAATAGACCCAAAGAAAGAGCAAAAATTTTGGACAACTTTGATTATTGTGTTATTAAAAGAACAATCCACGGTTTATATTCACGGAAAATTGCTCCGACCGTCTCAATAATACATAAGGAAATAAAAAATTCTATTGAAATATCAAAGTCTAAACTTACTCTAAATCTCATTGATCTTGGATATACTTATAAAAAAATAGGTGATAATCGAAGAGTTCTGTACGACCATTTATAGGTGTAATTATCTGAGAAAGATCAAATTTTTTAGGGAAGCAGGGTATGATATCGTGTACCTGGATGAAACATGGGTTAACCAAAATCACTGTACAGATTATATGTGGCTTCCGAATGATGGGTCTGATGCCCCAAAAATACCCTCGGGCAAAGGCAAAAGTTTGATTGGTTTGCATGCAGGTACGCGAAATGAGGGTTTGATTGACAGCTGCGATTTAGTGTTTCTGGCCAAATCAAAGGATGGTGACTATCACCAGGAGATGAATAGTTTTGTCTTTCTTGAGTAGTTTGAAAATCAATTGATGCCTGCTCTGAAAAATCCTAGCTTGGTTGTGTTAGATAATGCAAGTTATCACAATGTTAAAACAGAAGATGCGGTGTGCCCAAATTTTAGTCAGAAAAAAGCTGTTCTCCAAAACTATCTTACACAACACAACATTCCCTTTTCTGCTACTGATACCAAAAAAGTATTTGGTGCCCCACTCCTTGCCACAACAGGCCGCTATCTGTCCCAGTCTCTGCTTTGATGAATTATTTCATAAAGTTGTAGACCACTGTCAGCTTTCACGTTGTCAATGTACGAAGTAGGAGGTCTTCCTTGATTTCTTTTTGCCTCTACTTTGCCCTGCAGCACGGTTGTCATCAGGTCTGTTTTTGTGTTTCCATTTGCATGACCAAGGTACTTGAGCCTTCTTTTGCTGATCTCAGAGAGCATAAGACATTGTACACCAAGTTCTTTCAGGACACTTTCATTCGTTCTTTTGTCAGTCCATTTAACACGAAGCAGTCTTCTGTAAAACCACTTTTCTGCTGCATTTATTTGTATTTGTTGAAGACCTTGACTTCCTGGCCCTGTAATGTGCATTACTTTGGTCTTTTTGGCATTTAGTTGTGATTTTTTACTGTGTTTTCTAGCATAAACCTGATAAATTTCTTTGACTTGATCCGCAGCTCCACTCTAAATCAATGTGCAAATTAAGTAGTTATAGTGAAAAACACATAAGGGTATCACCTTCATTCATGATTGCACCAAGACTTGGTACAATGGAGATGATTATACTTATGGGAAATACTGAGATGTGGAATAAATGTCCATGAGACAACGATCCACCAAAACAGCAAAATACAAAATCTCATATAGAGAATGCCTAGCAGTCTTCAACAATGAACAAATGTCCAAACTGCAAGGCGATCTGTATATGGTCCCAGACCAGACAAAAACCAATGCGAGTACAAAAAAAAATGCATATCAACACCAGACCAAGAAATGGAAAGGCCCTATTCCAGACAAAAAACATTCAACAAAAAGGAATTCATGTGGAAAGACAAATTTTCATTTTATTTTTCAAAATCATTTTACAGTGATCAAATGGATTCCTTGACATTAAAGGTGCATGACCCAAAATCCTAATAAAATGTGCTAGGGTTGGCCAAAAAATTAGTGTAGGAAGGGAATCCCTAAACAGACATATTTTTTTTGGCTTAAAACAGTGCTTACTCTTCTCAAACTCCTCTCTCTTTTTATTTTGAGTTCTCTGGTGTTCAAATATTTCTATGTGGAATGTGTCCACCGACTTTTATTTCTCGTTCTTCTTGTTTGTCAATCACTATTTTACAGGTATGGATATTTTGTTGGGGAAAAAAAAACTATGTGCTAGGACAGATTATTAGAGTTTTGAAAAACCCTATTCTCACACTAACACACAAAACAGCACATTGTACTTATGGACAAGCATGTAATCCAAGAACAAGAATTGTATATCGTTTGTCAAACCTGAGCTGAAGTGCTTCATTGTATTTAGACTATAGTATGGGATGGGCTTACTAAATTATCAATGGATTATGCAGCAATCATTTGATTTTTGCCGGTATTTTACATTAGTTTATACAAAATTTACATTACTTATTCATTAAACATGGGATTTGAATTTTTTTTTTAATCTTTCCGTTGATGTGCCCCTTTCGAAAAAATAAATGTTTGCTTTTGATGTGCCCCAATCGAAAAAACAAATGATTGCTTTTTGTTTTAATAAACTGTAACAAACACGCCAAGCTGACAATAACATGCATAGCAGTCAAACAAGACAACGTGGTTAATCTACCTTTTCGGCGCTTGGCCACAAAAAAGTCATAAAGGGTGACTGTTCTCTTCATTTACACATTTAATTTTCAACACTTGCTTTCATTTATGTTTCCAAGAACTCAGAATAAACATACGAGAGATACCGAAGATACAGCCAATCAAAATTGTCATTACATCTATTAATCGGTAAAACATAAACCTTTGACGGTTACAGAGAACGAAGCAGAAATAGTTATTATTTCTTACTCATTTTCCTTTCTCTCTCTCTCTCTTTTTTTTTTGCCATTTGAACCGGCCAGAAAATAGTTTGAAACGGTCAATTTGGCCGGCAGCCGTTCCTTAGGGAAAACACTGATGACCTGTTCTGTATAGAAATTGAAGAGATGGGGTGAGAGGACATGGCCATGCATTATATAATTCTTTCAAATGAACAATGAAAACCTGCCATCTCAGAACATTTCCTGTTCTGCATTATCTATTTTAACTTTTTTTTAAGGCATGAAAACTGACGAGTTATTTTTCAAAAGAACACTTCTATATACATTCTTTCCAGCGACACATCAATGTGATTTTTTTTCTTAACATGGAAGATGGGCCATGTACAATTTACAATAAATCATCTGCACCTAACTTGATTCCAAAATTATACACTTAACTTATTACAAGTTATTTCCCCTCTGACAGGCAAAATGGTATGGTATCATAATGTAATACCGGTGTAATCTATTTCCGGGGTATATCGAGATTTTCTCATTTGCGAGCGCGAGACGTGACATCATCAGTCAAAGGTCATCACGCTTTGTTGACAACACAACGAGCTATCACCAATCTTAAAGATTTTTCGAAAATGCAGAGATTACTGGTATGTTTTGATTTTATTCATTATTTTTATCAAATTGGTACATATTGGAATTCCATGGCATACATTACATCACATCATAAAATACACCCCATAATATTAAATACTAGACAGAAATCATCACCGGAGCCTTTGTTATGATCGTCTGTCAGTTGTCTTTGTAAGGAAAGGGTCAGAAAAGTTCCAAAAATTTATTTGGAATTTTTCTGACCCTATCATTGAAGTTAATGCAGTGGTACGTCACTTCCTATGAAAATTCTGGAGAACTGAGCTATCGCATGCACAAAACAAAAACAGGGGCAAAAAGATGCGTCTTTTAGGAACGGATACGTCCTAGTTTGAATGACATAATGGAAAAAAGGTGCAATAAATGTACTCGAAGCGAGCAGGGGTACGATTTTTAAACCTGCCGAGTTGCATGCCTTGTGGATTATTAGCTATACAGGGGCGGATCCAGGATTTCAAGTTAGGGGAGGGTGTACTTAAAAAAATTGTGCCGGGTGGAGGGAGGCGCGAAAATTTGTTGGGTATTTCGTGAGAAAAATCACGATTTTATGCCAAAATTCATATTTTTTCCAATTTTAAGAAAAAATATGAATTTTGGCATATTATAGGGTCGACATATGCAATTTGATGTTAACATAAGATTGTATGAATATTGACACGAACAAGTTAAAATAAGGAAAAAGAGATGAAATAATAATGAAATAAAGAAATAATTTTATTGAAAATAAATTTGTAAACAGAAAGTTAGAAAAAAAAGGGGGGTGTGCCACGAGCGCCTGTGGGTAGATATAACATTAACATTTTCATTTTGAATTTAAAACTGACATGGAATTGCATTACAATTGTTTGAAAGAAAATATATTTTTACATTATGTCCTTTCGAAGTGAAAGTGATGACTCAAACATTTTAATGCCATTTTTTGGACCAGCAAAAACATGAAAACATGCAATGTCAACATTCTTGGCAGTGACAGTTTGCGTTGCTGACTTACCACAAAAATGAATAAATAGTATAATATAAACACCATGCAATCCACTTTTGATATTACCTTCAATTTGCAAATCTGTTATTCAAATATTATTTTATGTTGCAAGAAGAACGTTCCGTTTCTAATGTTTGCAAAATTCCACTGTCAAGGTCAGGTGGCAGGGTAAATTAACCAATCAAAAAATTTCAATAAGAAATCGGTCGTCGCGATGTTCCACAGGGAATCACAGCAAAATATATTCTCGTCGATAATCAAATAAATGTTATTGCGCTCATAAATTTATTGTCATTTGTTTACTCTATTGTGTTTTTAAAATATTAAACAATATTTATATTTTATTTATCTGGTGTGCATCGAATTCCATAACAGGATGCCCGTTTTGTAAGCAGACAAAAAAATGTTGTTTGAGAGCTTGGTTGGTTTTATTTATTGACATAGACGTGTACTGTCATTTTGCAGTTCTAATTGCCAATATATAATGTATTGATTTTTTAAAGTTTTATTATGCATTAAGGGAGCTTTATAATTTATTCCCGTAGTTTTGGTGACTCACTATCACATTTTTTTCATTGCAAATTTTGGATGTGTAAATACTGTAATTGTAAATAGAGCCAATTTTAGTCTTTACGTCAGAATCAAGCGTTCATTTAGCAAATGTGAATTGTATAATGTAAGTATATTATAAGAGCAGGTGTGACCTGAGCTGCGAGTGATAGATAGGCTAGTCATATCCAGGGCTTTCAATAGAAATTTAAGTAGAAAGCAGAAAAAGTAGCTGTCTAAAATTTGTATAGCTACTGTATTTAAAGAGGACGGTTTGCCTGTGCTAGATGCCTTTTTGGTCTGGGGTAAGTGAGGCCAAATCCTGCATTCTGAGACTTTCCTGGGACCTAGATTCAGCTTTCCAAGTAGCCAATATATTGTGTGATTTTTTCCTCTCATAGTCATAACATAAAAAACGAAAATTCCTTCTCATATTTTTTTGTGTGTTGATTAGAGCATAGCCCTAATAGTAATGGCTGATGTAAACATGTCTTAAATTTAATTAAATTTTAATATGTACATGTATATATAATTGCTGTTATTGTAAATAAATATTAAAGTTTTATCATGTTTATATTGGTGATTTTTACTTACTTTCCCAAAACTGTTTAAGGGGCAGCGTGGTTGTAATGTAGTTGGATATACAACTACATATGTAATCGGTGCCTGTCGCCACTAACGTTGTGAGTTCAAATCCTGCTCAGGTGAGATGTACTCGATACAACATTATGTGATAAAGTTTGTTAGTGACTTATGGCAGGTCAGTGGTTTTCGATCCGGGCACTCCGGTTTCCTCCACCAATAAAACTGACCGCCACGATATATATTGAAATATTGTTGAAAGTGGCATTAAACATCATAACCTTAACCCTAAAAACTGGCTTATTCCACGTTTTGTAAACGAATCGGGTACCAATTGTATTTTGTCCAACGTTTACGCAAGCGATATGTATACAAACATAAAATTACGATTAACAGTGTTAGGGCTATAATGTTTAGCGCCACTTTATTTCAATTAACAAGGGTGAATGACAAAAGGAATTCATAGCGGTAATAAACAAGGCTATTTATAACATCGACATTCATGATTACTTCCACATCTTCTTTTTTAACTCACTTGACCCAAAGGGTCATGTGAGGTATTGCCATCACTTGGCATCCATCGTCCGTCCATTAACTTTTTGATATTTTAATCTACTCTTCTGAAACAACTGGGCCAAATGGAACCAAACTTTGCAGAAAGCGTCTATATAAGGTCCTCTATAAAACTTCTTCATTTGGTTCCATTTGGCCAACAAACATGGCCGCTATTACTAAAACTAGAACATATGGTAAAATTGCACGTTTTTGGTAATAACTCAAAAACCATTAATAATATCAGAAATCTGATGGGGTAAAAATGATCAGCACAGCAAGATCTAACTACCCTGAATTGTTGAAGAAAATCTGATTACCTATCTTGGAGTTATTGCCCTTTTTCATTAAATTTTCAAAATTTTAATACTTTTCGTTTTTTATTTCAAAAACTATAAGAGATAGATGTTAAGTTTAAACTGCAAACATGTTCAGCATGTCAAGATCTACCTACCCTGCAATTTTTAAATAAATCTCAGTACCCATTTTGGAGTAATTGCCCTTTTTTCGTCAAATTTTCAAAATGTTAATACCTTTTGTCCTTTATTTCAAAAACTATAAGAGATAGATGTTAAGTTTAAACAGCAAACATGTTCAGCATGTCAAGATCTACATGGCCTGCAATTTTGAAGTAAATCTGAATACCCGTCTAGGAGTTATTGCCCTTTTTTCATCAAATTTTAAAAATGTTAATACTTTTCATCCTTTATTTCAAAAATTATAAGATATAGATGTTAAGTGTAAACTGAAAATATGTTCAGCTTGTCAAGATCTACATGCCCTGCAATTTTGAAGTAAATCTGATCACCCGTCTAAGAGTTATTGCCCTTTTTTCATCATTTTTTAGCTCACCTGGCCCAAAAGGGCCATGTGAGGTATTGCCATCACTTGACATCCGTCGTCCGTCCATTAACTTTTTCATCATTTTAACCTTCTCTGAAACAACTTGCCCAAATGGAACCAAACTTGGCAGTAAGCATCTATGTAAAGTCCTCTATAAAGTTTCTCCATTTCGTTCCATTCCACCAACAAATATGGCCGCCAAGGGCAATTCTTGTTTCTGATTGGCTACTGTTTAAAAAAATCTTCTCCTCTGAAACTGCTTGGCAAAATGGAGCCAAACTTGGCAGGAAGCATCTATGTAAGATCCTCTATAAAGCTTCTTCATTTGGTTCCATTCGTCCAACAAACATGGCCGCCAAGATTAATTCTTTTTTCTGATTGGCTAATGTTAAAAAAATCTTCTCCTCTGAAACAGCTTGGCCAAATGGAGCCAAACTTGGCAGGAAGCATCTATGGAAGGTCCAAACCTGGCATAGATGGTCTCTGAGTGTGTCCCTTTCAAAATTGTGTCCGACAGCCCCACCCTCCATTCAAGATGACTGCTGTTTTTTAAGGTAATGATTATCTCCCTTTGAAATTTGCTTCAGTATCATTCTTTTGTCAGGTGAGCGATACAGGCTCAGTGGGCAGAGCCTCTAGTTTTATAGAAAGTAGCAGGTGATTGACGACAATATAGACGTCGATTTTCGACGTCAACCAGCTTCTATTGAAAGCACTGCATATCATCATAAGACAAAGGCAAAATGTATATACATTCACAGTTACATGTGGACAGGATCCCTTTGTTTCCCTTCCCCCTTTTTTTTTGCAGAATACAAAATATTTCATTTTCATCTTATTTTGCATCTTTCCATGCATAACTGAATGACTTATATAAAATGAATATGATCAAGCAGTACTTTCTATCTATACGGGGTTACTGATACATGTATATGTATAGCTGGAAGGTATATATATGTCACTCTAGACTCTAGTTTGTTTACATTGAGTAGAAGCTACGGAAGTGACATTTTTAGCGACATCTGCATGGTCCTACGAAATTTCACAACCTTTTTTTACCAGAAACTCCCGCGTAGTGACGTTATGTCCATTGACATTTGGGTGGGGGGTTGGGGGTAGCTGTCATTTCAACATCACTTGCTACACGTTCATATATTATTTTAAAGTAAAGCACCCATCTAATTGACATTGTATGTACATTGAAGACAAGTGAACAACATCTTATGTGTTTACTTACGACTTGGCAGTTTTAGTACAACTTTAATGGGGTTTTTTTTTAATTGTTTTCAACAGAAAAGATAAAGAATGGAATACTTGTATGGTTCTTATGCATGTGATTGTGAATGTGTATTGCATATTTTTATTTCACTTTGGGTGTGTGGACTCAACTTAAATATCATTTTAGTATTCCAAAAGAATTTTTATTGATACAAATGTACATGTTTACTTACAGATAATGTGATATGGCATCAGCAGGGCTGTTTTCAGAGATCCGGGACCCTGCAGAAAGGGTGAGGGAACTGTGTAATTATGCTTGTAAAGTGGATATTGATGAAGGCATACCTCCCAAACGATATCTGAGATCTGGTTTGGAAATGATGAGAATGGCTAAGGTTTATCAAGAAGAAGGCAACTTTGAAAGTGCTTTTGTATTATATACTAAATTTATTTCGTAAGTACCGGTACCTGTAAATGTTTTGGAACGTGTACATTCATACTTATAACACCATTATATATGTTTAATATTTTAGTATTACTTTGGCATTGTGTGCATATCAGTGCATATCACCGCTAAATTGGTGAGGTTGGATTCCCGCCTGTGACGAGGAGTATTTGATACAATATTATGTGATTAAGTTTGTCAATGAATTACAACAAGTCAATATTTTCTCCTTTTTTTATAGGTATAAATTCTTACACCTATAAAACTGGCCATTAACACCCATTACCAAACTCATATGTTCTAGTATTACACCTTACAGGTATGGAAATTGATGTTTGCATAAGATTCTAGGAATAATGTTTAAAAAACTTAATCCAGAGACATCGTTCAAGTGGCTGAGTTTTTTTTTTAGATCTATTCTTAGATATATGTGGCCATTCATAATTTGGAAGTGCAAAAAATAAAATGTTACTATAGCAACCAAACAAATGTCAAGGATGTTTTTAGGAAACATGTATTGTGTTAAAATCATGTACTACAGTAGGATATGATAATTCTTTGAAATGGGGGATGTGTATACTGTGTGTGATATTCCTTAATGTTTTAAGGCTAACAAACTGGGTGTCTTGTAATCAAATTCTGGAGGTGATGATTTAGAATTTGTGATGGTCAGATTTTTAATGACCCCTTCTTTGCTGAAACATCACCTTAAACTAAGATAGAAAATTCTAACATTTTTGAAATTATGAAGATAATGGTAAAGCTGATGACCTCTTGAATGACATAGACAGTACAAAAGCAGTGAATGCTCATATAGAACTGTTGACTTACTTGAAAGTTAAAAACTATTGTGGGAAAACCATTTCTCTTAGACTTAGGATAAAATTATTTACATCTATTAATGCCCCTCTTTTACATTTTTGCTTTCTTTCTAAAGGGATATATAAGTTACCTGCCTAATACTTTTAGGGATCGTCGTGGTCATGATTGTATGGTAGTTGGATTTACAACTACCTATACAATCAGTGCCTATCACCACTGAAGTTGTGAGTTCGAATCCGGCTCATGGCGAGGTGTACTCGATGTGATAAAGTTTGTCAATGACTTGCAACAGGTTGGTGGTTTTCTCCAGGTACTCCAGTTTCCTTGACCAATTAAACTGACCACCACAATATAACTGAAATATTGTTTAAAGTGGTGTTAAACACCATAACCCTAACCCTAATACTTGTATATCCTATATTCTCTGAAACTTTGTAACATCATCTTCATTGAAGCCACTACCTGTAAGGTGTATGTTTGTATTCCAGATGATTTATTTCTTATAGTATTTTTCAATAGATACAAAATGTAGGTCAAGGATTGTATTTTTTTTATTATTTGTTTATAAAGAAAAATTGGTTGTTATCTTTTATACACAAATAGATAATTAGGTGTTAAAGAGTATCATTCACTTGCAGTCTACTAAACAGCCTCACTTTAACTCAGTTAGATGTATGAGTATCACTCATCATTAAACTTTTTAAAGTGACTGTAAAATAAAGAACTGGGTAATAAAAGCAGTCTTCATTAACTCATGATCTTAAACTGAGTTCAAGTAAATACATTGTCTTTCATCCTTACTCGCATATTAATCTTTATTGCTTAATGTGTAGGATTTATTGCTTAATGTGTAGGCAAAGAAATTAATAGACAATACCTTTTTAATATATTTTAGATTGTTTGTAGAGAAGTTACCTAAGCATCCAGATTTTAAAACTGCACCATCTGCAGATGTTTCCGCAATAAGAAAGGTAAAACCCAATTTCTCAAGACATTCTCTCAGTGACTACTCAATCATATTTTTGATTGTGTAAAGAGATTTATGCCAATGAGTTTGTTAATATACATGGAAAATTAGTTCTTTATTTCATTTCGTATATTAATCATACATGTAATGATATTTTATGTTGAAAAACCACTGAAATTAGTAGTGTTAGGGTTAGGGTTATGGTGTTTAACACCACTTTCAACGATATTTCAGATATATCATGGCAGTCATTTTTATTGGTGGAGGAAACCGGAGAAAACAACTAACCTTTTGCATGTCACTGACAAAGTTTATCGCATAATGTTGTATCGAGTGCACCTTGCCATGAGCAGGATTCAAACTCTCAATATTAGTGGCGATATGCACTGATTGCATAGGTAGTTGTAAATTCAACTACCAGGTGATCCTCACTATGACGGTCCCCTGAAATTAGTAAATCAACTTTATTATTAGAATGTCCATTGGGTTTGAACTACTGTAGGTATATTTGTTTGTGCCAATCTGATATCCAAGGCAGCCATCAAGAAGCAACATAGTTGAACAATGTTTTTCTACTGTTATGAAATACCCATGACATGTGTAGCTTGATGCAATAAAACACAAGACAATTAATAAAAACTATTTGCAGTAACCTGTCAGATAAAATTTCAGTTGAGCAATAATAAGTATCGTATGTTCTCCTGCCAAGTGAAGTTTGTGTTTTACATGATCATAAGAATTTCAGGGGTTGATTCAATTCTTAGTTGTGAGCTGTAGGAATAGTCCTTCTAGAAAGCAATTAAAAACACTGAAACTTCTGGGGGTTTTTTAATATTATTTTGTTAACTTGTCAAAAATGTTACAAATTAATTGTTACATCAAACACACTTTTGTTTTGTTTTGTTTTACAGAGAAACTGTAATAGTTTATCATTTCTAACCCATAATATCTTTGAAAAACTACCTTCCAAATATAGAATTTACTGCCAAATGTTCATAAAAGTTTATTTTTATCTTGTAGAAAGTCAAAGCATCTTTTCCTGTAGCAGAACAATTGAAATCAAAGTTGAAAGAGAAATATACAGCTCAAGAAAAGAAGAGAAGGGAAGAAGAGGTCTGTTTTATACACGTAACAAGTCTATACAATGTCAAGAACATCATATAACAAGTCTATACAATGTCAAGAACATCATATAACAGTAGTAGTACATGTAGTATGTATTTACTGTCTTGAGAATGGCCGATGTGGTCATGATTATATGCAATATACAAGTAGTTTCTGTAAGGACTATGAATTTTGTTCCTGCCCTGGCAAAGTGCACTCAATATAACATTATGTGATAAAGTATGTTAGTCTTTTGTTACAGGTCAATGGTTATCTCAGGAATTATACAGGTTAAAGTAACAAACATTTCCTACATTGAAACTTTATTTAAAATTAGATTTATACAGGATTCCAGTTCATTCAGGGTTTGGTTTATACAGGATTCCAGTTCATTCAGGGTTTGGCTTAGACAGATTTATACAGGATTCCAGTTCATTCAGGGTTTTGTTTAGACAGATTTTACTGTATGTTATTATGCAGTGTATTGTATATCATGATTTACTTGTCATTTTGACATATCATATGTTAAGGTTTCCACACACCTACCCAAGTCCTGAGGTTTCAACAGTCATTTCATTATAACTGTTGGGGCTTTCCTCCGCAATAAATCTGATAGTCACAATATAGCTGACAACCACCCAAAAACCCAAATCCAGAAATGTGATATTCATTGAGGTCTCTTATTATCACTGTCCTTTAACAATTTAAGTACTAATTCCCCTCCCCCTCCTCCCAGTGTTGATTGTTAACATAATAAACCCAAGTAGGAGAAAATGTCCTAAATCGGGAATTAATTAATATATTCAAATTTGATATAATTTTCCACGGTACATTCTGTGAAGATATGAGATCTTGTTCAACTATTTCTACAAGATCAGAGTTTAAATACCAAATTATTTTTATGAAAGTTGTGCTATTCATTATACCCCTGCTCCCCGAAGGGGGAGGGGGGTATACTGTTTTACCTCTGTCCCATCTGTCCGTCCAAGATATTTTTCGGCGCATTTTTCTCAGTAACTGTTGATGGCAGAAATCTGATATTTGGTCACAAGCGTCATATAGGTATACCATATTGTGGGTAGCGTTTTTGGACCCGTCAGATTCCTACTTCCTGTTTGCCGACTTTGTTGATTTTTATACACATTGAACATATATGCACATTTTTCGTCGCATTTTTATAAGCAACTATTGATGGCAGAGATCTGATGTTTGGTCACAAGCTTCATATTGGTACCCCATATCGTGGAGGCATTTTTGAACCCATCAGATTCCTACTTCCTGTTTGCCGACTTTGTTGATTTTTATACACATTACACATACATTTTGTATATGCCCATTTTTAGTCGCATTTTTCTCAGCAACTATTGATGGCAGAAATCTGATATTTGGTCACAAGTTTCATATAGGTACCCCATATCGTGGGAAGCATTTTTTGACCTGTTAGATTCCTACTTCCTGTTTGTCGAAGAGCGGGGGTATCATAAGTGAGCATTAGCTCACAGTTCATCTTGTTTGCATTCATTGAACAGCTTGTGCATATTTTTTGCTAAGTGTAGAGGATATCTGCTAGAATTTAATTACCTGTAATATTTTTTGTGTGGGAAGACCATAATTTTGAAAAGTAATTTTGAAAAATGTGTACTATGAAACAGGTAATTATTATGTTGAAATTGTAATACAGCATTTAAAATTACCAAGAACAACCTGGTTACTACAAAATTGGATGTGAAAGTTAAAGTAATTACAAGTACAATTTTTGTTATGCACATACCCATGCCTTTCAATAAGAGGTGGTACCAGGCACTTTTACCCACCTAAAATGGCCTTTAGTACCTCCTGATTTTAAAGAGTGTTGTATAAGATATTCACGAAAATTGTTAGAATTTTAATAAAAAGTGCCACATGTAAATAGTGAAGTACTGGTAGACTTGAAAAATATTGAAAGCCCTGAAA
Organism: Bathymodiolus septemdierum; assembly: GCA_963383655.1. Taxonomy (NCBI): domain Eukaryota; kingdom Metazoa; phylum Mollusca; class Bivalvia; order Mytilida; family Modiolidae; genus Bathymodiolus; species Bathymodiolus septemdierum. The sequence continues at coordinate 42,753,100 of OY726522.1, forward strand.
ACCATCTTCAAAGTGATATATTGAATCTCAATAAGGACGATTTGCAACCATAAAGAATAAATCATTATTGAAAGAATATTCTTCATATGTTTTATGTTTGTTATAGAAAAGAATTCAAGAAGAAATAGAAAGAAAACAAGCAGAGGAAGAAGCCAGGAGGAAAGAAATAGAAGAATTAGAGGGGCGTAAGAGACAGGAAGCAGAATCAAAATGGCTACAGGAACAGGAAGCAAGGTTACAGGAATTAAAGGACCAAGAAAAGGCACGACAAAGAGAACAAGAGTCAGCTGCTGCTGCTGCAGCTCAGGCAGGGATTTATAGTGGTGTGGCACCCGAGTTACTTAACAATCAAATCCCATCGGCACCTCCTGGAAATTTGACATATGTTCCAAATGACTTTAATGATACTAATAGACTTATTGATATAGATTCACGTCCCCCAGAGTATAAACCATTGCCCCCTGATAGAGAACTGAAGAAAAATCTAGTGATCAATGATGAACCGTCAACGATGTAAGTCTTTTGATATATATTATCAGTAAATATAAAGAAAATTTTATTTCAATTATTTGTACTCATCATATTTAAGATATTAATATTATTACACCAGTTTGTTGTCATATGAGTGACTTTTCTATATTGATTTCCAAAAAAATTTTTGTATGGATGAGAGAAGAAATTCAAGAATATGTAAAAATTATAAAAATCTAATGGCACATCTGATGAACTCTAAAGTTTTTATTGGCAGTCCCTACCAATTATATCTAATCTGTTACTCGTGACTTTTCTTTTCCTCTTAAATGTCAGAATTAGTGTCTCCCTTCTTACCCCCCTTTATAAGTAAATGTTTATTCTTCATTTTTTAATGATTTTTAAGACATTTAATCCATCATTTGACCACCCTCTCAGTGAGTTCGAATCCTGCTCAGGCGAGGTGTACTCGATACAAGATTATGTGATAAAGTTTGTCAGTGACTTGCAACAGGTCTGTGGTTTTCTCTGGGTACTCCGGTTTCCTCCACCAATAAAACTGACCGCCACAATATAACTGAAATAATATTGTTGAAAGTGGCATTAAACACCATAACCCTGACCCCCACTCATTGACTACATTAAAAAATATTTGTAATGGCTCCCAATATCAATATTGAAAATGGATCTTTTACATTTCTATACAAATCCATTTTTTTTTCAGACCATCAGTTCCGTCATTTGATAGAAGCACTAAGCCTCCAACGTTTGAACATTTTACAAGTATTGGTACTACTAGTGGAAACAAATTTGGTTTACGAGATGTAATCATACCAGCAGATCTACCCAGAAAATTTCTAGTCAAAGCTGAACATAATACACTTAAAAATGTAGAAACTTGTGGCCTTCTAGCAGGAAAACTTGTAAGTAAAAAGTGGCCATACATGTATTACAGGTTCTCATTTCTTGTATTCTGAGAAAATAAGTTTACTAGTGCAAGTGATGTATAGTATTTGATATTTCTTGTTGTACAATAATTATTAATTAAATGTTACATTTTACCCACACTTTTTTCTACAAAGATATTTTGAGAATTCCTGTATTTTTTATGGTTGGTTGGTTTGGTTTATGGTGTTTTATGTCACTTTCAACAATATTTCAGTTATATCATGACGGTCAGTTTTATTGGTGGAGGAAACCGGAGAAAACCTGTCATAAGACACTGACAAACTGTATCACATAGTGTTGTATCGCATACACCTCGCCTGAGCAGGATTCCTAACTCACAATGTTAGTTGTATATTTTATGACACCACAATATAGCTGAAAAGCTGAAATACTGCTAATGTTGGTGTTAAAAACCAATCAATAATATATTTTATGTATTATAATTAACTCTATAATGTAAATATTTTGAATGTTATTATATACACATGATTTCTCACTACCTAGGGCATAATAAAAAGGTTTGAAGAATTTTCCTTTATTTTGTTATTGAAGTCTAATTTACATATTAAATATAAAACATAAAAAATACCCATTTTATAACAAAAATATGCACAACAAATTTGTGCAACTGAAAAGAGATTTGTATAATTATTTTGTCAAAATACAATTGTGTGAATTTGAGTACTAATAAAGGGAGTCAAATAAACTTCAGTGTTATTTAGTCATGAACCTAATAAAGCATTTCTGTTACCTGATTCATGTAGAGTGACAGAAAGAAACGGTAACAGTATAAGTTCTGATGTCACAGATGGCACCATTGAAAGCGATTAGAACGATCCTTTATTCAGCTATTTTCATACAATTTGGCAGTTGTTTTGGTCTTTCTGATATTGCAGGATAAAAACAATATACATACATTGTCGTTAAATATATAATTAATTCGCACTCATTGCAAAACAGGCTAGAAAAGCTTTTCTACCTTTTCTAAAGCTTGTACTAATAAATTTTATATTTTCCGACAATGTATGTATATATATATATATATTAACACATATAATATTAGTTATGCAAACTCCTTATCATGAAGTTACAGTGTACATTTCTTTCTATTCTATCTAATATGTTATTCCCGTTTAAAGACATTTCTTTCGAGTAAAAGTAGATATTTTTTTACAAATTATTGTCAATCTAAATAAAATTAGTTGATTATCAGATGTTTTCCATTTTTCATCTGGTGGTCCGATGCACTGACATCTAACGATATTCAATATCAATTCATGCCAGTGATCACAAGTTTTAGCAACCAATCAGTGACAAACCAACAAAATCTTGAGCCATTGAATTGTATAAGAGTGTAGAGTTAATGAAGGTGTATGATAAGCAACTTCTGATTAAGAACAAAAAAATGATCAGCAAAAAAATTAGATCAAGAATTATATATAATTATACTGATGGTTTAGGTGTATGGTGTTTAATGCCACTTTCAACAATATTTAAGTTATATCATGGCAGTCAATTTTATTGGTGGAGGAAACCGAATATTTAGTACCACCGACCTGCCACAAGTCACTGACAAACTTTATCACATAATGTTGTACACCTCGCCCTGAGTGGGATTCAAACTCGCAACGTTAATGGTGATAGTCACTGATTGCACACGACCACGACGGCCCCAAAACTTGAATATATGGAACAGTAATTTATAATTTTTTTTACTTCAGAGACATAATGCATTTGTGATAACACATCTTGTAATACCAAAGCAGTCTGGTACGTCTGACACATGTGTGGCAGAAGACGAGGAGGATATTTTCCTTTTCCAAGAACCAAGGGACTTAATCACTCTAGGTTGGATACATGTAAGTGCAAGAAAAAGTTGTCTTTTGCTTTTTGATTTTTTTTTTGTAATTTATGGGTAGAAAAAAATGAAAGAAATGTATAAAGATATTAAATGTATATCAATATTTTGTTTTAAAAAAATATAATTTTTTCACAGATTTCTTGTACATATCCATTATCTATTGTTTAGTTATTAAATTAAGACTTGGACAACACCTCTCCCATAGGGTTGCGTCCCAATAACTACCTCAAGTGTTAAGGTTTCCAGACATCTACCCAAGGCCAGGGTGTTTTAACATTCAGTTTGTTATATCTTTCCATGTTTTCTTCCCCTAATAAGTCTGGTAGTCACAATATAGCTTGGAAATAGCTTATAGGTGACGATAGTGACGTTAAACTGCAAAAATCCTAACCTTTCTTATTCAACTTAGAAATGTATTCCTTTTTATAGATTCTCCTCTCTATTAACAGTACAATATATTTCAATCAATTGAACTCCCTTAATAATGTTAGGAGGCTGTTGTGGCCGTGATCGTATGGTAGTTGGATTTACAACTACATTTTGTACCTATGCAATCAGTGCCTATCACCACTGATGTTGTGAGTTCGAATCTCGATCAGGGCGAGGTGTACAACATTATGTGATAAAGTTTGTCAGTGACTTGGGACAGGTCTGTGGTTTTCTCCGGGTCCTCCGGTTTCCTCCACCAATAAAACGGACCGCCACGATATAACTGAAATATTGTTGAAAGTGGCATTAAAAACCATCAAACAAACATAATAATGTTAGAATGGAATCGAGTACTAATTAGAGTATGCAATTGTAAGAAAAGTTCAGGAGGAAAATTTACTTGAGGTCATATGATATTTCTTTAAGCCAGATATTAAAATTTAATTTTTTGCTTTTTTTTTTGTGCATTTGATCACTGGGGTCTAACACAAATCTATTGTGAATATTTATTATTTACAATATTTTAAAATAATTATCTGATAGATAGCCACCAACAGTTGCTGATTTTTTTTAAAAAGAAGGTCACATTGGAAATTAAATCTGTATACTGGTCACCAAAAGTAATTTCTACTAGCATACATAACTTTGTTATTAAGAGTAGCATATTGGTGATTAACACCACTTTCATCAATATTCCAGTTATATTATAGAAGTGCATTTTATTGATGGAGGAAACAGAAGTAATCAAAGAAAATAACTGACCTGTCTCAGGTTACAGACAAATTTTACCACATAAAGTTGTATCAAGTACACCTCACCATGTGCAGGAATCCCATATTTACAATTGATAGGCGTGAAGAAAAAAACAAATATTAAATCTATAGTCAAACCTGCCCATGTAATCACCTGTATTAAAAGGTTGCCTTTTTCTAGTCCTGTCAATGAAAATTTCATTTGAATTTAACCTCTTTTAAGAGGTCACCTGTCTTATAAGGCCACTTTTTCTATGCCCCAAAGGTGACCTCTTAATACAGGTTTGACTGTATTTATTTCTTGCTTTCAGACCCATCCAAGCCAGACTGCTTTCCTGTCCAGTGTTGATATGCACAATCAGTATGGGTACCAGGCTATGTTACCAGAAGCTTTAGCTATAGTCTGCTCACCCAAATTTAATGAGTGAGTTTATGTAAAATTCTAGTGGTTATATGTGTTTAATATACACTCGATTTGACAAAATTTAATTTCAATGTTTATAACAACAAAATAAAACAAATCGTCAGTATATGGTTAGATATCTTTTGATGATGTCATTGGGTTTTTTTCTTCTCCAACAAAATACAAAATCTTGCTATAGTTTACTTTAAAATGCTTTGTCATTCACTACAACAGGAAACAAATGAACAAGAGCCCAGTAGCTGATAACCACTAACATTTTGTCCTGAGCCAGTGAAAACTTTCAGGCATAGCTCAGGTGGATGCTGAAATTTTAATTATTTTATGTGCAAAGTCAGTGGCTAGATTGCAAAAATATTTGCTGGGCAATTAAAATTGTTATTTTAGGAATCCCAGCTCGCAACTGCAGCAAAAATGCAAAGAGATATAGATATATATATATATATATATATATATATATATATATATATAAAGAAATTATAAAAGAACAGCATTTTTAATAATGTTCTTTTGTGTATATTACTTCCTTGATGGTCTTTATTGAATGGTCATTTTCTTTAGATTCATTAGATTTCGTTTTAAGATACTCTGTATTTTTTCAGAAGGGGTGTATTTTCAATGTATTTTTTCAAAACAGTGTTTTTTTTCAATGTATTTTTTTCAGAACGGGTGTGTTTTCCCTTTCCATAGAAAGGGGGCTAGTAGAAATAGGAACATGTAGAGAAAAAGGATTTCATCAGCATACAAAAACTCCACCATTATTTGAGGTTTGTATTATTTTTCTTCAGCAAGATTTAAGATTATCTTTCTCTTATTTCAAATATTTTTTAAATAAATTTGAAAAATAAAATAATAAACTGAAAATATCATATTGATAATACAGAGATTAGTCTTTTTTTTTAAACAAAATATTTGGAAATAAAATGTGTTGATATAAACGTAGATATCAAATTTTGTGTACACGGCACGTTTCTGGTACATTGTTGTATAACCTTCATCAGTTACGCTCAAAACTGGAAAGACAAATACATGTAATATAAAAATGTTTGGAAGCAATAAAACCAAAGGGTCTTAACAGGATAGCCAAATTCTGTTGATGTCACCTATGCCTGAGGGGGGAGAACCTTGGTCTTAATAATAAACATCTAGAAAATGAAGGTTTAGTAGCACTTTAATCTTTGATCAAATCTAACCTCTGCTAAAATAGGTTCTTTCAAATATAATACAACAGTTTTGGGAATGATATATGGGATATCTGGTGAGTGGTGACTAAGGTGTCAGGACCACATACCCTGTTATGTAGAGAAAAGGGTTATATAACTTACAGGGGGAATTTAAAAACAGGGAGAATAATTCTGCCGTTAAAACTGTATGGCAGTGTTCATCTTTTATAGATGAATAAGTACACATTCCCATAATAGCATTTGATTTTCTAAGGGAAAAAAATATGAAATTAATATGGTATTTTCTCTTACAGGACAGCTCACATGCTAAAATAGTAGATACAGAACGAGTAGAAGTGGCTGATTTAAGATGATCAAAGGTCATTGGAATTATTTTTATTGTATACAATACATTTTGTATGTGCAATGACTAACAGTATCTACACAAAGCACTGAAGGTTTTCCAGGATATTATCAATATGTATCTTACACAAATGAAATACGAGAGATATTTATATTGTAATCCTGCATGTGTTAAATATTGTATGATTGGAACAAAAAAAAATTATCATAACTTCACAACTATTACTTCAAGAACCCAGTTGATTTTTTTTTTAAAGGAAGTCCATTAGGCTGTTAATTTTTGTTGTTGTTATTTTCAAGCATTTTTTTGGTGGTGGGGGGTGAAATAATGCAGATGGGTAGTATTTTTTTCATTTTTGACTGTATTCGGTGTGTTTTTGTGATACTATTGGTGCTGTGATGTCTAAGTTAATGTTGATTTCGGCAATTAAAGATAATTGTACCATGTTAAAAGTCATATTCTCTATGATGACGATTTAGAAGAAGAACAAAATAGCCGTTATGCAAGACAGTGACAAAATTATCCTGAAAATTAACAGTGATTTTTTAATAGTAAAAAGATGGGGGGAAAAGTAAAGAGGTTAAAATGGAAGTAAAAAGCATTAAGACAACAGTATTAAAGCCAATGCATGTGGGGCTTGAAAATCTGTTTTGTATGTTGTGGCCTTAGGATGTTTTTACAACTTAATGATGTCTGGAAGAAGTATGGTTGGTAAATAAAATTGTGTAATGGTTTAGCTACCATTTCAGAATAGCCATCTACTTGTATACCTTCTTCTACATTTTTCCAGTAAGTAAGAAAATGGGATAAAAGTCATTTTCATTTTATTAATGAATCTATAGGAATGAAATTATGTCAAAATATACATGTAAACTCACAAATTAATATGTGTATTTATGAATGTGAATCAAGAACCACATGAAAATGCAGGGTTAAATTAGTTTGATTACTCTTATAGTAAAAAAAAAATAAAATGTTTGAGGTGAGATATTTAAATAATGTGATCTTGGTCATGTCATCTGTTTTAAATTAATAAAAAAAAGCATTGTATTAAATTGTGAATTTACAGTAAATAATATTCATGAACAAGACTTGTAAAAATATTCCAAAATAAATTGTTTATATCTTTATACAATATTCAATTGGTATTATTTGTTTTTGTGATAAAATAAAAACCAACTACATGTATCTATAATATGTTTTTGCTATTTTTAGCAAATAATTTTCAATCGTTAGATAATTTTAAGTAAATATTTTAATAAAACAACTGTTTGTATCAGGTCAGCATTGTTCTACAAAAAGAATCTCCATTGCATACCATCAGTTATTGATTGATGTGTGATGCAGTACCTAGTGATTCATATGATGTTTTTATTTGTGTTTACAAATGAAGATGATAAGCATCTTGTTAACAACATTTTGCACGAGATCTATTTTTTGAGTGTTTGCAGTTTTTTTTAAGGAGACTGAAATACATTATGTCATCTCTGTAACACATAATCATTTCATGTCCATGTGTGTCCTGGGGTAAGGTCGTTGACTTCTGACCTCAAGTCTAACTCCACCGATGTGATTTTCCACCCTAATACCCACCTCTCAAGTTCTCAAGTAATAAGGTTTACAGAAACTTGTCCATGGCTGAGGGTTTCATTATAACTGTCAGCGCTTTCCTCCTACATTATGCTTGGTAGTCACGATAAATTCTGGAAAGTGATGATAAAAACCAATAACCTAATCAGTATCATTTGAATCTGTCTTTTATCTGACAAGTGTATAATACAGGAGTTTGTAGAATACTGTACTGTTTAATTATATAGGCATTTATAACAAAATTTCTTTTAACAAGAAGGGTTGTCGTCATGATTGTATGGGAATTGGATTTATAACTACCTATGTAATCAGCGCCTATCACCACTAAAACCGTTGCGAGTTCAAATCCCATTCATGGCGAGGTGTACTCGATACAACATTTTGTGATAAAGTTTGTCAGTGACTTGTCGGTGGTTTTCTTTGGGTACTCCGGTTTACTCCACCAATAAAACTTACTGCCACAATATAACTGCAATATTGTTTAAAGTGGCATTAAACACCATAACCTTAACCCTTCTTATACCCAGAAAGGATATGGAAATCCAATGTAGCTATATACTGTATTTTAAATGATACATCCCACCCATGTATAAGGTGTACTTGATACAATCCTATTTGATTTAGTTACCAAAGCAATTCATTTTGTTTTTAAGTTGTTCCAATGTTTAAGTGTATGTTTAAGTGACAGTATGTAGAAGTGAAATTTTATTTGTAATGAAGTGTGTATTTTAAAGATATATGATTGATTGATTGATTGATTGGGAACATGGACAATTGTATAAGATATCTTCTCACTAGTGTGGTATATGGTTTTCACCATGGGCACATGGACAATTGTATAAGATATCTTCTCACTAGTGTGGTATATGATTTTCACCATGGGAACATGGACAATTGTATAAGATATCTTCTCACTAGTGTGGTATATGATTTTCACCATGGGAACATGGACAATTGTATAAGATATCTTCTCACTAGTGTGGTATATGATTTTCACCATGGGCACATGGACAATTGTATAAGATATCTTCTCACTAGTGTGGTATATGATTTTCACCATGGGCACATGGACAATTGTATAAGATATCTTCTCACTAGTGTGGTATATGATTTTCACCATGGGAACATGGACAATTGTATAAGATATCTTCTCACTAGTGTGGTATATGATTTTCACCATGGGCACATGGACAATTGTATAAGATATCTTCTCACTAGTGTGGTATATGATTTTCACCATGGGCACATGGACAATTGTATAAGATATCTTCTCACTAGTGTGGTATATGATGGGAGGCAGCTCATTGTAAAATGAATTTAGCATGTGTATATTATGTGAGAAAGTTTACTCTGAGTGGTTTTCTCAAAATGCTTCAGAACTTATGATCATAAAACTTTTGAGTGAGAGTTTTGTACTTGTTCTGCAAAATTGTCCATTTTTTACTTGTTTATATGATACAGTGTCCTGATTGGCTGTTTTTTCAAGTATGAGTACAAACTCATCCTCGTAAGTTTTATGACCGAGAGACCTGGTTCCTCCACCGTTAAATATGGTTGCCATGATTTAGCTTACATATTGCTGTTAGAGGATATACTATACATGTATTTTGTTTTATTTCTCCTCAGTCAAATTAAAATTATATTTTTGTGGAATGTTTTTTAAAAATTTTTTACACTGAGTGATCCACTAATATCTGAAAACATCCTGTATTGGGTCATATTAAGGGGTTAAATTTCAGGCAACCAATCAGTGACTTGCCTACAAAACTTCTTAGCATTAAACCATCATTGTTGTTTAATGAAGGAGTAGAGAGGTTCAGAATGACAATGATAGGTTCCCAGACATGACAAGCTGCAGGATATTGCTAGACGTTAAGAAAGTTAAGAAAAATCCCACAAATATGTAATTTTAAGTTAATTTATTCTTGAAAAGTAATACAGATTCATGAGAAATTTGGTATTGACACAGTTCAGGTTCATAAATTAGGACAATATTGTGATATACAAATGTACCTGTAATCAGTGTAGAATGTGAATGATGTATAATTAATTAATGCATTGTATATTTTATAATTTATTGATTAAATATATTATTATGTACCGGTACAAACATATATTTCTTTATTATTTAAAAAAAAAATATCACAGAAAATGGCAAGTACTTGGCATTGCTGAAATCTGACAAGAATCAGAATATAATTTTTTAATCCTGTTTTGAGAGGACAACCTGCTTTGTGTGACCACTTTAAAATGTCACAAGTCTTCATGGTTAATATTACACAAACCTCTTATGAGAGACCACCTGTCTTGAAAGACCACATTTTTATAGTAGAAGAGGTCCTTTCTCATCACAACTTTCACTGTATTTTAAGGTTTTTATTGAGACCCTTAACACATTAACATATTAGTACATTTGTATTACACTATTGGCAGATAGTAGGTAGTCATAAAAGTGAATTGAAATTCTGTTTTTTTAGAATGTATTCATTTTTGTTTGTTTTGTTTTGTTTTGTATTTGTTTTCTAATCTATTTTTCAAAAAATATGTAGCATAAATATTTAACATTTGGCTCAATTTCAGTTCATACTTTCCCCCCAGCATTATCCCTGTGAGTCACAGCTGTTTCAAGTTATTCATATTGACAAAAGATATATACATCCAACAGTTCTGTATAGTAAACAAACAAAAAAGAACAAAAAGACAAAAAAAAACACTCAAGTTATTGAACAAAGTATAAATCTGTCATAATATTTTCACCATAAACTATTAGACAAAAGGTCAAATCCAAATTGTTAATATTTAAAATTTTCAGTAACTTTTCAGAGTTTTTATGAATGATGGTTTGGTTTGGTTTATGGTGTTTAACACCACTTTCAACAATATTTCAGTTATATCGTGGCGGTTAGTTTTATTGGTGGAGGAAATTGGAGTACCCGGCGAAGAATACCACTGACTTGTCTCAAGTTTCAATCCCATTAAGTCGTGCTGTAGTGATTTATGACTGAAATATACCATAAAGCTGTGAAATAAACATCAAGTGAATACACAAGTAGCAGTTATTGAATTTCAAAATGTCAATCTTAATATTTCTGATGAAAATGTGAAAATGCACTTGTAGGTTTCGTTTATATTTATCTACACTGATTTCCATTCATACAGTCCTTTATTGCATTCTGGCCACCAAGGTTGTGCTTTCATTCTTTGATACCATGTGGCCAAATCAGGCCAAGCATCTAAACGATAACCTTTAATCTCAGTCAATGAAATGTTTGAAGCCATACTAATATCTGCTATAGTTAGATTATCTCCAGTCATATAATGGCCACCACCATCAAACAAACGATTGAGGTAATCATATGTAGCTCTCATAGCCATCTCCTTTTCTGCATCTGGTGGTTTTCCTTGAAAGAGCTGAGGATACTAAAATGTGAGAAAAAGTAGATATTTAATTAACAAAATTATCTCTTGCACTAATTATGACCTAATTAATTCATGGCAGGGCTGTACTATCCAAGACAGGTTTAGGGGGTTAGGGTCATGGTGTTTAACGTCACTTTCAACAATATTGCAGTTATATCGTGGCGGTAAGTTTTGGTGGAGGAAACAGAGTACTCGGAGAAAGCCACCGACCTGCCGCAAGTCACTGACAAACTTTATCACATAATGTATCGAGTATACCTCGACTGAACAGGGATTTTCATTGTTTTACAAGTTTCCAGTACAAAAATGGACATATCATGTACATGTATATATAACAATTAACATTAAGAGTAATGCTTAACCAACATACTAATCCAATAATAATATTTTCTGTTAGAAGACCTGGCTCTAAAGTCACATTGAAGATGATTTAATGTAGGAGATATTCTTTGCATATAGCTGACACTGATTTCTAGATAATGGACATTTAACACCACTTTCTACAATATTTTGGCTATCTTGTTTCAGCCAGTTTTATTGTGGAGGAAACAGGGTGACCCAGAGAAGAAACATTTATATGTCTCCAATTGTGATTTTTTTTTTGGTGCCATGATATAGCAGAAAAAAGCATTGATTTGTCATATCCACAATGGTCTTATTAATACTTATTACATTCCATTTTTCAGTTTCAACAAAAATATAATTGTTATTTAAATTTTGAAGATGATTACCGGTATTGCTTGCTTATTTTAACATGTAGAAGTTTGGTACCAAATATGTCTCATTTCCTTAAAAAGATTTAATATTCCTCTATTATTCCATCTGTTTCAGTCTGGTGTATGTCTGTCTTGTGTGTATCTAAATAGGGAAATAGTAAACCTCCTCACTCCATACCACCATATGACTTTAAAACATTATTTTACATATACATGTACAGTCAAACCTGTATTAAGAGGTCACCTTTGGGACAAAGAAAAAGTGGTCTTATAAGCCAGGTGACCTCTTAAAAGAGGTTCAATTTATATGAAAGGTCAATAAAAAGGTGACCTTTTAATACAGGTGACTGTTTAATAGAGGTGACCGCATGGGCAGGTTTGACTACATATATTTACCATATATTCTGTAACTGTCTTGTATACAGAACCTAGATCATAATACAATAGTCTATCTACTATAGCTCTCTTCTGAAAATCTTTCGGATAGAGGTAGGAATGTCTTCCTCCAAACTTACTCACTAAATATTGCATCACAGGCCGACTAAAAATAATAATGAGAAGTTGAACTGACATGCAAAATACACATTTCAGTAAGAATTTAATTGAATATTGAAATATTCTGCAAGGGATGTACATGTGGAAAAAGCTGGTTTCAATATTTGTTGCACATTGTACTTGAATAATGTTGATAAAAAGCTATTCAGTGATAATGAAGTAAGCTCAATGGTCTGTTATATATATTTATAGTCTAGGATATTAAACACTTTTTAACAAAAATGGATTCTTTTCTGCTGTATGGGTATTATAATTTCAAGAATTAACTCCTGTCTATAATTATATAATCATTTATATTCCTATTATGTAACTTGTTCAGGCAATGATAGAGCTGAAACGTTTATCAATTGTTGCAACAAACAGATGACTTTTTACAGTTGGATTGGGATTAGGGTACGATGTTTAACGCCATTTTCAACAATATTTCAGTTATATGGTGGCGGTCAATTTTATATGTGAAGGAAACCGGTGTACTCGGAGAAAACAACCAACCTACTGCAAGTCACTGACAAACTTGATCACATAATGTTGTATCGAGTACACCTCGCCAGAGCGGAATTCGAACTCACAACTTTAGTGGTGATAGGCACTGATTGCACAGGTAGTTGTAAATCCAACTGCCATACGATCACGATCGTGACGACCTCCTAAGTTGGATTGGGCGTTACTGATCAATAGATGCAAGGCGTATATACGTCCTTGATAGATGAAAGCAGTCTGAAATTGCAATTAAATCTTTAAATGCTCACCCCTTTAAGCAATTAGGGGTTATGGTTTTGGTGTTTAACGCCACTTTCAACAATATTTTTATATCGTGGCTGTCAGTTTTATTGGTGGTTGAAACCGGAGAAAACCACCGACCTGTCGCAAGTCGCTGGCAAATTTTATCACAATGCTATATCGAGTACACCTCACCATGAACGGGATTCGAACTCACAACGTTAGTGGTGATATGCACTGACTGCATAAGTAGTTGTAGATCCAACAACCATACGATCACGACCACGACGGCCCATTTTTAAGCAATCAAAGATCTAATTTGAACTAGATTGTGCTGAAAGTGACTTTAAATATCATGGGATCTGTATTTCATTTTGATGAAATCCATTCGATAGCTTTACTTCAAATATCCTATGCATTTTTCAGTCCGGTAATATTCATACTCTATTTGTAACCTTTTTATATCGTGAAGGTGTTTCATTGATGAAAACTTACCTTTCCCATAAGGAGAAGTTCCCATCTACTAGAGTTGGCAGTGTCATATCGGGGTTTATCTGGTAAAAAATTAAAAATGCATATAAGCATATTTTTTATGGGTGATATACAAGTATTTTCTAAATTCGAAGCAGCATGGTCTTTAATAAGTTTCTTTTATCTTGTCTGTAATACGTTCACAATATTATTGTATGTCATACTTGAACAAGTTGCAGAAATATGTTCCAAATCTTTTCCCTGTTCAAACGAACATTTAAGCAAATCGTGACAACAGACGAGATCACATTTCAGGGTCAGCTGAGTAAATCAGTGTTTTTAGTCAGACTACTAAAGTACAAACATGCTTCTACAAAGACAAGACATTCCATCTAATAATCAAATGCAAACATTAGTACGACCTGAATTAGAAGTGTTGATTCTATTCATATATATATTAGTGTTCTTTTTAATGCAAGGAGATATGTAAATCGGATTGCAGGTGAACTATAGAATATGAACAATAGTGATAATATCATTGGTACATGGACTATGACTTCTATACAGTTTTTACAATGGGCTTAAGCATCGGCTGCTTACAATATATTTTCTTTGTCTGTAATTACATTTTGTAAACAAACAACAACAACAACAACAACTGAAAAAACCCACTCCGATACTACTAAAACGTTCTCTGAAACTGATATCAAAATGCTCGATTTTTTTTATTATTGACAACATATTTGTTATGTTTAGTGGACGTGTTTTTCAACAGACAGGTGGTATTCAAATGGGTACCAACTTTGCTCCTCTTCTCGTCGACTTGTTCCCTTATTCGTATGAAGCAGGCTTCATACAGGGGCTTCTCAAGAAAAGCGATAAAAAGCTAGTACGGTACTTTAATGTACGTTTCTCTATATATAGATGATGTCCTTTCACTAAATAATTCTAAGTTTGGTGATTTTTGTTTACCCCATTGAGCTTGAAATAAAGAATACCACAGATACAGTTAGGTATGCTTCATACCTTGACCTACACGTTGAAATAAAGGATACCACAGATACAGATAGGTCTGCTTCATACCTTGACCTACACCTTGAAATAAAGGATACCACAGATACAGCTGGGTATGCTTCATACCTTGACATACATGTTGAAATAAATGATACTACAGATTTAGCTAGGTATGCTTCATACCTTGACATACACGTTGAAATAAATGATACCACATATACAGCTAGGTATGCTTCATACCTTGACATACACGTTGAAATAAATGATACCACAGATACAGCTAAGTATGCTTCATACCTTGACCTACACGTTGAAATAAATGATACCACAGACACAGCTAGGTATGCTTCATACCTTGACTTGCACGTTGAAATAAATGATACCACAGATACAGCTAGGTATGCTTCATACCTTGACTTACACGTTGAAATAAATGATACCACAGACACAGCTAGGTATGCTTCATACCTTGACCTACACGTTGAAATTGACGGTTAGGGATGGTTAAGAACGAGACTTTCACTGTTTAACTTTATTGTTCAATTATGTTGTTTTGTATGCCTTTCATAGCATTGAGCAATCATCGAAACTGATACCCGCGGCATTGAATTCTCTTTTGCCAATTTAATGGTCTGTTTAATCGACTTTTTAACAGGTGATATTTCACCATTTCTTTTACTTCGACATACCTTGGCAAAATCTGGTGTTTTATGTTCTCCTTTGAAGGGGTCTATGTATTTTAAATGAACTGGAATTTCTGCTGCTTTAGTTGTCATCCATGCTGCTCGAGCTGGAGCACTCAGTCCGTGTATGTATAATGTGGGCGTTCCTTTTGCACCAACTGCAGACGGTCCGTTTCCCATCTACGATATAAAAAATAAATTGATGTATTTATTTTCTTTATATTTTTTCTTCCACAATATGAATTCTAATCAAAATTGTACTTTATTTGTTTGTGATGATATACTAGTACTAGTGTAACATTTCGTTCACTTTGATTTAATATATTAGTAACCAGACTCATCCACAAATTAAAATATGTCTATTAGTTTTTGAAAGGTGTAGCAAAAAATGAAGATAATACGTGGGAGGTTCAAATTTATTCTATAGCAACACGAATCAGTTTCATACAGAAGAAAAACCATAAATTACCTTTGTTCGAACTACTATTTCCTCCGGTTTCTGTCTAAAACACAAGCACACCAACATGAGGAAAACTTAAATTCTTCAACTTCATCCGTGGATTTTAAGACTAACGTTTGTTTTTATATATTTACTCTTTATTGTGACTGTCACACTTAAAACAATACTGTTAGCGACAATGTTAATTTATACATATAAAGGCAACAAAAATCACGTTCCGGAACGAAAACTTTTTTTTTCGTATTTTTTCATTTTAACTTTTGCTAGATTTAAAGTAAAGAATGCACAGCGGATATTATAACAATGTACATTATTTTCCGGATAGTTCTATTCAAAAAGTCATACTTTTTATATGACTTATGGAATTTTGGCTGTCGTGTTATGGTGTCGGCATGTTGTCGCCCGTCTGTAGACACATGTCTTCCCTGAAATAATTTCTGAGTTCAGCTCCGGATTTAGGTGTGGGTTCGAGTTACTAGATCTTTAGTATTTTGTAGATTACTGTTTGTCCTTTTGTCCCTTTTATTTTGGCCATTGTGTTGTCTGTCCTTCGATTTACGGATTCTGAATACTACTTTAGTATCTTCAAACTCTTCTTACTAAATTTTTTGGTATAATAAGAACACATCAAAATAAACTAAAAACTCAGAAATGGCAGTGTTTACCATGTGTGTCTTTCCTACGAGAGGGTCAGTTTGAGTGAATGATTGTTGTTTAAATACATATGAAAGAATTCTCAACTATGTCATGGCGAGAACAAGTAAATTGTTTAAATTCAAATGGACAATTTTTCAGCTATGTTATAGCGAGAACAGGTACACCTTGAAGAGCTTCTAAATAAATAAAAAAAAATATAATATACTCCTGTTATTTTTAGCAACAGAAGTTGGGTCATCATATATATTCGATGGGGAAGTTGGCAACGTAGAAATAGTATACTCGGGTATGTGTATAACTTAGATTACTGTATCAAAGGAATATCCTGGACACAAAATATACCACACTTCCCTCCAGATTGTGTCTCTTTCGTGTGTTTACCTTTGCGGGTTTGTGTCTTGGTTCTGATGGACAAGTGAACACAGTCTACGTGCCAACGAGTTCTTTGCAATAGCTACATAAATATAGAAGACAATCAATTGAACTGCATGTATTTGATAGAACCTGTATATCATGTTGATAATCCTTTCTAAAGACTCGAAGAACCTTTTATTTCTACTAAGATATTCCTAAATTACAAATGTGTATACATTGTACCATCTTTAAAGTACTGAGGTTAGCCTCACGGGGGAATCACATCAAATCACCAAAAGGTGCTGTGCAATGCTAGTTCTTCAATTAAAACGTGGACCTGGAGATAAAAGAAACAACATAAACAGCTTCTTATGTCTCATTTCTCCACATTTACCTCAAACTTGACACCGATGGTCAATTTTCTACCAGACTTTATGAAAAAAGAGACGACTTCAATTTTGCCATTATCCATTTTCTACACCTTGAGAGTAATGAGGTAACTGCTCCTGCGTATGGGTTAGAGCCACTTTCAACAATATTTCAGTTACATGGATACTGTGGCGGTCAGTTTTATTGGTGCAGGAAACCGGAGAAAACTGACCTGCCGAAAGTCACTGACAAATTGTATCACATAAAAATGTATCGAGTACACCTCGCAATGTGTGAGATTCTAACCTACAACGTATGTGGTGATATGCACTGATTGCACAGGTAGTTGTTAATGCAACTACCATACGATTACGACCAAGACGGTCGCTCCAGCGTGTTGAGTTTATATTTCACAAATCATATGCTACTTAAGCTTGTATTCAGACTTTTTAAAACATCATCATATTCTGAATACTTAAACTATTAAATCAAAGGTTTTTAAACAATCGTCTCATCTTTAAAAACATTTTTTTTTTAAATTCGGAAGAAATCAACACATAATAATGCACGCTGTAATGTTCGCCCTGTTGTATGCAATGGTAGACATTTTATTCTACGTGGAAAACACTTGCATGACCGCATTATTGCACTGAGAGAGAAGGTTTGGGACCCTAAAACCAGTTTAACACCGCCATTTTTTTTTATTGAAGTACCTGTATCAAGTCAGGAAAGTGAGTGGTCATGTATGTGTGTAGATTTTGTCTCTCTATGATTTTTCTATTTGATTTTGTAAATGTTCTAACAGTATTTTTTTGTTTTTCATTTGATTGCAGTATTTTTCTTTAATTGTATGAAGTACACACATCAATTTAAAAAAAACACATGACTATATATAAATGCCAAACTAGCTTAATTTGGTTTTGGAATTGTTTTATTCCAACTGTGTTTGTGGCCATATAAATTGAATTTCTGATTTTAAACTATGTTGGCATTGTTCAAAATAAAGTCATTATCATTCGAATGCAACACAAAAAAACATGCATCATTCGAGCTAATTTAACAACACAACTTCCTTTGGGTGAATTTTGTTTATATCTTCCTAATTCAATAGAAATAAATGTATATTGGTATTTTACAGGACATTGCATTGTATAGAAGGCCATGCATCGGTGGCGTAATGGTTAGCGTGTGCTCGCCTCGAGTGTGGTAGATCGTGGGTTCGAGCACCAGTGGGGTCAAACCAAAGAATATAAAATTGGTATTTGTTGCTTCTCCGCTAAGCACGCAGCATTAAGGAGAAAGAGCAAAGACTGGTTGGCACAGAATAAGAATAATGTTTCCGAGTGGAGCGACATGTCTACCCGCGGACTGTTGTTTTAGGGAGCTAGCACTATAAAAATCCAACTCAGCGTGTTGGTCTAGTACAAAGCGGACCTCATCATCATCTCATTCAAAAATTAACTTGTTCTCGCCATGATATAACTGAATTGGCGTTAAACAACAATCACTCATTCACTGTCCAGAGTAGAATCGTATTAGTATTAAAACTAACTAAGAATTTTTAATGACAGTTCCAAAATATTCTGAATACAGTGGAACTTGTGCAATCGACACCTGAGTTTTCCGACTTACTGTGACATCCGACAACAAAATTATAGTCCCAAAGTATTTGTTAACTAAAATAAAACCCGAGTGTTCCGACATCTTGTGCATTCCGACACATTTCCCCGATCCCTTGGTGTGTGGATTAGACAGGTTCCACTGTATTTGGTTTCATTTGAAATTTTATATTTTCTTGTTTTTTTTTTAGGATATGCTGGAGGACAGCAGTATAATGGAAATGGTGGTCCAGCTGGTATGCTTTGTTTCCCTGACAACCCAGAAATCAGCAACACAACAACTATAGGCAGTAGCTATATTTATGGAATCGAGTATGAACAGAATATATTAAAATCAGATGCTATAAATGAAGATGTACCATGTGCCCTCTGTAGAAGTAGAGACAGCTATTCTTCAGTCATAATTCCTGGAAGAATGACCTGCTATCCTGGATGGAAGAGAGAATATTATGGTTATTTAAGTTCTGGAGCAACAGGACAAACTTCCTCCGATTATATATGCGTGGACATAAACCCAGAATATACACCTGGTGGACAGGCTGACAAAGGTGGGAAACTCCTCTATGTCTCACCAATTGTATGTGGATCTATGTCATGTCCACCTTACAAACAGGCAATACCACTTTACTGTGTTGTTTGCTCAAAATAAATCAATGTACAACTTGCAATCAAAATTTTGCAATACTAAACACCAATCAGATACAATTTCTAATTGACATGGCAAGGTGTACTGGATACAACATTATGTGATAAAGTTTGTCAGTGACTTGTGACAGGTCGGTGGTTTTCTAGTGTACTCTGGTTTCCTCCACCAATAAAACTAACAGCCACAATATAACTGAAATATATTGTTGAAAGTGGCGTTAAACACCATAAACCAAATCTACTATAGTAGCTGATAAGGTAGGACAAATTTTTACAACAACTTATTATATGAGGTAATATTGTGGGATGTTTTTCATATAATTTCTCTAAAAATAATACATGTATTTAGTGGACAGCATTTCCATTTTTTCAAAAAAGCGATTCTATAGAATAAGGTAATAATTGACACATTATATCTAACAAAGAATCCACTTTATTTGTCCTCTCTCATTACAATTATATAAGACAAATTTAATATACATAAGGTTTGGTAAATTGTATAGAATTCTGATCTCTTGAAATAGTGTAAGACTATATAGGGATTATTAGTGTTCAACTAACCTCACTTTCAACAATATTTCACTTAATATATTGTTGTGGTCAGTTTTTACTGGTGGGGAAAAGCAGAGTACCTGGAGAAAACCATGCAGCAAGTCACAGACAATCTTTACCACATAAAATTGTATTAAATATACATCATAATGGGTGGAAAACTAACTGACAGCTTTAGCAATGATAAAAGCACTTGTATATATAGATGTATAACAATTATAGCAACTATAAAGCACACATCACCACAGAGAACATAGCTGGTTCTGAATCACTACACTCAGTTGTAACCTCTGTCACATGTCGAATAATGGACTTCTACCCATTACTGCCGGACTATAAATGGATGCAAGTTGACTGGGCTACTTGGTCATATGCCCATGATATTTGTAAACAAAGGCAGAGTATGACTTCCCATGGTGCCAACCAAAGGTGTGGAAGAGTTGATCGTGGTTGATGTAGACCCAGAATCCTTTGAACATTTAGGCAGAATTTGGTATTTATTTCGAAATAGCCATATACTTATTAAACTTGTTATATAAATGGGATGTCTTATCTCTTAAAGGTAGATTTTAAACATTTTTAAATATAAATTCTTTAAACAGTATTGTACTGTAATTTAGTAAGATGTGACACTGTCTTGTCTAGTATTCTTGTTCACCTAACAGTTCAGATCAAACAAAGGAAATTAGAAAGATGAAGTAACAATGTTTTGGATAAGGTTTAGGGTGTTTAACACCACTTTCAACAATATTTCAGCAATATCGTGGTCAATTTTATTGGTGGAGGAAACCAGATTACCTGGAGAAAACCATGACCTGCCGCAAGTCATGACAAACTTTATCACATAATGCTGTATCAATTACACCTCACCTGAGCTGCATTCAAACTCATAATATTATTGGTGAGAGGCACTGATTCCATAGGTAGTTATAAATCTAACTAACATACGATCACGACAGTTCCTAAACAGCAATGTTTTGGAATTTTGATCACATAATTTGGTTTTAATTATGGAAGGAACTATGCCATGATATAATTAACAAATATTTGTTCATGAAACCATTTTAGTTTTTACTACTTGTAATTATCATTAAAATGGGCAGGTACAGTTAGAGTATGAAGAAAGGTGATTAAATGATTGTTTATTTGTGCAGGAGTCATCTCCCATTTCTGTACTCTTGTATTCATAGGACACACATTACACATACCTTGCTAAAATTGCAGCGTAAATTGAAGTGTAAAAATAGTTCAAACAGAACTGAACTACACTTTGCCAAGCCAATGTTCTAAATTAAAAAAAACAACTCTATGGAATTATGATAAAATTGATACATTTTTAGTTTGAATTTAATGACAAGATATAATAATTGTCCTCTTAAAAGAGGTCGCCCATAACACAAGACCAATTATATTAAACATCATTGATTGAGTGGAGTAATAAATCATAATATTAATATAGTCTTACAGATTTGAGATTTTACACATCGTGTATCTTGGGACTAGAAATTGACTGTTTGTACATAGATATGAATAAAGAGATTTAAGGATTTAATATTCTCATGTAATTATCCTGTCTTCATAATATTTGTGACCATTGGTTCAACTGACCAAATACAGACTCTGAAGAATGACAGCTTTCCTATAGCGAGTTTGAGGGGGGGGATGGGGGTATAGTGATTAACTCCAGTTTCAACAATATTTCAATAGCAGTAAGTTTTATTAGTGGAGGAAACCTGTGTACTAAGAGAAAATCACAGAACTGCCGCAGGTCTCTGACAAACATTAGCACATAATGTTGTATCAAGTTCTCCTCGCCATGAGTTGGATTCGAATTCACAACTTTACTGGTGATAGGCACTGATTGCACAGGTAGTTATAAGGAGGGTTTGATAATAAAATTAATAAATATATACATTTTTGTATACCAAAGTAAAATTTGAGGTTTATAAAGTTGTGTTAATTTAACATATGCTACAAAGTATAACAAATAAAACTTAGGAGAAACACATTCACGACTCAAATTATATCCATGATGCCAAAAAAATGTATTTTGGCATACCTATTTTCTGGTGGAAAAAACTGAATTGGTAGTTGAATCTATATACTTATATATAAAACAGGAGATATTTACACATAAATAAACACATTTACAATTATAACAAATTATCTATAACTACACCATGAGCAAATTATGAAGTTACACTGAAGCTAAACACTATCATCCTTATAGATGGTTATTAAATAAATACAACTAATCTATGATTGTAGTTCACATGTACACAAAAAGATGTATTAATACATCTAATCTGTACACAAACACACACATATATACACATAATTTTATTCATTTGTGTTTAGTGGTATCTACTGTGTCTCAAGTTACATTTGTACTACAAATGAAAGGGTTAGGGTCATGGTGTTTAATGCCAGTTTAAACAATATTTCAGTAATATCATGGTGGTCAGTTTTATTAGTGGAGAGTACCAGTAGAAAACCACTGACCTGCCGCAAGTCACTGACAAACTTAATCACATAATGTTGTATCGAGTACACCTTCCCATGAGAGGGATTCGAACTCACAATGTTATGGTGATAGGCACTGATTGTATATGTAGTTGTAAATGCAACTAACATATGATCACGACGACAACAGCCCCTACAAATGAAAAAAATGCATCCACGAATATAAAATATTATTTAAAATCAAAGTTCTAAGATTTAGTATGATTATCACTACAGTGCTCCCTCGGTCTATCGCCCCCCATTTTATCGCCAAAATTCTTGTCTGTCCTGATTTCCCCCCATTAAAAACATCCTGTTATACTGCCAAACTCAGCTACCGCCATCCGCCACAGGTTTTCAGACACAAATTCGTAAAACCAATTTAAATTCCCCCGTTAGTACCGCCCACAACTACCTTTTGACAGCTGTGTATTGATCGGTAATTATGGAATGTCAAGACTGGTCATCGGACACGGTCATTGATCTCATTGTTGAGGGTCGGAACACATGAGTTGTTTTGATTAGAATAATTACCTGTATTTACTTTTCTATTGATTACTTTTAATCCTGAGTAAAAATTGTAATTTAATTAGTTGTCATAAAAATGTTGTCCTTAGATCGTTTTTAGAAACCATGTAGCTTGATTTGGGATATGATGCAATAATGTCATATTATATCTACATTTTTATTATATGTATTTAGAGACATAATAATACAGTTACATTTTTTATACAACAACACAAGATGATTCAATCTTTGGTTCATAAAGGAGTGTCATCATTCGTAGCATAATGAGCATTTTCCATGTTTTCTTCGTAATCCATTTTGACAGTACCAGACGACGGAAGCAAACAACGATATCCGATACATTAATAACGAAAACTGATCAGACCTATTCTAATTTATTTATTTATTAAACATGTATTATTTATACTTATGTCTTTGTACAAGTGCAAAATGTATGTCAGTCGAGTTGAAACAGTTTGAGAAAGTTTATCTTTTCATTTGATCACATGACTTCCAGTTTTCAATGTTCCTCAGTTTATCGCCAAACTACCGACTGCACAGAAGGTGGCGGTTTAACGAGGGAGCACTGTAAAAAAAAATTCTGCATCAATTATATTTTAGACATAGATTGAAATTAAATATGCTGAAATTATGTCTCCCAATTTTTGTATACATCAATCTTAAAAATGGCTGAATTCTGTCTCAATAAGATATAGTTGAAATATTTTTTATACCATAAACTGGAAGAGAGACATGTGTGCATCTGCATTTTTTATTTTAAATAACTGACTTGATGGAACAAACATGACATTATTTGTAGACTTGCTAAGTACCAATGCCAATGGCATAATATACTTGTCACCCAGAAAATCATGGCATTCTCAGATTTCAAATCAAATCATGAATACATGTTTTTTTTCTTCACTGTAAATTTCAAAAAGATGCTTTCCATCCATGTTTACCAAAAAAAAATCAATACAATAGCACCTTAGCATCTCTTACAGCACATAAGTAACAAAGAACCCTATTTTGTGAATGTGAGCCAATTTTTTGCTATGACCTGCGAGACCAGTTATGAAAATACAAAAACCTAATTCCACGTTAATTTAGAACAAAAAAAGATGTGCAGTTGTATATTTTAGAGAAGAAACAGCAGGAATACCTAACAACTGTGGTCATCTACTGTCTAGCAACAGCTACTTTGCTTAAGCTATAAGGATTGTCATGTTGACATTCGACGTGTTGAATCCAAAAAGGAAATATGCTATTAAAACACAGTAGAAACCACAAACAATGATCTCCAAATTTGATAGATCTCGTCAGATTAGGTCACTGTCATCTGTTCCATTACTTGTATGCATTACGATTAATGTAATAATAATAATAATACAAAGATATCATAAGAAACAGATGTACCACACAGCCAATTATCATGATATCAACACTTGGTAATAGATAACAAATTTAATTACATCATTATGAAAATAACAATTTTTCCAAACATTATGCACATACATCTAACCTTTTGATATTAGTATAAAAACAGATCAAAAAGCAAACCATTTTTTTCAGTATCAACCAATGTAAAAATACATTTTAATCAATCATACAAATTCAAATCAGTACAGCATTAAATACAATAAAAAAAAATCAAGATATCTAGTGGTAACTTATAATGTTTTATATAATAAAACAAGTTTACAAAATGTTAGTCATTTTCCTTCCACAAAATTCAATTGTCTCTCATTCTTAATTATAATGCTGATTTATAAGTGTTATTAAAATCATCATGTCAATATAATATTCTGGATGTTGTATAATAAATTACCATGTTCAGGATATGATCTGATAAAGGGAGATAATTACCTTTTTTCTCTAAATGTAATATGAGAAAGGGAGGTAATTACCATATATGCCCTACAGTGTCATGATTTTTAAGGGCAATTAATGATCTTTTTTACCCTTGTTTAAAAAAAAAAAATCCAAAATAACAAAATCTTAGGCAATAATTAAGGGTATCATTCCTTACAACAAAGTACAAGTAAGAAACCCAAAAAAGCACCAGTCAAAATAATTCTACAACATAACTAGACCCCTCTTTATTTATCTTAAACAAGATATGAGGTGCACAAGGATTTTTTATAGAGGCTGCCATTAAATAATTCACATTTGTTATGATAATTGTCAATATAGAAAAATATTTATCTTGATAAATTGTACTAAAATCTGTAAACAGAATTAAAAATACGAGGGCTGTCCATAAAGTTCGTGGACAGGTCCCAATTTTCCTAAAAAACGTGTTTTTCAAATTTTTTGTTGATACCTGTATTCCTTAATTAAATGCGATGTTAGATATAAACCAGAAGCTCCCAGGAGTCTGTAATCGCTCACCTGGATCAAAGCTGCTTTCAAAAACAACGCAACTGCACTGCGGCAGCCATCTTGGTGGGAGAGCACGACTGTCGGACACAATTTTGGAAGAGGACCATCAAATGACTATTCCATCAAAGTTTGGTTCTAATTGAGCTACTAGTTCCAGACAAGATGGTTTTTATGTGAATTTCCCATAGGGTCCTATGTTAAACTAAGTACAGCTGTGCAGCCATCTTGGTCAGAGGGCGGGACCACCAGACACAATTTTGGAAGAGGACCATCCAATGGCTATTTTATCAAAGTTTGGTTCCAATTGAGCAACTCAAAGGTTCCAGACAAGAAGATTTTTATGTAAATTTCCCATAGGGTCCTATGTTAAACTAAGTTCGGCTGTGGGGGCCATCATGTTCGAAGGGCCGAACCGTCACACATATTTTTGGAAGATAACCATCCAATGACTATTTCATCAAAATTTTGTTCTTATTGAGCAAATGGTTTCAGACAAGAAGATTTTTATGGGAATTTCCCATAGGGTCCTATGTTAAATTAAGTTCGGCTGTGGTGGCCATCTTGGTCGGAGGTATGAAATGCCGGACACAATTTTGGAAGGGGACCACTCAAGGATCATTTCAGCAAAGTTTGGTTGAGATTGGCTCAGTAGTTTCAGAGGAGAAGATTTTTTTTTAATTTCATCCCCCCTTTTTTCTATTTTTAGCTTGGTGGCCATCTTGGTTGGAAGTCGGGATCACCTGACACAATTTTGGAAGGGGGCCATCCAAGCATCATTCCACAAAAGTTTGGTTGCAATTGGCCCAGTGGTTTCTGAGGAGAAGATTTTTATGTGAATTTCCCATAGGGTCCTATGTTAAGCTAAGTTCGGCTGTGGGGGCCATCTTGGTCAAAGGGCTGAACCGCCGGACATATTTTTGGAAGAGAACCATCCAATTGACTATTTCATCAAAATTTTGTTCTTATTGAGCAAATGGTTTCAGAAAAGAAGATTTTTATGGGAATTTCCCATAGGGTCCTATGTTAAATTAAGTTCGGCTGTGGCGGCCATATTGGTCGAAGTTCTGAAATGTCGGACACAGTTTTGGAAGAGGACCACCCAAGAATCATTTCAGCAAAGTTTGGTTGAGATTGGCTCAGTAGTTTCAGAGGAGAAGATTTTTTAAAAATTTCATACCCCCTTTTTTCTAATATGCATAATCGGTCAAAATCGGCAAAAGTTCAAAGTTCATAAATAATCCCGCAATATATGTTTAAAAGCTCATCATTATGCTTTAACAGTTCAAATTTGGGCACATTCTGGCTTAAAATAGAGCAGTTTTGGCCATTTGAAGAAATTTCTATTTTTAGTAATGGCGGCCATCTTGGATACAGGACGGCGCTGACGGACACAATTTTGAAAGGGGACCACCTAAGGATCATTCAAACAAAGTTTGGCTGAAATTGGCCTATTGGTTTCTAACAAGAAGATTTTAAAATGATTTTTTGCTTATTTATGCCTAATTTGCATAATCGGTCAAAATCGGCAAAAGTCCAAAGTTCATAAAAAATCCCGCAATATATGTTTAAAAGCTCATCATTATGCTTTAACAGTTCAAATTTGGGCACATTCTGGCTTAAAATAGAGCAGTTTTGGCCATTTGAAGAAATTTCTATTTTTAGTAATGGTGGCCATCTTGGATACAGGACGGCGCTGACGGACACAATTTTGAAAGGGGACCACCTAAGGATCATTCAAACAAAGTTTGGTTGAAATTGGCCTATTGGTTTCTAACAAGAAGATTTTTAAATGATTTTTTGCTTATTTATGCCTAATTTGCATAATCGGTCAAAATCGGCAAAAATCCAAAGTTCATAAAAAATCCCATAATATATGTTAAAAAGCTCATCATTATGCTTATACAGTTCAAATTTGGGCACATTCAGGCTTACAATACAGCAGTTTTGGCCATTTGAAGAAATATCTATTTTGAGTAATGGTGGCCATCTTGGATGGAGGGCGGGGCTGTCGAACACAATTTTGAAAGGGACCCACCCAGGGATCATCCCTGCCAGGTTTGGTTTAATTTGGTTCAGCGGTTTCAGAGAAGAAGATTTAAATGTGATCTTTTATCAAAATATGCCTAATTTGCATAATCGGTATAAATCGGCTGAAAGAAAAATTTCATAGAAAAACTACTCATTGCCATGTAGCTGCAGTTAAAATTTGAGCTCATTTTGACTTATACTAAAGCAGCAATGGACAATTAAAATTTCATCCCCCCTTTTTTCTATTTTTAGCTTGGCGGCCATCTTGGTTGGAAATCGGGATCACCGGACACAATTTTGGAAGGGGGCCATCCAAGGACCATTCCACCAAAGTTTGGTTGCAATTGGCCCAGTGGTTTCTGAGGAGAAGATTACAATGTGAAATGTTGACGGACGGACGAAAAGTGATGACAATAGCTCACATGGCCTAAAGGCCAGGTGAGCTAAAAACTGTATCAGATTTTAATGTCCCAACTTAGTTAAATCGATTTTGTAATGTCTGTCATAGGGCACCCGGAGCACAGTATAAATTACGTGTAACTTCTATGTAGTTACTTGTGGTTGGCCATGATTTTTTTTCATTTTATCGCGCAAATTTGAATGAAACTTGTACTGTGACGTTGATAGTGCTCTCGACGTCACATCTGTAAAATTTGAGTCGGAAGTACTCTCAGATGACTGCGGAGTCCAGTTTTCAAATCTTGATGATGAAACCTTCTTCATCAGAAAAAAATACGTTTTCAAATAAAGTGGAGCAGAGGGTAGCTATAAAATTTTGTGTCGACATAAATTCATCAAACAGTCAGTAACACATTCCAATGTTAGTCGCTTGTAAGTATTTAAGTGGCATATGAGATTTTCTCACGGTAGTTGTAGTTTAATGGACGATATACGCGAGCGGAGACCGTCTTTTAAGACCTCAGATGTTGTGAAAAATGAAGTATGCGACGTTATTGACGGTGACAGACGTTTAACTGTGCGTGAAGTTGCGGACAAGTGCGTTATATCAAAGACAACGGTACATGAAATTTTAGTTCAAGAACTACACGTTAATTGCATTTGTGCGTGATGGGTACCCAGAATGTTATCAGAAGAAAATATGACAAACAGAACTAAGGCAGCAAGACAATTTCTTAGAAAGCTTAGCCAGAGTGGAATTGGATTTCTGGATAGAATAATAACCACAGATGAAACATGGTTTCACTACTATGACCCCGAAACAAAGCAACAATCAAGTCAATGGAAAAATGTCGACTCTCCTCTGCCAAAAAAAAGGAATGATTCTTACACATGCTGTTCCCCGTGGTCAAACAGTTAATGCAGATTACTATTGTAAGGTATGTAAAATTATAATAAAATATAATTTGAATATAATTCGTACTTTAAGTCTACTATGATATTAATATTTATAAACATATGTGAAAAAATATTTTATTGATGGATTTTTAAAGCCTTTCAATAAAAGTTTTATTTTCCGCTCGTTTTTTGTTCCGTAGGTCCTGAGGCGAGATTTAGTCCAAACTTTACGGAAGAAACAACCACAACTAGCATCAAGTTTAGATCATGTGATACTCCATCAAGACAATGCACCAGCACATACCTCTCAGAAAACTCAACTTGAAATAGATTTACTTGAATTTCAGTGTTTAAAACATCCATCGTACAGCCCGGACTTAGCACCAATGGACTTTGCAGTTTTCCCCTACATCAAATCCTTCTTACGGGGAATGAGGTTTGACAATTTAAGTGAATTAAGACAAGCCGTAATGAATGTAATATTTCACATGAAAACTGATCAGTTTGTGCAAATTTTTGATGACTGGGCAAGACGACACAAGAAATGTGTGGAACTTAAAGGTGACTACGTCGAAAAAAGTTAAATTGGTTTGAGCGTTTGACGTCAAAAACTTTTACCGCTGTGCTCCGGGTGTGAGTATGCTTATTTATAAGATCGAGAAAAATTCATACCTGTAGTTCATTTTTATTTACAAAATTTTGTTCACTTATCGAGTGAACTCTACTATAAATGAAAATTGCAATTTCTTTTATTCAACAAATTAAATAACAAAATTACAGAGATTGTCCACAAACTTTATGGACAGCCCTCGTACATAATTTTTGCTTGTTACAATTATCCCATAAAATACCATCTGCCAAATGAAAAAAACAAAAAAATTATTCTTTACACTGAGTATATTAAACTGAAATAATATCAAATTATGGAATTTATTAACTAAATATTTGTATTGAGTAACTACAGAACTTATTTAGCTATATAAAGGTCAATAGGTTTAATGTTATTGCCATCAATGGTTGTGTTGTTAAGATGTTTGGCTTACATCATTAGATCAAAATTGAAATTTCTCATTTCTTTAACCTTAGAACTGGTCTCTAATTCATTAAGGCTTGACGTTTATAGAAATATATACTGTCTGTTAAATCTGATTAAATATTGTCACATTATTTGCCATATTTCACTATGATTAGTAACTGATGAGATGAACTATAGTGATTACAAAACAAAAACTGGAAAAATAAATAGCATTTTATTAATAGAACTGGCAAACAAGCTTATCACTTTACAATTATGATTGCAGAAGATTCCTCGTGTTTTTCGTTCGTATCCAATTAAAAAAATCTGGTTACAAGATAGATCTTCCTTGAAGACTCAAGCCTAAAGCTCCTCAATATAAGACTCAAGCCTAAAGCTACTCAATATAAGATTCAGGCCTAAAGCACCTCAATATAAGACTCAAGCCTAAAGCTTCTCAATATAAGACTCAGGCCTAAGCTCCTCAATATAAGACTCAGGCCTAAAGCTCCTCAATCATTTTTACATAAAATGTCACTCTCAGTCTTCTACTTTCATTGTTTAACAGTCATACAATGTACAAGGATACAATATCTTACACTTTATACAAAAACTTTAACAAATTGTATGTTACAATGCGAATAATGGATTTTCTTCCTCATCTTTCTGTAGTTGCCGATTTCTGCTACCTGACCTTTGACCTGCTGCTGCAGATATTGTAGGTACTGAATTAGCTTGCGTTGACCTTTCTGCCAGAAATTGGTCAAATTCTGAAACAAAAAATGTGAACTTTTTTTTTTTACATTCTGAATAATTTAAAATATTTGTTGGCTTTCATTTGATATCATATTTTGCTATATCATTCTCACCCCCCCTTTTTTTCTAATCATATAATCATTATATAGATATGTACGTTACCAGATGAAGAACAGCATTAGAAGTGCTGTTTCTACACTCAAATTGTTTCTATTTTTTTATGCTCATTTACATCCTTATCTTCATGTGAATTTGAAATAAGATACAAAATTGATCTGAAATCTAAGTTAAAGATATGTACAAGCCATGTTTTTAACTGTAACAATAATGTTAGTAATATTGATATAACTGTATGTACGTAATACATAATTTGGTAAAAAGTTTTGTTCAATTCCATTTCATGGTATAGTGTTAAGATTATGGTGTTTAATGCCACTTTCAACAATATGTCAGTTATATTGTGAGTCAATTTTATTGGTGGAGGAAACTGGAGTGCCTGGAGAAAACCACTGACCTGTCGTAAGTCACTGACAAACTTTATCACATAATGTTGATTGTTGTATCGAGTACTCGCCTGAGTGGGGTTCAAACTCACAACTTTAGTGGTGATCGGCACTGATTGAACAGGAAGTTGTAAATTCAACTACCATACGATCACAATTACGACGGCCCCCATTCCATGGTATAGGAGGAATTATTCAGATACATGTATGAAGCATTAAAAAATCTAACAAAATGAAAATAGGAGAAAAATAAAAAAATAACTACCTGTATTAACCCAGGAAAGTGACCAGTCATGTATATGTGTGTTAGGGGTATATATCAAGCCAGTAAAGTGACCAGTCATGTATATATGTGTCAGGTGTATCAGTCAGGAAAGTGACCAGTCATGTATATGTGTGTTAGAGGTATCAGTCGGGAAAGTGACCAGTCATGTATATGTGTGTTAGGGGTATCAGTCAGGAAAGTGACCAGTCATGTATATGTGTGTTAGGGGTATCAGTCAGGAAAGTGACCAGTCATGTATATGTGTGTTAGGGGTATCAGTCGGGAAAGTGACCAGTCATGTATATGTGTGTTAGAGGTATATATATCAAGCCAGTAAAGTGACCAGTCATGTATATGTGTGTTAGGGGTATATATCAAGCCAGTAAAGTGACCAGTCATGTATATATGTGTTAGGGGTATCAGTCAGGAAAGTGACCAGTCATGTATATGTGTGTTAGGGGTATCAGTCAGGAAAGTGACCAGTCATGTATATGTGTGCTAGGGGTATCAGTCAGGAAAGTGACCAGTCATGTATATGTGTGTTAGGGGTATCAGTCGGGAAAGTGACCAGTCATGTATATGTGTGTTAGAGGTATATATATCAAGCCAGTAAAGTGACCAGTCATGTATATGTGTGTTAGGGGTATATATCAAGCCAATAAAGTGACCAGTCATGTATATATGTGTTAGGGGTATCAGTCAGGAAAGTGACCAGTCATGTATATGTGCGTTAGGGTATCCATTTTGCCTGTTTTTATGATTTTTAGATTAAATTTTGAAACTGTCCCAACAGTGTGCTATTTTTTGTTCTTCATTTTATCTAAAGCAAAACTACATTATGTAAAATTTATTTCTATTCATGACTTTAGTACAAGTTTAGGATAACAAACTGATTTCTCTTCCACGTTTGTTTTATATACATATGTACACAAATGAAAGGTTTATAAGGCCACATCATTATTTATTTACAAATCTGGTCCCCTAATGAACATTCTTGTTAATTACTATTCAAATGTCTTAGATAAAAGATAAAATCATCAATCTGTTTACAAACCTGAACTTGACAGCTGATCCTGTGGAGTTTTATATTTTTCAAGCTGAAATAAAAAAAAATAATACTTCATTTTATTTCCCCTTTATTTTTCTTCATGCAATATAATGTGACACTAACTTATAATCTAGTGAGTGAGTGATTGTTGTTTAATGCCAACTTTTGCAATATTTCAGCTATATCATGGCGAGAACAAGTCAAATTTCCAATGAAATGATGATGAAGTCTGCTTTGACATGTCTCCCTACTCGGACACATTATCCTGATTCTGAGCCAACAAGTCGTTGCTCTTTCTCCTTAATGCTGCATGCTTAGCAAAGAAGCAACAAATACCAATTTCATAGTCTTTGGTTTGACCCGATCAGGACTTGAACCCACGACCTACCACACTTGAAGCGAGCATGTTAACTATTACACAAGCGATGTGGTTGACCTCTTTTTAGGAGTACAGTCTAACAGTAGTTCACTTTATCAGTATATCTGACCTGATAAAAAAGGTGGCCTTTGGTGGGAGTCACCTTATAACAGAATGATCACTGTAATATCAAGTTACTCGCATGGCCAAAACACCCTTAGAACATCAAATAATATAAATTCTTATTTCAGAATATTTTGTAATCCTATTTCTTTCATCACTCTTTACTATTGTACATCAGATGTCATTTCTAATCTATTTCAAAAGATATATATTGATTACCTTATTGCATTAAAGAACAACAAAATATTTTTGACTGACATAAGACTACAAAAGTAGAGAAAACTATTCTATTAGTGCATGTGTCAATTGGGGGGTGAGTGGGTAAATACCATAACTATAATCCTTACTCATTTGTAAATATGGGTGAGGGTTATGGTTATGTGATTAACGCCACTTTCAACAATAGGATGCGTCAATTTGTTATTCATTACTAATTCACAGAATTTTTTTCTATTCAGACGGGAACAAAATATTGAAAAAAAAAATGCATATTTTTAATTTGCATTAATTATCATTGTGTCATTTTCATAAAAATTACATTAGACTAATTAAAATAAAAAATAATCTTACATCTTTCTTCTGGTCGGATGTTAGCCATTGTTCCATTTCATCATAATCTGTATCTTTACTTTGCAACTGTAAATAAATCAATGGTATTATATAAATTTAAAAAAATCGAGAGAGCATCAGGGATGCAACAGCCGAGTTGCAAGTCAAAATCATTTGGTCTTGTTTTATAAATAAGTAAGAAACTAAAGAATAAACAAGTCATGCATGTATGATGGATTGGACCCCAGACATACCGAACATAACTTTGGAAGAGGATCACCCAAGGTACTTTTGGGCAAAGTATGGTTAAATTTGACAAAATGGTTTCAGAGATATGTGTAATTCTCAAAAAAACTTCCGGTAGGGGATGGGGATGACCCCAGGCCTCAACTCTTGGGGCATCTAATTTGTCTATTCACCCTGTTCATAAATATATATGGTTTAGGGGTGGTGATCTCAACCACTAAAAAGTTCACTTCAGGTAGGGGGTGGGGTATGACCCCCCCCCCCCCCCCCTTCCAGACCTGAGCTATAAGGCATTTAATTTGCCTAGTCACCCTGATCATAAATATATATGGTTTAAGGGTGGGGATCTCAACCATTAAAAAGTTCACTTCAGGTAGGGGGTGGGGTATGACCCCCACCTCCCAGACCTGAGCTATAAGGCATTTAATTTGCCTAGTCACCCTGATCATAAATATATATGGTTTAAGGGTGGGGATCTCAACCATTAAAAAGTTCACTTCAGGTAGGGGGTGGGGTATGACCCCCAGAGGCCTGAGATATAAGTCATTTAATTTGCCTAGTCACCCTGATCATAAATATATATGGTTTAGGGGTGGGGTATGACCCCCTCCCGGGGCCTGAGCTATAAGGCATTTAATTTGCCTAATCACCCTGATCATAAATATATATGGTCTAAGGGTGGGGATCTTAACCATTAAAAAGTTCACTTCAGGTAGGGGGTGGGGTATGACCCCCCTCCCAGACCTGAGCTATAAGGCATTTAATTTGCCTAGTCACCCTGATCATAAATATATATGGTTTAAGGGTGGGGATCTCAACCATTAAAAAGTTCACTTCAGGTAGGGGGTGGGGTATGATCCCCAGGGGCCTGAGATATAAGTCATTTAATTTGCCTAGTCACCCTGATCATAAATATATATGGTTTAGGGGTGGGGTATGACCCCCTCCCGGGGCCTGAGCTATAAGGCATTTAATTTGCCTAATCACCCTGATCATAAATATATATGGTCTAAGGGTGGGGATCTTAACCATTAAAAAGTTCACTTCAGGTAGGGGGTGGGGTATGACCCCCCTCCCAGACCTGAGCTATAAGGCATTTAATTTGCCTAGCCACCCTGATCATAAATATATATGGTTTAAGGGTGGGGATCTCAACCATTAAAAAGTTCACTTCAGGTAGGGGGTGGGGTATGACCCCCCGGGGCCTGAGATATAAGTCATTTAATTTGCCTAGTCACCCTGATCATAAATATATATGGCTTAGGGGTGGGGTATGACCCCCTCCCGGGGCCTGAGCTATAAGGCATTTAATTTGCCTAATCACCCTGATCATAAATATATATGGTCTAAGGGTGGGGATCTTAACCATTAAAAAGTTCACTTCAGGTAGGGGGTGGGTATGATCCCCCGGGGTCTGAGCTATAAGGCATTTAATTTGCTTAGTCACCCTGATCATAAATATATATGGTTTAGCGGTGGGGATCTCAACCATTAAAAAGTTCACTTTAGGTAGGGGGTGGGGTATGACCCTGGGGCCTGAGATATAATGCATTTAATTTGCCTAGTCACCCTGATCATAAATATATATGGTTTAGGGTGGGGATCTCGGTCACATTATTCTATACAGATTCCCCAGTGGGGTGGGGCCGAGCCCCAGGGATAAAAAATGTTGAATGCACAACTTCACATTGGCATCTCCACCCATAACAAATATTAAGCTTCTATCTTTTGTAGTTTCAGAGAAATGTGTAATTCTCAAAATATGTACTTTTTCTATAAAAAAACCAATGATTTTACAAGAAAAAAACAATAGATTAATCTGAATTTCGAACTCGCTCTAAATAATAGTGTAATAATGCTTCCTACCAAAAATTATGCTGATCGGCCAAAAACTAAGAGCGCTATCGCGTTAACGAAGATAATTCTCAAAATATGTACTTTTTCTATAAAAAAAAACCATGATTTTACAAGAAAAAAACAATAGATTAATCTGAATTTCGAACTCGCTCTAAATAATAGTGTAATAATGCTTCCTACTAAAAATTATGTTGATCGGCCAAAAACTAAGAGCGCTATCACATTAACGAAGATAATTCTCAAATTATGTACTTTTTCTATAAAAAAACATGATTTTACAAGAAAAAAACAATAAATTAATGAATTTTGTTGATCGACCAAAAACTAAGAGCGCTATCGCGTTAACAAAGATAGGCTAACATATGCCCACCCGCCTTTCGCCAAAACAGAAGCCGACTGCAACTTTGTTGCAACTTGGCTAAATATTCTTCATATGCAGAAAATACAGATAATATTATACTCATGTGAAATCCTTAGAATAAGAGAAATGAAAATGGATAAAAACACTTTTAACACAGCCCACCCAAATATTTAGAAATCGACCAACTATGGTGGACATGTATGTTAGCGCATCGAGACAAAATTAGTAATCTTTATAGAGGACCTTCCATAGATGTTTCCTACCAAGTTTCGGCTCATTTGGCAAAGTGGTTTCAGAGGGGAAGATTCAAATGTGAGTTAACAGACGACGGACGTCAAGTGATGGCAAAAGCTCGGCCAGGTGAGCTAAAAAGATATAATCATGGTCGGACAAAATAAACAAATATAAATCATGCTAAATAGGAATAAGCCTGTAGCATATGTTTTTAAGCTTCTTTAAATGGAATAGATATTTTTTTCTTATTCATTTAATGAATGGTAAAACAGCATTTAATGACAATACATGATAAAAATATCTTGATCAGTATTATGCACATTGTAGGTATATTATGGTAGCCATCTTTAAACACAATAGAAGATGAACTTCAATTGCTCAGTAAGAATCATAAAAATCGAGAAAGCATCAGAGATGCAACAGCCGAGTTGCAAGTCAAAATCATTTAGTCTTGTTTTATAAATAAGTAAGAAACTAAAGAATAAATAAGTCATGCATGTATGATGGATTGGACCCCAAGCATACCGAACATACCTTTGGAAGAGGATCACCCAAGGAACATTTGGGAAAAGTATGGTTAAAATTGACAAAATGGTTTCAGAGATATGTGTAATTCTCAAAAAAACTTTCGGTAGGGGGTGGGGATGACCCCGGGCCTCAACTCTTGGGGCATTTAATTTGCCCATTCACCCTGATCATAAATATATATGGTTTAGGGGTGGGGATCTCAACCATTATAAAGTTCACTTCAGGTAGAAGATGGGGTATGACCCCCCGGGACCTGAGCTATAAGGCATTTAATTTGCCTAGTCACCCTGATCATAAATATATATGGTATAAGGGTGGGGATCTCAACCATTAAAAAGTTCACTTCAGGTAAGGGGTGGGGTATGACCCCCCGGGGCCTGAGCTATAAGGCATTTAATTTGCCTAGTCACCCTGATCATAAATATATATGGTTTAGGGGTGGGAATTTCAACCATTAAAAAGTTCACTTCAGGTAGGGGGTGGGGTATGACCCTCGGGCCTAAGATATAATGCATTTAATTTGCCTAGTCACCCTGATCATAAATATATATGGTTTAGGGTGGGGATCTCGGTCACATTTTTTTAAACAGATTCCCCAGCGGGGTGGGGCTGAGCCCCCTGGATAAAAAATGTTGAATGCACAACTTCACATTGGCATCTCCACCCATACCAAATATTAAGTTCCTATCTTTTGTATTTTCAGAGAAATGTGTAATTCTCAAAATATGTACTTTTTCTATAAAAAAAAACATAATTTTACAAGAAAAAAACAATAGATTAATCTGAATTTCGAACTCACTCTAAATAATAGTGTAATAATGCTTCCTACCAAAAATTATGTTGATCGGCCAAAAACTAAGAGCGCTATCGTGTTAACGAAGATAATTCTCAAAATATGCACTTTTTCTATAAAAAAACATGATTTTACAAGAAAAAAACAATAGATTAATCTGAATTTCGAACTCGCTTCTAAATAATAGTGCAATAATGCTTCCAACCAAAAATTATGCTGATTGGCCAAAAACTAAGAGCGCTATAGCGTTAACGAAGATAGGCTAACATACGCCTGCCCGCCCACCCGCCTTTTGCCAAAACATAAGCCGACTGCAACTTTGTTGCAACTCGGCTAAAAATACACATAAAACATTTCTGTTCTGCTCCCAGTAGCCCAGTAATTTTGGAGAATAAAAAATTAATATATAAAAGTTTACAGATGTTGTTGATGATGCTGACAGCTGATGATAGATGCCAAGTGATGATAATAACACCCATGACCCTTAGGGTCAGGTGAACTAAAAATGTATGGATAATTGTAACAACAAGAATTTTTTGAAAATTTACATTTAAAAAGTTCCCCTCCCAAAAGGTGTATTTATAAACTTTCAAACTGTTTAATATTGAAATTCAGCATTACAAGCTTACAACATAGTCACACCTGTTTCATATGAACTTCCATGGGGGGGACATTGAAATAGTGTCTCATAAGACAGGTGGTTGCTAAATACAGGTATATTTAATATGGGTTATGGTTAGGGTTATGGAGTTTAACGCCACTTTTAACAATATTTCAGCTATATTGTGGCGGTCAGTTATATTGGTGGAGGAAACCGGTGTCCCCAGAGAAAACCACGACCTACCGCAATCCATGTGATGGAAAATTAAAATTAAGGTCATAAAATACATGTTATTGCTTATTATTATGCTTTCTGTAAATTTCTTCTGTAATATAACGTTCATACGATATTTTGGCATATATCACAAAGAATTATATAGCGTTGATATACTATGTGAAAATAGTACATCTACTATGCCAGTTTCACGTGGTGAAGGTTGGGTTTTCAGCTGTCTGTCAAGCTATATATAGGTAGTCCACGTGCAAGGGGGCGGATCCAATCTGTCAATCTATCATAGTCGTCTAAACACTTTAAATTAAGTATCATTTCTGTAATAATGTTACTGTTTTTGAATACTTGTTATCTTTATATTTTTAAAGCACTATGTCTTCAATCCTGACCACTATATTGGCATAGTCATTGCTAACACAACATTATTATTATTATTATGCTGACTGTTATATGTAGACAAAATATATTGAGAACTATTACAATAAAGGAGGTCCTGATATTGGTGACTAATATATTGGATCAGATAGTCTTGAAAGTGTGAGAATATTCTTTGGTTATACTTGCTTAACCTGGTTTGGAACAGTTTACGTCTTTCATAAACCGCAAAGCGGTTTATTAAGCATAAACTGCCCCAAACCAGGTTATATTTTATAACCTGTTTAAAAATTGAACATATTCCTTAAATAACTTCATTATTGAATGGAATTTGTACAACAGATCCATAGTTGTGTCCTCAACACAGACTGGTACTAATGAAAATCTATGGATCAACAGTTTGACAAACAAACAAATATCTAACATAATACAACACTAACCTGACTTACATTTCCATATTCTTTGCTTAAATCCTACATAAATGAAAAAGAACCGATTAGCATGCATCTAACTAAAATCTTTTCCACGCTCTTATGGCATGCAAAGTCAACAAAAAATATTAATGTGTATAACAGAGTACTTCACCTTTTTTCTTCTTCTATTTTCCATTTTTTTTTTTGTAAAAGAAAATATGTGTATATCATCATTCGCACTAAACATAAAATTTGGTGTGATTAATATAAAAGATAAAATAAAGGCCTAAAAGATGTGATGTAATAAAATTAAATGATACAGGCACCAAATAAAAAAAAGTAGAAAAAATTATATGTAACAACAATACAAGCTTTTAATAAACCTTTCCTTTTTATTCTTATTTCCTAGCTAAAATATTGACATTTATTTCAACTCTTTGATTTTTCATTTTAATATCAACTTCTTGATTGTTAAAAATCCTACTTTTCAACAGTAAAAATCATTCTATTTTTACATTTATTCTTATCATACATTCTTGATAGTAAAAAAATTCACATTTATTTTATCCTTTCAAGAACAAATTATATTCAACATTAAAATCTTACTTCAGAAAAATTGACAAATTAGATTTATTAAACTCTATTCTTAAACGATGGCTTACAGGAGGTTAGGGTTATGGTGTTTAACACCACTTTCAACAATATTTCAGCTATATCGTGGTGGTCAGTTTTATTGGGGGAGAAAACCAGAGTACCAGGAGAAAACCACCACTGCAAGTCACGAACAAATTTGATCACACAATGAATGCTGTATCGAGTACACCTCGCATGAATGGGATTCAAACTCACAACGTTAGTGGTGATAGGTACTGATTGTATAGTTTTAATCTAGCTGATTAATACAATAAAAAAATATTTTAACAGTTTCAAAGAATATGTTCATTGCTTTAAATGTACGAGCTTAGATATCTTTGTTAGCAAATGGCAATAAAGAATGGATAGCAACATGTTTTTGTATGCAAAATGTTGCTATCATATAATGACTGTATACCTGTTGACAGTCGTGATAAAGAGCACACAAAAAGAAGTGCACACATATATCAGAAGAAATGTTATGCTGATACAGTGATGTTTCATTTATTGACATTTGTAGATATATAGTAGACACAAGACAGGACACAATGTTTTAGTACCGAAAGAAATTTGAGAAAGATGTACAATAAAATAGAACTACAGGACAATATAAGTGTCACTAAATTATAGTAGATCTACCAATAGGATTACTTTAAATCAAATTTTTATTTTATTTCTTCAAATTTCTAAATTTTTCCTTGGGAATACACTTCAATTTTATGTTTATTTTTCATGTGAAAACCTACCTTCATTATTTGTCCCAAAACATAAAAATGCAAAATAATGGAATTATCAAATTATATATAGTATTGCTCAAGTTAATGCTTCTTAATATTATCTACTGGCCTTAATCCTTAATTATTATCAGCTAATTGGCTTCTATTATGTTAACAGGCATATATGAATGCTAAATTTAAACTATATTTAGGCATGGCATGTAATTAAAAAGCAGGTACATTTTTAAAATCTTGCTGAAAGAAAATTTTCTGTAAAGAGATGTACATTTTGTTCATTATTTATTTACCACATTATCAAATATATATTAATCCTGGTTTTTCTCTGTTTGTGTAAGATTTTTTTTCAAGATTTATTTAATCACTCGGACAGTTATTACACTGAACACAATACTTATATGGTAGAGCAGGAAGAAGTCACACAATGTAATAGTTATCTCCCTTAGTTCACAGTGAAGAATGAGTTTTAAACTTAATTTTTTTTTAAAGAATTTGTTTAAAATGTTTCTTAATATCATTTATAATTGTAGAAAATAGTATTTCTATATGAATAATTTTCATGAATATTTTATACAACACTCTTTAAAATCAGGAGTTACCAAAAACCATTTTAGATGGGTAAAAGTACCTGGTAACACCCTTACTGTAGAGTTGGAAAACCAAGGTACTTTGAATTTGTTTTGCCTTCAGTGACTGTTTATGAAACGACAAAACTTGACCTGTATTTTAATATCATAAAGCAAATTTTTTTAAATTAAGAGGTTTGGTTAAGAACAGTAACCTATTGTT
Organism: Bathymodiolus septemdierum; assembly: GCA_963383655.1. Classification (NCBI taxonomy): domain Eukaryota; kingdom Metazoa; phylum Mollusca; class Bivalvia; order Mytilida; family Modiolidae; genus Bathymodiolus; species Bathymodiolus septemdierum. The sequence continues at coordinate 42,794,461 of OY726522.1, forward strand.
TACAAACTATCCTATGCCTAATAATAATATATCACATATGTTTTAAAGCATGTGAAATTTGATGAGCTTAGCTTAGCAAATAACATGATATATGTTAATAGATATAGAATATTACTCTAAATATTACACTAATACCAATCAAAAACATTTTATATATAAATCAGTTATCAAGCTAGAACCTAATCTCTTGCTTTCTGATATATCAAACTACTGGGGTGGGGGAGTACTATCTTCAGTTACCAGTTTATATTCATCATGCACAAGCAGTCGTTTCTATTCCATCCCTACATGCAAAATATATTGTACAAACAAATCTTGAGTATGTGAACCATAGAAAAGAAATCTAAAGTGAAGTTATATAGACACAAGTAAGTGTTACCTCTAATGTCTCCTCCTCTGAGATCTGTCATAAACAACACATGACAATCATTCAAATGACATAAAAATGTGACAAAATAGATATGGGCAAAGTCATCTGTCATAAACATGATCACATGACAATCATATGACATATATGTATATGTGACAAAATATAAATGGGCAAAGTAATCTGTTATAAACAAGATCACATGACCATCATATGACATAAAAATGTGAAAAAATATATACAGGCAAAGCAATTTTGAAGATGAAAACTGATGTTGTCCTGTTCCTCCATTAAACATATAAAACTCAGGGGTGATTCTAGTTAGTAAATAAAATAACTGAAAATCAATGAAAAATAGCTGAAACCACTTACACCCCCTTTCAAAAGTGTCATTTGTGACCTGTTCTGACTGTAAACTACAACTTTCAGAGTTTTTGTTTCAAAGCAAAGTAGCTGAAATCAGTTAAATAACTGAAAAAGTCATCCCTGAAAACTGCACAAAGTCTCAATACATGTTTTCATTCCTGGTCCTTTTAAAACATTGAGAACCAATTTTAAGGCCCCTAAAATATTGAGAAATATTTTTTCCCCCAAGTCTTCTTAACAATTTAAAAAAAAACCACATTCTATATCAGTCAAGTTATTTACAGTAAATTTGTGTATTATAAGAAGACATCCCATTATAGATCACTAAAGATCTAACCTGTTAAATCTTATTGTACACCCCTTGTTCACAGCATATTCATTAGTGATTACTTGAAAAGAAGCATATTCATTAGTGATTATAAAAGGTCAAATGTCAAAAGATAACAACATGTATTATCTATACCTACCCCTGATTTAGCATTCACAGCCTGCCCTAAACCACCACTAAGCTGATCTTCTTGCTGATTCATATATGCACTGTGGAAAAAAATCAGATTTTGTAATAATTAAGTATGTTTACCACTTGTCTTTCCCTTACATGTTTGTCAATATTCTTATTACGAGTTGCATCCATCCCATCAAAATTCTGAAAATATTCACATGCACATGGGCCCTTAAAACTAGTTTATTCCTGCCACTTTTTATTGAAGTTCCTGTTCCAAGCCAAGAAAGTGAGCGCTATGTACATGTGTATTAGGGGGATATCAATATCGTCTTGTTCTACGATTTTTCAATTAGATTTTGGAGCTGTTCCAACAGTGTGTCATTTTTTGTTTCATTTTAACATGTTATTGTAAATTGGTAGGGCAACTGAATTTTAGGCTAGGACTTACTGGGGGAGAAAACTCAATTATATAGTTAAAATAATCCACTGGTAACTCCCTTTTTTAGATGGTAGGCATCTCAAAACCTTGACAGTTGAGGTGCATATCATGACAGGAATATGTTGTACACATCAGTTAGGTTAGTATTGTGGTCAGCGTCTATGACCCTAACTACAGGCCAACCATGCCCTAACTTCAATTATACTGGTCATCATTTGATTTATAATATTTATAAATATTTACCATATTTATTTGGCCTTAAAAACAAAATGTAATTAATTATTCTGTGAGTTGGGTTGGGGTGGATTATGGTGTTTAATACCACTTTCAACAATATTTCAGTTATATCGTGGTAGTCAGTATTATTGGTGGAGGAAACCGGAGTACCCAAAGAAAACCACTGACTTGTTGAAAAGTCACTGACAAACTTTATCACATAATGTTGTATCGAGTATATCTCGCCCGAGTGGGTTTCGAACTCACAACGTTAGTGGTGATAAACACTGATTGCATAGGTAGTTGCAAACTCAACTACCATACAATCACGACCACGACAGCCCTTTAATTATTCAGTAATGATTTATGTTGAAATATTAATGGGAGAGGTAAGCCCAGATAGTTATACAAATTGATTGGTAAACCCCTCCCTTTACTCCTACAACAAAAAAGTCATACATTTTGTGATGTCAATTTGACAGAATCAATATAGCCCAAAACAAGAAGGAGGGGATTTGGAAGCCATCAACCGATTTAATCCCACCACATTTTTTTTGCCCATCCAAAGCCATGACCTGGATGTCCTATTTCATATGTCCTGATTGTTTGTGTGTCAATGGTTTGTTCGTTGTTCGTTTTGGTGATATTAGTGAAATTGTTGACCGTCACTGTTTAAACTTTCTTCTTATAATATCTGGTTTTATATAAATATTCATATAAAATGTGATCAATAAATATTAAGAGAAAACAAACAAAATGGCCATGACTAATTAATCCTAGGCGAGTTTATCATTTGTGCTTTCTGTATATTTTCTTCAAACAACTGTCGTGACTGTGAGCAAACTATATACTACATGTAAATCTTACCCTTGTGTTTTCTGTTTATTTTGTTCAAATGACTGTCGTGATTGAGCAAACATATCAAAATCATCACTTGGTTTATCTGCATTAAGATCTGAAATGTTAAAAACAGGATTGTAGACTGAAAGATATCAATATCACCTCATAAATGGTTTGGTAGTTTGGTTTAGGTTTCTGGTGCTGAATGCCACTTTCAACAATATTTCATTTATATATCGTGGAGGTCATATTTATTGGTCGAGGAAACTGGAGTGCTTGGAGAAAACCACCAACCTGTCGCAGGTCACTGACAAACTTATCACATAATGTTGCATCGAGTACATCTCACCATGAAAGGGGTGCGAACTCACAACTTCAGTGGCGATAGGCACTCATTGCACAGGTAGTTGTAAATCCAACTACCATACGATCATGGCCATGACGGACCCACCTCATAAATGAATGACTAAGCTCAACCATCCATGTAATGTAAAAGAGAAGGTGGCTAACTAGTTCAGCAACCTCTCCACTCCAAAATGTGCTATTTGCATCATAATAAATTATTATATTATGTCCTGTAGTATGCTGTTTGCTTAGTTCAGAATAAATTTTGTTCTATATCCAACTTTCAAGGTATAAAATAAAATTCATCCTTTTGATAAATAAACATAATCTAATTTGCCAGAACACAGTGTGAACTTGACATTCTCTCCTTTATTTTGTTTTTAATATTTTAATATGGGCAGAACATCAATATGTTAAATAAAATATAACACTTTTTAAAAAATCTAATATGTTGTATTTTCTTTATTCTTGTATCTATTCAAAGACAAAACAATATTTACAATTATCATTTTGTACAATGATTTTGGCCTAAAACCGTGCCATGCGTTATTCTATTTATAACTTTCAATTAACCAACTGACCAATCAAAAAAGATTTAAAATTTGCTGCGATGAAAATCCCAGAAGTAGATATAGTTAACAGTACACTCTGTATTTTTATTTACAATTATCTGGAAGTTTATTAGTCAGTAATCCCCAGGTTTGATTGTACTTTTACAGTAATTGAAGTTGAATGGACATTCGGTCTAGTAAAGGAGTACAAATTACTGGACCCAGCATCAAGTCTACAGGACATTCACATACTCCACAGAGGAGGTGTTCAGATTCCTACTGATCATTTGGTCCAGTAATGAATAACCTTTTACTGGACCAAACCAATTTTTACTGGACATTGCCACATGTCCGACGGACCTTGGGAATGACTGCTTTTACTTACTGATATTCTTCATCTGTGTATTGATAGGTGGTATATTGCCTGGTGCTTGTACCATACCATCATCACCCAGATCTATTAAGTTACCTGTTGATGGGTATGATTCTCCTAACTGAAATGTAAGAGTGAGTGAGTGATTGTTGGTTAAGTGCAGTCTTTGTGCTAACCCACTTGGACCAGTAGGTGAGAGAAATGAAGGCAAAGACTGCAGGTAAGCAATTTTCAGCTATATCATGGCAAGAACAAGTTGTAATTTGATGAGATGATAAAGATGTCCGCTTTTTAAAATATCAACATGTTGAGTTGATTTTTGTTGTGCTAGTTAACTGAAACAAGAGTATGAAGGTAGACATGTTATCTCAATTGGACAGTGCTAGTGAACTGAAACAACAGTATGATGGTAGACATGTTATCTCAATTGGACAGTGCTAGTTAACTGAAACAACAGTATGAAGGTAGACATGTTATCTCAATTGGACAGTGCTAGTTAACTGAAACAACAGTATGATGGTAGACATGTTATCTCAATTGGACAGTGCTAGTTAACTGAAACAACAGTATGAAGGTAGACATGTTATCTCAATTGGACAGTGCTAGTTAACTGAAACAACAGTATGATGGTAGACATGTTATCTCAATTGGACAGTGCTAGTTAACTGAAACAACAGTATGAAGGTAGACATGTTATCTCAATTGGACAGTGCTAGTTAACTGAAACAACAGTATGATGGTAGACATGTTATCTCAATTGGACAGTGCTAGTTAACTGAAACAACAGTATGAAGGTAGACATGTTATCTCAATTGGACAGTGCTAGTTAACTGAAACAACAGTATGATGGTAGACATGTTATCTCAATTGGACAGTGCTAGTTAACTGAAACAACAGTATGAAGGTAGACATGTTATCTCAATTGGACAGTGCTAGTTAACTGAAACAACAGTATGATGGTAGACATGTTATCTCAATTGGACAGTGGTAGTTAACTGAAACAACAGTATGAAGGTAGACATGTTATCTCAATTGGACAGTGCTAGTTAACTGAAACAAGAGTATGAAGGTAGACATGTTATCTCAATTGGACAGTGCTAATTAACTGAAACAACAGTATGATGGTAGACATGTTATCTCAATTGGACAGTGCTAGTTAACTGAAACAAGAGTATGAAGGTAGACATGTTATCTCAGTTGGACAGTGGTAGTTAACTGAAACAAGAGTATGAAGGTAGACATGTTATCTCAATTGGACAGTGCTAGTTAACTGAAACAAGAGTATGAAGGTAGACATGTTATCTCAATTGGACAGTGCTAGTTAACTGAAACAAGAGTATGAAGGTAGACATGTTATCTCAATTGGACAGTGTTAGTTAACTGAAACAAGAGTATGAAGGTAGACATGTTATCTCAATTGGACAGTGCTAGTTAACTGAAACAAGAGTATGAAGGTAGACATGTTATCTCAATTGGACAGTGCTAGTTAACTGAAACAACAGTATGATGGTAGACATGTTATCTCAATTGGACAGTGCTAGTTAACTGAAACAAGAGTATGAAGGTAGACATGTTATCTCAATTGGACAGTGCTAGTTAACTGAAACAAGAGTATGAAGGTAGACATGTTATCTCAATTGGACAGTGTTAGTTAACTGAAACAAGAGTATGAAGGTAGACATGTTATCTCAATTGGACAGTGCTAGTTAACTGAAACAACAGTATGAAGGTAGACATGTTATCTCAATTGGACAGTGCTAGTTAACTGAAACAACAGTATGAAGGTAGACATGTTATCTCAATTGGACAGTGCTAGTTAACTGAAACAACAGTATGAAGGTAGACATGTTATCTCAATTGGACAGTGCTAGTTAACTGAAACAACAGTATGATGGTAGACATGTTATCTCAATTGGACAGTGCTAGTTAACTGAAACAAGAGTATGAAGGTAGACATGTTATCTCAATTGGACAGTGCTAGTTAACTGAAACAACAGTATGAAGGTAGACATGTTATCTCAATTGGACAGTGCTAGTTAACTGAAACAAGAGTATGAAGGTAGACATGTTATCTCAATTGGACAGTGCTAGTTAACTGAAACAACAGTATGATGGTAGACATGTTATCTCAATTGGACAGTGCTAGTTAACTGAAACAACAGTATGAAGGTAGACATGTTATCTCAATTGGACAGTGCTAGTTAACTGAAACAAGAGTATGAAGGTAGACATGTTATCTCAATTGGACAGTGGTAGTTAACTGAAACAAGAGTATGACGGTAGACATGTTATCTCAATTGGACAGTGCTAGTGAACTGAAACAACAGTATGAAGGTAGACATGTTATCTCAATTGGACAGTGGTAGTTAACTGAAACAACAGTATGGAGGTAGACATCTTATCTCAATTGGACAGTGCTAGTGAACTGAAACAACAGTATGAAGGTAGACATGTTATCTCAATTGGACAGTGCTAGTTAACTGAAACAACAGTATGGAGGTAGACATGTTATCTCAATTGGACAGTGCTAGTGAACTGAAACAACAGTATGAAGGTAGACATGTTATCTCAATTGGACAGTGCTAGTTAACTGAAACAAGAGTATGGAGGTAGACATGTTATCTCAATTGGACAGTGCTAGTTAACTGAAACAACAGTATGAAGGTAGACATGTTATCTCAATTGGAGAGTGCTAGTGAACTGAAACAACAGTATGAAGGTAGACATGTTGGACACATTTTCCTGATTCAGAGCCAACTAGTCTTTGCTCTTACTCCGTTATGCTGCGTGCTTAGTGGACAAGCAGCAAATATCTATTTTATAATTTTTGGTTTGATTCAACCGGAGCTCGTACCCACAATCTACCACACTCTAGAAAAGCACACCAACCATTACACTACCAGTGGTCTAATTTTAATGCAGTAATAATATCATATCAAATATTTATCAATCAACAATTAGTAGTAAAAGATATGGATGTAAATGAACATGAGAGACTATCCAACATGAACACTGACATTACCTGATCATACGAGGGTGGTCCTACTGGGACTGGTGCTTCTGTAGCAGAATTATCCAATTTTTTTAGGTCTGTTTGTGATTGACCAGTCCTATATCGTTCAAATCTTTCATATCGTAAAAACACATTATTTATATCATCATTAATTCTTAACAATTCATCTGAAAAATAAAAATAAAAATATGTATAACAAAATCAAAATGTGAAGCTTAAAAAAAGAAAGAAAAAATATCTGGCTTTTCTTTAAGTGAGAATTAAAATGAAAAAAACAAGAACTGATTAGAGGTCATGTCAAAAAGAACTAATGATCAGCCAATGAAAACACAATTGATAAAATCTTAACAGCACCTTTCATGTTTTTTTTATTATTACACCACCACCACCACAGATTACTGTATTAACAGGAAATCTTCCTTAGATAACATTAAGTACTACTCGCCAAAAGCAGTCAAATTAACAAATCTTACATTTAATTATGTACACCGTGATAATATGGTAGTTGGATTTATTACTACCTGTGCAATCAGTGATTTCGAACCCTGTTCATGGCGAGGTGTACTCGATACAACATTATGTGATAAAGTTTGTTAGTGACTTGCGACAGGTTGGTGGTTTTCTTCAGGTACTTCACCAATAAAACTGACTGCCACGATATATCTAAAACATTGTAGAAAGTGGCATTTCACCATAAACCAAATCAAACCTAACCTTGATATTAATAGAGGAAATTAAACTATCTTTATGACACTGGTCACTTATTCATTTATCAAACAAATTAACAAGTTTTTTCTTGTTAGTTTATTTTTATCTTGTAATTCACTTACTTAAAAATCAAAACTTTCTAATTTTTATATTTATCTGAATATCAACCAGTCTTATAATCTGGTATCTTATCAATTCCCCCCATCATTCATCTAAAGTCTCACTGGTCACTTATTTGATCTACCATATCAACAAATTTTCACTCACTAGTTACTTCTTCATTTCCTATTTTATCTAACAAATCAACCAATCTTTGCTGCATTTGTCTGTTTGTACGATTTAATTCCTGTAAATAAAATTGAAATATCAATAAATTTCATACAAATTCTCGGGGGCCGTCGTGGTCCTATGATAGTTGGATTTACAACTACCAATGCAATTAGTGTCTATCACCACTAAAGTTGTGAGTTTTAATTACTATCAGGGTGAGGTGTACTCAATACAAAATGATGTTACTGCCCACTATGATATAACTGAAATATTGTTGAAAGTGGTGTTAAACACCAAAACCCTAACTTATACAAATTCTCTAATATCACCTATATCTATTCTTTATGCTAAATAAATCAATTTTCTGCTCAAATTTTTACAACTGCAATCACAAAATTATGGAAAATAAATGTGATGCTCACTAACTGTTAAATTCTTTCATATTAATAGAGATTTCTCAGTTTATGGCAAGCTCTGAATGAAACAAGTACATCAAGTACCTTGTGTGAGTTTTCCATTTGTGCTCCAAAGTGTTCAGTGATTGTTGTTCAATGCCAAATGAGCAATTTTTCAGCTATATCATGGCGAGAAGAAGTTAAATTTTGATGAGATGATGATGGTTTTTGTACTAAACAAATGCATGTTGTGCTAGGCTGGCTGGAACAACAGCCCATGGGTAGACACATAATCCTGATTTCTAGCCCACAAGTCTTTATTCTTACTCATTAACACTTTGTGATTAACAGAGAAGCAGCAAATACTTATTTTAAAGTCTTTGGCTTGACCTAATCAGGGTTCAAACCCACAATCTAGCATAGCACACTAACCATCACAACACAAAAACAGTGTACTCCGAGCCAACAAGTCTGAAACTGATGATAAATTGCTGACAAGGTTAAAAACCTTAATTTATTGATGTACTATATTGCGCCTATATTTGGCGGTGGTCTTATTTTGGCATTATTGGCGGATTTGACCAAAAGCACCAAAAAATAGATTACTAGTGCATACCTGTTAACCCTCCCCCTTTTCGCAGGAGTCTCCCGCATGGACTGGGTCTCATGCGCGGGAGACATTAATCTCCCGCACACACCTTTTCCTCCCGCACGATATCCCCCCAAGAAAAAAATTAAGTACAATAAAATCTTGACCTACATTTTGCGATCAATATTTCTGGAAATTCCCCATTTGGAACATCCGTGCTGATGAAAAACGCAGAGATACGAATGGTAAAGGTGTTTAAATGATATCCGGTTATTGATGTTTGACACCTTTACAGGTAAATTGGATCATGGAGATTAATTAAGGTGTTGATTGACAGTTAATTGGGGATAAGGAAGTGGGTTTGTGGCACACGCTTAGATGATTAGAAGTGTGATAGCGGCAATTAAAAATAGTTATAAACCGTTGTGCAAACAGGAGTCTGACAACCTTTGATGCCGAGGAAAACTTCTTGTTTCGATCAAACGTGCAATGAATTCATCTCGGATTGAGTTGTTATGGCTTGTTTGGGACCAAAGCCGATCAAAGTATTATTTAAGGACTAAGTTCCAGGATGGAATTGATAAACCACAAAAATGCCAAAACGTATGCTATCACCCAACGCACCAGCAGCAAAGTGACTTTTTAATTTTAGTGCTCTATGACTTTATTGTTCAGAGCATTCTGTCTTCATTGTTATTGCTTTGTTATAACCTTATGATTATGAATGATTATGAATAAATTATAAATACAGTTTTTATCCTTCATTCATCATATGAAACACTACTAATAAGACAGAAATGTAAACTAATATATATTGAAATGGGATGCAGTTGGTTCAATACTGAAACAAACAAAAAGAAAACATCAATTAACAATAAAAACATGCATCAAATATGTCGATAAAAAATCTCCAGTTATGAGACCAAATCTCCAGCCAAAAATTTACAAATCTCCAGTTGTAGCATAGCAACTCTATCACATGTATGCAACTACAAGGTACAAATTTGTGCGTTTAAAGGCGACGCACAAAATCTCCCCCTTAGAAGAGTTGGTAGGGGGAGATCTCCCCCTAGCAGTTCCCAGAGGTTAACAGGTATGCTGGTATAGGTGATAATGGCAAAAATAGTCAATTGTTATTTTTTTTCTTTTCATAAAACTGCCAAAATATATATCCGCCGATAAATCGGATTCAATAACACCACAAAATTTTGACACTGCAGATATAAAGCGCTATACAGTATATACCTGTAATAATTCTAAGTCTGAAGGATCAACATTTGATGGGTCCAGTTCTGTTAACATATCCCCCATGACTTTTATATTGCTTGTTACTACGCTAAGTTCATTTTTTAATTTTGACATCTGTTCTTGTGATGGGTTAATGGGACCTGCTGGATCTGTTTGTACTGGTACTGGTACTGGTATTGGTGGCTGGTCCTATAAAACAAACAAAAAATTATTTCAAACAGAGAGAAAATAATTGTAAATCAAATAAGTTAATGTGATTTTTTTAAAATAAATTCATAAATAATTATTATATTATTCTCTATAATAGCAAAAAAAAATAATAATTGTATGATAGCCCACCTATAATCACTTGCTAGGAGAGATAAACAACTCTATATATTGGGTAGTAAAAGAAATTGTTCAATGTCTTCATTTAATTCTGGACCAAATGTTTGGTTTGGTTTGGTTTTATGGTGCTTAACATGATAAATGATTCTACAATTAAGAGATGCTAGAATGTACTTATTTGGCACAAAGATTATGCTATAAACACAGTCATCATGTTAGATTTTTCTATGATAACACTGTACAAAGAAAATACATCATTTTTGCATTCATTCACATAAAGGTAAACCATTCTGTAAAGAGGAAGAATAAACAACATGAAAAACAAACAACTGTTTACAACATAACTGTATAGAGATCACCATTTTCACATTTTCGACTTTGATTCTAAAACTATGTACTTTACAGGAGTTATTTCTCTTTAATAGGTTAGGCAAAAGGGTCCCCTTTCATGCACAGTTCAATGAAGATAAAATATATCCCCCCCCCTATTATATGTCTCAAAATTTTTATGTTGTAACAATTTTCTGTTTGATTTGATTTTTATAAGGTTAAAATATATACAAATTTATGAGAAAATTACTCAAATTTGTTGTCCATTGCTGTTGCAAGACTGGGTACCATTTTGCCCGCTGTAAGGGAAATAACTCATGTAAACTAGAGGCTCAGTGGGCTGAGCCTGTGTCGTTCACCTTTCATTCTGCTTTGAGGAAACTTAATACAGAACCTTCCATATGTGCAGCTGCTTCCCACCAAGTTTCGATTCATTTGGCTAAGCAGTTTCAGCAAAGAACATTTTTAGAAATCGACCAATCAGAAACAAGAATAGCCTGTGGCAGCCATGTTTGCTAACGAATCGGGAAGAAAGGAGTATTCTTTATAGAGAATCTTCCATAGATGCTTCCTACCAAGTTTCGGTTCATTTGGCAAAGTGGTTTCAGAGGAGAAGATTTTTAGATATCGACCAATCAGAAACAAGAATTGCCTGTGGTGGCCATGTTTGTTAACAGATCGGAACTAAATGAGCAATCTTTATAGAGGACCTTCCAAGGATGCTTCCTACCAAGTTCCGATTCATTTGGTCATGCGGTTTCAGAGGAGAAGATTTTTTAGAAATCAACCAATCAGAAACAAGAATGGCCTGTGGCAGCCATATTAGTTAACGGATCGGGATGAAATGAGCTATCTTTATAGAGAACCTTCCATAGATGATTCCTACCAAGTTTCGGTTCATTTGGTCAAGCGGTTTCAGGGAAGAAGATTTTTTTTAAATCGGACAATCAGAAACAAGAATTGCCTGTGGTGGCCATGTTTGTTAACGGATCAGGACGAAATTAGCAATCTTTATAGAGGACCTTCCATAGATACTTTCTACCAAATTTCAGTTCATTTGGCCATGCGGTTTCAGAGGAGAAGATTTTTTAGAAATCAACCAATCAGAAACAAGAATGGCATGTGGCGGCCATGTTTGTTAACCGATCGGAACTAAATGAGCAATCTTCATAGAGGACCGTCCAAAGATGCTTCCTACCAAGTTTTGATTCATTTGGCAAAGAGGTTTCAGAGGAGAAGATTTTTTTAGAAATCAACCAATCAGAAACAAGAATGGCCTGTGGCAGCATGTTTGTTAACGGATCAGGACAAAATGAGCAAACTTTATAGAGGACCTTCCATAGATGCTTCCTACCAAGTTTTGGTTCATTTGGCCAAGCGGTTTCAGAGGAGAAGATTTAAAAAAATTGGCCAATCAGAAACAAGAATTGCCTGTGGCGGTCATGTTTGTTAAGGGATCAGGACAAAATGAGCAATTTTTATAGAGGACCTTCCATAGATGCTTCCTACCAAGTTTCAGTTCATTTGGCTGAGGGGTTTCAGAGGAGAAGAATAAAATGTGAAAAGTTAATGGACGACAGACGACGGACGCCAAGTGATGGCAAAAGCTCACATTGCCTTTGGCAAGGTGAGCTAAAAAGGTACAAAAACATTTTATTTTAGGATACAATCAGGAATTTGCAACAGGTCTATCAGTATACAACACATCAATATTTATTTAACCTGATCATGCAAAAATGGAATTTATTTTATTTTCTAGTAACATATGATACATGCAACATTGAAATATAATGTTTTTATATAGATGCTCTACTCCACATAATTTAACAACTGATATACAATAGCATAAATACAAAAACATCAAAGTCCTTTTTAAATCTCAAAATTACTAAAAAATCATTTTTGCAATTGAAATGTATTAAATATCGTTTTACACCTCGTTCAGTTATATTTAGAATGCCAAAATTCCCTCTGACAAAATCACAGATCGTTGGAATATGCCTGGTTTAAATATAAAACCCAAATGCTGAAATCGATACTGAGTATCCATCAAGAAAATAATCTATAACAGTTATATATGTGGGGTTTCACTGCTATTTCATCACAACTATTCCTATATAATGCAGACAAAATGAAGAAAGAATGTTCATTCTGATTTCATTGTAGTTTTGAATGGAACATCCATAAGATGAGTCAGATAAATGTGATTTTCATGTATATTGAGAGCACCTCTGTATTACTGTACTAATGTAATCAAAAGAAGATAATTAACTTTTCTTCATGCTAGTTCTTAAAATAGATGATCGTGTGAAGAGTATTAACAATGTCTGAAATTTATACAAGAGTTTGTCGATTTGTGTGTTGTGCTTTTTTCAAAAAGGAAGTTGACTACGTTGAAATATAGGACAAATTTTTTATAAGATTCTATTTAAAATCACAGTGAAAGAAATAAAATTTTGTTCAGAAAGTATATGTAGATATACATAAAATTATATAAATGTCATTCTTTACCTCAAGAAAAAGTCAGTGTGTTTCTTTAATAAATGATAAAAGGTTTTTTTTTTCCCTACTTAAGAAACATGCAAAAAACAATAAGAGACAATGTCAACAATGTCACACATCAAACCTGAGCTTCTTCTCTGACAACATATCTCATCTGCATATATAAATATAAATGAAATCATTTAACGTCCAAATGAATATAAGCAGTCCCCCCTTCTGACAAGGTCACCCCTAATCATTAAATGTCCAAATGTTTTAAAGTAATTCCTCCCTCTTATAAGACTACACCCATCAAAGGACAATCCTCTTCTCAGGCAAGATTTGAGATGCCCTGATATTGTAAAATACTACTTAATTAAGCCACCCAAGAAAGGCCACCCTCTCTTCTAATAAAGCCACCAGAGTACACAGAGAAAACCATCAACCATCACAAAATGTTGTATCGAGTACACCTCACCAAGGCCTTGTAAGAGGGGGGTTACTGCAACAACAGCAAAAACCAAGGAAAGCACTCAATTTTTTCCCGGGGTTCATTTTGGTCTATGTGTAAAATAAATTCTAGCAAACAAATTTTATTATTATGATGTAACAAAATGAATTATGATAAGATTATACATCTGGAGTACATAACAGTGAAATACAAGTTAAAGCTGTGTATTTTATTTCTGTTCAATGTATCTTAATTTTGCATAAAAATAATCATTGGAGTTTACTCACTGCTCGTAAACTTGGTTGCCTTGGTCTGTTTGTCGTCTGTTCCGGTTCTGGTTGACTCTTAATATAAAATAAATAAACATTGTAGGCATAACTATTCAATTCTAATTCTAAAAACTGCATCAGTGGTTTAATGGTTAGCATGCTTGCCTCGTGTGCAGTAGATTATGGGTTAAAGCCCCTGTTGGGTCGAATCAAAGACCATAAAAAATGTATTTGCTGTTTCTCTGAGATTTAAATAAACTTTCAAGAACAATTTGTGTGTTTCAAATTCTCATTAATAAAGTCATATTAAATCTAGATGAATTCATGTTTCATTTTATTATACAAAAACAAGACAAAATATTCATTTTTATTTGTTGTTGATTTTTTTTTTAATGTATTTGAACAATTTATGTCAGTGCAACCAAAAACATATTCCATATAAAAACTAAGAAGATACATCTACCTGTCAGTATGAATAATCAATTTTAAGTAAATCAGTTGCTGGATATTACCGTATTTTATGGACTATAGGTCATTGGGACAATAGGTCGAATTGCTGCTTTTTGGCAAAATTTTTGGGGAAATACTAAGATAGGTCGAAGCATTCCATAGGTCGAGGATGCCGATGATAACTTGGGTAAGTATCGTCACATGGAACAGGTTTTTTTTTGTACATCGGTAAGCATTTGTCCTATAACGATGTTCTTCGGTAAATATCTGTAAGTATTAGCTCAAGAATACTATTCTTGTGTAATAAACGAAATAATTATGAAAGTTAAATCAAATAAAATTTTGTTTTTAAACTTGTGTTTTGGTTGTGTGTTTTTTATGAGGAGTCTGGTTTGTAAAGCCAGACATCGATGACATTCAAATCAGGCCGTCTGTGGGTGTCAAAATAGATGGTAAACGGATGTTCATACAATAAAATAATCAAGCTGTCAAAACAATGTATCACCTTGTGCAGTTTTATTGACATACCTTTAAACTGTGTTTAATTAATAATAGGATACACAAATTATGTGATTGTCTCGGTCCAGTAAAATTTCAATCAGCTGATCAGGATAATTAAGTGCCGACTGATGTTGTTCACCTGTGTTGATTATCTCATGGTGATTATTTTATTTGTTCCTAATTGACCAATTCAAGTGCAGAACATTCTAATTTAACGAAATCGATAATTATTTTCTAGTATATTTAGTATAAAAAAGCTTGTTCTCCACGTTTGTAATGCAACCACCATTTTTTACTACAACGTCGTGCGCATGCTCGTGTTTGATTGAAAAGCTATTTATAGCTATATTTTGATATTTTATGATAATAATTTTATATTGTAAAACGATCCACCCTGTGATTTTTTTCTTCAACAACATACATTTTTTATAGTATATATTTTAATATACAATACAATATTGAACTGATTTTCGTCAACACTTCAATCATTGAATATTGATTTTTTTCAGATGTTGAAATTTTTTTCCCGGAATTGCATCCCCCTGTTAGTAGTATACTTTTATTGCTTTATTTAAAACAAAGACAACACCAAGAACATCGATGATTTCAATCTTATTCAGAAAAAAAACCTACAGCAAAATAAAGGTATACTGAAAACAAAATCGTTATTTTTATCGAGATTTTTTTTAGGGATTCCAGATTTTTTTAACTTCATCCTTGTATAGGTCGATGTGAACGATAGGTCGAAGCCAGCGTGTTGAGAAAAAAAATATATCAACCTATCGTCCGTAAAATACGGTATATAATTATCGCCTTCCATTGGGGTCAATACATGGATTTATAGACCTGTAAATGAATATTGACCGAGGACGAAGTCCGAAGTCGATATATATTCTTAGGTCTATAAATCCATGTATTGACCGAAATGGTAGGCTATAATTGTTTTATCATTTTTCAATATTATTATTTAAATATTAAAATTTTGAAATTTTATGAAAACTTTGAAATTTTTGAAATTTTGAATTTTTTGAAATTGTATATGAAATTTTTGAAATGTTTTGAAATTTTGACCTTTTTTGAATATTGCATGGGTGTTACTAAATTAGTAACGTCCGTGCAATACTACTTTTAATAGAACGTCATGTGACCCATTTTCAGCCAATCAACATTTCCAAATAATATACAAAAATGATAAAAATCTATACTTTTTCCCTTTTCTCCAATTACATTATAACATTCATCCTGGATTTTGTACAATGAAAGATGAAGCTATATTTAGACATTTAGCATATTAAACTTAAACCAATCATTTATGGATTGAATGTATCATACATATTGTTTGGGTCTGCCTACTTGAAAACAAATTAGTTTGCCCTTGCTGGTGTGTGTATTGGAGCCATATGATCAAGATCAAGAATTAGGAATTCTATTCCTTTATTCTAACATGACCTCCTTCTTTCGCTTTGTTAACAAACGAGCGAGTTATCCATTCGGTATAATCTCATTAGCACATGCGCCGGTGAATGTGACTGACTTTTCCATTGGCAGCATAAATTGTGTGCGATATTTTCCGCAAACGTAAATATAAATTATCGTCTTCCAATCAAAGTATACTACCGTATTTGTACTCTTAGACATATCAGAATCGAAATAAATCATGGAAGCCAGAATGGCTCGGGATAAAATACTAATATCTACCAATCCATGTTAAAACTCCCAACACATTCTGGCTTCCATGATTTATTTCTTAATTATATCATTCATCCTGTATAGATCTTGTACAATGAGAGATGAAGCTATATTTAGACATTTAGCAAATTACACTTGAAGAAATCATTTATGGATTGAATGTACATTGTATCATATATATTGTTTGGGTCTGCCTACTTGAAAGTAAATTAGCTTACCCTTTTTGGTGTGTGTATAGGAGCCATGTGATCAAGATCAGTCATTGGGAATTCTATTCCTTTTGCTTTTAAATCATTGTAACATTTCTCTACTTCTTTAAATTCTGGTTGTCCTTTAAATGCATCTGACCATGTCTGAAATAAATAGCAATTTTATTTACTCAAGCTCTGATAAAAAACAATTCTAATTACCCAAGCTCTTATAAAAACTGAAAGCTGGAAAAATTGAGATGGGGGGGCGGTCGTGGTCGTAATATGGTAGTTGGATTTACAACTACCTATGCAATCAGTGTCTATCACCACTAAATTTGTGAGTTCGAATCCCACTCAGGAGAGATGTACTCGATACCACATAATGTGATAAAGTTTGTCAGTGATTTGTGGCAGGTCTGTGATTTTCCCTGGGTACTCCGGTTTCCTCCACCAATAAAACTGACTGCCACGATATAAGTGACTTTTAACACCATAACCCTAATCCACTTAAAATGTAGGAGGAGTTCCACATACAAACTTTTAAATATTCCAAGCAATAAAGGGCAATAACTCCTTCAAAAATGGTTCTATCAAAATGCCTTCACAGTATGCAAATCTTCATATGGTAACAAGCAAGCATGCAAAGTTTTGAGTAAATCTCATTTAAATTGTAGGAGTTGCATGTACAGACTTTCTGATGTATAAATATCTTAATCCAAAAAAGACAATAACTCCTTCAAACAAGAAATGTGTGCATCACAAAATACGCCCGTCTATATAAATTATCAAACGGTATAATGGTAATGACCCCAAAATAAATAGGGTTCTTCCCCTTCAACAGGGAAATCATGTGGCCAAGTTTGGTAAAGGGGGTCCACTATACAGAACTAAAGTTATCGTGCGGAAACGATCCTGTTGTCAAAAATTCTATTTATAGAAACGGTGACCTTGACCTTTGACCTAATGACCCCAAAATAAATAGGGTTCTTCCCCTTCCACAGGGGAGTCATGTGGTCAAGTTTGTTAAAGATCCAATATACAGAACTAAAGTTATCGTGCGGAAACGGCCCTGTTGTCAAAAATTATATTTATAGTAAGTGACCTTGACCTTTGACCTAATGATCCCAAAATAAATAGGA
This sequence comes from Bathymodiolus septemdierum, assembly GCA_963383655.1. NCBI lineage: Eukaryota > Metazoa > Mollusca > Bivalvia > Mytilida > Modiolidae > Bathymodiolus > Bathymodiolus septemdierum. The sequence continues at coordinate 42,812,454 of OY726522.1, forward strand.
TTCTTCCCCTTCCACAGGGCAATCATGTGGTCAAGTTTGGTAAAGATCCAATATACAGAACTAAAGTTATCATGTGGAAACGAGCCTGTTGTCAAAAATTCTATTTATAGTAACAGTGACCTTGACCTTTGACCTAATGACCCCAAAATAAATAGGATTCTTCCCCTTCCACAGGGGAATCATGTGGTCAAGTGTGGTAAAGATCCAATATACAGAACTAAAGTTATCGTGCGGAAACAACCCTGTTGTCAAATATTCTATTTATAGTAACAGTGACCTTGACCTTTGACCTAATGACCCCAAAATAAATCGGATTCTTCCCCTTCCACAGGGCAATCATGTGGTCAAGTTTGGTAAAGATCCAATATACAGAACTAAAGTTATCATGTGGAAACGAGCCTGTTGTCAAAAATTCTATTTATAGTCACAGTGACCTTGACCTTTGACCTAATGACCCCAAAATAAATAGGATTCTTCCCCTTCCACAGGGGAATCATGTGGTCAAGTTTGGTAAAGATCCAATATACAGAACTAAAGTTATCGTGCGGAAACAACCCTGTTGTCAAATATTCTATTTATAGTAACAGTGACCTTGACCTTTGACCTAATGACCCCAAAATAAATCGGATTCTTCCCCTTCCACAGGGCAATCATGTGGTCAAGTTTGGTAAAGATCCAATATACAGAACTAAAGTTATCATGTGGAAACGAGCCTGTTGTCAAAAATTCTATTTATAGTCACAGTGACCTTGACCTTTGACCTAATGACCCCAAAATAAATAGGATTCTTCCCCTTCCACATGGCAATCATGTGGTCAAGTTTGGTAAAGATCCAATATACAGAACTAAAGTTATGTGGAAACGTCCCTGTTGTCAACAATTCTATTTATAGCAATGGTGAGCTTGACCTTTGACCTAATGACCCCAAAATAAATAGGATTCTTCCTCTTCCACAGGGGAATCATGTGGCCAAGTTTGTTATAGATCCAATATACAGAACTAAAGTTATCGTGCGGAAATGATCCTGTCGTCAAAAATTATATTTATAATAACAGTGACCTTGACCTTTGACCTAATGACCCCAAAATAAATAGGGTTCTTCCCCTTCCACAGGGGAATCATGTGGCCAAGATTGGTAAAGATCCAATATACAGAACTAAAGCTATTGTGCGGAAACCTGCTCACCATACCCAATCACATAATACAGATAGTCTCGAGACCGGCGTATAAAAAGGTTCCGATCAAATTACTGATTAACAATCTAAAAAATTTCATATGGTAATAAGCAAGCATGCAAAGTTTTGAATAAATACCATTTAAATTGAAGGAGTCACATGTACAAACTTGTTGATGAAATATTCTGAGAGAAAAAGGGCACTAACTCCTTCAAAAATAGTCTGGTCAAAATTCTGCAATGTTAATTTTAGTAATTTTACCATATCATACCTGTATTGAACTCAGAACCTTTTCTTGTAGAGCTTGTGGTGGATCATACTTAGGCCCTATCACCTTCACAAGGTCTCCCATAAAATCTTTGGTTGCCACATGTACATGAAATCTTTTTCCGCAATTCTTTACACAGGTCTCCAAACACTGTACAAAGACAGAAATACAAATGTATTAAAATAATAATGTAAAACAATCATTTATCTAATAATATTCTATTCATACCAATAACTTATAATAAAGATGTTCCTTGTTCAAGAAGATCATAATGTAAAAGGTTAACAGCAAGCCAAACTTTAAAATTCGAGTACATCTAGCAACTGGTGGAATCAAACTCACAATATGACCAGTGATATACACATACTTCAAAAGAAAAGAAAAGAAAGTTTTAAACAGTTGTCAACAAAAATAACGTCCATCCCTCACTTGAAACCATTGAACACAAAAAGATCATGACATGATATTGGAAATCTAGGTCCTGGCTTGGAACAGGCACAAAAAATTTGGCAGAGTTCATGATTGATGTAAATCTAACTACCATACAATCTGCGACATCGCAATCCATTAAGTGGAATGATAAATTTGCTATAAAATGTATATCAAACAAATACAATTACCTCAATTTTATTATTTTTTATCATTAAGTTACCTCGTCATTGCATATTTGTAGATATGCATTATTATTTGCATAATTTTAAATCTATATATTCCAGTCTTGAATTTACAGATTAAAATTTATTTTTCTATCACTTTTATGAAGATCTTATTTTTGTTTATAAAAATACCATATTGAATAAAAAAAAATTACTATTTTGAACAAAACACAATGTTAAAAATATGTGAAATTTACAATTTTGTTACTGAATATTTGACTCAACATAAAAAATTGCTTAGAAATGTACAAACTTTAAAAACTGGTGAGACTATTGGCTTACCGTTAAAGTGTACATGACTGCTGTGTGATTCTTCCCCATATTTTGTGATAGTCTTTTCTTTACTGCTTTGATAGCATCTTTTGGTCTGTAAGACAGAAATACATATATACAAGTACTAATATTGCCAATCTTAATTATTGTAGTAAAACAATGGGCTATGGTTCTTAAATGCATCTTTCAACAATGTATTATTTTAGTTATATTGTGGCACCATCATGGTTATGATCGTATGGTGGTTGGATTTATAACTACCTATGCAATCAGTTCGAATCCTGCTCAAGCGAGGTGTACTCGATACAACTTTGTCAGTGACTTTTGACAGGCCAGTGGTTTTCTCCATGTATTCTGGTTTCCTCCACCAATAAAACTGACCACAGTTTGCGAAATTACCTGGTAGTCCGATGCCCGATGCGTGTAAAATTGTACACGGGCATATAAAATCAGTAGATCTACAAGCCCGATGGGCCTGTGAAAAAAATGTCATATAGTTTCAAAAGTTGATTTCATAAGATATTGTGTGTAGATATTTAGTTTATTGTTCCTCGTTTTCAGTTGCTGCCGAGTCAATGTAAAAATGGGTAGGTAGAGATTTTCCGATGTTCGAAATAGATTTAGGTGTGTCTGTTTTTGCAATTTGATTGATTGATATTTTTACCATCCTGTAGGTTTTAAAAAAAGGACGAGAAGCAGGGCTTACGTTAGAGGGCAAATAAGTTGTCTTGTGAAGGTTGACTTCGATTTCTCGTTGGTCAAAAGCGAAGTTCAAATAGCCTTGTAATTTTGAAGAGTCACTCTAGTATGTTGCCCACGTATTTTTGCCACGTGCCATTTATGAAAATGTCGACATCGAGTTTATTCAAATCTATTGTATGTTATTCATTAGATATTTTGAAAGTGACTTTCTTGAAAGGTAATCCATTTCGGTTTAAAGAAACTTTAATTTCGTTCAATATCAAATAAAAATGGCACCACGAGAAAAGGAACGCAATCAGGCACTGTGCTACGGGAAATGTTGATCGAAGCTACTTTTAACCAAACGAACTTTTGATTTATTTTTTTCACATTTCTGTGACATAAAATCTTAGTTCTCATATTTAATATGTTCATATATGTGAAGGTCTGTCATTCAAAATTCGTTGAAATGCATGGTGACACTTGATTTTTATCGATCCGCTTCCAAGTCCGATTGGTATTTTTTTATTTAAAATTGTGATCTATTTATAGAACTGTTAATATGTTGACAGACCTGTGTGAACGTTAATACCTCTGCAATTAAAAAATAGACTTTGAACTACAGTAGTTTTATTCCATTGTTGCACTCTGATTTGAGGTCTGACAAATAATAATTACAGCCTTTACTTGCTTCAATTTTTGACTGTCAGTGTAAATATGCGTTTGTGCTATACATTTGCATTTGCATTCCCTAGCTATATATAGTTGGACTGTTGATAAAATTGGCAGAGACACATTTCTTCTGCTGAAGACTACAGAAATATGACTTAGTACAATGAGTGTAGTAATAATTCAAAATATAGTAATATTTCAAAAAGGGGGGTACATATTAAAAATTATCACCAAATTATATGTCATACGCAATGATGACACCATAAGCTTTTGTTTTAAGACCCTTTTCTTAATTAAATAATGACTTAGAACTCATTTTCCATAACTATTAAGATGACCAGAATTGGTACTATTCCCTTCTGATTCAGTGGGCAAAAGGGTCCACGTTATGTGTGTGGCTGAAAAATTATAATTATTTCCATCGAAGATTAGTCCAAGGGTAATATTTAATATAACTGGGCATTTAAAAGTATGTACTGAACGATATAGAAATAATCCAACACAAACAAGTAAAAAATTGTGATAATTGGTCCTTGACCAGTGTCCTCAACAAAATGTTCTGATTCTGGATGATGATGATGATTGTGATTACGACACTGAAAGTAAAAGTGAATTTACAGAGGATACAATTAGTGACATGCTTATAAATGTCTTTTACAAGAGAATAATCAACATTGACAAACAAATATATAAATCAATATTGAATAAACTTAATACATTTTCTTGTCCTTTTTGTCCACTGAATTAGCAGTCATTTGTCTTCTATACTAATTTCCCTTTTAATAGGTGGGCCTATGTATTTTTGGGTGGCCCACCCAAAAATACATAGTCCCACCTATTAAAAGGGTAAAATTACTGAAGCACTGGCCCGTGTCCCAAAAAGTTAAGCATGAAGACAGTGACCGCCACGATATAACTGAAATATTGTTGAAAGTGGCATTAAACACCATAACCCTAACCCTAGTTATATTGTTGCAGACAATTGCATAGTTGGAGGAATCTGGATCATCAACGAAACTATTGACCTGCTGAAAGTCACTGAAAAATTTATCACTGGTTATTGCCACTGACAGCATAGGTAAATGTCAATCCAACTTCCAACTACCATACAATGTCCATAACTCTCACCCCCTAAATCCTAATTCAACGAAATTAAAATTTACACGAAATTTGATTAAAAACATAACACACACCTATAACTTTTTGTACATGATTTGCTGATCATATGTGTACCAAACTATGTTAAGATTAGTATTATAAACCATTTATTTCACTTACAACAATATCTTCAATTTTATTATGGGACATGGCAGTCAGAATGATTGACAAAAAGTTGGAATACAAGAGAACATTGACTTCGCAAGTCACTGACAAGCTCTATCACAAATGGTTGTATTAAGATACCAATGACACATTTACCATGGACTTTATTTCTGATATTCTGATAGTCATGACATTAATATCATTTTAATGTTAACATTAGTCACATTCATTTCTATAAAGAAATATAACAACCTTTCTTCAGCTTCATTAGGGGCTGTCATGGTCGTGATGGGATGGTAGTTTGATTTACACGTAGAACTACCTGTACAATCAGTGCCTATCACCACTAAAGTTATGAGTTTGAATCCCTCTCATGGCGAGGTGTACTCGATACAACATTATGTGATAAAGTTTGTCAGTGGCTTGCTTTCTTCTGGTACTCTGGCTTCCTCCACCAATAAAACTACCAGCCACAATATAACTGAAATATTGTTGAAAGTGGCATTAAACACCATAAACTGAAAACCTAAACCAACATCAATAATATCCCATGCATATTCAATATTGCCAACAAACAATAACTGACGACTTACCCTTCTTCAGTTTCATTGATAACATCACAGACTTCCATAAACAAACCCCAGTTTTCTGATGCTTGCGAGCCATCGGTAGCTTTTTCTGAAAAAAAAGTTGTATAACATCAACATATTACTAAAATATAAATAAAAAACCTAACACTATAGTCTAGTCACAGACACTGTTAATACATTTTATTAACAACAATGTTTATAATTTGGGTTCTGCCCTCAACCCAATTACTTTATGTGCATGTTTATGATAAACTGATATAAAATCTAAGAGAAATATCTTAAAGAAAATTTTATTTGAATTGAACCTCTTTTAAGAGGTCACCTGTCTTAAAAGACCACTTTTTCTTTGTCCCAAAATATGATTTCTTAATACAGGTTTGACTGTACATGTATTATTTGACACCTGAACTACTGTATCATTAGTTTTATAAGATAGGCCTATTTTGTGTTTTTGGTATTTGAGGGCCTCAGGGAAGATTAATTTGTACAAACTGGTGTTACCCTTTAAGAATCAATTTTTTTTTTAATTATTATTACAAATGTATATTAATCTCAAGTTGTTATTTCTTCAACAAAGGACAGAGATCCATAAAGTGTTTTACTTTATGATGAGTAAATATGTTTTAAATAGATATATTATGATATGGATTTAAGACGATGACAAATATGATATGTAACCTATGGAAATGAAATCTTTTCCAGCTTAAAGAATATTATTTTATCGTTAAAATAATGTTAGAATAAGTAGTATATATTTTGTTCATTAGAATTTTTTTTAAATTCAAATATAAGTATAACGGAATTTTTTTTTGTAAAACTTATACTAAGGGAAGATTGAAAATAATAATCTTCAATTATACAGTGAAATCTGTCTAAACCAAACCCTAAATAAATCAACTAAAAATAAAGTCCCAGTGCAGGAAATCTTTTGTTATTTTATTCTGTATAAACCGAACACCTGTCTATTGCAAACACAAAAGCTAGTTGCTACTCAGCCTAGGAGGTTCGACTTAGACAAGTTTCACTGTACAGTATTAATTGGGTAATAATTGTAGTTATACTTATTGTACTGTCCATGATTATGTTGTTCATTTTTGTGATAGTGTGTGGTCTTTCTGAGTAGAAGTGAATCTGCAAAGAATTTTTATTGTCTATATCTGTAGTGCCATTAAAGACCAGGAATAAAACTTAACAGGGGCTCAATAACTCAATACCACTAAAATTTTGCTTGTGTAATTTCAAGTCTATGGCCCAGCTGGCTACTGAAATTTTGAATATTTCATGAATAAAGTCATTTGCTGGGCCCCCAAGAATTTTCGGTGTGTAGAAATACTGCAAAGGACCTCCTTAGTGCACTAAGAACAATAAAAGTGCACCTAAGGACATAATAGAGATGTCCTATGTGCACAAAGAAGGTTGCAAATGAATTGTCAGTTAAAAAAAATCTTATTTGGTCAATTTTTATAATAAAAAGTTTAAAATTAACGAAGATATTTGCAGTTTTTGTCGGCACACACCTATTACAAAGATAATCACGTGGTGATTAATACATGTTGATTGTCAATCAATGTCGAACAGGTAAACAATGACAATTAGAGTTGAGCTAATTATATAATAAACAATTGTGTATGAGCTTGCAAATTGGACACATGGTTTTTGATGTTGATCTTTAAAACATAGTTTTTTTAGGATGAATTATAATAAAAACAAATGTGAAAAAAAAAATATTTCGCCGGTAAAGTTAAAAAGATCGTGTGTTTTTGCAAGGATTTTTGAGTAAAAGTTTTAGATATTATTTAAACGCTAAATCGCTTTATTTGTCATTCACATCGATATGGCACATTTATAATATACGTTCACTAAGTAAAAAAATACTAGAAATTTCAAACAAGATGTGGCGTCTCTGGGGTTCACCACCCAGATCTACTGACTGCAAGATGGGTTTAAAAAGATTGCAAGAGGTAAATTTTAAATATTTTACTTCGATTATTTGTTTGTAGATGAATGGTCATTATTTTCTGTGTATGTAGTTTTATAACTTTTTTTGTCAAAATGTCAGTAATAAATTATATTTCCACTAGATCACTCAAAATTATTTTAACAAAATCAAGTCTTTGAGAGTCTAATGGATAGAAAAGAGACACTTTTATATATCAGTTAGTAAGATTTATTAGAACATTGTTTCGTTTTTGTCGAGAAATATATACCTTAAACGAATACAATGTTCAAAATAAATGCTGAAAACTGAATTTGAATTTTACAAAATCTTATATATATTCGGAACGAGATATATAAGAGAACAAAATCTGAAAAAAAAGCACTCTTCTTCCGCATTCTTCTTTTTATAGATCAGTCTCATCCCCGTTTTCTTTACACATTTTAAACTTCAAAAGTTTATTAATATATCAAATATCAGTTGGTAAGATTTATTAGAACATTGTTTCGTTTTTGTCGAGAAATATATACCGTAAACGAATACAACGTTCAAAATAAATGCTGAAAACTGAATTTGAATTTTACGAAATCTTAGCCAGTATTATTTGTCTCGTTTCCGAAATTACACAGAAAAAAGACAAATTACAGGAAGAAAATATTTTAGACATGTTACAAATAAAACAAATTCAGAACAAGATATATAAGGGAACAAAATCTGAAAGTTAAACATTCTTCTTCCATATTTGCAATTTCTAAATATAGATTTTCTGACCACTTAAATTACAACATGAGACTGGTCTTATCCCTGATGTTTTTTTGCATCTATTTTCAACTTAAAAGTTTATTAATATTAAATCAAATCTCTGTAGTAAGATTTATTTGACCATTGTGAAATTACACATGAAAAATAAAAACTACAGAGAATATCCAAGATTGCAAATATATAAATCGAAAAAAAATGTTGTGATAATAAAAAATAAATAATTTTCAATTAGGGCACTGAAGCTTTGGCATGTTTTAAAAATAATTTAATGAATAAATAAGTAGGTAAATAAACTGAAATTTATTGAACTAATTAATAAATGGGTGAAGATCACATACAAGTAATATGTGTTTAGCGGACCTGTTTTTTGCTTTTTTGCTTAAACGACTGCTTTTTCTAAATAAACATGTATTTAATTTTTTAGGTTTTTTTTGCAGGCTAGCCAGTTTGGTTTCCTTCATTTGGTGGATGTAGCACAAATAGAAAACACAACACTTCAGCAGTTCGTAGCGCGTAACTACTTCATATCGCCAACAAAGATCGACACGCTTTCTCAAGATTTTCTGACCAAATGTAAGATTCAACACTTACTAGGTGACCCTTACTATGTTTCTGATAATGGTAATTGTCTTTTTAACGTAGTATCAGTTGCCCTTTGTGGTACTGAAGATTTAGCAGTAGAACTCTGAGTTCGGTCTTGTATAGAAATGGTGATTCGTAAAGACTATATTATATGTCACTTCCTATAGCACAGAAATTAATATGGGTATCGCCTAACTACGTTTCGTCATCCATAGACCACGCCCAACCACACGGGTGGTCATCTGCTTGGACAATATTAGCTTTAGCACAAGTAATAGGTATGCCTAATTATTGCACATACCACACATTTTTCTCACATGTTAAAGCTCGCATAGATGTTGATATAATATACAATTATAGCCTTTTGATGAAATACAATACATGGATTTATCGACCTGTTAAAAGTATATTGACCGAGGACGAAGTCCGAGGTCAATATACTTTTAACGGGTCGATAAATTCATGTATTGACCGATATTAAAAGGCTATAATTGCTTTATTATTTTTTTAAACACTAGAAAAAAGTAGGCTATAATTGCTTTATCATTTTTCAATATTAATATTTAAATATTAAAATTTGATATTCTATGAAAACTGTAATTTTTTTGAACTTTTTGAAATTTTTTTTATTTTATGAAATTTTTTAAAAATTTTGAAATTGGCAGGGATATTTGAATGCGAATCTATTTTAGGAAACATGAGGTTTAAACGCGTTTATATATTTTATCACGTGTCACAAATTCCTCCAATCAATGAAATCTAATTACAACAAGGGCAACGCAAAGCGTGGTGTATCCCCTCGCCTAAAAATTAGACCCTGTGACCTTGACCTTTGACCTTGAAAATCAATAGGGTTCCAGATTCTCTTAAGGTCTAAGTATGTACCAAGTTTGGTCAAAATCCATTGAAGGATGTTGATTCTAGTGTTCACAAGAATGCTACGGCAGTAAAAATTTGACCTGGTGACATTGACCTTTGACCTTGAAAATCAATAGGGTTCCAGACTCTCCTAAGGACTACGTATGTACCAAGTTTGGTCAAAATCCATTGAAGGATCTTGATTCTAGAGTGTTCACAAGGATGTTATGCGGTAAAAATTTGACCTGGTGACCTTGACCTTGAAAATTAATAGGGTTCCAGACTCTCGTAAGGACTAAGTATGTACCAAGTTTGGTCAAAATCCATTGAAAGATGTTGATTCTAGAGTGTTCACAAGGATGTTATGCGGTAAATATTTGACCCGGTGACATTGACCTTTGACCTGGAAAATCAATAGGGTTCCAGATTCTCCTAAGGACTAAGTATGTACCAAGTTTGCTCAAAATCCATTGAAGGATGTTGATTCTAGAGTGTTCACAAAGATGTTACACGGTAAAAAATTTACCGTGACCTTGACCTTTGACCTTGAAAATCAATAAGGTTCCAGACTCTCCTAAGGACTAAGTATGTACCAAGTTTAGTCAAAATTCATTGAAGGATGTTGATTCTAGTCTTCACAAGGATGTTATGCGGTAAAAATTTGACCCTGTGACCTTGACCTTTGACCTTGAAAATAAATAGGGTTCCAGATTCTCTAAAGGACTAAATATGTACCAAGTTTGGTCAAAATTCATTGAAGGATGTTGATCCTAGAGTGTTCACAAGGATTGTGACGGACGGACGGATGGTAGCGTTACTATATCCCCTCGCAACTTCGTTGGCGAGGGGATAATGAAAAATAATAAAGACCTTTGATATCCGGTTTGGTAGCGACGATGAGGGCGGGCTTACAAAAGCCCTCAATAGTGTTTTCCCGAACTCTTCGAGGTTACTTTGCACAAAGCACATACAAGACAATGTGATTGATCATTCGAAAAACAAACTGCCGATGACAAAAGATGAACGCAATGACGTAATAGAAGACATTTTTGGTGTTGATGGTTTAGTTTCTGCAAATGACACCGTCGATTTTAACATGAAGTCAGATAATCTATGTAACACTCATCCAGTCTTTTCTGACTACTACAACAAACATTTAAAAAATAGACTTCTACAACACGTCAATAGACCAAGTAGGAATAACTCCCGACTAAGGTTATGAACAAACAACAATTGTGAAAGTATGAATCATCGATTCAAGCTGGCAACTGACTGGAAATCTCAACATCTTCCAGAGCTAATAAACACTATTCATGGTATAGTAAAAGTTCACTTCACAGACTTGCAAAGAGTGCTGTATGGTATGGGCAACTTTGAGCTTCACGAACATTTCAAGCGTCACTATATGCAGTACTACTTGTACAGCTCTAAAACATCCGACAAAAAAGGTCAACTTTTTAACAGACTTCTGGCAGACAGACATTTATCCGTTCACAAAGTGATTTTTTTCAATGGCACACTAGTCATACCCGCTGTGGGTAAACTTGCAAAAAAACCTGGTCAGAAGCACCACCTGAAAACTGTTGCTGCCAAAGCCAAGCCGAGATTTTAGACATTAATTTCTAATATTCATGTAAATAAGTTTATTTGTTACAGTTATCAATGATTCAAAAGTCAATACAAAAAAAATATATAATTTGAAAACTGTTTTTTATTTTTAAATTATTATTTTTTTTAGATAATAATAATAATAATAATAATATACAATTATGGCCTTCATGAGAAGTTAATATCAGAGCTCACCAAACCAGGTGAAGTGGGCGACTTCTTCGCCTTGGTTTCAATTTCTGTCAAAAAGTGAAGTTTCAGTCTTTTCAAGTCCGTATTTTTTTCACCAATAATCATACTTTTTCTTCAATATTCACATAAAAAGAGCTCCCATGTTCCTGAAATGTGACCCATACAGGGTTTGATGTTCAATATTTTATTTCAAACTCGTTAATTGCATCCTTTTAAAGATCATTTTTCGTTTTTGTGAAAGGTAGGGGAACATGCGGTAGCCGGGAAAGAAACGCTAAAATTTGGATCAATTTTCGGAAGTCTCCCAGATTTTCCCTCACTTCGCCCTTAAGTCAAGAGAGAGAGAAGTCAAGTCGCCCTGTTTTTACTATGTGTGGTGAGCCCTGTAATATCCATAATTATTAGATTGAGAAAGGGTTATTTTCGAGATTTAATAATTATGGATATTAACTTCTCATGAAGGACATAACTGTATTATTATACTGAACTAATATGATGGAAATAACTAGCTATTGGTTCGACGTGCTGAGGGAAATAACTAGTTATTGGTTTGACGTGCAAAAGCGCACCAATTTCAAACAGTTATTTTGTGCTACGTGCAGATTCCCTCACAGTTATTTGACCTACGTGCAGTTTGCCGCGGGAATAATGAGTTATTTCTTGTTCCATGGAATAAAACTTTAAAATATCTTAATTATTTCTTGCTTGGTTTCTATAGTAAAGTATAACCAGAGGCTCTCAAGAGCCTGTATCGTTCACCTGGTAATAAAAAAAACCAATTGGTCCTATGTAAAAACTATGTCCTGCAGTGGTAGTCATCTTGGAATTACGATCAACATAAAAAACACAAAGTTTGTAAAGGACCTTCCAATGATTGATGCACAGTTTAGGTTCAATCAGTGCAATAGCTTCAGAGAAGAATATATTTCTGTATTTTCCCCATATGGTTCTGTGTTAATATTATGACCTGTGGTGGCAGCCATCTTGGATTTCCGATCGGCATAAAAAACAGAGGACCTTCCAATGATCATTCCTGGGCAATTTGGTTTCAACTGTCCAAGTGGTTTCAGAGAAGAAACATTTTGAAAAAAAATTCCCATAGGGTCCAATGTTAAACTAAGTCCTGCCGTAGCCGCCATTTTGAATTTCATATCAGAACAAAAAACGTACAGTTTGTAGAGGACCATCCAATGAACATTCATGTACAGTTTGGCTTTAATCATATTTGTAGTTTCTGAGAAGAAGGCATTTGAACATTTTCCCATAGGGTCCAATGTTAATCTATGTCCTGTGGTGGTGGCCATCTTGGATTTCCAATCGGCATAAAAAACACATAACTTGTAGAGGACCTTCCAATGATCATTCCTGGGCAGTTTGGTTTCAATTATCCAAGTGGTTTCAGAGAAGAAGCGTTTTGAAACATTTTTCCCATAGGGTCCAATGTTAAACTAAGTCCTGCCGTAGCCGCCATTTTGAATTTCATACCGGAACAAAAAACGTACAGTTTGTAGAGGACCATCCAATGAACATTCATGTACAGTTTGGCTTTAATCATATTTGTAGTTTCTGAGAAGAAGGCATTTGAACATTTTCCCATAGGGTCCAATGTTAATCTATGTCCTGCGGTGGTGGCCATCTTGAATTTTCGATCGGCATAAAAAAACAGAAACTTTGTAGAGGACCTTCCAATGATCATTCCTGGGCAGTTTGGTTTCAATTATCCAAGTGGTTTCAGAGAAGAAGCGTTTTGAAACATTTTTCCCATAGGGTCCAATGTTAAACTAAGTCCTGCCATAGCCACCATTTTGAATTTCTTATCGGAACAAAAAACGTAAAGTTTGTAGAGGACCATCCAATGAACATTCATGTACAGTTTGGCTTTAATCATATTTGTAGTTTCTGAGAAGAAGGCATTTGAACATTTTCCCATAGGGTCCAATGTTAATCTATGTATTGCGGTGGCGGCCATCTTGGATTTCCGATCGGCATAAAAAACATAAAATTTGTAGAGGACCTTCCAATGATCATTCCTGGGCAGTTTGGTTTCAACTGTCCAAGTGGTTTCAGAGAAGAAGCGTTTTGAAACATTTTTCCCATAGGGTCCAATGTTAAACTAAGTCCTGCCGTAGCCGCCATTTTGAATTTCATATCGGAACAAAAAACGTACAGTTTGTAGAGGACCATCCAATGAACATTCATGTACAGTTTGGCTTTAATCATATTTGCAGTTTCTGAGAAGAAGGCATTTGAACATTTTCCCATAGGGTCCAATGTTAATCTATGTCCTGCGGTGGTGGCCATCTTGGATTTCCGATCGGCATAAAAAACACACACCTTGTAGAGGACCTTCCAATGATCATTCCTGGGCAGTTTGGTTTCAATTATCCAAGTGGTTTCTGAGAAGAAGCGTTTTGAAACATTTTTCCCATAGGGTCCAATGTTAAACTAAGTCCTGCCGTAGCCGCCATTTTGAATTTCATACCGGAACAAAAAACGTACAGTTTGTAGAGGACCATCTAATGAACATTCATGTACAGTTTAACTTTAATCATATTTGTAGTTTCTGAGAAGAAGGCATTTGAATATTTTCCCATAGGGTCCAATGTTAATCTATGTCCTGCGGTGGCGGCCATCTTGGATTTCCGATCGGCATAAAAAACAGAAACTTTGTAGAGGACCTTCCAATGATCATTCCTGGGCAGTTTGGTTTCAACTGTCCAAGTGGTTTCAGAGAAGAAGCATTTTGAAACATTTTTCCCATAGGGTCCAATGTTAAACTAAGTCCTGCCGTAGCCGCCATTTTGAATTTCATGTCGGAACAAAAAACCTTAAGATTGTAGAGGACCATCCAATGAACATTCATGTACAGTTTGGCTTTAATCATATTTGTAGTTTCTGAGAAGAAGGCATTTGAACATTTTCCCATAGGGTCCAATGTTAATCTATGTCCTGCGGTGGCGGCCATCTTGGATTTCCGATCGGCATAAAAAACAGAAACTTTGTAGAGGACCTTCCAATGATCATTCCTGGGCAGTTTGGTTTCAACTGTCCAAGTGGTTTCAGAGAAGAAGCATTTTGAAACATTTTTCCCATAGGGTCCAATGTTAAACTAAGTCCTGCCGTAGCCGCCATTTTGAATTTCATGTCGGAACAAAAAACCTTAAGATTGTAGAGGACCATCCAATGAACATTCATGTACAGTTTGGCTTTAATCATATTTGTAGTTTCTGAGAAGAAGGCATTTGAACATTTTCCCATAGGGTCCAATGTTAATCTATGTCCTGCGATGGCGGCCATCTTGGATTTCCGATCGGCATAAAAAACAGTAACTTGGTAAAGGACATTCCAATGATCTTTCCTTTACAGTTTGGATTCAGTCAGTTCATTAGTTTCAGAGAAGAAGATCTTTGAAATTTCAGCCAATCAGAGCATATTATTGGCCCTGGCAGCCATATTGAATATTCGACTGGAACGAAAAACAGTAACTTTGTAGAGGACCATCCAAGGAACATTCCTGCTAAGTTCGGTTCCAATCGGCCCAGTGGTTTCGGAGAAGAAGCTTGAAATGTGAATAGTTTACAGACGACAGACGCCAGACGCCAAGTGATGGCAATAGTTCACCTGGACCTTTGGTCCAGGTGAACTAATAAAGGACAAAGTCCTTATAACGGTAAGTTGTCCGATTTTTCCTTATATATTGATAGCCAAATATCTGTTCACCGGAAGTTTAAAAAATAGATCAATTGATAATTTAGAAATGCAAAAGAAATATATTTCAATAAAAAATTCTCAATTCTTTAATTATTTACTCTATGCAAAATCGAAATAAACTTGAAATAAAATTCTAATAAAAAAATCTCTTTCTACGAAACTCCCAACGGAAGAGCGGCGTACAGTAAGTAAAATGAGCCATAACAAATCGGCTACAAAATTCATTCAAAATAAAAGATAATAGCCTCACCGTACGCAATTACGAACGAAATAAAAAGTATGTCTCCTAATTGTTCCTTCAAAACATGAATTAAAAAAATGCTTTTATAAATAGATACCCCGCTAAATTACTAGTGTTTTGGGAGAAAATTATTCATGCGCAGTTGTTGAATGTTGCAGACGACGGGTTTTCATATTTGTAAACAGAAAACGATCGACAATTGCACTTGGAATCTATCGCTAAAATTCATTGAGGTACGCACATTTTGTTATCTTATGCCTGTAATTGGAAAGAATATGATCTCCTGGTTCTATGCATATGTAGAACACATTGAAATTAAAACAAAAACAGTCAATATAATACATTTTCCTTACCTTGATCTATCCCAAAATGTCAAAATCCGTGATGTACCTTATTCATTAAAGAGTCCAAGGAATTCCGAATGCAAACTGGCACACATTTATGGTATGAATAAAGGAAAGGTTTTTATTTCATGTGTATTATATACAAATGGATATGTGAACGTAAATGAATGAATGCTCTTTCAATTTTAACAGTTGTCATTAAATAATTGTCGTTCGAAATTGTGTCCGGATCTAGGTCACAGAGTGACTAGAACGGGGTCATGAAAATCTGTTTAAAACCCGTAACAATGCATTGAATAATATATGGGCTATGATTCAAAAGGAATATTGGTGTTTAATCTGAAATATGAACATGCAATCTGCTTCATCAATTTGGTCAAATTTATTATCAAATGTCAATATCATCAAAATTGTTCGTAATTGCGTCCGGTGAGGCTAACGTGTACGGATCATCGTATTATTGAAATTTTAGGCCTTCGTCCTTCAAACAGGTTGCCCGTCTCATATTAATAATTATTATTATTATTATAATTTAAATATCATTGTTTATGATCTGACAGAAGACACACAGTCACTGGTGAAACCCTATACACATTTCATGTTTATTGGTTCCACTTGAATGCACACGTTACACAAATTAAACTTATTACTGGCATGTGTCGTTAAATTATTAAATAACTTCTGAACCGGTACAAATATGTATTTAAAAACATTTACTTTCATTTGCAAGGTTCTTTGTTGTCATTTGACCCATCTACCATGTCCTTAGTGCACTAAGGAGGTCCTTTGCGGTATTTCTACGGACCCAGAATTTTGGCTGAGCTACTAAAATTATGATTTTAAGGAGCCCAGCTGGTAACTGCAGCAAACATGCAAAGTTTTGTCAATGAAAGATAATGAAAATTAGTTAATATATACCATATAGAGGCCAAACAATTCAATCTAGGTTGAGGGCTGTACATAAGTGTTTAATAGATACCTAGGGTTGGCAACTTTCCAGATGACACAGAATCTACATTTTATTTGTTGCTTCTGCACATCAATCTACTTATACTGATCACATGATCCATTTTCCCAAAATATGGTACTTATTTTTTATATGCTCACTCCTCACCCTTTTGTATTGAAATTACAGAAAATCAAATACTATACCCCATCACAAGGTACTTGGTCCATGTTTCATATTTTCATTTGACAATTTGAATGAATGAATACTTCCTTCACCGAGTTGTTTATCTCACTTTGTTAGTTTGGCCTCTTCATTTTCAATAGAACATTCTGTTTATGTTAAGAGATATCGGAGTTCAATATGACAACATTGTTGTCTTATACCATCTCCCACTATTTCGTATTTCTTTCAGCCAATGGCTGACAATGAGAACAATTCCAAGAACGTCTGACCAAATGCATCCAAGTTTAATTTTCGGTATAAACAATGATAAAAAAACTCCATATTAAATCATTTATGATACATGAATAAAAACTGTACATTCAAATAATTCAAATAAAGGATATGTCATTGTGGAATTCAAGTTGTTCAAACTTTAATCTTTCTGATGGACTTTAATTTTGTGAAACGCCGGAACTAGTTTTCATTTTCGACAACTTCAACCGACTTGAAACTTGGTGACCGAGCATAATTAAGAAAAAAATGTATCATACTTTTATTCAAATTCAAATCATTTATTGGATAAAGCATAGTTAAGTACATGTACATCATAATCACAATGTTGCATAATCCAATAAATTCACAAGCATATCAGACTTCCCGAAACTTGCTGAGAAGTTGTCAGTCATTCGGACTGACAGACATGAAAATCTTGGCAGACCGAAAAATATTTTGCCGGTCCGAAAAAAAAGTCCCAAAAAATTCACTGTCACATGCATAATGTTTAGTTTGGCCTTTTCAGAGTGATTTACCCTAGTATTAGCAATTGGGCACCTGATTTCACCTCTGGTTTTTATAGAGGTTAAAGTAATTCAATTTTCAGTGTTGTTCAATATTGTATATGTTATGTCTTTTATAGTGTGTCTCAAGTTTTGTTGTTTTGATGACCTTGTACTATAGGTCAATGGTTGTATGAAAGACGTCATTTCATTGGCTAATATATATACAAATAACCAATCGTGTCGTGATCGTCTTCACAAATGGGTTTGGTTGAAACCGGAAATGTATAAAAGAGGTGAAAACAATGAAAATTATGTAATTTAAAAATAAAATTAAACACTGATCAATGCCTTTCGGACAAAATCTGAGGTAACTATTATACCAAACAGTTGGTATTACAGAGTTGGCGAAAACTTTTTTTTTCTGTCTGACATTGGGTCAGACAGGAACTGGAGTTCTGTCTTACCCATGGGCTTTGTGTCTGTCCCACCATTTTTTTGTAATATTGTAACCTGTCAAATTTTTTTTTTTTTTTATACAGAACTGAATGCAAGATTACCTATAGTCATGATCATTAAACAATTCAATTAAATGTTTTTCTGTATACATATTTCTATCTAAAAAGATAAGGCAGATATAGCCAACAATCCATATCTAATGATCCGATCACATTCCGAATATTATACATCAATGTCAGTTTCCGGTTTACCTACATTTTTAATTTCAGTTAAGAATATGAATCTGCTGTCATCTTCAATATATAAGCATCTCAAAGCATATTTAATTAAACACAAACAATCTTTGATACTTGGAGAGTGTGGAAGTCAACTTATTTCTGTGCTCAGTAATATATTTCAGTTTTAATGTTCCACGTTTTGCAGATGCTGGTTCCTACTAAAAGGATGTTTACATTTACGTACATTTGCATAGGAGTTTCGATAACAAAGAGGAACGTGTCGGTCTGACAGAATAAATAAACAAATTTCAAGTCTCTGTCTGACATTTTAATAAAACTGAAAACGGAATTTAATGCCATTGGCAGTGGAAACTGGGAGGGAATAAATTTCAATCGCCGGTCCTTTCAAATATCTATGTTTTACCGGACATTCGGTCTGATATATATTTTGAAATCGTCGGTCCTACTGCATTTCTGTTGGTCAGGACCGACGGTTTTCGGGAAGTCTGGCATATATAAACATAGAGATAACACATAATATCATAATATTAAGTCTTCAGATAAGACTATAATCTTTAGGGATGAGCACATCAGTTAAATAATAATATCATGTTTATTATCATTTTGGGAGCATAATAATTAGATAAGATTAAAATTATTATTATCATTTGAAAGTTTTTGCCATTTACTTGAGGAAAGTTAAATATTTTTAAATAGTTGCCAGCATAAAATTGTGAATTTGATCCTCGAAAATGCAGTTATACTTCGCGACATGTAGCAGAACCAGTAAAATGGATATTTGAGACAGTTTAATCCCCAACTGATGCCTGCAGCTATTCAAATACAATACAATTATTTCTATTCTAATGCAAGAGAAAAATATCTCTATTTGGGTTTCGTACATAATGTAAATAGTCTAAAAATTAAAATAATAAAATGCTGGGAAATATTGTTGATTACTTTGGCATATAAACGTCATAAAATCTTGTGACATCATAGGGAACTTTTCAGTGTACAAGGTAAACACTGGGCGTTATTGCACAACATGAACACTTCAATTTCTGATAAAATCTAACAAGAAATAATTTCAAACGTAGGCGATGTCTTTATTTTCAATCATATTGTTTTGACAGGTTGGATTTCAAGAATTTAATATGGCAGCTCATTCACCCTTAGCTACAGCAGGTTAATTGTGAATTTGATGGTAAACATTAGCCAATGAAAAAATAATTGCATTCGAATCATATTATTCCATTAAATGGAAGAAGACTTCTTTCTCCTTGCAACCATTTCAACAACATCTTTGCAATATTTTACTGGGAGATTCTATAATATTGTAAGAGGAACACTTCAATAGCTATACTGCTTGCAGCCAATAATTACAACTCTCCTTTAAAATACATGCATGATATGATTATAGTATACTTCCAGGCCCCAGCCCACAAATTAAAAACAAGTCTTGCATTTGTTGTTGATTTGATGTATGTGGGGATTGAAATGTCAGTTCACATGAACAATGGATATAAAATGCTTATATGTATTGAATTGGTTTGTTTTATGTTATTTCTTAAACCCCTCACCAATCATCTGGCCTACAGGTGTAGTCAGAGGATTTCCATGTCCAAAGAGAGCAGCCATTTTTATTGTAAATATTGCGTGACGTCATTTGTTTGATCTATTTTTAGATATGTCTTGTGACTATTATAATTTAAAACTAAAATTACTATAAATTAACTAAATGAGATATTTTTATTACAGAATAAGTGATTCTTTGCGTAAAAATACATTATAAATGAAAAAGATGTAAACGGAAGTATTTGTTTTTAAACCGGAAGTTATTGTCGACATAGAAACACGACGCCATTTCCCACAAAATTTGAAGCTTTCAAATGTAAATATTAGCGTTTTGCAGTGTTCCTGTGTTAAAAGGGTACTTTCATTAATTAATTGAAAGGCATTGAATTAAATTTCAGCCAAATTTCTTTATAAATTAACGGACAGAGCTAGTCACTGCTCTGCCTCTGGACTGAACTTACTGAAGAGTGAAGTGATAGTTTCTCCTAATTATTATGATACTAATTTTTAATAATCTCGTTGGAAATTTTATGTCTGTTTCTTTATCCTAATCTCGTAACAAGCCTTATCAAAAGTATGCTAGAAATTTAAAATGTGACCCCTGGTGCATTTGAATGGGAACTATTAACATCTGAGAATGATGCCCTAGCACTCCAGACAGACCTTAACACGCTAGGCATTTGATTTGGGAGAAGAAATGGAAAATGGAATTCCACCCTGGCAAATGCAATGTCCTAACAATAAGCAGGAAACCAAATCCAATCAAATACAATTGCAGTCTACATGGACACACCTTAGAATCCGTTGAAAGTGCCAAATATCTTGGCTGTCTAATTTCATCAGACCTTCGTCGAACCAAACACATCAACTCAATATGCGACAAAGCAAATAAGACAATAGGATTCCTACGACGTAACCAGGGGCTGCTCGGGCTCCTAAAAAGTAGGAGCCAGAAAAATCGCCAGGTGCCAGTTTTGAAAGTCAGAAGCCAGTTTAGGAGCCAGCTAAAAATTTTACAAGGAGCCAATTTTTTCGAAACGAAACTGTGGATAATTGCATGTACCAGATTCATCTTCAGTTTCATGTATAAATGGTCCGGATTTGTTTGTACAAATGTTAATGTCTGTATTGTACTTCTGTTTTTCATTTCAATTTCATCATCAAAAACAAAAAGATTTATATAATTTATTTATACAATATACTGTATTTTACGGATTATCAGGGATTCAGCCAGGATTTTGAGACCATTAGTCACTTTTGCGGAATATATTTTTAATGAGCTTAATCTTATAATCAGTTACTTTGCCTTATTAGTTAGTAATGGAGATTGAAAAGCTATGAAAACCTCTTAGGATGGGAACATACTCTGCAAATTAGAAACCAACTGATAAAACATAACATTGCCATGATTTTGATCTAATACCACACAAATTGTAATATCCCCCCTTTTTTGAAATATTACTGTGCTTTGATCTAATACCACATAAATTGTAATAACCTCCTCCCCCACCCTTTTTGAAATATTACTGTGCTTTGGTCTAATACCACAACAATTGTAATAACTCATATTTCTGTAGTCTTCAGCAGAAAAAAATATGTCCAACTTCTAGATACTTTATACAAAATGTAGGTAATGAATAGAACAAACGTCAAAAACTGAAGCAAGTTGTAAAATGAATAATTATTTCTCAGATCTCATAATCAAATTGCAACAATTGGAATAAAAATACTGATTGGGTATTTTTTTTAATTGCAGATACCCGTCTGTTTATAAATTGTTCTATAAATAGAACGCAATTGTTACCCGGATGCTGATCGATAAAAAAAACTTATGCGTCCTCGTGCAGTGCATTTCAATGGCCAACCTTCGCATAAAAAAATGACCATATTAAATATGAGAACTAAGATTACATTTCACAGAAATGAGAATAAATATAGCAAAAGTTTGTTAGGTTAAAAGTATCGGTGGATTACATTGCGAACTCCTGTTAAATCAAGCCAGGTGTCATCAAAGATTAAGCAATCAAAACAAAAATTCTATAATCCGTTGATTGGCTTGAAACATGTAATAAAATTGTCATTGTAGTGACTAATTAGTTTTAATCAGCAAATGTAGAAGAAGAATGGATTGTTACAAACATTTTTTTAAGATTTTTTGAAAATTCAAGTGACGAATTGGGTACGTGAACCAGAAACCGATTTCAGTCGCCAGTCAAGAAAGAAAATTGCGACATTGGCGACCGACAGCGCGATCCCTGGACATAACCTTAGCATCGGATCAACAACTGTAAAACAAAATGTGTACAACTCACTAGTAAGACCAATAGTGGAATACGCCTCAACTGTATGAGATCCTTACACACGAAAAGATATTCATACTCTAGAAATGGTCCAGTGTTGAGGTGCCAGATACGTTTGTAACCGACAAGGCAACAGATCAAGTGTCGATTCCATGCTTGACACACTTAAATGGAAATCACTACAACACAGAAGACGTGATGCTCGGTTACACATGCTATGCAAAACACACCACGAAGATGTCGCTATTAGCAAAGAGGAAAGACTTATACCACCAAAAAGAACCACCAGAAACATGCATCCGCTATCTTTCCAAGTACCATCCAGCAGCAGCGACTATAGAAAGTATTCCTTCTTCCCACGAACTATCCGAGATTGGAATTCACTACCTACTAACACAGCAGCCGCCACAACACTTGTTGCTTTCAAAACACAAGTTAGCCAACTTCCACATTAGAAAATGGAACTGTACATAGTTTTAAATATACATACTACTGACCCATCAGTATTTTAATATTCTTTAAATTTACATGTGCACTCCAATGGCAGAACAATCAACTAGTTGATGGTGGCCATTAAAAGGCAGAAGAAGGTTGTATCTTCAAAAATATTTGCTTTGCTGCATACCTTTTACATTTAGGCTTTTTGCAAATTAACAGCAACATATCTAAATAATAAGCTGAATGCTACTGAAGAAAATAGTCAAATGATCTGAATTGCAATATCAAAAAATGCTATAGTAGAATCAAGAATTTGTATAAGACTGTGTTTCCCACAAAAAAAGCTAAAAAAAAATGTTAAAAATAAATAATTGAAAACATACAGAGTCTTATATTGTAGGACTAGCCATGAGATGTGAGCGATAGTTCACAGGTCTTTGTGTATGACTATTGTTATTGAGAACTTGTCTTTTAATTTCAGATCCAACTTTTAAACACCAAAGATGAGTACTGTCAACTCTATGTCACGTATGTATGACAACTTAGAACCAACTGTCATTGATGAAGATTTACTGAGATCTGCAGTTGAGGAACAAGGCCCTAAAGAAGAAGCAGGAAAAATAGCAAAAGCAGAAGGAATAGATTTTGGAGATGTTACAGCATTGAGATTAGACTTTAAAAGTAAGTAGATTTTGGAGACGTTACAGCATTGAGATTTGACCTTAAAAGTAAGTAAATTTTGGAGATGTTACATCATTGAGTATAGACTTTAAATAAAAGGAAGTAGATTTTGGAGATGTTGCAGCATTGAGATTAAACTTTAAAAGTATTAAGAAGAAAATTAAGTTCTAAACTAGAATTATTTCATTTATATAGAAAAACTATTCTAAGATCATTTGAACAGTATATTTCATAAGGTGAACAAATATTGTTTTAGGAAAAAAATTGTCAGCAAGTTTGAATCTATAAAGATATCCAAATCATTGAATTGAACTTCTTAAAAGTTCAAATATTGATGATTTACCTATTGATACGCAGTTTGCACATTTTTGCATACCAATTATTCTTTGATCTTTATCAAAAATACATGTATGTATAAGAAAATATGTTTTTTACAGATGTTCTGACAATAGACAACTTATGGGAGTTTACAGCCTTGACAAAATTACAGTTAGATAACAATATTATAGAAAAGGTTGAAGGATTGGACTCATTAGTCAACTTGATTTGGCTAGGTAAGGTATTCTTAACATTACTTTCATGATCAACTTTAATTTTGAAATATCCTGGATACAACCTTACATGATGAAGTTTGTCAGTGACTTACATGCAGTAGGATGCTTGGTGTTCTGCAGCTACTCTGGTTTTTTTTTTACCAATAACTGACCACTATGATACAACTGAATTATTGTAAAAATTAGCCTTAAACACCCATAATACTAACATATGAGCAAAAATGTAAAATTTTTACTTGATGTGTAAACAATTCTTTTATATCTTTTAAAGCAGTTTGTCAGTGACTTACGACTGGACTGGGTTTTCTCCGCATACTCCGGTTTCCTCCACAAATGGAACTGACCTCCACTATATAACTGAAATATTGTTGAAGGTGACATTAAACACCATAAACCGAACCCCTAAATCTTGAAGCATGGGCTTATTCCTATAAGTTGAAATATGCTCTTGGCATGCAAATTGTTCTCCTTTTTTTTTTGGCTATTTAAGATGACATGTAACAGTAATCATGTAATTAGATATGATTTAATCATTACTTTTCTTCATCTTTTTTATTATTTAACATGTTTTGTTCTGTATTCAGATTTGTCGTTCAACAACATAGAAGTTATTGAAGGATTAGACCAACTGACAAAGTTAGAAGATTTAACATTGTACAGCAACAGAATCTCAAAGATTGAAAATATGGATAATTTAGAAAATCTTCAAGTGTTATCTGTTGGAAACAATATATTGAAAGATTTAGAAAATGTAAGATCTTATCTGTAATTGTGTACTTTTAGCAAAAAGAACCGCATCGGTGGTGTAATGGTTACCATGCTCGCCTCGAGTGCGGTAGATCATGGGTTCGACCCCTGATCGGGTCAAACCAAAGACTATAAAATTGGTATTTGTTGTTTCTTTGCTAAGCATACAGCATTAAGGAGAAAGAGCAAAGACTGGTTGGCTCAGAATCAGGATAATGTGTCCGAGTGGGACGACATGTCTATCCACGAACTGTTGTTTCAGTGAGCTAGCACTATAAAAATCCAACTAAGCGTGTTGGTCTAGTAAAAAGCAAACCTCATCATGATTTCATTGAAAATTAACTTGTTCTCACCATGATATAGCTGAAAAAATGCTCAGTTGACATTAAACAGCAATCATTCACTTAGTAAAAAGAATACCAGAAGTTATCATCTAAATTTGTCTACTGTGAATATTTAAAACTGTCATAGAGATTTTTTTTACAATTTCGTAACTTTCACAGTTTGTAAGAATTAACTATAGATTCATGTTAAAATAGATGTTTCCTGCTTCTATATTTGAAAAATGTTGTCCTAATCGCTGTAAAAAAAAAAAATTGATCGTATGCATGTCTTAAATTTTAATTTTACAGCAAAAGCAACGAAAACCCACAAATTTTGTTTAACATGCCTCTAATGAGCAATGTTTACCTTATGAAAATAAAGAATTGCCCATATTTGTCAGACTATTTGTCAAAATATTTATAATATACACAATTTAAGCCTATAGAGACTATATGCTTTGAACATTCTTTAGTTAAGAATATATTGTACTATGGTACTATATTTAAAATAGTTTTCACGATTGAATTACCAGTATCTTATTTTCAATATTTAGAATTAAATGAAAATAATTTTATTTCAGGTAATATACTTAAGAAGATTTAGGAAACTGAAAACATTGACGCTGAAAGGAAATCCATTTTGTGAAGAGGATACTTATAAACAATATGTTATTGCATTTCTGTCTAATATAGAATTTCTGGATTACAAATTAATTCATCCACAAGCTGTAAGTGTTTTCTATTCATTAAAAATGGAATCAGGGCTTATCATCACTACAGTTGTGAGTTCGAATCAGTTCAGGCGTGGTATATTCGATACAACATTATGTGATAAAGTTTGTCAGTGACTTACGACAGGTCGGTGGTTTTCACTGGATACTCCGGTTTCTTCCACCAATAAAACTGACGGCCACGATATAACTGAAATATTGTTGAAAGTGGTATTAAACACCATAAACCAAACCGAACCATCATTAAAAATGGCAGTAGTTAAATTTCCAAAAGGTTAGATTAGTTAATAACTTGAAGTAAGCTGTCATCTCTCAGAAAAGGCAACACATTTTCAGATAGAAATTTAAAAATACAAATAAACAAAAAACAGCTATGATTGTCACTGATTTAAGAAACAACCAAATTATCACACTTTATGATAGTGACAGAATTTTGTATTGAAAATCTTTAGACTTTTTGTTGAGATTTGAAGACCTAGTATTTCATATGAGCTCAATTTTTTTCATTAAATGCTTTACTATGCTACAACACTAATCTTATTAATACAGGGATGATTTTTTTTAGTTATTTAACTGATTTCAGCTATTTTCCTCTGACAAAGATATTCCGAAAGTTACAGGACACTGTCAAAACAGTTCAAAAAGGGACATTTGTTTAAAGGGGTGTAGATGGCTTCAGCTATTTTCATTAATTTTCATTGACATTGATTTTATTTTCTAATATGTTTCTCTTGGAGTTGTTAAAAGTAATAATTAAATATTTTACAGAGAGAAGCTGCCATAGAGAAATACATGATTCCAAGAGAGGAGATGTTACATAATGAAAGACAGGCCAATGCTATAATAGAAGAAGAAAACAAGAGGAAGGTAGAAGTAGAGTTACACAAGGTAATTATAACAAAGTTTATGTTGTTTAAAAAGTCAATTGCATTCGTTATAAGTGATTATAATTACCGGCATTGAATTACATTAGTCCCCCTCTTATAAGCCACTCCCACGAAAGACCATTCTTTTTATCAGGCCAGATTATACCACGGTCCAGTAGTAAAATATATATAAACTGTCTAGACACCATATTCCTTCGAGTGCCCCAAAGGCTTTTGCATCTGATACAGTTTTGGCTCATATCTTCTCACAACAATGTAAATCTACACAATTGAAAAGGTACAAGGTGTTTATTATTGATAATTTTCTTAAAACGTTCTTTAAAAAACCGACCTTTCGGATTTAAAACTGAAAGGTCCACAGCATTTTACTTTCAAAAATAATTGTGAACTCCTGTTATTATGTTCCTATTGCATAGATACATATTATTGATAACTGAATGCTTTTAACATCATGATCTGTATTAATTATAAGCTATGCAGTCATTTACTCTATCATTGTTTAATTTTTTGCCCGGATATAATTGTCTTTTGTCATTTTATAATGTATATATATTTATATAGATTGCTTATGTAGAGAACATGGATAGTGACAGTCTCTTTGAAAGTTTATATGCTGAGGATACAGAAGGAAAGAAATTAGCAGAATTCCCTGCTATTAATGAACTTATTGACAGATATCCTTTGTAATCTAAACAGTTCTTTAAAATTGCACATTTTGCAGTGCATCAGATTGGGTTCAAGATCCAGGACCGGCAGTCATAAAACCATCACAAAAACATGCTCAAAAAGTTTTCAAATCAAATCAAAGATTTCATCAAATTGGTTCTTGCTTCTTCTCTGTTAAATCACAGCGTTAAGAAGATATATAAGGCTGTCAAACTTTAAAATGATATTAGAATAACCTGAATTGTACATAGTTTGTATGAGGTGATTCAAACATGACTTTTATATGATGGATATAGGTTCAGTCAAGCCTACCTTATCAACCACTTCTATTAAGTTGTGACCTGTCTTATGTATGTGATTTTGAGTTGATTGTCCTTGGGGTATTCTTATCGCGTTAAAACAATGTCCGATTTGTCTTGACTCCCATTTGTTTTGTAGGAGTTCATGTTTTATTTATGTTATTTGTATTTATTTACACATACTGGTGTCCAACACGATTTCCATATCATAGGATGTTCATGTCATTTTACAGTAACATGACAGGTGTCACATACAGAGCAGGAACTGCTCACCCATCCGGAGCACATGAGTTCACCACCCGTTTGTGGTGGGGTGTTGCTCGATCTTTAATTTTCTGTGTAAAAAAAATAAATTTAGAAGCTAAATATTTTATATTATTACTATCTGCAATCTTCTTAAAAGTGATACAATGGGATGATAGCTTTAAATTCATATAAAAATTATTGTGCAGTCATTTCAAAATATGTTTTCCTTAACATTATTCACCTTCAGAGAGAAGTTTGTAGGTATTTGTTACCAGATTTTTGAGTATGGTATAAAAGAACATGACAAACGTCAGGCAGAAGTTAACCAGTTCTGGGAATGTATAGAGGAAGCTAAGAATGAAAACAAACAACTTGGAATCAAAGCTATTGATGAATTTATGTTAATGAAGAAAAAGGTTAGACCTGATTTTTTATAAGATGGTTTGGTTTGGTTTGGTTTATGGTGTTTAACACAACAATATTTCAGTTATATGGCGATTTTTCATAAGCACTATAGAAATGATTTTACATGTTAATGTATTTAAAAAGAACTATTTTATTATGTTTTTTTAACCTTGATTAAGGGAGATAACTCGCTAATTTCTCCATCGTCCTGTCTATGACTAAGACATTTCTACGGTTATTCAGAGAACAAAGAAATCATGACTCGGAGTCAGGATACGCAGTGTACCAGTGGAGTGACATGTCAAACCGTGGACTGTTATTTCAATTTGCTAGCAATAAGCTAGAACTATAAAAATCCCCAAAAAACATATTGGTCAAGTACAAAGCAGACAAAATCATCATCTCATCAAAAGCTAACTTGTTCTCGCCATGATAAATCTAAAACATTGTTCACTTGGTATTTAACAACAATAAGTCACTATTTTTTTTTTAATTACAACAGGTTTTACAAGAACTAACACAGATCAGTGATCAGAAGCTTCAAGACCAACAAATGTCAGACTTCAAAAGAGCTATATCTGAACTATGGGATAAACTCATGGGTTATGAGTTACAACTTGTTGATCAATTAGAGGTAAGTGTGTCAAACTATGGGATTAGCTCATTGGTGTTGCCATTTGTTTTTTTCTTCTTTTAAATTTATGTCCCTGTTTTGCACAGTATCAGACACATGCATTGTATAACACCTGTTTCTAAGTAAATACATGTAGGTTTAAATCAGTAAAAATTTTACTCAATTTTTAATATTTTTTTTAATTTTTAGATGTATATTTGAGGTAAACTTGATAGATTTGGACATATTGGTGTATGAACTATCTATCAAGTCTTTAAATATGTTTTTTTAGTGTCTCAAAAGCCAAGTTGTATTTAACTAAATTTTTTTTAATGTGTTTAATAATAATAATTCAATTTTATATTCTATGGCTTGAAATATACAACACTTTGCTTGTAATAAAACATTAAATACAGTTGAAGAGCAGACTCGTAAAAATTCTAATTTTGCGGTCCGTGGAATATTTAAAAATCCAAGGGAGATAATCGTAAATATTTTCCGCTAGATGGCGCTTCACAAACCCAAACAATTATACGTACTTGGAAAACTACGTTTTTCTTCTATTAAACCAATGAAAATGATTGAAATATGATTAAAAATCACATTTATATTCATTAATGGTCATGATTTTCCGTCTGGTATAAAAATCGGTCTGCGATGAATGTAAAAATAACGGTTTTTTTCTTTACCTCAGAAAATCGTAATTTTTTTTTGGCGCGTATGTTTACACTTTTTGCATCTGACAGAATAAAGTTCCCTTGTATGAAAAAAATAAAAAACTGGTTCCTTGGACAGAATAATATCTACACTTCATTGGGTAAAAGGGAATTTACATCACTCGTAACAGTTTAAGAAAAATAGTCCATATTCCAGCGTCACCCAAACAGAGTCAAGGTTGAACAATTTGCTCGTACAATCAATATTTACACATGTAAACAATGGAATAACGGTAGGCATGTGAGGTAAAACACACTGTTTTGATGTACAATGCAAATTGTCTAGAAATTCGATGCATTTATCCCCGGGGGCCATTCTGTCAATCGCGTGGGTTCACAACTACAACCCGAACTTGGTTATATGCACCCCCCTTTTCTGAAATATGCCACCAAAGTCAAATTGTCAACGGGTGCAGGCCTTTTAGTAAGGGATGGTACCAGGTACCCACTTAAAATGGTAATTGGTACCTCCTAATTTCAAAGAATGTTGTACAGCATGTTTATTTGCTCATTGTGTTTATATGACCGAGTGGTTTTTATTTGTAGATAATTTAAACAGGATTGTTAATTTTTAGGATTTATTTTTAGTTGAAATATATAGGAAAATCAAAGTCAATTTTTATTTGTTATATTTAAATTATGTACAAATAAAAACCACTCAAATAAACACAATGAGCAAAAAACCGTCAAAATATAGAAAATTCTGAATGTTTTGGTGTAAAATTTGTTAAAATCTATCCAGAAATGACTTCACAATAATTTTTTGAAAAAAATATGGTTTTGGTTGATTATATAGGGATTTTTTTACATGTGGCAAGACTTTTGGCCACATACTGTATGAGATATTCATGAAAAATGTTCAATTTTTAAGAAAAAGTACTGCCTGTAAATATGTGAAGTACTGGTACATTTGAAAAATTTTGAAAGCCCTGCGGGGTGCATGAAATCAGACCACTAAGCCCTTTCATAAACTGTAAACGAGAAGATGTGACCAAGCGCTACTGGCACCTCTCACAGGGGAGAAATCAACCACTGTTGTATACTTTTGTCAAAAATGCATATGCATTCAAAGATGATGACTGTATTTGTAGAATGTGTGAGGCTCGATATAGAAAATCACTCGAAATGTCCCACAATACAGAAGCAACATCAAGCAAAAGAAAATTGAGAAAATATGATTCAGCCATAGATACAAGCTGTGCATTTGAAACAAATGATTTAAATTTAACAACAGCAAACTTTGACAGCTATGGTAATGTGTCATTTGACCCATGTGAATTTACACTCCATACTGCAGCTAATGCAGAAAATAATGACTGTAGTAAAAAACTTGTATGCTTTTTGCAACACATGAACATGTGTGAAAAAAATGGTGACCATTCGACATCAGTTAATGTTGACTTATTCCAGTCGTGCTTTCATCATTTTCTTTCATTTGTCTTTTATAAGGTCATTTACATTGAAAACAGTATCACTTGTATCAAGTACATTGACATCAACATGCTCGTGGTGGGTCGCTAGGGGGCGCTATGCATGATTTGTATGGCGAATCCACCAATAAAACCTGTAGACGTGTTTGAATAGCTTTATATGTTAAAAAACAGTTGAAAGTAATTTTTAATATTCCAAGATTTACCATTGCATATGAAAATATGACTGTTTTTTTTCTCAAGATCATTCGATAAATTTAGTAGACCATTACAGTTGATTCTTGTTTTGTTATACCTTCATGGAACAACTTTACATGTATTTCGACCAAAAAGTTAGCTTAACAGGATTACTTTTACAGTAATATTATGTTAAAAAACAGTTGAAAGTAATTTTTAATATTCCAAGATTTACCATTGCATATGAAAATATGACTGTTTTTTTTTTCTCAAGTTCATTCGATAAATTTAGTAGACCATTACAGTTGATTCTTGTTTTGTTATACCTTCATGAACAACTTTACATGTATTTCGACCGAAAAGTCAGCTTAACAGGATTACTTTTACAGTAATATAATTGCTCCTTACTTAATACTGAACAGTAGATATAATAGACAATTATTCTGACTAATTTCAACATTTTTAATACAAAATAATATTTGTTTTATTGAGAAAACATGCATTTACTTACACTCGTTCTATAATTAGAACGTCAAAAATTACGGAGTATGTGATGATTCTAGTTACCTCCCTTGAATCCAACCAAAAGGTGACACGATCCATCTGACAGAAAAAAGTTCTATTGTATGTTTAATTACAAAAAATGTTTCTTTGAAATACTAATATAGAAATCTATGGAACTATATATATGATTTTCCATCACCCTTTCTTCAAATATTTTAATTTTTAATTTTTCGTGTTTTTTGAAACAACTTCCGCCATTTCCGTGTCGTTTTAATTTCTACATTACTCCTTTGTTACAAGAAGTTCAAGCACCGGGCCTCAAATTTATATGAAAGAAACAATTTTCTATGTTTTTCTCACTTCTTCGTTTATATTTGACGCTCGCAACGATTAAAACGAGTGAATTTTCAACATTTGGTCGATGCATTCTAAAAAAAATTACGTGACAAATTAATTGAAACGACGCCATTATCGAGTCTGCTCTCCGACTGAATATATTAATGAATAATACATAATAAATGTTCAACATTATTGCCCTTTATTCAACATTTTGATTGGTTTATGGTGATAAACGCCACTTTCAACAATATTTCAGCTATATTGTTGGAATAAACCAGAGTACCCGGGGGAAAACCACTGACCTGTCGCAAGTCACTGACAAACTTTATCACATAATGTTGTATCAAGTACACCTCACCCGAGCGGGATTTTAACTCACTATGTTAGTGGTGATAAGCACTGATTGCACAGGTAGTTGTAAATCCAACTACCATATGATCACGACCACAGCAACCCCAAGACTGTTTTGTGATATACATAATGTATAATAAATGTTTAACATAATTGCCCTTTATGCAACATTTCAGCCATCAGGATTTATCAAGGATAAGTCAATAAATATGAACATTTTTGTCATTTCAGGAAGTTGTAAAAGATTTTGAGAGAAATCTACAAGATATGGTATCTATGTTTATTGAAAGTATAATGGCATTTATGTCCCAGGCCAGAGACCTAGAAAACACTCATCATGAAAAACTCAGTGAAATTGCTTTACCAACAGTTGACAAGTTAGCCAAAAATGAACTTGATGATGAGATTTCAGAAGATGTCAGAATGGTAGGTTTACCTACAGGGAGTGGGGGGTAAGGGTTATGGTTCCCAACGCCACTTTCAACACTATTTCAGTTATATTGTGGCAGTCAGTTTTATTGGTGGAGGAAACCGGAGTGCCTGGAGAAAACCACCGACCTGCTACAAGTCACTGACAAACTTGGTTGACTTACAAGATGGATATTTATCTTCATTTAGTGAACCAGTACCTCTTTTTGAAAGGCATGCCCTTATAAAAATGATAAATATTTAACGAAAATCTTATTATTTAAATGATACAAGAAAATAAAAAAAAAAACTGATATCAGCCATTTCGAGTTTAAGTACCATTAATTGGAGGAAGAGGATTGAAGTTAGTAATATTCAGAAGTGTATGGATCTAATATTATTTAATAATTCTCAAGTTGTGCTTAGATGCCTTAATGTAAGGACTACATAGAAAATATTTTGCTTTGTATGCTAATAATGATATAATTTTTAAAGACTACTATGTTAACCCCTGATTATATTGTCTCATATTAATTGTCATTCTGCGAATACGGGATATGAAGGTGATACCTGTGACAGCTTTCAAGTAAAATTCAGCTTGTTGGCCTTAACAATGCAGTGTTTATCACATTTCAATAACAAATTCAAATCCAAGCACAAGACGTACATTGTATGGGAGAAGCGTAATATAAAATACACAAATTGCTTCCGTCTTCCTTTTTAGCTCACCTTGCAAAAGGCAATGTGAGCTTTGTCATCTCTTGGCATCCGTCGTCTGTTAACTTTTCACATTTTAATCTTCTCCTCTGAAACCTCTTGGCCAAATGAACTGAAACTTGGTAGGAAGCATCTATGAAAAGTTCTCTCTAAAGATGCTCATTTTGTCCCGATCTATTAAAAAACATGGCCGCCACAGGAAAAAAAATGTTTCTGATTGGCCGATTTTTAGAAATCTTCTCCTCCGAAACCGCTTGGCCAAATGAACCGAAACTTGGTAGGAAGCATCTATGGAAGGTCCTCTATAAAGATTGCTCATTTCATCCCGATCCGTTAACAAACATGGCCACCACAGGCACTTCTTGTTTCTGATTGGTTCATTTCTAAAAAACTTCTCCATTGTAGTAAACTGTTAAAAGAGAGATAACTCTTGCCTTTAAACTGTTAAAAGAAAGATAACTCTTGCCATTATCTCCCTTAGAAATTAACTAATGCTGATATAGTGCAACATGTTTATACTATACATTAGATGTAGGTATTTACATTCTTTTTGGCTCACCTTGCCAAAGGCAATGTGGGCTTTTGGCATCACTTAGCGTCCGTCGTTTGTTGTCTGTCATCTGTTAACTTTTCACATTTAATCTTCTCCTCTGAAACCAATCAGCCAAATGAACTGAAACTTAGTAGGAAGCATCTATGGAAGGTCCTCTCTAAAGAGTGCACATTTTGTTATGATCTATTACCAAGCATAGCCACCAGAGGCAATTCTTGTTTCTGATTGGCCAATTTTTAAAAATCTCCTCCTCTGAAACCGCTTGGCCAAATTAACCGAAACTTAGTAGGAAGCATCTATGGAACGTCATCTATGAGGATTGTTCATTTCATCCCAATCAGTTAACAAACATGGCCACCACAGGCAATTTTTGTTTCTGATTGGTCGATATCTAAAAAATCTTCTCCTCTGAAACTGCCGTTTGTTCTATGGTACTGGAAACAAGTGAGTTTTTTGTATCATTAAAGTCTGTTTGTTTTGTGTCAATAGATTAGTTGGTGTTAGATTCATATAATGTTATTGTTCTATCTTAAGAACTTTTTTGTGGAAAAATGATGCTGAGCTATTTTACTATTTTCAGCTCTTTGTTGACAAAGATACCATTATAAATGCCATTTCAACATCACATGACTATCATTTACTAAAAATAGACAATAAGGAAGAAGATATGACCACACGAATTAACAACTGGATGAAAGGATTGTTGGAAAAAATTTATGAGGAGGAAGAAATTCAGAGAAATAGATTACGTGTTGTTGAAATCAATCACTTAGTTGATCATTTAGGTGAAGAAATTGACAATGTGGAAGCTGGTCAAGGTGGAGGATACTGATTTCTGAAATTCACATATTTATAAAGTGAAAAAAATATACACTGTATTTGGGATTAATTTATTTCAATCAATGGAAAAACGTAGGTGAAGCTTATCTCCCTTGTCTAATAATTGATTGTAATAAAGGGAGATAATTTGATTGAAATAAAGGGAGATAATTATTTATTGAGCAATAGTCATCAGAACTATTAGTTGGGTATATGTGATTTAGTAAATTCACAAATTATAGACTGAAACAAAATGTAAATATTTTGTAAAGCTTTTAGGAAACACTGCAATTTCCATGGTTTTAAAACTTCTGTGAGCTATGAACCTTTCCAAAACCATGAAAATTGGTTTCAAGAAAAAAAAAGTGATTTCACAGTACTGGTAATTTGTGTTGTCTTGGGTATAATTTTTTAATACTTTCAACCCAAAGTACTATACAGAAACAAGTTCTGTTTTATATACTTTGGAAATTGCAAATAAAAAAAAATGTATTTTCTGATAAAGATTACTGTGATAAATTTTTATTTTATTATTATGTTGTATATAAAATAAAATTAACATAATATAAAAATTAGTTAGTAATCTTTTATGTATTCCCAAGAAAGCAAGATCATTAGCATGTCAAAGTTGATAATAT
Source organism: Bathymodiolus septemdierum (assembly GCA_963383655.1). NCBI lineage: Eukaryota > Metazoa > Mollusca > Bivalvia > Mytilida > Modiolidae > Bathymodiolus > Bathymodiolus septemdierum. The sequence continues at coordinate 42,847,947 of OY726522.1, forward strand.
TTTCATCTATTACTTCTCTTATATTTAGATTACACCTCTTGCCCACAAAAATTATATATTTTTTAAGAGATTATTACAGGTGTACCTTGATGTGCATATCATTTATAAAGATCTGCATTACATAAAATTTACAATTAACACACCATTACTCTTAGTGTATAATTAAATGAGCTAAGATTCCTGCCCATGGGAAGGTGTACTTTACAACTTTACATGGAAATGTTTGTAAGCGACTTGTGGCAGATTTGTGGTTTTCTGTGATATTTTGGTTTCCTCTACCAATTAAACTGACCACCACATTTTAACTAAAATATTGCTGAAATTGGCGTCACTGTAGTTGTTTTTACAATGTTTATGTTGTTACATTTCGATAAGATGATGATGTATCTTTGTACTAGACCAACATGCTCAGTGGGATTTTTCAATTGCTAACTCACTGTAACAACAGTCCATGGGTAGGCATGTTGCTCCACATTATCCTTATTCTGAGCCAACCAGTCTTTGCTCTTACTCCTTAATGTTGCATACTTAGCAGAGAAGCAACAAATACCAATTTAATATTCTTTAGTTTGACTCAAACGGGGCTTAAACCTAGATCTACCACACTCAAGGTGAACAGACTAACCATTACATTCTTCATGGCGAAAAAGGTTACAATATGTATAAATCTAGTTCTACAAAAGAGAGCTCATGGCCTTGACTATTTAAATGTTAGGACTACATACAAGGCCATCAGAAGACATAATTAGGAAACCATGCTCTACTTTGAACCAAAATAATCGCTCATTATGTTATATCACCGATAATGTGATATGTAACTAAACATAGTGGTGAATGAAAAGGTATCTCTCTAGAAATAGGACATAAACATTATAGAAATTGCAAAGACTATGGCTACAAGAGATAAAGACAAAATTTCCGTTGTAAACTTGCGATTCTATTCTTCCTTACTGCTGAAAATATAACAACAGCATAAATTTTTTTTTTTTTTATAAATTATCTAAATAGGACAGTGATGCTTTCTTTTTTGTAGTCGTTGATTCACTTGACCAATAAATAAATAGTGTTGCTGCAGCTATTTTTGCTTGTAATTCTTCAATGTCAAGGTCATGATACCATTCTACATTTCCCCATTTCATCACCTACAATTTAAAAAAAAAATGAAATTACCTATATAAAGTTGTGAATTCTTTTAATGTATATTCAAGAAATAATTGTCCTTGTTGAAATATGTCTTCGTTCTAGAGATTACTAACAAAGGATTTCTAAACCATAACAAAAAGAAAGTTTAAACAATGATGGGGGAAAAATCATTAAACACAAAAATGTCAACAATATATGCCTATGGAAATTCAAGGTCATGACTTGGGACAGGCAATAAAATGTGGCAGGATAAATCTTGTTAATAAAATCAGAACCCTCTGCCTCTTGATAATTAGATCTCCAACAGCAATACATATACATGTACAATGTTCTTATATACAAACAAACATTCATTCCATTGCTGACTTAGTCTTACAGCAAACTCTAAATGATGAATGATTTAACGGCAGCAGTTCAGACAAAATTATTAATTAATTCCTATCAGCGATACAGGGTATAAAATAAAATAAAAGTGATATTGAAACTTGTCTGAACCCAACCCTGAATAAACTAGAATTCTGAATACACTGAGCATAAGCTTTTGCTTTTAATCCCATATTAATGCAATGCTATACTATATAATAAATATCTTGACCAAGTGGTACACAATAGAATTTCTGTACATCTGTATCCAGGAGTTAATTAAAGAAGTACAGAAAAACATTATTATCTTGAACTTCGATAAGTCGTTTTCTCAGATAACTTGAAGTATGAACATGGTCTATTCATAAAAATTGTTAGACTAAGTTTGCCCTGATAACTCAAACTAAAATAGTAGCTCCCTTTGACTTCCACACAACAAAGTTTGCCTTTAATTTATGGTTAAATGCCACTTTCAACAGTATTTGAGTTTTATCGCGGCTGTCAGGTTTATTGGTGGAGGAAACCAGAGTATCCTGAGAAAACTACTGAGCTGCTGCAGGTTACTGACTAACGTTGTCACATAAAGTTGTATCCAGTACACCTCACCAGGAGAGATAATCAAACTGACAAACTTTATCACATAAAGTTGTATCAAATACACCTCACCAGGAGAGATAATCAAACTGACAAACTTTATCACATAAAGTTGTATCCAGTTCACCTCACCAGGAGAGATAATCAAACTGACAAACTTTATCACATAAAGTTGTATCAAGTTCACCTCACCAGGAGAGATAATCAAACTGACAAACTTTATCACATAAAGTTGTATCAAATACACCTCACCAGGAGAGATAATCAAACTGACAAACTTTATCACATAAAGTTGTATCAAGTTCACCTCACCAGGAGAGATAATCAAACTGACAAACTTTATCACATAAAGTTGTATCCAGTTCACCTCACCAGGAGAGATAATCAAACTGACAAACTTGATCACATAAAGTTGTATCAAGTTCACCTCACCAGGAGAGATAATCAAACTGACAAACTTTATCACATAAAGTTGTATCAAATACACCTCACCAGGAGAGATAATCAAACTGACAAACTTTATCACATAAAGTTGTATCAAGTTCACCTCACCAGCAGAGATAATCAAACTGACAAACTTTATCACATAAAGTTGTATCAAGTTCACCTCACCAGGAGAGATAATCAAACTGACAAACTTTATCACATAAAGTTGTATCCAGTTCACCTCACCAGGAGAGATAATCAAACTGACAAACTTTATCCCATAAAGTTGTATTAAATACACCTCACCAGGAGAGATAATCAAACTGACAAACTTTATCACATAAAGTTGTATCAAGTTCACCTCACCAGGAGAGATAATCAAACTGACAAACTTTATCACATAAAGTTGTATCAAGTACACCTCACCAAGATATGAATTAAACAGATGAAGATCTTGGACAGAGTACCTGATAATCTTGTTCTAATCTAGACAACTGTACAGCAGTTACAACATCTATATGCTTAGCTACTAAAGCTAGCATTATCAGTAATGACTTTACTGTTTCGGTACCATATAAAAAACCTAAAAATAAAAAACATAACTAATAAATTTCAATTCATTTGAAAAAAAACAGGATAAAAAGAAAACTTAGCTTGCAGATGTAGATTAGCTAAAAAAAAATGGCTGTTACTCTTCAATTTAATTTGAACCGTATCGGTGGCGTAATGGTTAGCGTGCTTGCCTCAAGTGCGGTAGATCGCAGACTCAGGAACAGAATAATGTGTCCGAGTGGACTGACATGTCTACCTGTGGACTGTTGTTTCAGTGAGCTAGCACTATAAAAATCCAACTCAGCGTGTTGGTCTAGTACAAACTGGACATCATCATCATCATCATCATTTCATTGAATGTAACTTGTTCTCGCTATGATATAGCTGAAAAATTGCTCATTTGGCGTTAAGCAAAAATCACTTACTCACTCAGTCTATTTAATTTGAACAGGTATAATTTGAAATCAAACTCATCCAATGCCAATTTGAACAGGTATAATTTGAAATCAAACTCGTCCAATGCCAATTTGAACAGGTATAATTTGAAATCAAACTCGTCCAATGCCAATTTGAACAGGTATAATTTGAAATCAAACTCGTCCAATGCCAATTTGAACAGGTATAATTTGAAATCAAATTCGTCCAATGCCAATTTGAACAGGTATAATTTGAAATCAAACTCGTCCAATGCCAATTTCAAGTTATTTATGTTGTAGGGAGAAAGTATTTTCTTAATAGAATTAATATTGATCATTTCTTGTGTCTGCCCCTGGCCAGTATCTAGACTCTTTTTGTTGCTAGGCATATCTTTATGATTTTAGTTGGTTTTAGCATTGTTTTTCATTTTTGCTGTCTTTTGCTTGTTTTTGAACATCAAACCTATAATTTGTTAAACCATCAACATTTACTAACGTTGTGTAATATAGATTGAATGTACCATCATATACATCAATATGACTCATAGTAGCAAAGTTAGATTTTTATTTATGAGTGATTTAATTCTAGCTTAAGTAGACCTAGAGTAAATAATGCAATCATGAATGAAAGAAAAAAAGATATGTCTATAAAGTTCCAGTCCATTTTGTTTAGAATCTTCTGTTTGAAAGTCTACAGAGTTATAATACAAACCATGAAGTGGCCAATCGCCAAACGATAATAGATGTCTTTTTAATTTTTTGTACGTTTCAGGAGGAACATCTGGACTGACCAAACTTGTTGTAGATTCTATTTTTATTTCAAATCTACAATAAAAATAGATATGTACTATTAAGAAGATCCTAGCCACAGCCCCATGGAGTGTGTGATGTTTAATCTAGTTAATAGTTACAAATTGGTGTCTAAAGAAAGAGGTCTAAACAGGATAAAAGTACATATACAACATTTCAATAAAACCTATAGTACATTGTATGTTGGATCACCCATAATGTCATTAACATATTTCAGTACTATTTTGTTTTGTATACATATCATCTCTTCATTAAAAAATCTCCTTTAATAATCTTTATTTTTCTTCAGCCTATTAGAAACTAGTATCATGTTACTACTAATCAAACTAGATGTTAAATCAGAATGAGATCTTTAAATATATTAAAATTAATAAAGTTAAATATATTGACCAATCAAATAACACTTCTTAGTATGTGATTGGTATTAGTATCTCCAGATTTATAAGGTTCACTCCTGATTGATGTGACTCCATATGCTAAATCAGAAATTACAAAATAGATTCAGCAAACATCTTATTCTAATTAGATTGTTAATTCAATGGCTGTCTATAATATTTAAATGTTTAGATAGTGCTGTGCATAAAGGTATAACATAGAATAGAGCATACACAAGTATAAAAGTATAACAGTCTAATTACGGAGAGCTACTAGTACCCTCTGGCTGTATGTAATTCTCATAAAATAAATAAAGAATTAAATTAAAAGTACAAAAAATCGAAAGTGAATCTGTGCAGGTTTTTCATTGTAGGTTTACATCTGTATTGCCATTGAAATTCCAATTATCAAAAGGGATAGGATCTCATTTGCAAGTTTAACCCCACCACATTGTTTAGCTTGTCCCAAGCCAGGACCTTGATTTCCAATGCCATATCACACAGTCTCCCTTTTTTGTGTTCAATTGTTTTAGGTGAGAGGGAGAGGTGGATGTTCATTTTCTTGATATTGGTGGAATTGTTGATCATCATTGTTAAAACTTTCTTTACATAATTAATCAATGTTACCTGTTTCTTGCCCATTCTACAATAGGTTCCCAACACTTTAACTGGACCATAGCAAGGTCCTCTGGTTCTGACATTCTGTAACTAAATGTATGTACATTGAGTGATTACTTTATTCTATTATAAGCAGAAACAGAAAACTAAATGTAGTGATAAATTTATTAGGAAAATATTATCACCCATGAATTATTTCTTGTATACCCGAATTTAAAACCCTATGACAAGTCAGGAATTAGGTAATTTGTAATTTGCACTGCTCTTTAACTTTTGTTGCTACTTGAGTTTTGATTTAATATTATTTACTGTGGCAGTTGTTTCAGATCATGAGGTTAAGATGGATGACAAAGTATTTAATCAGGTTATATATTATAGCTCTGGTGTTAATCTGTGTAATGCATGGCTTTAGATAAAATCATTTCACTGCTATAACTACTTACTACAATACACTGAAACCTGTCTAAACCTAACCATCTTGAGACCCACTTTTTTGCTTCAGAATAAACAGGTGTTTGGTTTATACAGGTTAAATTAACAATAATTTCCTTCATTCAGTCTTTATTTTTAGTTTGGTTGATACAAGGTTCCAGTTTATTCAAGTTTTGGTTATACAGGTTTCACTATACTATTTCCCTGCCTTATGATAGGTATATATAAACAAATACAAATGTATTGCCATATTCTATAATAAAAAATAAATAAAAAAATAAGTTTCAACAAACCATAGTGTATCTGTTTCTATAAAGTGTAGTGCATTCCGTACTAAGTCCTCTCTAGTTTTATGTGTAGGGTTGTCTAATGCTGTGTTACATAGTGTTGTCTGGGAAGAAAAATATAATATTAAACTCTTAATAACTACATACGTACATGCAAGATTCTGTACTAGATGGAAAACAAGCTTAAACAATCATATACTTGTAACATGTATCATAATTGTTTTCATTATACAATTGAAAGTCGATAATTTTTACTTCAAAAATATATTTTTACAATTATAAACCAATGTAGAATGTAACATTTAGAATCATAGTCCAGATAATATGGGCAGTCTGTGGACAATAAACTGAACCAATCAACTTTCCTTGACATGTTGTCTCTAGAGAGCTAAACAAATTTAATCTTCTCCTAACAAGTCTTTCAAAAATAAGCTTTATACATTTCAGCTTCGTATTTTCAATAATATTGGAAATCTACCACATAATTCATTATTTATATCCTAATCCTATTTTTTTTTTACATTACCCTTAACAAAATTGTTTAATAATTTGTTTCAAAGTAGATAAACTTACTAAATGCATATAGTTTCTCTTGATTATTTTGTCTTGTGAGTTCCATTCTATGGCTACAGCTAAGGCAAGTGCTTCACTTGGGACCTTAAAAATTTCCCCATTAGGTGTTTTCAGTTTTCTTTTATCTAGATTTACTTCAAACCAACCTGAAACTATATAAAATTGTAATCAGATAATAATACTAAACAATTTTTTTACATACACTTGTAGATGCACTGGGGTACACATATTTAGAATTTAGATTACGGTTATGGGGTTTTGAACACCACTTACAACAATATTTCAGCTATATTATTGTGTTCAGTTAATTCAATGAAGAAAACAAATTACACAGAGAGCAAAAAAAAACACTAATAACAAAATTTCATACAAAAGATTGTATTTAAAATACACCAAGTAATGGACAGAAAAAATATTCACAAACCTTAGTGGTGACTGGCTCTAATGGCATAAATAGATAACAGCTTCTACATACTATTAAAATTTGCATTTATTAAAATATACAGTAACCTCAACTCAGCTTGTAGGTTGATTGATTGGTGTTTAATGCCACCTTTATAATTAGTATTTCAGCCATATTGTTGCATCTTGTTGTAAATTGATTGATTAGTGTTTAATGCCGACTTAGTATTTCTGCTATATCGTAGCGTCATGTTGTAGATCGATTTATTAGAGTTTAATGCCAACATTAGTATTTCAGTTGAATCAGAGTGTTATGTTCAGTAGTAGGAGAGGTAGGTGAATTCATCTTATTTTTGATAATGCAATTTGTACTTCTAATTCCATGTAACAATATCTTAAGCTTAGAATAACAGTCCTGCAAACTAGCTACTTTTTGGGATAAAATTAGGTCAGTCACACTTCAACAAATCCTTAAATCATTTAACCAAATATCGAAGTTTTCAAACGTTCTCAAAGTTTTAATATAAAATATATCCGACAAGACAAATAATATTTAAATCAGAAAATGTTATTTGTATTATTAAAAACAAAAAATAATAGTTTCTTACCATCTGAGTGAGTGATAGTTGCATTTTTGTAAAATTTCTTTACTTCTGAAAATGAAATGAACATAATTAATATAACAGCTATGGCACAAATGTAGAGTATTTATACATAGAATACAAAATGTATGTGTTACCTTGTCTTGTATGCTGACTGCATAGATATATGTAAATCAAACATTCAATTCCTCATATATATATATATACATAGAAGGATCCACAGAGGGAGGGAAAATTTACTGGGATTTTTGTTTAAAAATTAGCAACAGGGTAACCAATTCATCACCAAAAAACTATAGTGGTATGGCCTCTCCTTTTCTGAAAATCTGGATCACATTCATGTGAAATATTTCATATACACGCTCATCTATTTTATTTATCAAAGATGAATTGTATTGAGGTGGAATCCGGGTCGTTTCACCCCGGGTCATTTCGCCCCGGAAAGTGAGTCGATTCGCCCCACTTAATCGCTATTATATTATAATAGATGAAGTCTTTTTCGACAATTTTTTGATAATTATTTATTTATTAGTTGTATGCAAAAAAAATAATAATTCATTCATTTTGGTCTACTTTAATTATTTATTTATTAGTTGTATACAAAAAAAATAATAATTCATTCCTTTTGGTCTACTTTAATTATTTATTTATTAGCTGTATACAAAAAAAATAATAATTCATTCATTTTGGTCTTCTTTTGTCAAAGATCTCAAGCGAAACTTTTCTTGCAAAATTTACCAAAAAAACACACAAGAACAGTAAAAAAGTTGTTTTTTTGTACCAACGCAAAAGTGCATGAAATGACTAAGATGCTGTACAAGTGCGCAAATAACCTCTTTTTTTAATGAATTACACATCAAATGCTAAAATAGTATAAGTTTAATCAGATGTCAAACCCTGGTCAAACAAAGAGTGAAGCAATACATAATATTAAAGCATGTTAATTATGAGGAAGACAAAAATAAAATACCCATGAACAAGCCTTACAACATCCAAAATACGAATATTTGCAATAGTATTTTCCATATTTCATTTTTTAAAGCACTATTAATAAATGAGGGCGAAACGACCCGGGGCGAACAGGAATAGGGGCGAAACGACTCAGGGGACAAACGGGATTCGGGGCGAAACGACCCGGTACCTTGAGGTGAAACAACTTAATGTTTCCAAATCTAATCTTTGCGAGTTATTTATGACTGAAGCATGGTAAAATTAAATCAATAAAGGAATAATGACGAATACCATTTACTTTGACTAAAACAAAAATCCTTATCATCCATACATTATGCCTATGAAAAAGCTTCAACACATCGGGTTATCGCTTTTCGAGAACTCTTGAGAACTTACGAAAGAGACACGAAAGGTATTGAAGAGCAGAGCATCCGATCCAATCGTAACTACTCGGCCATTCTCACTACGCCTAACATAGTGGAAATTGCTGAGTAGTCACGATTGATACCAGTTTCGCAAGCTTTTCAGGCGGTGCCTGTTTCATATTATATAATTATTACGCTCCCGAAGTTCGGGAGCGTTAATGGTAGAAGTATGAATATGTACTACTATGGCACTTCAAAATATGGCTGTCAAACCGGAAATAAATTAAAAGAAAAATCACGTGACCTAAACCGGAACTCTAGTCGAAATAAAAATGAAACAATGTTCGGTAGCGGATACGAAAACTGTCCGGAGTTTGGAGTTTTAGGTGGTGTTATTTTTTAAGCTTGATATTTTGTAAACAGGAAGAAAAATTACTGTTCTTCGGGAGCGTTTCAGGTTGCACCTGCCTCATATTAAATCTTGGCTAACCTCGTTGAGAATAACGTCTTTGGGCTATTGTCTGATTGAACCTTCCACCAAACAAAATAGCTCTGAGAGTGAGACTCATTAGAGCCAAACATCAGTCAATAAGATTCGATATTGGTAACTGTGACTCCCCCACGTTCTCTTGAGCTTTGCTTCTTCACATGTTGTAAAGAAAACTAACATAACTATCTTGTTGAAATAACAACCAAAATATGTACTGTCCCTTTGATCACTGTTTACAATTTCACATTTATCAAGTTCAAGCCCGACTCAACAATGAAATACTATTTGCTTTGACACGACATATTTACTATACATGCCTCTTGGGTTGAAGTTTCTTACAAAACATGTACAATGGAATTTCGTTACATTTAAGAAGTTTTTGACATTTGACAGACAGTTTCTAATGGGCGCAGCCATTTTTCATGGCATAAATGTAAGACGCATTGTGATTCGATTATAAATACCGGAAATAGTATTTTGACAAATCAAAAAGCACAACACAAACCATCATTTAAAAATTGACAGACTCCAAAACAATGCCGGTGAAGCTTGATCCTCTTCCACCGGCTAACAGCAGTCTTCCCGGCATTACGACAAGTCTGTTGTACAATGGTTCGATATTTCAAGGTCACCAGAAGAGCAAAGGAAACTGTTATGACGTTGAAGTCATCTTGCAGGTGAAAAAAAACAACAACACCATTTTGTTTTAAAATAATATCCTAGTGTGATGGGTTTTCGTACTATTATCGATTTTCCGATATAGCGATTAACAGTGTTAAGTTAACCCACAGGGCCTTGTCACTATCCACGTAAATATACTATCAATGTATAAACATGTACAAGGGCGGACACCTTTTTTTTACCCCCGCTCACTTCAAGTCGTGTTTGTTTTTTAAATTCCTTCTAATATATTCAAAACCCTGTTTGGTTCAACTCCCAAGACCTTATCGTTTTCAAAAAATATCATGACCTCCCCTCGACTACCTCTTGTGAAGACGCAGCAGTCGTTTTTGTCAGGAATTCGCCAGAGTAGAGAACTCCATAGACCCAAAGTGAAAGTAACAGCGCCACCTATAAAAAACAGAAGTTCGGAATTCTCAGGGTTTTAGATTTGAGGTAATGAAAATACCGTTAAGATTCAAACAACATTAAACGGTATTTTCCTTACCTCAAAGTTAAAATCCCGAGAGTTCCGAACTTGCGTTTTTTATAGGTGGCGCTGTTACTTTCACTTTGGGTCCATGGAGTTTTCTACTCAGGCGAATTCCTGACAAAAACGACTGCTGTGCCTTCGCAAGAGGTAGTCGAGGGGGGGTCATGATATTTTTTGAAAAGAATAAGGTCTTGGGAGTTGAACCAAACAGGGTTTTGAATATATTAGAAGGAATTTAAAAAACAAACACGACTTGAAGCGAGCGGGGGTAAAAAAGGTGTCCGCCCTTGTACATGTTTATGCATTGATAGTATATTTATGTGGATAGTGATAAGGCCCTGTGGTTAACCCTTCATTCATATGGCGATTGGAATTTTCAAAGAATGGCTAGTTAAATATTTCTTTGTACATAAGATTGTTTTAAAAGCCATTCTTGTATTTTAATATACTCTCGATTATCTGGCAACTTTTGCCCTCAGTAAAATGGCGTCATATGTTTTCGTATGAAGTAAAAACAGGGCCTATATACGGGATGGAAACGAATATAAAATCTGGAAATGGCTGGTTTTAAAATTTCATGAATCTGGCCATCTACAAATCATACTACATCTAAATAAAATAACAGAATGTTTGAAAATACCACTTTCAAAATTGTGTTTACTTTTGATGTTTTTTTTAATGCTGAAGCCACATGCACTGCAAGGTGACATGTATTTTATATAAGAAACAGACACATTTCAGTCAGCTCTTCTGTTTACAAGTACGATCAGTGACCCCATGACAGTCACATGACAGGAAGAGCTGGTGTCTGAGAGGCAGACGACGTAGTTCAATTTTATATAGCCCATCTGGATTTTTTTCCAGCTACTTTATAAATGAAGTAAATTTTTAGCATTACAAAAAGTATGGTTCAGTAGGTAGGTTCACTATTTTTGGTACTTACGTCTTTAAAAGCAACCTTGAACATATTTGACAGATGTCACGTTGGAGTCCTGTTTACATTCCAAAAATAGAAAGCGGAAGAGACGTCAAAAATAACGTGTGCACTGTGGAAATCAAAATAAAATGGATGATACGAAAACATATACAGGGACGATACTAGTCTACAGGCACACACAATTGTTTCATGTCCCTATTTTAGGCTATATCTACCTTAATACATTAGTAGTTGGACACTTTGCAGTAATATAGAGGGCAATAGTCCAGTACCCATTTGCCTCTACATAAAATTATCTATATATAGCTACCTTACTACATTTGTAGATAGAAATCTTACAGTAATATAGTCATAGAGGTAGGGACTGAGCCATTGTATGAAAAAAATGCCCTTGTAGTATATGGAATGAATTATTACAGAAAATAAGTGACACAGCCACAGGCTCTAGTCACTACATTGTTGGGCCTTTCAATATTTTTCAAGTGTACCAGTACTTTACCATTTACAGGCCAGGCCGTACTATTTATAAAAATTTGAACAATTGTCATAAATATCTTGTACAACACTATTTAAAATCAGGAGGTACCAAGCACCATTTTAGGTGGGTAAAAGTACATGGTAATGCCTCTTATTAAAAGGCCTGCACTGTATATCAATAATTATTCCAGTAGGTCTGTGGCCCGACTGTGGGAGGATAAAAGAGAAAGCTTCCAATGCAAAAATTACAAAAAAGTGTTAACGAATCAGTATCTTTTTTGTTTGAACGGTTTTCACTTGAAAATTGTGATATTTTTTAATGCAAGACTACCTAATAAATGATTTCTCATGATCTATTGGCTAGCAAGGAATTAAACACTGACAAAAGCCCACTGACAAAAGCCACTTTTGTCATGCTGCTGATGATGTTGCTTTTCTTAAAAACAAATCATTTAAGATATATACATGGTCAAGGACTATAAAAGGCATGTAAAATTTAATTATGGACTATAACATGTTTATTGTTATGGAGTTATTCCCATTGATTGGGAAAAAGAAACTAATTTCTCAGGTTTCTGTTCAATAACTTAAGTTCCATATTAACATGTTAAACAAACCATTTTAAATTTCTACAAATAGGTTACATAGAAACGGTATACATTGACAATGATTGTACATTGTATATGATAAAAGGCAGGATGAGTTCGATTTTGGACTTTAAACTTTTTCTGTTATGGAGTTTTTCTTGATCAGTTGAATGTTATTGTCTGCTATAAAAAGCATAACTTTTACATGTAGTTTAATACATGTATTAGCTTGATTATAGATATTATAGATGTAAAGATTACAGGGAAAGTTTGCAAATTATTGATAAATCCAGCGCATTTACATGTTCAAAACTTTGACTGTCCTATATATTACTTTTATTTTAATAACGAGCATTTAGAATCATGAAATCTCTTAATAATCCACAAGAATAAGAGACACACGTACAAAAATGTACGTTCAACACCAATGTTTGTTCATGTATTATGTAGACATACATTTGTACTTTGATATCAACAGATAATAGTGCTATTTTTATTTTAAGAATTTCTTATTGTGGATAAAAAGGGAAGTAAATCCTGAATTTAGAAAAACTGTTAAAAGTGGGAATTAACAAACACAAAACACTTTTCATTACTGGCATACAGTCAAACTGTATCTGAAGAGCATTGAATGGAACCTAAAACTTTGCTCTTTATGACAGTTGCCCTTTATACAGGTTTAAAATATATGTACTATACAATAAATGGAGAAAATGAACAGTGAGCTGTTACATATAAGTGCCTTTTGAGGCAAGTTTGACTATACAACATGTATATATTGATAGAAGTTGATCACTAATGTTAATTCATTTTGTAGTATGTTGACATGGAGAACTCTTATATGTGTGGATACCTGAAGATAAAGGGACTGACAGAGGAATATCCTACACTGACAACATTCTTTGAAGGGGAAATTATTAGTAAAAAACACCCATTCTTAACCAGGAAATGGGAAGCTGATGAGGATGTTGACAGAAAACATTGGGTAATACTATATATTTTCATATTTCACTTTTCCATAAACAAAATGTATTATACTTGTAGTATTGTCAATTTGCAATATGTTCAAACAGCCATGTCAAAATAGAATTGTACTTACCGGTATAATTATTTTGTTTTAGTATAATATAGGGTCCCACATTTATATGATGATGTTTAACTGTTTATCATTGATTGATTGATTGATTGTTGTTTAATGTCAAGTGAGATGTTTTCAGCTGTATTCATGACAAGAACAAGTGACGAGATGTTTTCAGCTGTATTCATGACAAGAACAAGTGACGAGATGTTTTCAGCTGTATTCATGACGAGAACAAGTGACGAGATGTTTTCAGCTGTATTCATGACGAGAACAAGTGACGAGATGTTTTCAGCTGTATTCATGACAAGAACAAGTGACGAGATGTTTTCAGCTGTATTCATGACGAGAACAAGTGACGAGATGTTTTCAGCTGTATTCATGACAAGAACAAGTGCCAATGATATCACTGGGATAGGCCTATAGAGTCCTTGTATGACATAATTTTGATGTGTCCCAACCAAAAAGTCAATAGTACATTTTTTGTTTAAAAAAAAATTGTGATGCTAGGAAATACAAATGATTTTTTTAAATATTGTTTTCCCAGAATCTGCATGATGGCAGTTAATGTTTTATCGTTGGTCCTCTACCAAGTTTGTAAATGGTGTGTTTGTTGGTGAGCTGAAATTCAAACCTAAGGGGCACTGCCAGAATTGATTACATTTTTTTTAACATTGAAGTTTATGGAGAAATTGTTTTTGAAATCTAAGATGGCTACTGCTATATAACAGTATTTAATATTACTCAAATAAATTCCTGAAAAGTACTCCAATTAATATCCAAGATATTGGAATAAAAATCAGTACCAGTACCTCATTTATCACAATAGTGCAATAAATAATGACTTTATTGTCCATTGTATTATACTGTACATGTATGTTGTGAGTTAATATGGAAGATGTTGTATTGTATATATGTATGTGGGGATTTTGATTTGATATGAAAGATACATGATACTATTCTTCCCCTAATAAAAGGCAGTAATTAGACATTTTCTATTTTCTAAACAAAAATCCAATAATGATTTTTTGTTTAAAATAAATTCAATAATGATTATTTTTTGTTAATACATTATGTACCCATATAAAGAGCAATAATGATGTAGATTTTATGTAGATAAAGCTTCATATGAGTCATTTATTAGCCGCAAGGTCATACATTTGAGTCATAGTTAAATGATGAAGGGAATTGGGAAAAGCAGGTCCGAATTTATATCAAAAACCAGTTTTCAAAAAGAACCGAACAATATTAAATGCATTTAAAATATTATTTTTAACATATATCATAATCATTTAAAGGATTATAGAAACAATCATAATTTTGTTTTGGTTCTCAATAACTAGATAGGTAATAAATAAATGCCATCACTGTCTAATTCTGTAAGAAAAATATTATTTTTTGTCATGCAATAAATTTTTCAAAATACTTGAACTTTTAACAACTATACATGACTTAAGCTAAATTCTTAATGTTTTAAAACTTTGAAAGTGCAATGTAATAAGACATGTAGGATGTATCAACACAATATCTTAAATTAATATTCTATTTTTTTACTCTGTATACAGTATACATGTTTTAAGTTCCCTTGTTATTGGCTTGCCTTGCCAAAGATCATTTGAACATTTTAATCTTCTCTGAAACCACTCTGCAAATTAAACCAAGAATGCAAGGGATGGCTGTTTTTCAGAAATATATTGTGTATATCTGATGGCCTCATCTCTGTCCAAGATTGCCACCAGTACTAAAAGTACATGTAAATACATGATTTTAAATTGTAACTACATATGAGTACTAATGAGTTGTTTCACATATTTGTGTTTTCTTTAAGCAAGCAACTATTGCTATCTATCATTAAACATTGGAAATAAAAACAAGCAATAAAAGGTACTGATTACCATTATGGAACTTTTATTCTGTTATTCTGGTCCCCCTTATATAGTCAAATCTTCTTATCATGAACTCCAAGTAAAATTATGTCATTATAACTCAAATACTTACTTTTTTTAAAATAAAATTGTTGGTCCCTTCTATTCAGACATCACAAGGTTTTTTTTAACGTAATTCTAATTTTATATTTGTCTTTTCTTTTTCTTTTTCAGGGAAAGTTCTTGTCATTTTATCCATTTGCTAAAAATTTTAACTCAGACAATTTTGATTATGAAGAATTAAAAAATACAGATTTTGTTTTTATGAGATGGAAGGTAAGTAAATGAATAACATCTAGAATTAATGCAAATACTGTTGTACAGAATTAAGTCAATAATCTGAAAGGCACTCTTTTTAATGTCTCTGCATTTTGACAAAAATAACATACAATATTAGTAGGTAATTAGACTATTTTGTCTTGTAGCTTATCAAAAATTAAACAGTGAAACGATCGTTTATTAGAAACAATGAAATATCTGTTATTATTTGCTGACAGTGTTTTATTCGGCATATCAACCGTGTGTAGCCTCAAAGAATTATTATTAAAAAATAAAACAGATTGAGCAGTTGATATGAAGGAGCTGATACAGAAATAGGATACAAAATCAATGTAATAGAATATTTAATGTCGTAGGAAGACAGAGAAAAAAACTGTAGAAAAATATTTATTACCGATATCGTAATGTGTTTATTTATATATTTCATTAAGAGTTAAAATTCATTGATCATTGATTTTATGGATCCATGTCTGTTTAATAGGGTTGTTTGTATAGTATTTTTGCTTTGTTATTGTAATGTTTTGTATATAATAAAGCAATGATACAAGACAATGGATAGCATCGTATACTGGCAGTTTGTTTGTTTTTTTCCAAGACACTAGACACGACACTACTATTAATAAAAATACCGCAATGGTTAGAAAATAGTGTCTTTTTATATTACACAAGACACTTTTTTTTTACTATTAACTGTATGGAATTTTTATTGAGAGTTCGGGTTATGGTGTTTAATGCCACTTTCAACATTAAAGTTTGTCAGTGACTTGCAACAGATCAGTGGTTTCCTCCACCAATAAAACTGACTGCCACAATCTGAAATATTGTTGAAGGTGGCATTAAACATCATAACACCCCCCCCCCCCCCATTTTCATTTAAAGTTTCTATTTTATCTCCCCACCCCCAATTTTCATTTAAAGTTTCTATTTTATCTCATACATGTATGCAACATTTACTCCCTCGATTCTTTGTATTTTCCATTTTGTTCTATTTTATTTACCTTGTTATCACCTGAACGTACAATACAATTACCCAGTGATTACCTAAAGTTATATTTGTATTACCAATGACTCCTTATCTTAAAGTAGCGGCCGTTGTGGTCGTGATCATATGGTACTTGGATTTACAACTACTCTTCAGTCTCTTGCCATCAGTGCTTATCACCACTAAGGTTGTACTTGATAGAACATTTTGTGATAGAGTTTGTCAGTGACTTGTAGCAGATCTGTGATTTTCTCTGGGTACTGTGGTTTCCTCCACCAATAAAAATGACCACCACAATATAATTGAAATATTGTTGAAATTGGCGTTAAACACCATAAACCCATAGCTTAAAATATAGCAGGAATTGGTAATTACTTTTGACTATGTGTAACAATTGGTATGCTGTAGTGTAGTACATTAATCCCCCCCCCCCCTTTATAAGGCTATCCTTTCTGCAGTGAAGAAGTGGCCTTATAAGAGGGTTGATCTCTCTTGAGGTGTCCAATTTAATAGCATTTTACAATATCAGTGCATCTGAAATCTGGCCTTATAAGAGAGTGGTCTTTGGTGGTAGGGGGCTCAGAAAAAAGTGACTACTCTATCAGTAATAAGTCTAGAATCATAAATTATACTGAGATTTCTATTGTTTACAATCGCTTAGGGGGTGTAGTGGTCATGATCGTATGGTAGTTGGATTTACAACTATCTGTGCAATAAGTGTCTATCACCACTAAAGTTGTGACACTTAACCCTATATAAGTTGAGATGTACTTGATACAACATAATAGGATAAAGTTTGTCTTTGTGACTTGTGACAGGTCGGTGGTTTTCTCCGGGTATCCCGGTTGCCTCCACCATTATATAACTGCAATATTGTTGAAAGTAGCGTTAAACACCATAAACCAAGCCAAACCTACAATCACCAATTATTGAAGTGTACATGTATATCAAAATTTATTTCATTATCGACTTTTAATTTCTATTAACCAGGTAATAAGTCCATTTTAACCTGTATGGTAATTTCTGATCATTTTCCTATGATAAGCGCTTAGAAGTCAATATTGTATTGATCATATTGTATTTTTTACTATTGTCGAGTGATTGATCTTACACAGTTATAATATCATATTTGGTTTCAACTTTGTATTACCTTTTATATTGATTTGTTTATCTAACATAATATCTTCAATCAAAACAATACACTCTCTTTGCAAATTTTGTTTTATTCGAAAAAGAATTCCAATCAATGTTTATGATGCAATCTATGTTTACAATGAGCATATTATTTTTAATTTAATTTCATAGAAAAATCATTTGTTGCAGTTATATATAACTTACAATTGATAGTTAATTCTAATCCATAAATTAAACACCACAATCTTAAATGCCAATTCTATTAAATTCAATTGAATGAATTTCAATTATCCAATATTTTTTTTCCTTGAAATGAAATTTTACAACTTACTATTAACAAATTAGATTACACATATTTGACAAAAATCTTTTCATAATTTATTTGTAATCACTAGTGGAGCAGGAACTGCTTACCCTTCCGGAGCATCCGAGTTCACCCTCAGTTTTTAGTGGGGTTTGTGTTACTTGACCCTTAGTTTTATGTGTCATGTTTTGTAGGTCGTTGTTTGTCCTTTTGTTCTAATAGGTGAACTATTACCATCACTTGGCGTCTGTCGTCTGTAAACTTTTCACATTTCAAGCTTCTTCTCCGAAACCACTGGGCCAATTGGAACCAAACTTAGCAGGAATGGTCCTCTACAAAGTGTCTGTTTTTCGTTCCAGTCGGATATTCAACATGGCTGCCAGGGCCAATAATATGCTCTGATTGGCTGAAATTTCAAAGATCTTCTTCTCTGAAACTAATGAACTGACTGAACCCAAACTGTAAATGAATGATTATTGGAATGTCCTTTACCAAGTTTCAGTTTTTTATGCCGATCGGAAATCCAAGATGGCCACCACTGCAGGAAATAGATTAACATTGGACCCTATGGGAAAATGTTCAAATGCCTTCTTCTCAGAAATTACAAATATGATTAAAGCCAAACTGTACATGAATGTTCATTGGATGGTCCTCTACAAACTTGAGGTTTTTTGTTCCGATATGAAATTCAAAATGGCGGCTATGGCAGGACTTAGTTTAACATTGGACCCTATGGGAAAAATGTTTCAAAACGCTTCTCTGAAACCACTTGGACAATTGAAACCAAACTGCCCAGGAATGATCATTGGAAGGTCCTCTACAAAGTGTTTGTTTTTTATGCCGATCTGAAATCCAAGATGGCCACCACTGCAGGACACAGATTAACATTGCACCCTATGGGGAAATGTTCAAATGTCTTCTTCTCAGAAACTACAAATCAGACTGAATCCAACTAGACAGGAATGTTCATTGGATGGTCCTCTACAAAGTTTAGGTTTTTTGTTCCGATATAAAATGGAAGATGGCGGCTACAGCAGGACTTAGTTTAACATTGGAATCTATGGGAAAAGTGTCTCAAAACGCTTCCTCTCTGAAACCACTTGGACAATTGAAACCAAACTGCCCAGGAATGATCATTGGAAGGTCCTCTACAAAATTTAGGTTTTTTATGCCGATTGGAAATCCAAGATGGCCGTCACTGCAGGAAATAGATTAACATTGGACCCTATGGGATATTCCGGTTGTTCAAATGCCTTCTTCTCAGAAACTACAAATATGATTAAAGCCAAACTGTACATGAATGTTCATTGGATGGTCCTCTACAAACTTTAGGTTTTTTGTTCCGATATGAAATTCAAAATGGCGGCTACGGCAGGACTTAGTTTAACATTGGACCCTATGGGAAAAATGTTTCAAAACACTTCTTCTCTGAAACCACTTGGACAATTGAAACCAAACTGCCCATGAATGATCATTTGAAGGTCCTCTACCAAATTTCTGTTTTTTATGCTGATCAGAAATCCAAGATGGCCACCACTGCAGGACATAGATTAACATTGGACCATATGGGAAAATGTTCAAATGCCTTCTTCTCAGAAACTACAAATCAGACTGAATCCAAACTAGACAGGAATGTTCATTAGATGGTCCTCTACAAAGTTTAGGTTTTTTGTTCCGATATAAAATGGAAGATGGCAACTACAGCAGAACTTAATTTAACATTGGATCCTATGGGAAAAGTGTCTCAAAACGCTTCCTCTCTGAAACCACTTGGACAATTTAAACCAAACTGCCCAGGAATGATCATTGGAAATCCAAGATGGCCACCACTGCAGGAAATAGATTAACATTGGACTCTATGGGAAAATGTTCAAATGCCTTCTTCTCAGAAACTACAAATATGATTAAAGCCAAACTGTACATGAATGTTCATTGGATGGTCCTCTACAAACTTGAGGTTTTTTGTTCCGATATGAAATTCAAAATGGCGGCTATGGCAGGACTTAGTTTAACATTGGACCCTATGGGAAAAATGTTTCAAAACGCTTCTTCTCTGAAACCACTTGGACAATTGAAACCAAACTTCCCAGGAATAATCATTTGAATGTCCTCTAAATCCAAGATGGCTGCCACCACAGGTCAAGTATTAACACAGGACCATATGGGAAAATACAGAAATATTTTCTTCTCTGAAGCTATTGCACTGATTGAACCTAAACTGTGCATCAATCATTGGAAGATCCTTTACAAACTTCGTGTTTTTTATGTTGATCGGAATTCCAAGATGACTACCACTGCAGGACATAGTTTTTACATCGGACCAATTGGTTCTTTTTATAACCAGGTGAACGATACAGGCTCTTGAGAGCCTCTGGTTCTTTTGCCCATTGTGTAGTCTGTCCTTCTTCGATTTACAGATTCTGATTACCCCGTTGTATCTTAAAACCACAATCTTACATGTCAGATATAATAAATTCAATTGAATTACCCAATATTTTTTTTCCTTGCACTGAAATTTTACAACTTACTATTAACAAATTAAATTACACATATTTGACAAAAAATCACTTCATAGTTTATTTGTAATCACAAAATGAGTTTGAGGGGGACGTCATTGTCGTGATCGTATGGTAGTTGGATTAACAACTATCTGTGTAAAGTTGTTGATTCAAACCCCGTTCATGGCGAGATGTACTCGATACAACATTAAGTGATAAAGTTTGTCAGTGACTTGCGACAGGTCGGTGGTTTTCTCCAGGTACATGTACCAATAAAACTGACTGCCACAATATAACTGAAATATTGTTGAATGTGGCGTTAAATACCATAAACCCAAACCCAAAGTGAGTTTGAATATGATTTTGTCCATCTCTTTTAAATTGTATACCGATAGTTTTTTTATCAACACTGAAAGTTAATAATGTCAGTCCATCCTTAAATAAATACTGGTTTTACTACATTTTTTTTTACCTCAGCAAAATGTTTTGTGACCATATTATTTATGGTATGAGTGCACATGTGTCCTCTTCCTTATCCATCTATAGAAAAAAATGTCACAATAAGTTATACCAGGGGCCGTCGTGGTCGTAATCGTATGGTACTTGTTACCAGGGGCCGTCGTGGTCGTAATCGTGTGGTACTTGAATTTACAGTGTCTATTACCACTAAAATTGTGAGTTCCAACCTCATTCATGGCAAGATGTACTTGATGCAGCATTATGTGATAAAGTTTGTCTGTGACCTGCGATAGGTCAATGGTTTTCACCGGGTACTCCGGTTTCTTCCATCAATAAAACTGACCGCCACGATATGACTGAAATATTGTTGAAAGTGGCATTAAACACCATAAACCCAAAAACGTTTATAAAAATTTTATTTAGCTTATTCATATGAAATTTTAAAACAGCGATCCTTGTTATAAAATAAAGGATCTGATTGATTTTGGAGATTTCCAGCCCATTTTCAAACAAGAGGCACCAAAATGTTGAAAAGGACATTTTGTTTTTTGTATGTTAAGTGTTTATTTTTCAACTAATTTTGATGCCTTTTATTTTTTCATGTGCCCTAAAAAATTCTCTTTATGTAATATGTCAACATATTTTGTATGGCTTTGACTGTGTTAAAGGCATGCAGGCTGTCAGAATTGAATTTTTTTGTTTATATTAAAAGTTGGAAATATTCAATGTTTTATACTAATAAAATGTTCTGAACAAGAAGCCAGGTTTAAAAAATATGTTATAATGTCGTAAATAGTGAAAAGAATTTGAATGTCTGTCGGTGGAATCGCTATTAACACACCTAATTATAAATCTGCTTCTTCTTTCTGAAGTTTGCCAAATACTGATAACTGCTATAAATAACCAGGTAGCATTTTGCATGTAAATTCGTTAGAATTAATATAATTTAAGAAATATATCTATGAAATTGGATCCCCGGGTAATCAGTTAATATTATATACAGTGCTCCATCGGTCTATCGCCCCCCGTTTTATCGCCAAAATTCTCGTCTGTCCCGATTTCCACCGTTAAAAATACCCCGTTATACTGCCAAACTCAGCTACCGCCATCCGCCACAGCTTTTCAGACACAAAAGTCGTAAAACCAATTTAAATTCCCCCGTTAGTACTGCCCACAACTACCTTTTGACAGCTGTGTATTGATCGGTAATTATGGAATGTCAAAACTGGTCATCGGACACGGTCATTGATCTCATAATAGAGGGTCGGAACAGGTGATCAATTGTTTTTATTAGAATAATTACCTGTATTTACTTTTCTAGTGATTACATTTGTACTTTTAATCCTGAGTAAAATTTGTAATTTAATTAGTTGTCATAAAAATGTCGTGCTTGAAGAGAAAGCGTAATTAATTAGTTATGCAAAGGAAAATCCAAAATTAACATAACAACAAATTGCCGATAATTTGACAATTAAATGGGATCTTCCAATAACCCCTCAAATGAAGATGAACTGTTGCTGTCACATGTTTATAATAACCTTGATGTCCCGAGCTACAAATGACGGTTCAAGAATTTGTCAACATTGACAAAGATCTGCAAACTGTACAGGACATTTCCGATGTGAATATAATTATTCTAATTTATTTATTTATTAAACATGTTTTATTTATACTTATGTATTTGTACAAGTGCAAAATGCATGTCCTTCGAGTTGAAAGTTTATCTTTTCATATGATCACATAACTTCCGGTTTTCAATGTCCCACAGTTTATCGCCAAACTCGTTATACCGCCAAACTACCGACTGCATAGAAGGTGGCGGTTTAATGAGGGAGCACTGTAATGGTATTTAGTAAGAATGACACTTAAAATCGGAAATACGTGATGAAATCAATAAAAACAAACTCAAACTCTGCAAAGGGCCCGATAAAGGGAAAATTGTAAACAAATTGTATTGCATATTATTGACAACACTTGAGTTGTCTTGATAACATTTTTTCGAAAAAAAACCAGACATGAAGTTCATTATTTTAGTCTCTAATTTAAAAGAGATATCACCTAGCATTTTCTCCTGAAAAAAAAGAATATATAAAAGACTATGATGCAATTCTACTGTCAAAATATGATTCGGCCGAAAAAAGATACTAAATTATGCTTACGTGTTGAAAAATGGAGTAGGTCGGTATAACATCTTTTTGAATTTTTACACAAAGCTTGCTGAATCCTCCTTTTTGTGTCGTTTTCATGTAGAATCTGTCAATGTTTTGGTTTGTGCCATGTGCAAGCGCTTTACCGAATGAGGTCACTCAGCTGTGTAGGTCGTATGAATATTGTGCGGGTAAACATTGGATTCTTTACTGGATTCAAGAAAATAAAAGAGCGACGTATTTCCTTCGTTCTAGGCTATTTACGTATGATATTATGAAAAATTTCAACTGCAATTAGTATAAAACATCAAATATTGGCAACTTTTAATATAAAAAAAAATCAATTCTGACAGCCTGTATGCCTTTAAAGATATAATGGGGGTCAAATTGCAGCCAGCACCCAAAATTTTAGGGACCCCTTTCTCCAGCACTGCATCCATCTGTCTCAATTTTTAATCAATTAATTTGAATGAAGTGCGTTTTTAAAAAGATTTTGAATTTTATAAATGCATTATTATTTTTTTCAGGAGCATTTTTTAGTTCCAGATCACACAGTGAAAGACATAACAGGGGCATCATTTGCTGGGTTTTATTATATCTGTTTTCAAAAATCAGTGGCCTCCATTGAAGGATATTATTATCACAGAAGTTCTGAATGGTAAGTTCTGTGAATAGTAACATGAATAATACAAATATAATCATAGAAGTTCTGAATGGTAAGTTCTGTGTATAATAACATGAATAATACAGATATAATCATAGAAGTTCTGAATGGTAAGTTCTGTGTATAATAACATGAATAATACAGATATAATCATAGAAGTTCTGAATGGTAAGTTCTGTGTATAATAACATGAATAATACAGATATAATCATAGAAGTTCTGAATGGCAAGTTCTGTGTATAATAACATGAATAATACAGATATAATCATAGAAGTTCTGAATGGTAAGTTCTGTGTATAATAACATGAATAATACAGATATAATCATAGAAGTTCTGAATGGCAAGTTCTGTGAATAGTTACATGAATAATACAGATATAATCATAGAAGTTCTGATTGATAAGCTTTGTGATAAGAAGTTCTGATTGATAAGCTTTGTGATAAGAAGCTATGATTGATAAGCTTTGTGATAAGAAATTCTGATTGATAAGCTTTGTGATAAGAAGTTCTGTGATAAGAAGTTCTGATTGGTAAGTTTTGTGATAAGAAATTCTGATTGATAAGCTTTGTGATAAGAAGTTCTGATGGATAAGCTTTGTGATAAGAAGTTCTGATTGGTAAGTTCTGTGATAAGAAGTTCTGATTGGTAAGTTCTGTTCTTCATACGTGAATAATATATATGTAATTATAAAAAAAAAAGAAAAAAATAGGTTTATGTTGCACTTTTTGCTGTATACAGATGAAATCATAGCTTTCTGAATGGTAATTTATATGTGCTTCATAGCATTGATGATATATGTAATTATAAAAGTTCTAACTGGTAAGTCCTGGGAATCCATACTATGGATAATACAGATCAAAGCATTAATTTAATTTTGTCAACACAAAGTACATGCACTCTTGCAACTGTATTTTCCAAGACTTTTCATTTTTGAGGTCATTATTTAAGTACCTACTCTCTCTCTCTCTCTCTCTCTCTCTCTCTCTCTCTCTCTCTCTCTCTCTCTCAATCAATCAATCAATCAATCAATCAATCAATCAATCAATCAATCAATCAATCAATCAATCAATCAATCAATCAATCAATCAATCAATCAATCAATCAATCAATCAATCAATCAATCAATCAATCAATCAATCAACAGTTGTGTGATTTTTTAAATAATAATATGATACAAAATAAAACCTCACCATGCTGATAGTACTAGTTATTATTTTTTTTTACAGGTTTCAGTCACTTAATTTAAAACATATACCAGATCATAGTATACCAGTCTATCAATTCAGATGATGCTATGTCCAAATACCACTGTATAAATCAAAGACTGAATTATGTGTAATGTCTTATTGTGTTTAGGCCACATCAAATTGATTTCCGGTTCTTCATATTTTTTTCAGTTTATATTTTAGGGTGGGGGTCGTCAGTAGGGAATCTTTTAATTAGATTTTATCCCTTGTAATTATAAGATTATGATGTTTAACGCAACTTTAAACAATATTTCAGTTATATCATGGCGGTTGTAGTTTATAGATAATTGATGAAATAGCCAAACCTGATGTAATGATTTTTTAAATCTTTTTTATTTATTTTTATGTCAAAATTTTTGGAGATGTTAATTACTTTTTTTTATTTTCGGATAAAATAGAAAGGAAAATTAGAAGAGGATATATTTTAGGAGTGTCCTAAGCACAAAAAATAAGTTTGATGTGGCCTCCAGGAAATTTTGAGTTATTAAATTATTTATGAAACATAAATTCAACAACTTACAAAAATGTATTATCTACTGATATGGTCATTTCTGAGGTTTGTTTTCTGAACAATGTCATAGACTATGAAAAAAGATTTTTGTTATATTGCTGATATAGGTTTGGTTGGTTTGATTTTTGTGCCTAACGCCACTTTCTACAATATTTCAGTTATATCGTGGCAGTCAGTTTTATTGGTGGAGGAAACTGGAGTACCCGGAGAAAACCACTGACCTGTGGCAAGTCACTGACACTTTATCACATAATGTTGTATCGAGTACACCTCTCCTGAGCAGGGTTCGAAGTCACAACTTTCGTGGTGATATGTACTGATTGCACAGGTAGTTATAAATCCAACTGCCATATGATCACGGCCACGACAGGCCCTATCACTGGTGTATAATGGAAATTGTATATCATATGTCATTGCTACGAGTGGATTATAGCGACATATTTGAACTTTGCACCCCCTTTACTCTTTATATATAGAGATCTATTGTCTTTAAAATGAAAACAATGATCAATGTACTGTCAAACCTGCCCCTGATGTCACCTGTATTAAAAGCCTAAGGTCAATTTGATCTTGTCCTGTCATAGAAAATTTCATATGAATTGAATCTCTTTTAAGAGGTCACCTGTCTTATAAGAACACTTTTTCTTTGTTCCAAAGGTGACCTCTTAATACAGATTTGACTGTATTTTAATACATAAAACATCAGCTGCTGAGATTCTATGACCTCCCATCTCTAAACTTGGATCAGAGGTCAAAGTCACACAAAAAAAGGGGGGTAAATTTCAATAAAACTTATTGTGTTATACATATATACTATGAACTAATATATTTTTGTAGCTTAAAGTAGCTTTTATTGTGTGGATATAATTATTTGTATATACATACATGTAATTTACTTATAACATTTGTTTATTTACACTATCAATTGTCTTTGAAAAATTATTTTATTATATTTGTCTTCCTACATAATTATTCTTGAAAAAAATGGTAAAATCAATAACTGTTTAGATGTAAAAAGATAATGTAGTGTACCGGTGAGTTGTTTAGGGTTAATGATCTTATCTTTGGGTCCTGGGTTGTTTAGGGTTAATGATCTTATCTTTGGGTCCTGGGTTGTTTAGGGTTAATGATCTTATCTTTGGGTCCTGGGTTGTTTAGGGTTAATGATCTTATCTTTGGGTCCTGGGTTGTTTAGGGATAATGATCTTATCTTTGGGTCCTGGGTTGTTTAGGGTTAATGATCTAATCTTTGGGTCCTGGGTTGTTTAGGGTTAATGATCTAATCTTTGGGTCCTGAGTTGTTTAGGGTTAATGATCTTATCTTTGGGTCCTGGGTTGTTTAGGGTTAATGATCTTATTTTTGGGTCCTAGGTTGTTTAGGGTTAATGATCTTATCTTTGGGTCCTGGGTTGTTTAGGGTTAATGATCTAATCTTTGGGTCCTGGGTTGTTTAGGGTTAATGATCTAATCTTTGGGTCCTGGGTTGTTTAGGGTTAATGATCTTATCTTTGGGTCCTGGGTTGTTTAGGGTTAATGATCTTATCTTTGGGTCCTGGGTTGTTTAGGGTTAATGATCTTATCTTTGGGTCCTGGGTTGTTTAGGGTTAATGATCTTATCTTTGGGTCCTGGGTTGTTTAGGGTTAATGATCTAATCTTTGGGTCCTGGGTTGTTTAGGGATAATGATCTTATCTTTGGGTCCTGGGTTGTTTAGGGTTAATGATCTTATCTTTGGGTCCTGGGTTGTTTAGGGTTAATGATCTTATCTTTGGGTCCTGGGTTGTTTAGGGTTTATGATCTTATCTTTGGGTCCTGGGTTGTTTAGGGTTAATGATCTAATCTTTGGGTCCTGGGACTATCTGTTGCAGGTTTGTAAAATCCTGGTCAGTTTCTATTAAGGATCTGTTTTAAGTTAAGGTACATTTTCATGGTCAAATTTTTTATTTAAATTTACTTTCAAACTTTACCTGTGCATCCGTTTCTAATACAAATTTGACCTTCTGACCTTGTTGTCAAATACGTTTGACAGGTCCATCAAATATTGGGTTTGTGTTTAATGCCACTTTAAACAATATTTCAATTATATCGTGGCAGTCAGTTTTATTGGTGGAGGAAACCAGAGTACTCGGAGAAAACCACTGACCTGTCGCAAGTTACTGATAAACTTTATCACATAATGCTGTATCGAGTACACTTCGCCATGAACGAGGTTCAAACTCACAATGTTAGTGGTGACAAGGCACTGATTGCACAGTTGTGAATTATAAAGTTATTGACTTACGATTCCTAGTTACTTCAGCAGACCTCTATAGCAGATATAGCTGTAGTATAGAGACTTCATTGTATTTGTTATTTATTTATCTATTGATTACATCACACAGTTAATATTCTTTAGTGACAAAAGTCAGAAATTAATCGCTTTTTTTTTCTTTTATATCAATGATTAAATTATATTCTTAGAGAATTAAATGGTAGCAAATTTTTCGTAATATAAGTTTATGCAATGAATTGGTGTCTGTCTGTCTTTAAGCTTTTCATAAGTTAATCATCTATTTTTTTTTACAGATTTTATGAATAATCTTAAGGATTTCCACCAAGGGGTTAGGGTTATGGTGTTTAATGCCACTTTCAACAATATTTCAGTTATATCGTGGTGGTCAGTTTTATTGGTGGAGAAAAGTGGAGAAACCACCGACCTGCCGCAAGTCACTGATAAACTTTATCATATAATGTTGTATCAAGTACACCTCGCAATGTTGTCTACCAAGGCAATTTATAACAATAGTAATCAGAAGATAATAGAAAAGTCACCACTTGTTTTATGCTATTTCTCTTTTTGATGGTACAAACCCATATTTTTTTGTGCCAGTTCTTGTGTCCATTGAGTTAATTAAATCTCCCAAACAACATTTGGAGATTTATTGTTTTTACTCCGTGTCTTATTATTATTATTATTATTATTATTATTCTCCTCCTTTCTTTCTTTCCGTGGCACATGAACTTGTCCACGGCAGATCTCAGGAACTACTGGACAGAATTTCATGAAACTTGGTGGAGTTATAGATATATGATTCTAGTTGGTCCTAAAGTTTTCAGCTTTGTGGTAAACGGGGTCAAAGTCATATTTTGAGGGGTTCAAAGGGGGTGGGAGTTACTATAGAATCCTATGGGAAAGTTGAAATTTCATACATTAATGTTGATAACTTCTAAATGGATAATGATAGAGACATGAAATTTTACATAGTGATAGGTCACCATTAGAGGAGCAATTCTGCATTTTCAAAATTTTCGAGATGTCTGCCATTTTCAAAATGGCTGCCAAAACACGGCATAAAAAAATGGGCAGCAAAAATTCAACATTGTCCGATATCATCTAAATTTGATATGTGGGTAGATTATGATGTCCCGACATTGACAAATTTCTAGCGGTCACCATTTTCAAAATGGCCACCACAATACTGCACAAATTCAACATTGTCCGATTTCAACGACATTTCATATGTGGGTAGATTATGATGTCCCGAATAGATTCCCGACATTGAAAAATTTCTAGCGGTTGCCATTTTCAAAATGGCCACCACACCGCAGAAATTCTACATTGTCCAATTTCAACAACATTTCATATGTGGGTAGATTATGATGTTCTGAATTTATTCCCGATATTGAACAATTTCTAGCGGTCGCCATTTTCAAAATGGCCAACACAATACCGCACAAATTCAACATTGTCCAATTTCAATGACATTTCATATGTGGGTAGATTATGATGTCCCGAATTTATTCCCGACATTGAAAAATTTGTAGCGGTCGCCATTTTCAAAATGGCCGCAAAAATTCAACATTGTCCGATATCATCAAAATTTGATATGTGGGTAGATAATGATGTCCCGACATTTTCGAAATGGCTGCCACAATGCCGCACAAATTCATTAATGTCCGATTTCAACGACATTTCATATGTAGGTAGATTATGATGTCCCAAATTGATTCCTGACATTGAACAATTTTTACCAGTCGCCATTTTCAAAATGGCTGCCACAATACCGCACAAATTCAACATAGTTCGATTTCAACGAAATTTCATATGTAGGTAGATTATGATGACCTGAATTGATTCCCGACATTAAAAAATTTCTACCGGTCTCCATTTTCAAAATGGCCGCCACCATACTGCAAAAATTCAACATCGTTCGATTTCAAAGGTAGCTTTTGATTTATTTTTTAAACCTGTTGTCAGTGGCCAGTTTGGGAGACTTGAGACTTCATAATCGTTAGATTATAATCATTTCTTATTGTTATTGATATTAATTGTTAATTATTTTATACCTATTGAGTTGTGTTTTGATGATGTAATCATTTACAAATCATGACAGCTGTTACATGTAATAATAAATAGTGTTAATTATTATAGTGTGTCTTGTTTGAGATTAAAATGTGGACATTATTATCCCCTCGCCAACGAAGTTGTGAAGGGATATAGTAACGCTACCGTCCGTCCTTCCTTCCGTCTGTCCTTCCGTAGCATCCTTGTGAACTCTCTAGAATCAACATCCTGCAATGGATTTTGACCAAACTTGGTACATAGTTAGTCCTTAAGAGAATCTGGAACCCTATTGATTTTCAAGGTCATAAGTCAAAGGTCAAGGTCACCAGGTCAAATTTTTAGGCGAGGGGATACGCCACGCTTTGCGTTGCCCTTGTTATACATGTATATGGTTTTTGCATAAAACATAAAATGCAAATCTGTAACTGTTACAGATTTGTATTTTATGTTTTATGGTTTTAGCAGTTTCAGATTTGCATTTTATGTTTTATTATTAAGTAGTAACAGATTTCCATTTTATTTTTAAAAGAGGGTTAGGGTTATATGTCTTGAATCACGGTCAACTTCAATGTCAACAATATATCAGTGTTATCAATTTGGTTAGTTATATTGGGTGGAGAAAAACCACAGATTTGCCTCTAGTCCAATTATTCTGTCTAAAATCATTTTTTTACCACTGAAATCAAAAAATAAGACAAATATTAATAAAAACAAAGTATTAATATAGAATAAAAAACAATATTAGTGATAATATATTGATTTTAGAGACACCACAATAAGGCCTAACCCACTGCAAGTCACTGATATATTTTATCACATAATGTTGTTTGAAGTACAACTAGATATTAGAAGAAATTGATTGATTGTTTAAAGTTCAGTGTCAAATATTTCAAGTATGTTCAGGATGAGAACAAGTTCAATAATATCTCAAAACTATACAGAAAGGATGGAGGGGTAGGATAACTGGGTCAAGAGGGTACAGATGACAAAACTATACAGAAAGGATGGAGGGGTAGGATATCTGGGTCAAGAGGGTACAGATGACAAAACTATACAGAAAGGATGGAGGGGTAGGATATCTGGGTCAAGAGGGTATAGATGACAAAACTATACAGAAAGGATGGAGGGGTAGGATATCTGGGTCAAGAGGGTACAGATGACAAAACTATACAGAAAGGATGGAGGGGTAGGATAACTGGGTCAAGAGGATACAGATGACAAAACTATACAGAAAGGATGGAGGGGTAGGATAACTGGGTCAAGAGGGTACAGATGACAAAACTATACAGAAAGGATGGATGGGTAGGATAACTGGGCCAAGAGGGTACAGATAACAAAACTATACAGAAAGGATGGAGGGGTAGGATAACTGGGTCAAGAGGGTACAGATGACAAAACTATACAGAAAGGATGGAGGGGTAGGATAACTGGGCCAAGAGGGTACAAATGACAAAATAACCTATTATATTAATTACTAATACAATGTGCCTACTCTTTTTGTTGTTGTTGAAAATCTTCAAAAGAGGTCTTTAATCTACGGAGATTATTGCTCTCTCAATACACTTACATGCCATGGTCAATCAGGAGAGCTTCATAGAGGACACTCTGGGCTGATTCCTGGGATCATTACCACTAGTCCCAGTAAGAATTGAATTAACAACTATTGTGGTGATAAGTATTGATTGCAACGGGTTCCATTTTTAGCCGACCTGGTCCAAAGGATCATTTGAGCTAATGTCATCATTTTGCTTTGGTCTGTGTGATACGTCAACATCTTCTACTCTGAAACTATTGAACCAAATGAAAACATATTAACAGCAACTTTCCTTCGGGAGACCCCATCAGAATTTGTGATGATTTTGGTGGCTATCCAAATTTCAATACAGCTGCATGACTAGTTTAATGTAGGACACCTATGGGAAAATGAGTAACAGCTTTTTCTCAAAAACTACAAACATTATTGAACCCAAACTGTAAATGAGTGATCACTGGATGGTCCCTTACAAAGTTTATTACATTTTATATGGATCAACCATCCAAGATGGCCATCATCACAAGACAAATATTAACAAGATCCTATAGGAAAATAATTTTAAACTAAAGTTTTCCAATTAAACAAATTGAAGGTAAATGTTTAATGGGTGAATTAAAATAGACTTCATTGAGCCTCTGGCTTCGTATGGTCCACAGGTTCAAAATCAGTCCAGTTATTTTGGCAAGGTGATTGTCAGATATATAGCATTCATCATTTTAAATTCTGAAACCACTAGTTATAGACTAATTTAGATAAAAGTGCAAAAGATATTTTGGTTGATTTTCAAGATTGTATTATAAACCCTTACCTAATTAAAATTAGATGTTTGTTGTATCTTTTTATTTTTATTTTTAAACATCTGTATTTGATTAGATTGTTGTAAGAGTTTGAAGATACCAAAGGGGTAACCAAAATCCATAAATCAATGAAGGACAGACAACACAATGGCCAAAAGAAAAAGTACAAAAGGACAATCAACAATCTACACAACATTACACATAAAGCTAAAGATCGAGTAACACGAACCCCACTAAAAACCGGGGGTGAACTCCAGCCTTTCACCATGGCCATCAAATAATAAAGACATTATATCCAATTGAAATTTCTTCAAAGATTAAAACAAGCATTTCATATTCTGGTATTTTCTGCGAAAATATGTTATTTTGTCTATTTTGCAGATTACAGGTCAATAGGTGTGTGTCTCATATTCATTATAAACTCATTAATTAAGATAAAAAAAAACTTTAGTCCACCGAGTTTTGTTAAGTTTAAGAATAAATTAAGAACATCAAGGGGCAGTTATTGGATTGGTTAAAACTGGGAGTATTAATTAATATTACTTGCAGGTTAAAAACTTATTTTAATTTAAAAAAAAAAAATGCAATAAATTGAAGGAGTTTCTAATACAATACCGAACATTCCTGAAATTTATTATTTTTAAATTAATTTAAATCCATTTAAAACACGTGACTTAATAACCCACAATCAGATAAGATAACAATAATTTGTCTTGTGTCACATAAATTCATTTATCTCCAACAAAATTGCATTACTACACAGTTTCTTGAATTATTGTAAATTATAGCCTTTAAACTGATGTAAAAAGACAATAAAAAGTATAGTGGTATATATAGTTAAATGCGACTATTTTTTGTCTGTACGTAATTTTTCCAGAGGGTACACAATGTCACGACGATGATTCAACGCTATTTTCAACGTTGAAATGACGCTGTGTGCCTACTGGGTTAATGCTATAATTTACACAATTCAAAGAATCACAAGGCACTGTCATGAATCTCGGCAATCAAACTTTAATATCAAGTGGTAAATTTTATTACTTAAATTTTCATTAATTAAACTTCCTGATTGTTCTTGGTACAATTTTCCATTCAAATATAGTCTCGCTGGCCACGTCATTACGCGGGATTTGAACATCATAGACAAGACAATGAGAATCTCCGAAAAATCCTTGCTTAAGGTTCAAAATATAGTGAACCACATGTACAGTCCATAAATTGGAAACACAACTATTTCTGGACTCTGTAGAGAACTATGCTAGAAAATTAACAAACTAGAAGAAGAGGAGGTTGATACCCTCTCAGAGTGAGTGCTGATAGGTCATTGATTCAAATTTGAATAACAAAGCTCAAAAGATCAATGAGCACAAAAACAACATCTGTATTCAAAGATTATGATGGTGCATACAGCCTGTTCACTATTCACGATAAATTAATATGTCGTAGTTCCTGCATATACATCATTCTTATCATTAAAATCATTACATTGACTACTTAAAGATAGAATTGGGTTTGGATAGCTCGCATGGTAATCCTACATATACGACGAAGCACTACGCGATCAACAGAGAAATCATTGTACCCAATGATGCCAGTGTCTCTGGATTCTCTATTCTTGATTGCCACTTCAGTTTTCTCCAGCTTTGTTTACTATATATATAAATTAACGAGGATATAATATATTTCCTATAAATATTTAATAAATGATTAATTTATTTACATTAAGTAAAATTTTTATGATTTCATGTTCCCCAGATGAATTTTGTATTGTTCATACCGACTGTAGTATATTTGATTTGTGTTTTACGGATGTACAAAGTAAGTATTGGATAGAATATTTAATATTGATATTTAATATACATGTATACCTTTCAATCATGAATCAATTTGAAGAATAGCAGATGATATATGAGAAATTGTTGGTACTTATCTTTATAATCAATGAAATGTCACATAATTAAAGACAATTGACAATCAATGAAATGTCACATAATTAAAGACAATTGACAATCAATGAAATGTCACATAATTAAAGACAATTGACAATCAATGAAATGTCACATAATTAAAGACAATTGACAATCAATGAAATGTCACATAATTAAAGACAATTGACAATCAATGAAATGTCACATAATTAAAGACAATTGACAATCAATGAAATGTCACATAATTAAAGACAATTGACAATCAATGAAATGTCACATAATTAAACTTAGTTGACAAATATATCTGACAGAACTCAACAAGCGACGCATTTCTAGTAAATTATCTGTGATGTTCTACAGGAAACGGAGAACATTAATGGAGAATATCAGAAGTATTTACCTATAATGTAAGTTGATTTATATACAAATCAAGATAGTTATGGTATAAAATATAATTAGTAAACGTCACTTTTATGTATTTGCTAACATTTCAAGCCACAACAACCTCATTGGTGGCGCCAGTTTACATGTATCAATAATACATAGACGTCTCTGTTGGATTTTTCTACATTATCGGTGAACATATCATATTTCTTGTTATGTGTAGTTCTATTCAAATGCTGTATGTAACTTCGGAAATGTTTGGCCAACACTGAATATATAGAAAAATTGATCAACAATAATGGCTAATTTATTATTTGCATGTTTCATATTTCATAAATATACCATCGTTTAGATTAGCGACAAAAGCACTTAATATAAAAAAACAATTATTTTACAATAAAGTTAGCGCACAGTCAACGTAAAAAAAAAAGTCAAAAAGTTTTATTTTGCTGAACATTGTTTAAAGTGGGTACATGAATCAACATACAACATAAAACCTGAAGAGCGTTTAAAACCGAAGTTACACAAATAACATATAAAAACAAAGCATGCAAACATACACGATTTACAAACACATTACACAAGAAAGCATATGTCGTGTTTTGTCGGTTAGAAGTTACGAGAACCACCCTTTTTTATGCATTGTTTATTATGACCTTCGCTGAAGGGCTACGGTTATGGTGTTTAACGCCACTTTCAATAATAGTTCAGTTATATCGTCTCTTCTCTTAAAACTCGATGGTTAAATAGCAAAAAAAATATAACGGGTCTTAATTTTTAGCTTGAGTCTCGAATTACTTTCTTCATGCCAGTTCACTTACCTCGAAACAATTTCTTGCTAAATCAGATATGAAGAATGTGCTCGTGCGACTCAAATGCCCTCGATTCCATTTATTACTACAAGATGTGACTGGTACAAGTAAGAGGACGATCGAAAACAAAAACATTGCTATTTTCGATTAATTAAAGGATAATAATCTGGAACCGTACAAGACAATATAGCCACAATCAAACTTGACCCGTGTCTTCTGGTCAAAACAATTCTGTAAAAATTACCGAAGTTTGAGCATGGAAATCGAAATGGGACGAACATTGAAACACTTAATGTACTGTCACCTTTCGACAGTCCTGAGAATAAATTTCCCCCGTGTCTGTCCCGTCCTTTTAAATATATTTACGATGTGTTTCATCGGACATTGCATGACATATATCAGATTTTAAATCTTTAATTGTTCAAATGAATTTTAATCTCCGAGAGAACACATAGTTTCTTCTCTTTGTGGACCCCTTCCACAAGTCTTTCCCGAGAGAACACATAGTTTCTTCTCTTTGTGGACCCCCTCCAGAAGTCTTTCCCGAGAGAACACATAGTTTCTTCTCTTTGTGGACCCCCTCCACAAGTCTTTCCCGAGAGAACACATAGTTTCTTCTCTTTGTGGACCCCCTCCACAAGTCTTTCCCGAGAGAACACATAGTTTCTTCTCTTTGTGGACCCCCTCCACAAGTCTTTCCCGAGAGAACACATAGTTTCTTCTCTTTGTGGACCCCCTCCACAAGTCTTTCCCGAGAGAACACATAGTTTCTTCTCTTTGTGGACCCCCTCCACAAGTCTTTCATTATAAGAAACAAAACTCTTTTTTTCAATTTGTTACTACACACCTCAATGTAGTCAAGTTATGATAATAATAGTCATAATAACAGTAATATTTTAATTGATTTAAGTGATAATTTAATGTTTAGGTTAGATCGAGGAATCATCGGTAACTCCAGGCTGATTATGCTCATATATTATCCATTCGTATCGACGCGTGATCAGCCGTGGGTTACCGACGATGAGATCAAGGATGTTTCACACATCTTTCAACAATGAATCTATATATATACACTTGGCCATAAGTTAGGGACCACCAAATTTGAAATGGAGAATATTTTTTACATCGCGCTTTTTTCTTGCTAAAATATATATGTCTTATACATAAACATATATTCTTTCATGGTACCTGTTATTTTTTAATCGATCGATTAATTAGAGAACGACGAAACAGGTTTTTATAAGTTCACCTGTACCTTTACAAAACTCAAGTTTGGCGGGGGTTTCAAATCAGTATCTGCATGTACAGTACAGGTAAAACTTTTAAACTCTGTTAACTTTTATTCAACATGGCACATCGAAAACTGTCAGATGCAGAGAGATGGCAAGCGGTTGGCATGGTAAGGGGTGGTATGTCCTACATAAAGACTGCTGAACGATTCAATGTAAGCCACTCGGTCATTGTTCGATTGAAGCAGCGCGTGAACCAAACCGGGAGTGTAAAAGAACGGAAAAAGGACAAGAAAGCCTCTGAAAAAAATTCCAAAAGAAGATAGACTCCTTAAAAGGCTCGCCAGACAATGGCCATTCAGCACTGCAAACACGCTGCGAAACCGATCGATTGTCAACAGGCGCATTAGCAGACGGACCCTCAACAGACGTCTTAAAACAACACAAAGTTTCGTGCTAAAGCGTCCGCTACTGACAATGTGCCACAAAACAACCAGGCTTTAATGGGCACATGACCATATGGGATGGAATATCAGGTCGTGGCAGAGAGTGCACTGGTTGGATGAAATTTGTTTTGTTGACTCCAGTTGATGGCCGCCTCCGCGTATGGAGACCGAGAAACACAGCATTTCTATAGGAACATATTGTGTGCACAACTGCATTTGGTGGAGTTGGTGTTACTGTTTGGGGATGCTTTTCTCTAAACTGTAAGCTTGACTTGTATGTCTTTGATGGGACTTTAACAGGACAAATGTACCGTGATCAGACCCTGTGCCCATTAATTGTGCCTCATTTTGACTGTCATCCATTAACAAGTCGAGCAATTCTAATGGATGTCAATGTTAGACCACATAGGGCCTGTATAGTGCAAAACTATCTGCATCAGGAGGCAATAGAGCTATTACCTTGGCCAGCCATGTCA
This sequence comes from Bathymodiolus septemdierum, assembly GCA_963383655.1. Classification (NCBI taxonomy): domain Eukaryota; kingdom Metazoa; phylum Mollusca; class Bivalvia; order Mytilida; family Modiolidae; genus Bathymodiolus; species Bathymodiolus septemdierum. The sequence continues at coordinate 42,885,658 of OY726522.1, forward strand.
CCGGGTATGAATCCAGTAGAGCATTTATGGAACTATTTAGGACGAAAAGTGAACGCACGTACCTCAAAGTGTCAATACTTCAGGAAATGGAGACTGTTTTGGTACAGGAATGGCAACAGTACCCTCAACACAGACTGAGACGCTTGATTAAGGGAATGAGGAGACGTGTTCAGGAACTGTACAGGATACGAGGCAGTTCGACTCGTTATTGACTGTATCATGAGTACTAAATGTTGAAAATTGATTAGTTTTCATTTTCCAACCAGATTAAATGTGCTTTGGTTGTGCAAGTATTTTTAACAGAAGTCCAAACTGAAACTTTTTTCACTTAATTTTCAGTTCAATTCTGCGTACTCACTTCAGCGAGCTATAGTACTTCCGGTTACTCATCTTTGAAAAAATACCTGATCTTTGTTGGTGGTCTGTGTTATATTGTGTTCATCCATAAAAGGCTTTGTTATGCCTAACTGCAGGCTTTTTCACACCATTGAGAAAAATATTTGTATTAAAGTGAAAAACCGGTGGTCCCTAACTTATGGCCAAGTGTATATATATCTTTATTTCTCATAACCAAATTACATGGTAAAGAGATAAATATCAAAAGCACAAACATATTTACATTTGTTTCCGAAAGGAAGTAAACAAATCAATTTTAAAACAATAGCTACCTAAGGACATATTTTACTGTTAACTATTTTAATGAATTTACATAATTTACTTAATTCAACAACTGAATCTGAACACATCAAGGAATAATATTTTACAGTATTTGGACTACATCTGTATTTGTTGGGAATCAACCTGGCTCTGTCATGAATAAATCCAGTGCATTCGAATAAATAATGAAACTCGTCTCCCAACTCTCTACCCTAACACAAATTACAAACTCTATTCTTTCGATTTATATTTTGCCACCGACTGATTGCAATGGGTAGTCTGTGATTAGAGGTACAATGAATCAGAAATACCTTGAAATGCTGTATTCTTATTGTACCGGAGTACCCATATAGAGAAAACCTACCGAATAGCCGCAGGTATCGAGTACACCTCAACACTGGCTTATAAATGTCGAATGCAGAAATCTTAGCGATGATAGGAACCGATTGTACACAGGTCATATATCAAATAGTGACCACGCCGATTGTAAGGGGTGCGGTTATGACGACCCCACCCCATTGATGATTTACTTCAATCGGAGCTTTAATTACATAAGCTTATTTGAAATTTGTTTTTGAAATGTTTACATTAATTAAAAAAGATGACAAGTAGAAATTGATTTTTATTATGGTCGAACCTTACGAAAGAATTAATAATACAACGAATTGTTTTTTGTGATTTGATTAACAATGAATGTGCATCAAAATTAAAGTTCCGCCACATTACTAGCTTTAATCAATGTTCAATTAATGTCATTTCCCTCAGGTATTAGGAGTATTGGATATCTCGTTATAACATCAATTAAACCCCAAGACAGAGTTTCATTCGCGTTACATTGTTTTTTGTTAATAACAGCTATGGGAACTTAAAATTTGTGTAATCGGGCATCCCCGTGCAGTGGGCATCAAGGAGCTGACGAAAACTATAACTTGTTAATGTCTATACAAAGAGACGAGGGATTCATTTTCGGACATCCGTGTGACTGTTTCTATTGGTGAGTCAAAAGATTTCGATTAAAATTTTTCTGGTACCATATTTAGCAATATCTTATCAATACAATGCAAATGCTTTTAATTTAAAACAATTGTTAACAAATATATTTTCCGTTAAAGGTAAAGTGGCAAAACAAGAAAATAAATGTGATAAAAACGGAGATATCAAATTTAGTATACACGACACGTTGCTGGAATAACCTTCACCAGACACGCTTAAAATCGAAAGATTGGAAAGCCAGATAATTCAAACATGTTTGGGAGCAGTAAAACCAAAGGGCATAAAACAGGATAGCCAAAATGTAACGTTGTACAGGCCCTAATGTCCTCTGTATGCAAATTATATACATGTATAACAAAGAGTTGCTGTAATCTCGGGTTCAACACGCAACTGTAAATATTGTTGTTATTGTTTGCCTGTTGAGAAATTGCATACTGTGATATTTTACTCATGTACCGGTGTAACATAGAATGTTGACGTCTATCGAAAGATGACTGGTCATTTCTCAACATTGAAAATACGATCTTAACAGTGAATTGTTACCCGAGTCAATGTTAATCGAGTTGATTAAAGAATGTCTCTATACTTATTTTTGCGATGAAAACTGATCCCGTTGATATTGACGTTTTATTGTCGTTCATATTTATCATACTATCCTCCCATTACTGCTGGGTTGACGTTCAAATACGTAATTTTTAGAATTACATTTATTTGTTGTTTAAATAAATACCTACCATAATAAAATTTAGATAACATCCACTAGCAGCTGACATGAACCGGAAACAAACAAAAAACTGATGACCTCTACCCTGATTTGGCGGAAGCGCACCCTATTCCTTCAAAGCAGACTAAAAAAGGGAATGAATGGAGAGGAGGGTGGGACCTCTAATTTATTATTGTAGGTATTTATTTAACAACATATAATTTTAATTCTAAAAATTACGTTTTTATAACAATAAATACGCTACCATAATAAAATTTAGATAACAGAATTTATCGTAGCGCTGAATCCCCTAACTAGTAAGAGAAAAAAATACTTTTTGCGCTGAAACTAAAAGCCCCAAAGAATAGAGGTTGTCCGTATGTTGTGGTATGGAACGAAGGTAATGATAATAGAAAGTATTATCCGACCTCCAAAATTCTGCAGATAAAACTTCTGTCAAGGAGGCAAAATTAAAAATACTCCAAGACGAGGCTATTGCCCTAACTTCATGGGCTTTAACCTGGTTTCTTGGTAAAGTAAATCCCGCAAACTTATATGCCAACATGACAGTACTGCAAATCCATGAAGAAATGGCTTTTGCAGTAATGTCATTTTGTCCCTGTTTAATAGGAACAAAAAGCCTGTTTGAATCTTTAGACCTCACTCCACAAGCTGTGTCCAAATACTTTAATAAAATACGAACTGGATATAAATTTGTTGGACCTGAATTGGGTAATGCTGGAATAACAATTACCCCAGAACCCTTTCCTGATAACTGTTTTTTAGCTAAAAAAGCTGGATCAGTCAAAAGGGTAACTGAGGATTGTTTGCCGCAAAACGAATACAAGACTCAGAAACAGAAAGAGCATGAAGTTCACTTCTTCTGCGACCTGTAGCCAAAGCTAACAGAAAACAGCATTTATAAGTCAAAAACCTAAAAGAAATAAGGTCTAAAGGTTCAAACGGTGAAAGCTGTAAAGCTTTTAGAACAATTCCCAAGTCCCAAGCGGGTACCAAACGTCTCTGTTTCGGACGTTCAATACAAACGTTTTTAAACATGAGTGATAAAAACTCATCACTACCAAACTCAGGACCGCCTGAGAGATGGATTGTCCTTGCAATAACTGACCTGTAACCCTTAATGGTAGAAGGTGTATAACCTTTGTCTTCAAAAAGGTACAGCAAAAATTCAGCTTGTTGTTGAGTAGTGATACTGAGAGGATCAATTTGTTTTGACAGACACCAAGAACAAAAGATTGACCATTTTGAGTCATATATTGTCCCTGTTGACTGTCTAACTGCTCCAGAGATGCGCTTGGTTGCTTTTCCAGAAAAGCCTCTCTGTCTGATAGACGTACTGACAGCAACCATGCGTGCAGATGGAGTTTCTCCAGGCCTTGATGAAGCTTCTTTCCTTTAAATTGAGACAAAAGGTCCCCTCTCAAGGGAAGACGAATTGGTTTTGCACACGATAATAGTAAGAGATCCGGGAACCAAGATTGTCTTGGCCAAGCCGGAGTTATAAGAATGGTCTTGCAACCATCCTCTCTTATCTTGTGTAAAATCCTGTGGAGAAGACGAAATAGTGAGAAGATATAATTGAACACCCCTTTCCAGGAGATGGTCATTGCATCCACTGTCCAAGCTTTCTGATCTGGGATTGGAGAGACAAATGTCTCCAGTTTGTAATTCAAACTGGTGGCAAACAGATCTATCAGGGGGCGATCTCATATCAGAGTGATAGCTTGAAAAATTACTGGATGTAACTCCCATTCCGTATTCACTGGAACACGGAATCGAGATAATGCATCCGCTATTATATTCTGATTGCCTGGGACATGTCTCACTGTCAACACTGTCTGGAGACTGTCGCATAGCAACAGCATTTCTCTGTATAGAAGATACAGAGAAAAGGTGTGAGTTCCCCCTTGATTCTGAAGATAAGCCACCACTGTCGTATTGTCTGTGGCTATCAACAGAGACTGTATTTGAATCACTTCTTGGAAGTGCCTCAATGACAATAGAACTGTCCTCATTTCCAGAAGAATTAAGTGTTCTTCTAAATGACAATCTTCCCACACCACTGACACTGTTCTCCCTTCTAGGAAGACACCACATCCTGTTAGGGAGGCGTCTGTGTAAATAGTCAGTGTGGATTCTGGGGGGGGGGGGGGGGGGGTGTCCAGCGGTACACCTGTCAAAAGGTTGGACCTCTGTATCCACCACTGAAGATGAGGCAGTAGTCTGGGAAGAACAGGGATACAAACCTCCCACATTTGAGTAATTGGATGCCAGTACTCCCTCAGGTACCACTGAATTGGGCGTATATGTAGACGGCCCAGAGGAATAACATCCATCAGAGAAATCAAAGCTGGTACTGACGATACCTGAAAAAAATTGTTCACCAGAAATTGTAGAGTTACAATTGTTTCCTCTGGGGAAAAAACTAGCCCCAGGTCTATCCGATAATGTTCCCCTAGAAAATTGAAGTCTTGGCTGGGTACTAGCTCCGACTTCTTCCATGAAATTAGGAAACCCAGTTTGAGGAGCAACCCTATCACAAAATGGGTATGATCTCTCAGAAGAAATTGGGACATATTTTTCAACAGGGAATCGTCCAAATAGGAATGGATGAAAATTGACTGGCTGTGTAAATGTGCTACCACTGCCTGGATAATTATGGTAAATACTAGAGGGGTGTAGATAGGCCAAAAGGCATCGTCTTGTAAGTGCATACCCTGTCTTCCCAAAAAAACAAATCTCAGGAACTTGCCGAACTTGGGGGAAATAGGAATATGGAAAAAGGCGTCTGTCAAATCGAGAGACGTTGTCCACATACCTAAATGAATTGAACCCCTGATAGATCTGTTGGTCTCCATCTTGAAATGCGGCACTATTTCTTTGGTGCAAGAAAAAGGCGGGAATAAAAACATGGAGTAAGAGGAGGGTTCACCACTAATTCTACAGCACCTTTATGTAGAAGAGTGTGAACCTCTTCTTGAAGCAAGAGATTCCTGTCTGGGTCCCTCGTCACTGACATGTTCAGAGGAACTGATGACAATGGAGTTCGATTCTGGAACTTGTCTGAAGTGATCAGTTGCCACTGATTCAGGAAGTGTGCTAATCTGCCTCTCATTGGAATATGAGGTAAAGGAGTTGGGGAAAAACTTCTCTTCCTTGGCAGGTTGTACTGACGGAGGAGGTGGACCATCACTTACTATACTTTTTCCCCTGTACCACTTTGGCTTTTTTACCTGTGGTAGAGGAGGAATTTCTAGTAGCTGATCTCTTGCGATACCCTGAAGGTTTTCCCGAGCCCTTCTTCATAGGGCCAGTTTCTGAATGGGACTGAGAAGTAGTGACTCTTCTCTGCCCATTAGAAACTTGGACATCTACCTTCATGGTCTGTGGTGTTTTATTAACTTCTTCTTGAAGTTTTCTCAATGGAAGACCAAATAATTTGTCCTTCACTAGAGGGGAAAACAAGAGGCTCAGGAATGGGTGATTTGTCCAACATCTCTTGTCTCTTAGACAGGGTAAGGTTGGATAAGGTACCCATCAGAAGGAGTTGTGAAACACCAAGGCTTTGGTCCACCTGTAGAAGGAGAGACTTGAGATCATCAAACTCATCCCCTTTGTCCTTAAGTAAAGAACCAGCAGCAGCCATAAAATGTTCTGCTGTACCAAGGACACTAGACATAAGTCGAAGATTACTCTCTGACTTAGCCCAGGTGGACTGGTTTAAAACCAATCCCTCTACAGGTTTTGTCCCCAATAAGGCAGAGTATGTCTTATCACAGGACGGATACCCTTTCCCCAGAGAAGAATCATGAATAGCGAAATCCATGGATCTAATATTTGAAGAGGGGAAAGTGACCGGACCAAAACCATTGTACTTATTCCCTGTACCGTTGCTAGAATGAAAATCTGATATCGATTCATTCCTGAAATCAAGGGCTGACTTAGTATGTCCCGATTCTGGGAAGGACTTATACCCTTTAGGTTTGTCCTTCACCAAACCTGAGCACGACATAAAATCAGAGGGAGCAAGTACTTTCCGAGGTGGGGAAGACATGGGAACTTCAGAGAGTTCACGCCTATGCCCATTTTTCGACCCATGATAAAAAAAAAATTATCGACCTCGTACTTCGTCCTCTCTCGATATACTTTTATCGGGTTGATAACAACATGCATCGTGTGTAGCGATCAAAGGGAAATTTACAAAAAAGTTCGATGCCCCTCTTTGAATTATTGATGATTCCAATATGGTAAACATGCATCATAAGTTGTTTCATCTATGTTGGTCTAAATTAATATCATCTAGTTCTTATACAAGATATTTATATACTACGGTGCTAAAATACAGGATTCTATTGAAACATGAATGGTGAATAAATGAAAGATTGTTCTACTATGACTGTTGATGATGTTAAAATACAGGATTCGATTGAAACATGGATAGTGAATAAATGACAAATTTTACAAAGATTTTTCTACCATGACGTGGTTGATGAAATGCATTTATATTCTTATGTAAACATCCACAGCAGTTTACTAGATATTAGAATAGAGCAACATTTTCTATTACAATGTTAACAATCCCTCTGGTTTGAACAAATGTATACATACTATAATTATAGTTATGCAATGTCACAGCTTTGTGGGAATTGTCTATTAAATCATTCTCTATATATACCAAAAACAAATATTGTAATATTATATGGCATCAGTATCTTTATATGATGTTAACTGCTTTGCTAAAAATACAAAGTATAGGATAGTTGTGTACATACATTGGATATAAATATTGGACTGAAATATTACGAAATGTTGACCCGCTCAGCGATAGTTGTGTACATAAATTGGATATTAATATTGGACTGAAATTTAGCGAAATGTTGACCGGCTCAGCTGAAATTTCGGCCGTAACGCATTCCAATTATCATACTGTATTATTTGACTGTTGATGACGTGCTACAGTATCATTCAATGTCTGCATGATTTACATATACACTATGTATATAATTGGTATCGTATATAAGTAAAGGCAAATATGATACCATTCATTTGAATCAATATTGTTTTGCATTCTGTGGTAAATCTAAAACTTGCATAGACATGACTCATTTCTCCTTGTGAATTGTTGTTTATGGTTAGATTACCAAACTCGGGATTACAAAACAGTATACACACACGAGAAAGACAGCGACAAAATTCACCAAGTAAGTAAATAATGAAAATATTGAATGCATTTCAATTGGAGGATTATCATTTAAACAGTTCCGAACAATTTATCAGTCACTGTGTTTGGTCAACGTCATATAAACTTCGATATTTAAGTTTTTGTTGGCTGGGTTGGTGGACCTTGGCTATAAGTTTAAATTTTATTTTGCTCATGCGTGTAAATTTGGAATCAAACACGAATCAAGGCCACAGATATTCCAAGAATAAAACTACTCATTATTTATTTCTTGCAGGATTTATAATGTTATAAATTATTATTTCTTACAGTGAGTGTCATGTGACATGAACGGATCCGACGTTGAACCGTCTGTACAATACTTCCGCAGAGAGCGGCGTCGAAGCAGCATCACATGGAATGATTATGTCAGAATCAAAGCCTCTCTAAAACAAATGAAACATCAAAGACGTTCTGGACCCTCTCGGTACCTATCGTTCGAATCAAACTGGAAATTATTCCACAGTGAAAAAAGCAAGGAAAAGTGTTATCAGCTGATATTTTGGTTTATTTTCGTTCTATTGGTTACATTTGTTTGTTTTATCTATGCTTATTCAAAGAATTACTTTTAACAAAGAACGCAATGAATGTTTGTTCATGCAGCATTTAAATGCATTTCAATCGAATACTCGTTTCTTGTTAATTGGTTCTGTTTTTGTTGAGAAATACAAGTACATACTAGAAATGAACTTAGGAAATGGAAATGGTGGTAATTTTCATGGAGATCTACAATCGACAAAACGGTGGATTATTGAAGGATAATGATAGATGAGTGGAAACCTTGGTAACCTGTAAATATAGATTGTAGAGGCAATTGTATTTTCAAAAGATTTATGTTGCTATGTAAGGAGACAGCCTATCACGTTACTGAAGCACACACAGACCATTAGTATACGTACAGTAATAATGCTAAACGAGACTTCTCTGTAAGGTTAAGACTCTTATTCCTTTGACCGAATGATTACCGAGGTATCAAATGAAATAATCAAGCGATCGCCGATTCATTTTTCAAAACGTTAATAGGATTCAATTTTAATAATGAGAGAATCTGCATTTGATACATGAGTTAGTAATTGACCGAATTAAGACAAAAACACTTACAGGTATTAGTTTCGTTTACCTTTGTTATTTCTTCTCCCAAGTTGGGTACATGTGGCTTAACGAGATTTACAGTTTATGAATCCAATTACATATATTGAAACACCAGGCTATTTTTACCAAACTGTTATTATTGACGATAGGTTTACTTATTTCTGTTTGTAATGCCACATATATTGATATCGCCATGATATAAATGACAAAATGCTGAGTTGGCGATAAACAACAATCACTTACTTACTCACTCATATATTAATACAATATTTGCACGTACAATTATGCAAATATAAATTTTCACAATATCATTCATCAATAAAATACTGACTTGGACCATCTAATTTTCTAAATTTATTTGTTTTTGTCAAACTGCTGTTTTAAGAGTAGTCGACATTGAAACATTCGGAGCTATTCTCGTGCTACATGTATGAATGTGGTTTGAAAAGGTTTAATGATGTTTTCGTAATACAATTATCTATCTAAATAAAGTAATATCTCATCACTCGCACTTCAATCCCTTCCTTTGTCGTTCTGATTTTAACTATATTTGATCCTGCATTTGTTCTATCTTCATTGACTGAATACATTTTGCTATATACTGTCACTGACCGAAATGATAGTTTTTTTCGGTACCCCCTGTTGAGCTTTGGGAATTTAGTTGTAAATCCAGTTCACTTCCAATCTAATTAAAATGAGATCTCCGCACTTGCTCCCTATTTTCTATCGGTGTTTTGTAGTCGCCGCGTCGACTACAAAACACCGATAGAAAATAGGGAGCAAGTGCGGAGATCTAACTTTGATTCTAACATGATGTCCTTCCTTCGCTTTGTGAACAAACGACCGATTTATCGATTCGGTATAATCTCATTGGCACATGCGCCAGTGCATGTGACTGACTTTTCCGTCGTAAATGTACATGTTGATGAATTATCGTCTGCTCGAATTTGGCACCATTAATTGTGTGCGATATATTCCGCAAGCGTAAATATAAATAACCATCTTCCAATCAAAGTATACTACCGTATCTGTACTCTTAGACATATCAGAATCGAAATAATTCATGGAAGCCAGAATGTGTTAAAATTCAAAACTTTTACTGATATCCGCCAACCGATGTTGAAACTCAAAACACATTCTGGCTTTCATGATTTATTTCTTAATTAGATTGGTTCACTTCCTGTTGACAGAAAATATCAAAAGGTGACAATCAAGGGTGTATTTTTTATAGATTAATGCATGCTCTTTTCCATATCAGGACTGTTATCATCCCGAGGGCTTTAGCCCAAGGGTCGATATCGGTCGAGAGATGATAACAGTCCTGATATGGAAAAAGGCATGCATTAATCTATTTATCACATATTTCAACATTGAATTAAAAAGAACAAAATTAAATTCACACACACACACACACACACACACACACCAAACTATGAGGGATGATAGCAGTCCTGATATGGAAAAAGTCGTGCATTGTTCTATTTATAAAGATGCTTGATATAATGTTGTTCTATTTATAAAGAGGCTTGATATCATGTTATCAGAGTTTTGCCCCGATATCTGCTCATGGGTTGCTATCGCTGTGGCACTTCGGTGTTTACGTATGGGCAAAATTGACGTTATCACTTATAAATATGTGATAAATAATTTTATTATTTAATTCAAAATATAAACGTGGATAGATTGATGTACGTGATATTTCTGCAGGATAAACACAATATTAATGCAATGTCTTAAAATATAAAGTGTATGTGTATTCGGCGCAAAACTGGGGAAAGGTTCGGTGAAGCTGGCCTTTATCCCTGTTTTTAAGTCTCATACACATAAACTTTATAACACTGTAACAGTTCCCATTGTGTCCGCTCGTCTCGTCTATGTGTCTGCTGTCCCATCCAGTAAAGTGAGGAGACATTAAATAACAAGTGAATTGTTTGATTATTAGTATCTTCACGTACTAGTAGATGACTTCAATTATATGCCATTTATAATGTCTATTTGACAAACGTGTGAATAATACATTGATTGTAAGAAATCTCCATTTCCGCCATTTTAATAACTTCATAAATTATTCACAGTTATTTTTAATATTGAATAACGATCGGTGACTTCTCAGTCAGTCTTGAATACACAAAGTAACTTGGATCAACACTTGTTGAGTTAGCACCGATCGTACGAAATGTTAAGATGTAATGTGAATTAGCTTAAATAAGCAAAGACAATCAAATGAAGTCTTCTGGACAATATAAAGGAGTTGATTTAGTGGCGGGGAGTGAGAAAATTCTGAGAGTTCACCAAAGGAACATGGTTCATGCCAGGTATTTACAAAATAATTTAAATACTTTAGAAGCCAATTGTAACAGAAACTTGAACAAAGTACAGCAAGAAATTTATAACGTATACTACAGTGAATTTCTTCCGCTTAAAGAGTCAAAAAGGAAGATAGATAAACAGCATACAGTGACTAGGCAAGGGAACAAGAAATACGGTCTCGCTGTCGAGGGGAAAGTGAAACAGAATTGTATATTTCCAGTCGTTAACAGTAATACACATCATGGTCGATCTTTGGCAACAATGTCTATTTCTTCAAGTCTGTCGGACGATGTCGTTCGGCTTCCACCTATTTCTGACAATACAGGAAAAATGGACACAATCGAAAGAAAGAAACAAGAACAGACGCCGATACCTCTGTCAGTCATTCTAAAACTACCAAAAGAAGATAGATCTAAAATTATGGGGAAATGGAAAGAGGATTTCGAGCGTTGTTGTCCATCAGTAGTTTCTCGTGCTGAACACGATTTATCGCCGAATATTGACAAGGATAGATTAAACACAATTAAAAGCGCTATTGCATTGTCATCACAACCGCCCAAAATTACAGACGATTTGAAGAAAAATCGGAAACTTCGCAGAAGTTTTCTGATCAACCCCCGTAGAGAAAGTAGAGTTGTATGGAATGAGAACGTTTTGAAAAGAACAAAACAAAGTACTATTCCTTCAAGGAACAACAGTGCAAAATCTACTAAAACTAAAATCCATACATCGTTGGCAAGAAATCTGATATGTAAGGAAAATGCAGAAACCGATGACGAGGAACACATATTTAAAGCAATGTCGACTGCGTCCAAATCCACGATCAGAACATTTACAGAGAACGTAGGTGAGACAACGTACCACAATAGCGGACAAGCTTTTCATAATATCTCAAGTTCAGATGACGACGATAGTTATTATTCTTCGACACCTGATTTTTTCTCGGGAATTGACGAAGAACCGAGTAGTTTCGAAGACTCCGAATATGATGGGTATTATTATACATCTGACACTGGATCGTCATACTCTGGATATTCCGATGATGACTTCAGTGTAACAGAAGATAAACGATAAACATTTTATTTCATAAAACTTTCAATAAAAAAAACCGGTAGATATCGAATATTTTGAGACGCTGCCTACTCAAAAAGTAAAATTTCTAATTGCTGAAGAAGAAAAAATACTGGTAAAATTTTATCACTTCTAAAAATTGATTCCGAGCTCGGTGTCTTAACTTTAACCATGAAAAAAGAAAACGATCATGTCACGGCATCGTGTACCGTTTTGTAAATAAATCTACGAAATAAAAATTATATTAAGAAAATTTGGTTTTTGTGAAATGTTATGATTCTCAAAATGTATAAGATTTAAGTTAACTACAAGATTCTCACACTATATGAACTTGTACAAGATTATAACTTTGCATTGAAAGAACGCACTATAGGTCAAATTTCTTTGGTTATAGGCATCATAGCAAGAAAGCATCACGCTTATCTGTATTAATATACATGTACATGTACGTTAGAGAATACCGGAGGACGAACACAAATGATCAATTCAGAGAAACTGGCAACATAGACGAAGAAAAAAACCCGGGAAAAAACACAACACTATATGTGTTGGCCACCACTATGTACAAACAAACACAGATAACGTAAATAAGCCACGAGCTCTCCTAAAGTCGGACTTGAATTAAAATAAACAGATACAAAATAATTGAATATGTCCATTATATTCGACATTTTGTCCTATTGTGCAGCCTATGTTATACGATGAGTACAAAGAGCTTATACTTTATGCACCGATCATTTGAGTTGAGTGCTTGATTCTTAACACATTTTCTGGTATCTTGCCATAGTCACTTCCATGCATAACTACCGTATTCTCCAACGCCAAACAAGAGAAGGGGAATAACAGAAGAACCAACACGCCTCGCGATTCTCATTTTGTTATTTTGTGCACAATTAAGGAGAATACCTCGGAATAAAATATCTGATTTCTCAAATTCGATTTTGAACTGTATTTTACCCGTCGAAATATAATATAAAAATTCAAATCGATCGGATATATAAATAACATTTTAGATAATATCAACAAATCAAATGTTGACGCCACCTACCCGTCCGCGTGACGACTCTGCTAAATAAGAACATATCATATCAACAAATCAAATGTTGACGCCACCTACCCGACCGCGTGACGACTCTGCTAAATAAGAACATATCATATCAACAAACCAAATGATGATGCCACCTACCCGTCCGCGTGACGACTCTGCTAAATAAGAACATATCAGTGTCACTGCTGAAAATTAAATTTAAGACTGAGTTAGTGTTTGTTGTTTAACACCAAATGACTGACAAACTTTTCAGCAATACTATGGCGAGAATAAGTTACATTCGGGTTATGATGCTTACCGCCACTTTCAACAATATTTCAGTTATATCGTGGCGGTCATTTTTACTGGTGGAAGAAACCGGACTACCCGGAGAAAACCACCGACCTGCCGCAAGTTCCTGACAAACTTTATCACATAATATTGTATCGAGTACATCCCGCCTACGGACTAACGAATATAAAGATATAGGCAGGATAATAGTAAACGAAATGGAATATATAATAAATATGAAAACTTCAAGCTACAAGAACATGAAATATGATTTATGAAAAAGAAGCTGTATAAAATTAAATTCAGAATGATTGTTATTAACAATTAGAAACCTCTTTTTTAAACTCCAATGGCATTAAAAAAAATGCTTTCATGGCCTTGGACAGAAGTTCAATATAGTACTTCTAAAATAGGTAGAATGAAAACTAAAGAATAATAATTTAATAAAAATATATAATATGTGTTAATACAAAGTAAAAAGTACACTTCGTAATACCAGGAATATTATAAAAATATGTAAAATGATATGTTCATAAAGTCATTACATACAATTAAAGGTTATATGAAAACTACAGTAATTTCCGGCATGATTCGGTAAAACTACAGTCATTTTCGGCATGATTCGGTTAGACTACAGTCATTTTCTAAATGATTCGGTAAAACTAGTCATTTTCGCCATGATTTGGTAAAACTACAGTCATTTTCGTCATGATTCGGTAAATATAAAGGGATGTGTAATCATGATTAAGTTAAGTTATTCTCTTAAAAAATACGAAGTCATTATTTAGTTTTCTTGATTTAGATATTTGGTTTTTAAGTAATAAACTGCTTCTTCATCTTCTGATTCAAACTGTAGCTTACGCTTGACTGGTTTTCTTGCTACGGTCGTTCTGTCTGAATGCAATGGAAGGCTTTTGGGATTCTCTCGAGGCATTCTTGGGGTTGACGTTGCTCGTGGACAAAAATTATCATCATCTATAGGAATCTGGAGGGGACATTGTCCCAAAGAGTTCTTTTGTGATGATGCATGATATTCTTCGAAATCCATGTCACAGTCTTCAGACTTTGGCGAGTCGCTTGGAACTAGACCATTGAGTGAAGAAACTATGGTATTGTTTGATTGTTCCAACCCCAACTTCATTGCATTGCTATAAAAGTTTATATGTTGAGATTGAGTCAATCCTGAATCGTCACGGAAATCATTGGATGCACTGTTTGTATTATTTAACATGTCGTATTGGTTGTTCTTATTCCACGGATCTCGGAGATCTGTAGAAGTTGACGCCTGTTTCGGTGCAAGCAGACTGGTGTGAACAGAATTATGTTCGCCGTAGAGGTAACTCTGATAATCTGTCATTGTTACAATCACTGTAATAAGTAAATTAGGTTTAGGTTTATGGTGCTTACTGCCACTTTCAAAAATATTTCAGTTATACCATGGCGGTCAGTTTTATTGGAGAAGGAAACCTAAGTACCCGGAGAAAACCACCGATCTGTCGCAAGTCACTGACAAACTTTATCACATAATGTTGTATCGAGTTCACCTCGCCATTAAGGGATTTCGAATTCACAACTTTAGTGGTGATAGGCAATGATTGCACAGGTAGTTCTAAATCCAACTACCATACGATCAAGACCATGACGACCCTTAAATTGTGTATTATGTATTGCACTTTGTATAAATATTTGTCAATCGGCATTATACATTTATTGTCTTACGCCTTGTGAGTAACGTTACAAGTTTACCATGGCGAGATCAAGTAATCTTTTGATGAGATGATATTTGTTTTGTACAAGACCAAAACGCTGAGATTTATTTTTACAGTGTTATATCACTAAAACAGACGTCCACTGGCAGACATAGCACTCAACTCATTATCCCGACTCCAAAATAGCCAGTCTCTGTCCTTACTACTTGTACTACGTGCTTGGCGGTGAAGCAGCAAATATTAATTTTAGTCTTTGGTTGGACCTGACCAGGGATCAAATCGACGATCTCTACCGCACTCGAGACGAACACGCTAGTAACCACTACATCACCGAGGCGGTTTAAAAATAAAGGAGATATATGCTAGTAGAAATACAAAAATCAAGGATGTCATGTGTACGATATTTCTCCATTTCTATTCATTGAATGCATAGTCTTTAGTCACTTTAGACCCTTATTCTGTTTCGTTCAACAATTTGGTTTGATATTGTGTATAGGTTAGAACTTTGATCGATTGATTGATTGGTGTTTAACGCAAACTATAAACTTTCAACACATTCACTCGAAAAAAAATGTTATACTATAAAAACTTACATTTAAAAAAAAACTTACACTTAAGATTCTATATGACTTATCACACGTCTCTTGTATGTTCCCGTTTCTATCGTTTCGTCATACCGTTTCTAATGACGTCGTTTAATGGGACGTTAGTGAGAAGAATTTCTTGCATCGTAAATACTCGTTGCTTTTAAAACCAGGTTTACGCGAACTAATATCAAAGAATTACAATTTCTCTGTCGCAGTCACAGGTGTTTGTGGTATGGAATGATTACCACCCTTTTCTAACTTTCTGCTTACATATTTATTTTCAATAACAATTATTTCATCTCTTTTCCTTGATTTAACGTGTTCGTGTTCATATCCATAGTGCAATCGAATGGTGACAACAGCTTACATGTTCCGACGATCTAAACTTATTATTAATAGTATAGCGGGTCGGATTTTGCCACACGAGTTTATGGATATGAACACGAACACGTTAAATAGAGGAAAAGGAGATGAAATAATGAAGAAATTAAATCGACAAAAAAATTGTAATTAGAAATTTAGAAAATAGGTTTTGAGAAAAATATTTTCATTTTACATAGGGTCCTATATGTTAATCGTTAAGACATTCGGTCCTCTCCGATCCGAAGGGGTAAAAGCTACAACAAATATTTGGGTTACTTCCAAAGCAATTAAATGAAAAGTACTGCACACAAATCGGATATAAAAAGATATCATTTTGGGTGTTGGGTCACTTTCGGCCTGTTTTATCTCAGAATCCATAAGAGATTTATCAGATAAGTAACTGGATATATTTATGTTCTATAACCAACAGTGCTGATTCATGTTTATATATATATGTGTATACCAGTGTATTGTTTATATATAGTCTACAAATATTTGGGTATGACTCCCTCTGGTACAATTGTAGTATTGTTATTATTTTTTATTTTCCTTGTATTTCCTTGTTTTATTCTTTTGTTAGTTCTAGTCATTTGTGCATTCTTTCATATATGCATGTTCATTATGGAGCTGTCTTTATTAATAAAGAATTTGAATTTGAAAAAAAAAAAAAAATTGTAAATATATTTGTAAGTATTTGTAATATTTGCTTTAAAAAATACTCGATCTATCTACATGTAGTTCAATTAAGAAGTTGGGTTGTCACACAATTTATGTTTTTGTTAAAACGATAATTCAAGCAAGAACTATAGACTGTCCTCGTTTTGATATACATTGTACATGTGTCTTAAAATAAATGTATGTACAATTACCATATAACTAATAATGTTTAATAACTCTTCTTTCGGGGGGTGGGGTGGGGTGGGGGTGGTTCAATGAGTTAGGTCGTTGCATCTAACAACTCATACAAGCCTATCACCAATACGGCGTGGGTTCGCGCCCGGCTTTGTAAATTACAAAAAAGGGTGCACTCGACTCGCAACCTCATGTCATAAAGTTTACCAGTTGCTTGCCCATGGTCGGTGGTTCTCTCCGGGTACTCCGGCTTCCTCCAGTGGCCCCACCACTAAAACTGGTCGCCATGATACAGCTGAAATATTGCTGAAAGTGGCGTTAAAACACAAAAAAATCAATCAATCAATCTTCTTTCAGTTTAGAAAATTATGCAAATTCAAGAGGTGTTGAACATGATGTTCCAAAAACAGTTGTCATGTATAACAAATTAATGGGAGGTGTTGATATAGCGGACCAGTTGCTGACAACTTATTACCCAAATGTGGAAGAAACTTCTAATGAACGTACTTCTTAGAATCACTGGTAAGTCTAGAGATAAATTAATAAAATTCTTTTTGTAAAAAATAAAAAGTATAGCAAATGTCGATTCACTTCCTATTATGGAAAAAAAGTCATGATATCGGAGATCGAAAAAATATATATTCATTAACATTTAGTTTTTTAGGTGATGGTTCGAATTTGAATAAATTAATTTGCATAGATGTGAAAATCAAATATCGGAACTAATTTAAGATTAATTTACTAGCAAATAAAAAAAAAAAAAATATAGATTATTTATATTTCAGTAAACAGTTACATCGTGTACTTGCAAAATCGAGGGCTTGTGAGCAAATTGTCAAGGTTAGAATTTACAAGTCAACTATACCAAGGGTTAATTGGAGATTATTCCTGTGAGAAGAAAAGGACTGGCAGGCCAAGTATTCATCCTGTTCCCCAGAGACTGACAGAACGCCATTTTATTAATCTAATTCCAAGTTAGTTTTATTTTATTTATCTTATAGTTTGAACAAAAATGATATGGGTGTAAATATTCTATGATTGCTTTTGCTGGAAAGACTCTGAAATACCGTCGGTGGATTTATTGGTGACTGGATTCTTCATTCAAATATTACAATGTCAGAGTGAAGGTTTTCAATTTATTCTAAGTCTTTCGTCCGTATAAAACATAGGATAAAAGGTAACCGCCCACCGGACACTAATTGATGGCAGAAGCGACACAGATGTAATATACAACTTCGAAACAATAACCTTCAGTGTCCGTTTTTTTTATTTAAGGCTTTTTTTACTTGAAGTAAACAGAGAACGGGTGCATTTTTTTTTTTTTTTCTATTTATAAAGTTGTGTGACTGACACAAATATCTAAAAAAAAAGTGTTACAAAGAATTATAAAATAATTCGCAATACGGAATTAATTATTCAATTCAAATTGGTAAGATGATTGTAAAAAATTAAATAAAATTTCACTACCGTACAGTTTTAAACTGAAAAACAATTGAATTAGTCGAAATAAAAATATAATTTGCTTACAATGATTCTTGGTAGTTTTTTTTATATATAAATGTTTTGTCTTTTCCAGATCAAAAACGTAAAGTATGCAGAATTTGTAGTTCCAAAGTGAGAACATGGTGTCCTGACAATTTGTGTAACGTTGGATTATGCGTCACAGATTGCTTCAAATCATTCCACACGACGATAGCAGAAGAATGATTTTTTTTATAGTGAACAATTATATTAAGAACGGCCCGTTATTTATTAAATAAAGAAACGATCAGAGATTCTATTGAACATTTATTATTGGAATTCACGCGGAGAGATCGATGTATTTAGTGTTCAGAAATTTCTTATAATATATTTTTTTTACAGAAGAACTATCAATAAAGGGATAAAAACAGCTAAATTAGACTTAATTTTACTACATGGTAGATTGACACAAGAGCTACAAATGTAAAAAAAAAATCATAAATTGATCAAAATAACAGATTGTGGCTACATCCAAGTCAATACGACGCGCAAGTACAAACGCGTTGTAAAGGACGCACCGACTCCCATCAAATGAGCCGTTTTCCAGACATTTTAGCACGATTTTTATGACGTTGAAAATAAACGTCGCATATGACGTTCGGTAAATTTGAAAACGTCGCACCAAAAGGGTTAAAGGAACATTCCCAGTACATTTGGTTTCAGAGAAGAATATTAAACCATATGCACACACTATATTGAACTATTTCTGTGATATTTGCCATCTAGAATTTCCAATTTACACAAAATACATTGAGCACTTTCAAAATCAGTTACTTGTAGTCCAAGTAAATATATTGAGTGGGGTTATGGCCACTTTCAACAATACTTTAGTTATATCATGGTGGAGGAAACCGGCCCGCCACAAGTCACCCACGGACAAACTTTATCACATGTTGTAATGGGTACATCGAACTCACAAGTTAGTGGTGATAGGCACCGATTGCATAGGTAGTTATAAATCCAACTACCATACGACACGATGGTCTCAAATATGTTGCAAGTTAAGTCTACAAAAGGCAATGGACTTAGTTTTGACAATCTATGTAGTTATAGTTACTCTTTTCAGGAGGGATAAAACGAAAAGGGAAATAACTTCTGCTTCTGGTTTCAGCAAATGTGGAAAAAAACTAGATGTTCACATGAGCATGTATCGCTTACCTTGTCATTCATGCATTCTGTTGGTTCAAGCAAGGTTGTAGCTTTTTATTCATATTTCCAGGTCATCCCACTTGTATTTCCGATCAAAACAATGAAAACTTTTGACCATGACTACTAATGTACCTTTAGATTAAATATACACACACATATATATATTTCATGGTATCTGAGATCTTGTTTTCATTGGTCCATTTGACCCTATGCTATACCTTTGCACTGGGTACTGACAACAATTACAAGGTCTTGACTATTAAAACTGCCCAGCACCTTCCAGGTGGATAGGAGATACACACTAGATTATCTGATATTGTGTGTCTCCTATCAGGAGAGACTGACTGCCAATCATAGTGGGTTCCTTTTTTGGAGTGTGCCATCATTCTTGCAAGCTAAAGATCCTTTTTATAAATTTTGGAAAAAGAGTAGGCTCATTTTAGCTGCTACAAATATGTTATTTTATATCTTCCCTATCTATCTCTCCATACTTTTACAGTGGCAGTCAAAAATTGTCACCTCGTTTATTCCTTTACATTTGTATTACCTGTCATTATAATACAATACAATTTATTGACTCATACTTCAAGGTAGATTAGCAGTATTCTTAACTTCAAAACTGATCAACAAAATGTACATGACATATACATGTATATCTGTGTTTCTAATAACACAGATGTGAGGATATCAGAATGTATGTATGCTTAACAAAGAACATCATAAAAAGAGCAAAATAGTGTTGTTTGCCGAGTTCCTCTACACAAGATATTTTTTTTCAAATGTCACAATAAAAATTAAAATATTTCTTTGTTGGGAGGTTGAACCCCACCACAATTTTGTGTCAATCCTAAGCCAGGACTTGGATTTCCAACACCATATGTCGAGTACTTTTTTGTGTTCAATTGCTTGAGGTGAGAGGTAGTTACTGTCTAGTTGATATTGGTGAATTGTTGACCATCAATGTTTAATGATATAGTATCCATTTCAAATTTGATCCAGGCTTCCAATAATTATAAACCACTTGCACATTTCAGAAGTTGATTCTAAAATTATACACTTTACAAGAGTTATTTCCTTTTAAGGCATGCAAAAGGATCCCTTTCATGCAAAGCTCAATGAAATTAACATATATTTCTTGCCATAATCTGTTCAAAATTGTAATGTTGTAACAACTTGTAAATTTTATATTTCCTACAAAATTATCCTCTGCTTTTTTACAAGGTTTGAATTCAAATATCTACAAATTATAAAGAAAATTATATTCAAATTTGCTGTCCTTACCATTGCTCTTGCCAGTCCGTCGTAGGGGAAATAACTTGAATAAAAGATGTATAATTTTAGAATCAAATTGAGTGAGTGAGTGATTGTTGTTTAACGACAACTCAGCAATTTTTCAGCTATATCATGGCGAGAACAAGTTAATTTTCAATGAGATGATGATAATGTCCACTTTGTTCTAGACCAACATGCTGAGTTGGATTTTTATACTGCTAGCTCACTAAAACAACAGTCTGTAGGTAGACATGTTGCTCCACTCGGACAAATTATTCTGATTCTGAGCCAACCATTCTTTGCTCTTACTCCTTAATACTGCGTGCTTAGCAGAGAAGCCACAAAAAACAATTTTATAGTCTTTGGTTTTACCCGATCAGGGCTCGAACCCATGATCTACCGCACACGAGGCGAGCACGCTAACCATTACACCACCGAATCGGTTAACTGTATTAAGAAACAAAAAAGACATTTCAGTAAAGTAAATAGTTTATAAACTGTACATTTCTATCATTTAAGTCTCTGGCCATAAAAATTCTTCCAGGAAAAATATGGAAAATTTATTAAATATACAAGCCCTACTGCTTTTAAATTAGAACAAGTAGGGATATAAAAATCATAAATAGTTTTCAACATAAACAATAAATATAATTATTATATAGATGCCTATGAAATACTGAGATTTGTAAAGTGAAAATAACACCGGTATTCCACCCAGTGAAATAAAAAAAAGTTATTTCACTGTGTGACATCACAATAGGTTTGGTTTATGAGGTTAAACTCCCATTTCAAAAAATATTTCAGTTATATCGTGGCGGTCAGATTTATTGGTGGAGGAAACCGGAGTACCAGGAGAAAACCACATACCTGTCACAAGTCAATGACAAACTTTAAAACATAGAGTTGCATCGAGTACAACTTGCTATGAGTGGGGTTCGAATTAACAACTTCAGTGACGAGAGACACTGATTGTACAGGTAGTTGCAAATCCAATTACCATATGATCATGACCATGATGGGTCCTATTCACATCATTAAGTGTCTTATAATGAAAAAACAGATTCTTTTTAAAGGGTCTTATTATTGCAAACATAGGAGTAAAATCTATGTAATAAACAGTATAATTACTCTTGCATTTCAAATGATGATAATTCACTAAAATGCTAACACAAATTGTGTTTGTTTGGTTACTTGTAATTTATTTTTGATATTCTGAATTCAAGAGTAGTTGTACTATAATACATTGAAATGTAACCATAAAAATTTCTCCTAATCATTTTTTTTTTTTTTTATAAATCATATATTTTCTTTCTAATTTAAATGCTGCTCAATTGTGCCATTTGGAAATTTTTTCTTATCAATTCTTTCTTTATTAAGAGAAGTATCAATTTGTTCATGTTCATCATAATCTTGATGCATTCCACCATTGATTTTACAAATAGGTTCTGGTTCACAATGAGATATACTGGAGCTTGAACCATTACAATGATTTGTACACGACGAATTTTCGTCGATAATATCTGAACCATTGATTTCACCATTTAAATCTTGACCCTCTGTAGGTTTATCGTGCATCAAGTCTTCTTTATCACCATTTACTAAATAAACACGAGATTCAGAATCTTTGTTTTCGTCATCTTTCACAACAGAATCTTCCCTTTCGTCATCTTTCACAACATAATCTGTCTTTTCGCCATCTTTCACAACCAAATCTTTCTTTTCGTCATCTTTGGCAACAGAATCTTTCTTTTCGTCATCTTTCACGATAGATTCAGAACCTGCCTTTTCGTCATCTTTCACAATAGATTCTAATTCATCGTCAGACGTGGAAGAGTAAGAGGAATTATCACTGTCCTCTTCTGAATCAAAGTCATCATTGTCCATGTCAGAATATACCTCTGCTCCAGAAAATACATATCTACTTGGAGGTAAAAATAAATACTGTTTCTCTGCAAA
This sequence comes from Bathymodiolus septemdierum, assembly GCA_963383655.1. NCBI lineage: Eukaryota > Metazoa > Mollusca > Bivalvia > Mytilida > Modiolidae > Bathymodiolus > Bathymodiolus septemdierum. The sequence continues at coordinate 42,908,450 of OY726522.1, forward strand.
ATTAAATACATTTGAGTTAAACATTTTAAAATGATTAATGAATAATTTGACATGTTTAGTTTTTGTGTTTAGCAGACTTCCATAACTGTTGCTTAATAAGGAAAAACATGGAATATATTTTTGCTGTAATCATGGATGTTTTTGTCTTTTTTTTATAAGAATTTCATTCTCTACATTTCTTTGCATACATCTAGGCATACAACCAGACTACCCTACAGCATTTTACCATACATCTAGGCATACAACCAGACTACCCTACAGCATTTTACCATACATCTAGGCATACAACCAGACTACCCTACAGCATTTTACCATACATCTAGGCATACAACCAGACTACCCTACAGCATTTTACCATACATCTAGGCATACAACCAGACTACCCTACAGCATTTTACCATACATCTAGGCATACAACCAGACTACCCTACAGCATTTTACCATACATCTAGGCATACAACCAGACTACCCTACAGCATTTTACCATACATCTAGGCATACAACCAGACTACCCTACAGCATTTTACCATACATCTAGGCATACAACCAGACTACCCTACAGCATTTTACCATACATCTAGGCATACAACCAGACTACCCTACAGCATTTTACCATACATCTAGGCATACAACCAGACTACCCTACAGCATTTTACCATACATCTAGGCATACAACCAGACTACCCTACAGCATTTTACCATACATCTAGGCATACAACCAGACTACCCTACAGCATTTTACCATACATCTAGGCATACAACCAGACTACCCTACAGCATTTTACCATACATCTAGGCATACAACCAGACTACCCTACAGCATTTTACCATACATCTAGGCATACAACCAGACTACCCTACAGCATTTTACCATACATCTAGGCATACAACCAGACTACCCTACAGCATTTTACCATACATCTAGGCATACAACCAGACTACCCTACAGCATTTTACCATACATCTAGGCATACAACCAGACTACCCTACAGCATTTTACCATACATCTAGGCATACAACCAGACTACCCTACAGCATTTTACCATACATCTAGGCATACAACCAGACTACCCTACAGCATTTTACCATAGAAAATTGATTGTCCACTATACCCCATTAAGTAGAAATGTCAGAAAATTGTATATCAATTACTAAGAAAGGATACAGATGTAATTGAACATGAGAGACTATCCAATATTACATCAAGACACACATTAAAGTTAAGTAACAGCATCTTTTATTGCCGTTCTACATTTAACAGTAGAAATAAGCATAGTTCATTCTCTAAAATGAGTATTATCTATCATTAAAGTTTATACCAAACAGAAGACTGTTGTAAAGTTGTATTGAATTATAGCCCTGTTTGTCATTCTCAAAATATTATATGGACTGAAGCTAAGCTGTTGTCTATATAACATTTTGGGGAAGACTGATCAGTTCATAAACTACAATTTAGCCTGACGTGCTATGAACTATTTGCTATATTATACTGAAAAGACCAAATATCATCTTTAACAACATCAATACGACAGATACTACATATGGAGCAGCATTTATCCTTCTAGAGATTGTGATATCATTCCAAATTTTTATGGGGTTGTGTGTTTTTGCTAGATGTGTTTTATTCATTTGTGATACCTTTTTTATTTTTTTGTCTAGTCTTGTGCATATACGTATACATCTGAATATAAAATTCAACGTTTATAATCTATGTAATATTAAATTGGGAGCAAAAATATGAAGAGTGAGTGAGTGATTGTTGCTTAATGCCAATTTTTCAGCTATATCATGACGAGAACAAATTAATTTTCAATGAGATGATGATGAAGTCCCTTTTGTACTAGACCAACATAGATTTTTATAGTGCTAGGTCACTGATACAACGGGCCGCGAATAGACATGTCGCCCCACATGGACACATAATCCTGATTTCTTTCTCCTTAATGCTGCGTGCTTAGCGGAGAAGCAACAAATACCAATTTCATAGTCTTCGGTTTGACCCAATCAGGACTCAAACCCACGATCTACTGCACTCGAGACGAGCCTGCTAACCATTACACCACCGACGAGGTTCAAAAACATGAAGATATACTTACGTAAGGTATAACAAGTATATATTTTGACATTAAAAAAAATACAATACCTCCTAATCGTTTAGCCATACTGCTATGATGGTGAAGCTTCCACATGTTTCTAATTACTTCCAAGTCGTCTTCATCGCTTGTTTTGGATTCCTCGGAGAGTACCGATTTTTTAGAAACATTTGATGAATTTGCTGTATTACTAGTTGATGGAAGACTTTCATCTATCCGTACATCGCCCTTTTCATTTGACGATTCAGTAGTTTTGTCATTGTCCGTGTCCACAACAGCAGCACTTTGAACCTGACTAGAACACTTCAAATCGCTTGGCTTATTTTCATTTTGACAATTTGTTCTAGCACTCGTTTCTTTATCCTTAAATACTACAATGTGTTTATCATCAGCATCACTGTTCGTTAAAACACAGTTATTTGATTTATTATTTTTTTCTTGGTTATTACCTTTGAATGTGTCAACACAACAGTCTTTTGCATCAATTCTATCTATATCATTTTCTGATTGGTCATTGCACTCTATTTCATCATTTAATTCACTAATGTTACGTTTATTACAACTCTGATCATTAAGACTTTCATTGGAACTCTGACAATGAACACTCCCCAAATTTTCAGCACTTCCTTTGGAAATCTTATCATTAGCACTTTCATTGGAACTTTGAGCACTTGTGTCACTTTCAGTACTAGCGGTAGTTTCATCATCTTCACCTAGCTCTGAAGGCGTAGGAGTTTTTAATTCACATTTAGATATTTCATGAAGAACAGGTGATCTGGACTTGTTGTCCCAGTTTAAATTTTTACACAACTCCTCAACAATAGTATCACAATCACCTAGGAGTTCTACATCAAAGTTTAAATGTTTTAGTGGTTCTCTGTTAATTAAGATCTGAGGTACATCTTCAGGTAGTGAACCTAAAAAAATTGATAAAAAGAGAAATTAAAGGTAATTTGTTATGCAAAAACATATCCCATCCGCATTCTTCAACTACATGTATGTCCAATTGATAGGAAGTCGAAAAATTTACATATCAAACACTGATTCCAGTACAAATGCAACTTTTGTCTTTTTTATGACATATGCAAAGAGGTAAATAAATCCTTCAAAACTGGTTCTATCGACCTTCTAAACAATATGCATATCTCCATGTGGTAATCAGCAAGCATGCAAAGTCTTAAGAAATTCCCTTTTGAAATGTAGAAGGAATTGCAATTACTCTCTTTTTCATGTAATATTCAAGTTAAGAAAGGAAATACCTCCTTCAAATATGATGCAACCAAACTGTTGTAATGATATGTAAATCTCAATATGGTAATAAGCAAGCATGTAAAGTTTTAAGGAATCTCATTTTGAAAAGTAGGAGAATTTGCATGTACAAACTTTGAGATTTAATATTCTAAGTCAAAAAGGGCAATAACTCCTTCATGGATTACTGATCACACTACCATAACAATATGTACCCTTTAAATTATATTGTGTTATTTGAGCATAGCTTAGATCTAACTGTTGAACCTTATTAACATTTGTGTACCTGGCTGGATCTTACACGATATCACAAACTTTTTCTAATTCATTTCTTTTCTTATGATAATATTTTTCATAATTCGGAGAGCCACCACAAAATGTTCAACAATTTAAAAACTTATAAAAAATAATTAAGTCTACTTCAACAGACATGTCATTGAGATAACAAAGATCAACTGTAACAACACAGGTTCATGGCACTTTGTTTATTTTAAGATCAGTTAATAATAATAAAAACTTGTTTTTCTTATTAGTTCACAGATTATTGAATGTATTACAGTATACAGTTGGTCAATGCTTAAGCACATTAGAGAATTTTTTTTTATCTCATTTTCATAACAAAACAAAACTCACTTGGTATTAATGCAACTGGTCGAACTTTAAGTGAAGACCCTATGACTATAAGTAAATCACTCACTTGGTATTAATGCAACTGGTCGAACTTTAAGTGAAGACCCTATGACTATAAGTAAATCACACTTGTCTTTATCTTCTGTCATTTGTTTATGAAATTCATCTGACAAACTCTCTCCAAAAAACACAATGTCTGGTTTCATGATGGCCATATCATTATCTGAAGGACATATTGGACACTTTGGTATAACCTGTAATATGAAGACATCAAATCTTATATTGTTCCATATCTATTTATATTTACCTTGGTATCCTAATATTGTGTGACAAATTTTCTGTATACCTATTTCTGTGTACTATATAGAAGACACTTGCATGTATGTCTGTTAATAAAACACAATGATATCTGTCTAAACCGAACATTGTTGGGCCAGCTTTTGTGTTCAGCAGAATAGACAGGTGTTCAATTTACATTGGTTAAATTAACAGAGTGTTTACATTGGGACTTTATTTAAAGTTTCGTTTATATAGGATTTCGTTTTATTCAGGATCACTGTATATTCCACAGCGGTGTCCTTCTTGCATTTAAAATATATCCCCTAAATCCTTTGTTAAACTGTGTCCCTTGATGGTGGCATTTTCAATTTCAGCTCGACACCAAAATCTTGTTATAGGTCACCATTACGAAAACATTTCTACAATGTAGCCATTCTAGCTCTAGCAGTCAACTTTGACTTTTGAAACCCCCCCCCCCCCCCACAAATTGATTAGAAAAATGACATATAAATTATAATATGAAAAGTTGACAGATACAGTACAGAAAGCGACATACCGTGATTGATCACTCCGAGAGACAAAATTTTTAATCCTTTAGACATATCATCACGGACATAAACCCACTGTGATAGACCTAAAAAGGACCATAAAACAAGGTGGTGGGGATTAAATTTTATGGCTCTCGGTCACCTGTGCGCCGATTGATATTTTACCGCCAATTAAGAGATTAGCATTACCTGTTCTACCTGTTGACTTTTAATATCGTAAGCTGTAATTATTGCTACTGAAGGATGTATTTTTGACAATTAATTTTGTATCCTCTTGCTGTTAATATTTGACTGTTTGTTGCTTTTCATTGCCAAAGAATGTCTGTCTTGTTATCGTTTTCGCTTGTTTTAGAAAGTTCTACTTTATGACCTCGAGTTCTATATTAAGAATTTTGTTGAAACCGCAACTGAACTTTATCTTGTTTAATTTTAATTTCTCATTTTTTTTCTACTGTTGGGTTGTATTCAGTATGTATTGAAATATTCGTAAATACTGGCTACTTCATCAATGTATTTTTTGTTTATAAGTTAAACCGCAGTCGCGGGTTTTTGAAGCACGGACTTTGCAAGCGCGGGTTTTTAGTGTTTAGTTGGTAAAGAGCAGACTTCAAATTGATTATTGGTTTATTTTGTGCTTTGGACTTTTACCTCTCGTATTGAAAAAAAATTAACAATTCAAGTAAACTGTTTTACACACATGGCTTGTTACGTAATTTCGTTATAGATGAAAATACTTTTCTTTAAAATTGCAAACAAAAACCTATAACAATCCAAATTTACGTAGCCTAATGGCTACAAAATGAACAAAAAGAGGAAAACTATGAGTATGCTTTTAATTTGTTCCATAAATTTTTGAGTTTTTTTTTACTGTATTTTGTCATAAATCTATTGGGTTGAAAGCCAATTAAGATTTGAATTTGATTAAATAAATAAATAAACTGGTGACATTTGATTTTGGTCAGATACTGTGTAATGTCAAACATTTGTAGGGGTAAAATCATGATGAAGGTTAATTCCTTATTTCCTTTCACGTTTCTAAACTTTCTGCAGATTAGCCGCTAATTTCCAAAATATATCCGTAAATTTAGTGACTTTTGGACATGTAGTACTTCTTTGAACGATCTGTTTATAAATATTTGTTTCGTTAATTTTTAATCAAATTCTTCAATGACCGTATACAGGTATAAAAATTATTTAGTACGTATTTCTACAACCAAAAGGGTTTTAACTGGGTTTTCTATGAAGATTAAAATAAAAAAAATTACTGAACGTATAAAAAATATTAGTGAACTAAAACGTAAAATATTAGTGAACTAAAATGTAATGTTGAACTGGAAATACGCTTTAAAACGTAACAAATCACGCATGTGTTTATGCAACTTCATTTGTGCACAAGCCAGGTCATGTGTACACGTGTCAATAAAATACTAGGTGTAGATACGCAATACACAGCCAAGGTTAAAAAAATTTGAAACATATTTGCACAACCCATGATTTCACTGAATTGAAGTTGAATAATCATTTATTATTTACATTTTATTCATCAATTCAAATGAACTCTCCGTTCTCGTGCTATTTTCTCGATCTCGGGATTTCATTCCCGGGATTACGTTCAAGGATGTTTTACGTTTTGAGGAAAGAAATAAAAATGTTTTTTTTTTAATTCTGAGGGGAATCGGAGACAGTACCTGAAAAAAATAATAGGCGATTTAAAAACGTAATTTCACCTGTACATCTTATCTGACTAGTTTACCTGTAAAACGACACACTTGATTACAAGATTAACACCTGGTGTTTTATTGCCCCCTGATCACCGACATGAATTAAAATTGTTAATCCTCATCACTCTCCTAGACATGACCACTATCACGGTGATTGATCACGGCATGTCCCTTTCTGTACTGTAATAAACACATACTGATGATAAGCTGATGACCAAGAAGGTCAGGTAAGGTCAACTAATAGAACTAGCATGGATGTAGCATTGGTAAGGTCAATTAATAGAACTAGCATGGATGTAGCATTTATCAATTAGAAGTTAATTGCACATTTACAGACAAGGGACTATCTTATAATCATTTTGAAGTATGGATTATGCCCAACACTGAAGATCACATGGTAACTGTATGATAGTTGGATTTACAACTACATGTGCAATCAGCGCCTATCACCACTAAAGTTGTGAGTTCAAACCCCGTTTCAGGCGAAGTGTACTCAATACAACATTATGTGATAGTTTGTCGGTGGTTTTCTCCGAGTACTCCTGTTTCCTCCACCAATAAAACTGACCACCACGATATAACTGAAATATTGTTGAAGGTGGCATTAAACACCATAACCCTGAAAAGAAGAGACATTATTTTTTATGTAAATTTACCTGATTAAATATATCTTCTCTAACAACTTCTGCATCAACCTTGTGTTTACACATCATACATGTGGCTGTCGCAAAAGAACCTATAAGCAAACATTTATATAATGCATTAAATATTTACTACCATACACACAAATTAATTTTGTTTATATCTCCAATGCGTCATATACACGTATCTACATATCGTCTGTAATCCACAGTTGATCACACTCTGATACTCTATGCTCATCACCCACAGATCATTTGAAAGAAAGTTTGTCGTATTCATGAATAATTCATCACAAATCTGGTGGTTACTGTGGCGTTTGGAGGTCGGCAGTTATTTAGACTTATATTACATTTTGCAGGACCAGAAAATTATTCTATACTACTTTGATACCTTGTACAGTAAACAATAAAACATTGTTTTATATTATTTTTGGGTTCTATCCACCATTCATAAAATTTGACCAATGTTATGTTGCTATAACAACATCTAACCAGACATCTCTGAAATGGATGTAATTGTTTCAATTGACCCACGGGTGATGAGTGGAGAGTATCGGAGGGGGGGTCAGCTGTGGGTTACCAACGATAGAATCTACAAGACCAGACGAATGTTTGCAATAAACCATATTTATTTCTGTTTTTTTTCCTGTGGATTTCATGATTGATTGATTACTGCTTAACGTCCAGCAAGCAGTATTTCACCTATACTAAGGATGAGTGGATAAAAACCTAGTCTCAATTCATATCTTTACAAGCCATGCATAATACAAATTTTGTACCTTTAATAGGTTCTTTTTTAAGTATAAATGTTGATGGCAAATGGTACAATTTATTACTTTGTTTAATCATTTAGATTTTTTGCTTGCTATATATTCATTGTGACCATTCTATTAATCATATGTAGACTTTTCAAGACATCTGTAGCATGGTGGAAGTCCTATTTAGTTGCTTTCAGGATGATTTCAAAACTTGTAATGCATTGTTGTAACTTTCACATACATGTTCAACAAGATTCCAGCCACTAGTATATACAGTTAAACCTGCCCATGTGGTCACCTCTATTAAGCAGTCAGGTGTATTAAAAGGTCATCTTTTTCTTGTCCTGTCATAGAAAATTTCATATAAATTGAACCTCTTTTAAGAGGTCACCTGTCTTAAAAGGCCACCTTTTCTATGTCCCAAAGGTGACCTCTTAATGCAGGTTTGACAGTACTTACCATGACAGTGTATAACTTTACTGATTCCAGCCACCTGTTCTAATGTGTCAATATTCTGTGTGTAATTTCTAAGCAGTTTATCCTTCTTTTCTAAAGTATTAATAAACTTGTGTGCTGCTGATGGTTCAAACTGACCTGGGTAAATCTCCTAAAAATAGAAAAATCTTCAAATATTACAGCATTGTCAATTCATTTTGCATCTTTGGGACAATCAATTAAGATGCTTGAACATGAACATAATCTCTACTTCAATGAGATCATTATATTTCTCTAATTCTGCGTAAATTGTTGGAAAATGTGGTTGAAGACTTGATCTGTAGTCCTTCAATATAACAGTCTTCGTACTAACCCACTTGCCCGAAGCCCTTGACAAGTAAAACTGGATTCAAACAACTGAAAATTATGAAAGAATTTGCTTGAATAATTTGTTTTCCCTTCTATTTTTGGCTTTCGGGCAAGTAGGTGAAAAAAATTAAGACAAAGACTGATATAACAATGCACAGGAAACCAAGAATTATAAAATCAAAAATATAACGTGTTCCTTGCAACATAGTGTATCTTCTACTTTCCACATATATAAATGAGGCATTGTTACCAAATTCACTGTTGAAACAGACAAAATATTGAAAATGAATTTTTCAAAATTTGAATCTAGACATATTTTCATCCATCATGAAGAAGCTTCAAAGCTCCGGCATATATCGTCTTTTTTGTATTCAATGATTTGAAGTGAGAGGTAGTTATGAAAAGAAATATTAAAACATAATTCATAGTCAAAAGTTGTCTGATCATTTAGTAATCTGGTGATAGTGGTGGTTGTGTAGCATTGTGTAGTTCAATACAGAGGGAAAGCAGAAATATTGCATAACCAATACACTATTTTTTGAAAACAGCTTTTTTTTTATGGTTGACCATAATTCTTAACATCATAGAAACAAACATTACATCAGCCAATAAACACAATTTTTCAATGGAACATTTGTCTAAAAATAAACTATCATCACATGATTTCTGACTAGTAAATTATACACAAACCAAGGATGTAAAGTTGAAAGATGGAAATAAGTCTTGACATTTTTATTTCTTTATTTCATTAATAAAGATCAGTATATCAATAGTATTCATTTGAAAATTGCATTTACTCCAGGACAGACAAGGAATGTCTTGAAAATCATGTTGCATTATCAAACACATTATCTCCCCTTGATTATCAGCTAATTAAATACTTCGGATAAATTAATAATGTTCTCTGATATTTACTGGATGCACATAAGCACAGTTGACTGCATAATGAAACATGGCAAGCAGAAGACCCTTTGGTCCAACTTTAATGGTGATAATAGTAGACAGTTGACTGCATAATGAAACATGGCAAGCAGAAGACCCTTTGGTCCAACTTTAATGGTCATAATAGTAGACAGGTGTCCTGATCAGACAGTTTAATTTCACAAATATTTTAGATATTGGGAATAAATCTAAAGTTTAAATTTCACATGATTCTGGTTTATTCAGTATTTGGCTTTAAATATGTTTTACTGTATAAACTAACCAAATTTGAATACAAGAAAAGTATGATGCTTTGCCTTCAGTAAAAAAGTTGTGGAACCTTATAAAGAAGAGCAACAATTCTAAAGGTAACTTCTCATCATGATCATGTTTGTAATGTGAAATATACCTTAGCAAATTTAAAGAAAGGTCTTGGATCATTTCTGAAGTAACTAATATCAAACATGGCTTGTGGATCAGGTAAATCTGGAAAATCTACAGCAAGGCGAGCATAAATCCCATCTCTTGATCTGAAGTCTGGTATACCACAGGAAACCGATACCTGTAAATGAAAACAATAAAAAATGCAGTTTTCTGGAGGAAAATAATAACCTATATAACAGGGATGATCCTGGTTAAAAAAAAAATAACTGAAAGCAATGAAAAATAGCTGAAACCATCTACACTCCCTTTCAAAATGGTCATTTTTTTTACCTGTTCTGACCATGTCCAGCAACTTTCGGAAAAAAATTTTCAGAGGAAAATAACTGAAATTAGTTAAATAACCGAAAAAAATCATCCCTGATATATTATCAAACACATTTAACCATTTCATAAAATATCTGTTTCAAACAACTGCCTCTGTGGTGTAATAATTAGTGATCTCCTGTTGGTTCAAACTATACCATAAAATTGGTATTTGGTGCTTCTCAACTAAACATGCAACATTATGCAGCAAGAGCAGACTGGTTGGCTCGGAGTGGAGTGAAATGTCTACATGCAGATGTCAAATCATTGGGCTTGCACTATAAAAATCCAACTAAGCAGTGGTTTAGTACAAAGCAGGCATTGTCATCTTATAGAAATTCAACTTGTTCTCACCATAACAGGGGTTTCAAAGTTTTTTATAATAGGAGGTACTTCTTAAATTTTAGGAGGTACCTAAAAAATTAGGCTGAGGGTCGTAAGAGGTTCAGGGGAACGGGAGCTCCTGAAATCTAGCATGTTGTGGACCAAAAAATGTACTTCAGCGACTGCAAAACATTAAGTGTTTTTGAAAGAAAAATCCCATTAACTTTAGAGTTCAGATTTCACCAAGAGTGAAAACCATGCATAATGCCTGGATTTTTTCCTCCAATTTCTTTATTGAATATTTCAGTTTACAGACTTCAGCCAAGATTATTCATAGATAGTCCGCCATATCTTAAAAAAACCCAAAAGGACCATAAAGAGCTATGGTTCCGCAGCTAGGCTTTGACCAAGCCATTGTTATCAAAGCTTAAACTTCTCAAAATTCTTTTGTTGGCTTTGTCCTTTTCTTTTTCACAATACCTTGGCTTGTGTGCTTTTTTTACTTTATTACCAGTAATTAAACTCATCAAAGACCATTGGCACGGATCAAGACATATAAGTGTCATAATTAATGAAACATATAAATTTAATTTGCAATCATCAATCTTTAATAAAATTTATGATTTTAATAGATCAATACAAATATAATTAAACAAAAACAATATATATATTGTTACTTTCACGACTTATGCGCAAAAAAAATGTTTGAACGAAAACGATTCGCGGGAAGACATTTATTAATATTTGAATCACAAAAGTTAAATTATTTTGGAAAAAAAAGTGGGGCCGGCGTTTTGACATTACAATGTAATTCGTATTTGAGCCATGTCAAATCCTTTTTCAGGATTTCTAGTAATTTTCTATCCCTTATCTCCTTGTACCCCCTTTTAAAAATGTTTTTCAGCACACTTTCATTTCTGTGAACAACCGCGGTAGGGCCCCGTCAAAATATGTAAATAAATTAACCATAGGTTTTTATTTTTGGATACCGGAAGTTAAGCAATATGGACGGAGTTAAGCAACAAGACAGTACGCCCCAGAATGATTCGAACCTGGGTTTTAAATGGATAAAACAAATCGCACAAAATATTGTGTAGTCATATATTCATAATACATAATGATCATACTTACATTACTGAAGATTACACTAAATTGTGTTTGAACATAATTTGTAATCGGACATTTTTTTATTTTGAAATGATGTCAGCTTTGTTCCGGTCCGGGTTTTACACAAGGATGAAAAGATATTGGGGCGAAAACATATCTATTTACCGCATGCGAAAACTGCTATTTACGATTCTAAGGTAAAGTTATTTATAAAACAGGGAATATCCCATCAACTTGGTCGTGACGCAGTTGTTCGATTTGAATGCGAGAATTCAGCAATTGACGTGATCATTAATTTTTTATGAAAAATATTATACAAGCCTATCGACCATCGTACTTGTGGTTTTCACAACCGCCAATTTTGGGGGGTTCAGTAATTTCTGCCGGTACTATACACGATCTCAGACGGGTAAAAGTACCGGGTACCGGCCCACTTTGAAACCCCTGCCATAATACAGCTGTAAAATAGCTCACATGACATTAAACAACAATTACTCACTCATTACAACTCCATCAAGACAATTTTGCATTTTTGTAGAAATTTCCACTGCAATATGCATAAAAATTGTAGTCTGGTTTTTAAATCATGTACAATAAGAGACAAGTGTGTTATATATATATATGTATATTTTTTTTTTCAAAATGGAAGAAATGTAAAAGCATTTACCCCTGCTCCAGTGAGCACCATAATATGTTCACAAGTTTGGAGTAGATGTAGCACATCTTGTAAAGTGTTTATATGACTGAGTTTTTTCCTCGGAGGTGGTTCAGACAATATATTAATGACAATCTTCCAAATGGTAAAATCATCAAGGTTATCGGGTATCAGTGTATCATCAGGAATTATATCTTTCAGAATCGGACGAGGATTTACTCCCCTAATTATCTGTTTGTGTATCCACACCATTGCACCTAAAAGATAAAGAAATCCATCAAGTAAACAAAAATCTTTAATATGTGATTCAGAGTTACAACAACACTTTTTAAATATATATATTTCTCACTTTCTAAGCACATTAGAGATAACTCTACCACAGAGCATTGAGGAGGCTTCAAATTTCATCATTTTTTCCACTTTAAATACAAGATAATAAAGTGCTCATTGGAATAGTGAAGTAAATATAAAACTGTCAAACTTTTAACCTACTTGGTACTTACAAGCACAATCATGATTGATACATTCTTTCAATGATACATACCCCAATAATTTATTTCTTCTACAATTAACACCATAGAATAGATATGGTTGTCAACAAAATGTGTCGATGAGATGACTATTATCTGTAGCACTTTTCATCATATGATGAAAGTGATCTGTACTACCTAAAACTCTGAAATCCACACACAGTCTTACCTGAAGTAGGTTTCCATGACTCCTCACTAAGTCCTGACAAATTACTGATTTCACTAACATTGTCTGAATTATCTATTTCTTCTTCTGTTGATTTTTCCAATATCTACAAATAGCATACATCATATTTTTCATTTTAGTATACCATAAATTTATTCATAAGTTAAAATATTGTTATTTGTATGATATATATATTTATCCAGGATTCCAGATCTAGGAAAACAAGATGAACTGTGAGCTAATGCTCACTTATGATACCCCTGCTCTTCGGCAAACAGGAAGTAGGAATCTGATGGGTCAAAAAACGCTTCCCACGATATGGCATACCTATATGAAGCTTGTGACCAAATATCAGATTCCTGTCATCAACAGTTGCTTAGAAAAATGCGACGAAAAATGAGCATATATGTTCAATGTGTATAAAAATCAACAAAGTCGGCAAACAGGAAGTAGGAATCTGATGGGTCGAAAAACGCTTCCCACGATATGGGGCTATATATGAAGCTTGTGACCAAATATCAGACCTCTGCCATCAATAGTTGCTGAGAAAAATGTGACGAAAAATGTGCATATACGTTCAATGTGTATAAAAATCAACTAAGTCGGCAAAGAGGAAGTAGAAATCTGATGGGTCGAAAAACGCTTCCCACGATATGGGGTACCTATATGAAGCTTGTGACCAAATATCAGATTTCTGCCATCAATAGTTCCTGAGAAAAATGCGACGAAAAATGAGCATATATGTTCAATGTGTATAAAAATTAACAAAGTCAGCAAACAGGAAGTAGGAATCTGATGGGTCCAAAAACGCTTCCCACAATATGGGGTACCTATATGAAGCTTGTGACCAAATATCAGATCCCTGCCATCAACAGTTGCTGAGAAAAATGTGACGAAAAATGTGCATATACGTTCAATGTGTATAAAAATCAACTAGCATATACGTTCAATGTGTATAAAAATCAACTAGCATATACGTTCAATGTGTATAAAAATCAACTAAGTCGGCAAACAGGAAGTAAGAATTTGATGGGTCCAAAAACGCTTCCCACAATATGGCATACCTATATGAAGCTTGTGACCAAATATCAGATTCCTGTCATCAACAGTTGCTTAGAAAAATGCGACGAAAAATGAACATATATGTTCAATGTTTATAAAAATCAACAAAGTCGGCAAACAGGAAGTAGGAATCTGATGGGTCGAAAAACGCTTCCCACGATATGGGGCTATATATGAAGCTTGTGACCAAATATCAGACCTCTGCCATCAATAGTTGCTGAGAAAAATGTGACGAAAAATGTGCATATACGTTCAATGTGTATAAAAATCAACTAAGTCGGCAAAGAGGAAGTAGAAATCTGATGGGTCCAAAAACGCTTCCCACGATATGGGGTACCTATATGAAGCTTGTGACCAAATATCAGATTTCTGCCATCAATAGTTCCTGAGAAAAATGCGACGAAAAATGAGCATATATGTTCAATGTGTATAAAAATTAACAAAGTCAGCAAACAGGAAGTAGGAATCTAATGGGTCCAAAAACGCTTCCCACAATATGGGGTACCTATATGAAGCTTGTGACCAAATATCAGATTTCTGCCATCAATAATTGCCGAGAAAAATGTGACAAAAATGTGCATATATGTTCAATGTGTATAAAAACCAACTAAGTCGGCAAACAGGAAGTAGGAATCTGACAGGTCCAAAAACGCTACCCACAATATGGTATACCTATATGACGCTTGTGACCAAATATCAGATTTCTGCCATCAACAGTTACTGAGAAAAATGCAACAGACGGACAGAGGTAAAACAGTATACCCCCCTCCCCCTTCGGGGAGCGGGGGTATAAATATTTTGAGTACTAGTATTCAAGCATTCCCATAATATAATAGACTTGAGATACCAATGCATTTTTAAATTGTGGGGCCATCGTGGCTGTGATCGTATGGTAGTTGGATTTACAACTACCTAGATGCAATCAAGTGCCTATCATCACTGATGTTGTGACTTCGAATCTCGATCAGGGCGAGGTGTACAACATTATGTGATAAAGTTTGTCAGAGACTTGCGACAGGTCGGTGGTTTTCTTCGGATCCTCCGGTTTCCTCCACCAATAAAACTGACAGCCACGATATAACTGAAAAAGTGGCATTAAAATTCATCAAACAAACAACATTCTTAAATTGGTTAAATATAAATAATTAAGCATAAAGGGGTATAACCAAAATATATGTAATTTACAATAGCATGTATTTAAAGATACAAGAATCATATGTCTTCTGTTGTCATTTCTTCTTTGGAGATGCCAGTTTAGCAGACAATTCCTTTGAGTTACATACTAAATTTAGGAGCTCAACTCCTTAAATTACTTATATCATGGAGGAGGTTATGAAAATCTTTCTGTACTTTTCATGAAATTTGAAGCTTAAAGGTCACAACTCAAAAACATAAAAACTGATCAGATCCATTTTAACCCCATTTGCTTTACTCAGGAGTTACATATATGTAGCTGCAATAATGTAGCTCCTGTGACAAACTTGTGTCTCGCAGAGCTACAACGCGATCCCATTCGTCACAATGGAGCAAAAAAAAATTTGCAGTTGAAACGTAAAAACTCACTATTTACGCTTCAAACATTTCATTATAACTATTACTGATGATCCCAGTCCTTGTTAAATCGGTTTGGCTGAGAAATATATGCTTTTCAAAGGTAGCAACAACCTTGTTCAAATTTATCGATTGTTTGTCATAACCGGAAACTACGGAAGGCGGAGCTTTTCTAAATATGGTATTTTTTACTACGATGTTTACGACTGCTGATGTAAATATTCACGCCTTAATCGCCAAATATGGTATCGACATCCAAATAGTGAGGCTGGAAATGACGAAATTCAAAATGTTCAGAGAGTTTAGTAAACATGGATTTTTATTTTGTGGGAATTACATTCTAAAATACTGGTAGGTGATAAAAACTTGTTATAATAATGGACAAAAGGAAAGGTTATGTCTTATTATTGATAAATGCAGGCGTCAGAAACTCTGTAAGCGAGCGCAAAAAATCTCGGCGGCTGCTCCATTACGTGTAATGGCATCCCGTTATAACCCTTGCGAGTAAGCGAGCATTTAGGGTTTTATTATTAGAACTAACATATATGTAACTGATTTACTCAGAAGGAGCTATATATATGTATTACATATCAAATTTCAATTCTTCATAATTATCAAAGATTTTTTGTTTAAAATAAATAAATGGTTCCTTTCCCTCTTTCAACAAAGGAAAATAACTCTTGAGATTAAATAAGAATATTTAAATATTGAGAAACTTGCTTAAGTGAGTGAATGATTCTTGCTTAATGCCAACTCAGCAATTTTTCAGCTATATCGTGGTGAGAACTAGTTACATTTTAATGAGATGATAATCATGATATCTGCTTTGTAGCAGATCAACACACTGAGTTGGATTTTTATAGAGCTATCTCACTGAAACAGTCTGCAGGTAGACATTTCGATCCACTCCGACACATTATTCTGTTTCCTAGCCAACCAGTTTTTGTTCTTACTCCTTAATGCTGTGTACTTAGCGGAGAAGCAGCAAATACCAATTTTTCAGACTTTGAGGCAAGCACCCTAACCATTCTGCCACCGATGTGGTTGAGAACCCTATTTTATGTCAATTAAAAATCTTTCATTCATGTCATGTCATTCACATAAACTGACCACATTTTCTTCATTTGTGTTATCTTTTGAAGTTCCAGGTACATCATCTGAAAATATAACAGAAAGCAATGAGCAGTTATACATAATTTGTGTTAAGATTGCAATTAATGACACTACTTGAATTCAATAAATCAATAAATCAATAAAACTGTTGAAATAAAACAGCACAATGGTAAAAAGGTAATAACGTTTTTTATTTACCGGTACATTTATTTGGATTTCATATGTAGATATTCGGTGTAGACAACACAAGCATGGCCGATTAACGATGGAAGCTGGCCTTCATCAGCAGAATGACAAAAGTGACTTGTGTCAAAGCATATAGTTGTCTGCAATCAAATAAATCATGTGACAGAGAAACCATTAGGTAGTCATACATATAAAAATACCAGCTTAAAAGTGAAAATTGTTTACAAAAAAAAAGATTGCTTCTGATTCTAAAAAAGCAATAAAAATAATAAAGTTTGTATTTTAATTATTTGTAATGAATTATTCCGACAGTAAAATTCTTTGGAGTACTCTGAAATATTTTGACAAATCCATTCCATTCCATATTTGAATCTGATTGTACTCTGGGAGTAAATATATAAAATACTGTCTATGCTATGACATCATGTCTTTACAATAAAGTTATCAATACAATTAACAGATTTTAAATTTATGCTTGTTCTAGACCAATTGAGTCATTGACACATTCAAAACATTTTTTAATACATATAGATTTTGGCATGGTTCAGATTTATTGAGATTTTACGAAAAAAATTAAAACGGAAGAATTCCAATACTATGAAAATCTTTATTTTATATATTAAAGCAAATTTTTTAAACAAAAAATGGCTACATGTTTCTTTCAGTATCCATACAATACGTAAATTGTACTTTGGTCTAAATGGAAGTCTTACGACATTATGACTAGCCTATCTCTCTCGCTTCTCAGGTCGCACCTGCTCTTAATACTAGGCTAAAAGTAATTAATATTTAATTTCAAATATACTTCTGTCCTCTTTAAATGCTGTGCTTCTCATATTAAGCGAGCACTTAATGGTAGAAATGTGGTAAAAGAATTTTTAAAAAAGAAGAAGAAAAAAGATTTGAAACAAAATCTTGGTGGTAACCGGAAACATAAAGTTATCAGCCATTTTGAACATGTGCCAAAAATCAAGATAGCTTTTGCTTCTCAAAAAGGCAACATAAATAATAAAATGTCTTTACTATGGACGTCCACGCTGAAAAGATATGTACATTTCGTGGATTTTAAGTTTATGCTTGTTCCAGATCAATCATGTCATTATCACAATTGAAACAATAATAATATGCGAGCGAAGCGAGCTCTTTATGGTAAAAAAATGTGTACCTAGGATTTTTTGACAAATTTAATCCTCTTTAATCTTCACATACTGATGGATATATTTTTTTTCTTCACATTGTAAACACGTTCTGTGTAACACACTTATATACTCTACTAATGAAGATCTTCTTAACATAAAGCACAAAGGTGATACTAAATCTCGGACCCTCTCTCGTACGTCCGACATCACTGAAACCCGGAACCCCCGTGTAATAAGTCATTTTGTTAGCTTGTTCTACTTACAGGGTTCGACATTAACTTTTTGACCAACTTGTCCATTCGGGCAAGTACCATATTGATTTTACTTGCACGAAACTGTAAACTACTAGCCCGAATTCTTAAGTGCCATATATGCATGTAGTGCAGAACTATGCAATCTACAATGACCGTTCATAGAGTAGAATAACCCCTCATATTAATTATTTACACCTTATGATGTGGGCATGAATCAATAAATCCTCTCTTCCTCTTATGTTCATATATTTTCTTAGATTCACCATCTGATTTCCTTTTCTGAGGAACCTCATTGAAGAATTTCCCGAGGGTTACTTGTGCCATATTGGCACCAAATTCTGGGACTGAGTCTCAGATATTGAGTAGACGTACCAATCAATTTGCGGGAATATGACAATTTATAAATACGGGTGATTGATGAGGATTTCTGAAATATTTTTGTTAGAAAATTTAAGAATAAATGTTCCTTATCATAGACTGACCACGACTGTATAGAATGTTTGAATTTTTATTCCAGTAAACTATCACGATTTTAATATTTTGATCGCAAAGGCAATACACATCAGGAATAATTTTCTAAAATTAGAACACCGCAAATAACTCATTGGCCGGTGAAAATAAATACGATGTTAATGCAGCGCTGCCGCCTAATTAGGCATTCGCGATTGGCTAATATAAATAACACGATCTTTATTTGAGAAAGGGGAATTCCGTAGTGAACAAAATAAAACAAAATGGCGTAAAATACACGATACATACAACACGATGTTTAGGTAAAATTCGTCGCGACTTCCAACACTGGATAATTCAATATTAATCATTTTGCTCTTCAGGAATTGAACATATCACAGAATCATTTTCACTTGACCGATCGGACAAGTTGGGTGCCGTTCTCACTTGCCTGAAGACGCATTTCATGTGCCCCGGGCAATCGGACAACCGTTAATGTGGAACCCCGACTTATATTGCTATTTTCAAATTTTATTAAATCTCTTCTGACATACTGACAAGAAAAAAAAATTCTGCGCGGAAGTTAACTTTTGAGATTTCGTAAGGAACGAGAGTTCGATTGAATGAGACTAGATTCGGCCCTAAAAAAAAGTTGTCCCGATATATCTCGGCCCAAAAAATCTCGACACTATTTTGATACACTGGATGAGCGTGAAATTGGCAGATAAATTTTCAGATTGGCAAGCATTCATGGCCGTGCCTGTTTCATATTATATGTCACTCAGTTACTACTACAGGGGTGTTAATTTTGTATTCAACAAATTTTATTTCCTCCATTCAGATATTCAGGATCAGTAGAAAATTTTTCAGGACCAGTAGATTCCTGGTCAGGGGTTTCAAAGTTTTTTCATAATAGGAGGTACTTCTTAAATTTTAGAAGGTACCTAAAAAATTAGAGACTGCAAAACATCAAGTGTTTTTGAAAGAAAAATCCCATTAACTTTCTCTTTAGAGTTCAGATTTCACCAAGACCATGCATAATGGATCCCCTCCTCCAATTTCTTTATTGAATATTTCAGTTTACAGACTTCAGCCAAGATTATTCATGGATGTCCGCCATATCTTAAAAAACCCCAAAAGGACCATAAAGAGCTACGGTTCTGCAGCTAGGCTTGACCAAGCCATTGTTATCAAGGCTTAAACTTCTCAAAATTCTTTTGTTGGCTTTGTCCTTTTCTTTTTCACAATACCTTGGCTTGTGTGTTTTCTTTACTTTATTACCTGTAATTAAACTCATCAAAGACCATTGGCACGGATCAAGACATATAAGTGTCATAATTAATGAAACATAAATTTAATTTGCAATCATCATTAATAAAATTTATAATTTTAATAAATAGATCAATACAAATATAATTAAACAAAAACAATATATATTGTTACTTTCACGACATAAGTGCAAAAAAAAATGTTCGAACAAAAACGATTCGCGGGAAGACATTTATTAACATTTGAATCACAAAAGTTAAATTATTTTGGAAAAAAAGTGGGGCCGGCGTTCTGACATTACAATGCAATTCGTATTTGAGCCATGTCCGGTCTTTTTTCAAGATTCCTAGTAATTTTCTATCCCTTATCTCCTTGTACCCCCTTTTAAAAATGCTTTTCAGCACACTTTCATTTCTGTGAACAACCGCGGTAGGTCCCCTTCAAAACATGTAAATAAATTAGCCATAGGTTTTTATTTTTTTTATATCGAAAGTTAAACAATATGGATGGAGTTAAGCAACAAGACAGTACGCCCCAAAATGATTCGACCCTGGGTTTTAAATAGATAAAAAAAATCGCACAAAATATTGTGTAGTCATATATTCATAATACATAAATGATCATACTTATATTACTGAAGATTACACTAGTTTATGTTTGAACATAATTTGTAATCGGTCATTTTTTATTTTGAAATGATGTCAGCTTTGATCCGGTCCGAATTTTACACAAGGATGAAAAGATATTGGAGCGAAAACATATCTATTTACCGCATGTGCAGACTGCTATTTACGATTCCAAGGTAAAGTTATTTTCAAAACAGGAAATATCCCGTCAACTTGGTCGTGGCTGAATGCAGTTGTTCGATTTGAATGCGAGAATTCAGCAATTGACGTGATCATTAATTTAATATGAAAAATATTCCACAAGCCAATCGTACTTGTGGTTTCGACCACCGCTAATTTTGGGGGGTTCAGTAATTTCTGCAAGTACTATACACGATCTCAGACGGGTAAAAGTACTGGGTACCGGCCCAGTTTGAAACCCCTTCCTGGTGCTCACAGGTGCTGGACCAGTGAACTTTTGGGAAAATTTTTAACCCCTGGGACCTGCTCTTAATATTTTACAAGAGTTGTCTCCCATACTATTTATACTTATCTCCCTTCAGTAATAATACAGAAAGCGTGTTTATGTCAAATCATACACTTGATTCTATTCGTTGTGAGGTACATGAAGACTGTGTTTCATTTAAAAATAATCTTCCATATGTCTATAATGACAAATCAATCAATGAACGATTAAATGAACGAAAATAGAATGAACAACAAAGTCAAAGACAAGGGAGATAAGTCTAAAGAAATTTGCCGACAACAGACGTTCGTGTAGAGCGTACCACTGTTTGTTGATGTATTTTCAACTGAAGTATTCTCCGATAATTGGATCGTATCACTATTGTGGCCAATGTGATCCTCTTGGTGGAGTTTTAGTCGTTTTACTGGTGGTTCTTCTAAAACTTCACCCTCCATTTTTGTCGTCTAATTTCTGCGCATTTCTATTGCGCTCTTCCGGGTCTTTACTTAAAATAGATTTTCATCATATAAACATCTATATCTATGGTTTGGAATATAGTACAATAAAATAACCTACCATGCAGTCTTACTAAATGTTTTAGCTACATCTTGAACTAATTTTTTTAAAATAAAAAAGATTTTATTTACTATCTTAACTCGTAACTGGAAAAAGTTGGGTATCATAAAAAATTACCTCTTTTGACTGCCTAGAAAATATTTCAACCACATTTTTTTTTATAATTTATACATATTTCTGACAAATAAAACATATATCAATGTTTATGTTAGAGTTTAAGGTTTTAGAATATATAAAAGTTTTAAAATTTTGATCACTGTGTATACAAAATATCGTGACTGGAAAAATCTTTGACTCGAAATCATTAAATCAAAATGGCGACATAAAGTTTGATGTTTCACATTTCAAAGGTTTGAAAAGAATAACAAATAATATTTCTGTCAAATATTGTTAATTGTAATGTTTAATTTGAAGCATAAATTAAAAAAAAAAGTTTGGTTTTAAATTTTGACAATGTTTAACGGGCAATACCTTGACTGGGAAAATCGGTGTTGTTAATTTATTTTACTAGGAAACGGAGTTTTGACTATCTCCTTGTGTAAGCAATGCCAATATTGACACACTATATTAATATTATATTAATACGAGTGGAATCGAGGATGTCTGCCAGTATACTGTAATGTCGAAATGTTAAAAATTCATTTTAAGTATACCATAAATCTATGGATAATCAGTATACTGCCCAGCTCTTGCGACGTGGACGCCTCCTCGTTAAGAGCCATAAGTTTGAAAATAAAAGCCAAAATTTTAATATTTTATACATTTATCAACCAAATATTTATTTATTAATTATCAAAAAATATTTATATTTAAAAAAAAATGTTTTATTTCTTCATCAACTTATGAATTTCAGCCAACAAGCAGAAAAAAGAGATGTGTTTAAATGAAAACATAAAAGTGAAAAATTAAAATGAAATGCTTGAGTTGGATTATTATCAATTAGATTAATTCTGAAATGAGAAAACAATGTCTAATTTAATTTTGCAAATATATCTTTACTTTATTATCCATTTATTTATTTTGTATTTATTTTTTTATCATTTTTCCCTTCAAAATTTAATTCCTAATCTATTAAAATTTGCAGTCTGATTAAAATCATACCCCAGATTTAATTTTCCCCGACGATATGAAAATTAAGTCTGGGGTATGATTTTAATCAGACGGTTAAAATTTGCTATGAATCAAAATATTAAATCTAAAAAATCTATTTTATATTTCAAAAGGATTTTTAACAATTAAAATTATTCATTATTTTTTTTTTATATGATTAGCTTATTGATAACATGATTTTTTTTTTTTTAAATATTCTATGAAAAGTATTGAAATTTAAATAAAAAATGTAAAAACATGTTTTAAATACGAAAAAAGGGATTCTGACTTTTTTCAAAGATAAATTAAGAAATAGACGTGCAAAAGAATAAAACCATAATTTAAAAATTAATGATGTCAGGTCAGTATTACCAGAGGGTCATATTTTATTACCAATTCCCTGTTATTGTTAATAATCAGTTGTCAACTAAGAGCAATTGAATGAATTTCGGGTTTATTATGAACAAATTTTGAAGAACTTTCTAATTTAGGAAATGGTCTGAAGTGGCCTTGTTCTAAACAGAAAATTAAATGTTCCCTTAAATATTTAGTATTAAATTGTAAATTTAAGTTTCCAGTATATTCATTTGCACAAAATTCAACCATATTTGCAATTGCAAAAAGACCACAATTTATACTATTATCTTGTCGTTGAATATCATTGATGCTAATGTTTTTTTCTTTTTTGACCGTAAATTTGTGCTAATTGCATTTCAAGAGATGTGCTTAATTTCAAAGAAAGGCTGTCTAAAAGATAAATATTTGTTTTGTCGAGTTGAATTGATGTCACCCAATGCTGACTAGGTCCAGTATGATGAATTTGAACAGAGGGATCTGACTGGGTCTGGAAATAATTATTACTTATCCATTTGTCATTTAGTTTTATTGGAGCCATAGTATCATGAAAACCATTAATATATGGAAATTGTTTTTTCAAGATACTTTGAGCAAAACAAATTTTATCTGAACACAATTCTTTATTATCCATTGTGATTTTCTTGTGGGATTGATTTAGAGTACCTACCCAAGGAAGGGGCTGAGGTATTTTTTTCGGATGGTATTATATTTTCAGAAGGAATGCTTATTTTTCTTGTTTTTACAGGGAGAGGATGAATGTCAGTCTCCTGTCGTTTTAAGGATGAACATACATTAATGGAATCTTCTTCAGTAATAGGCGACAATCTAATTTTTTTTTAGATTTTGGAGTGACAAATGAAGATTTACTGGGAGTCTTAAACGGAGTTTTAGTTTTTGAGGACGGAGTCGGTGGCTGAGAATTCACCTTTGTAGGCGTTTGATTAACAAAAATGGAATCGGGAGCAGACTCAATCTCAGTTTCAATGTTATTAGGTCTCGGTTGTTTCCTACCTGATTTGTTTTCAATTTTTTTCTTGCTTTTAGTCGACAAGACACGCAGATTAACCACACGTTTTTTCTCTCTACTGATTGAAGTCCTATTCTCATTTTTGCAGCCAAAATATGATGACAAGTAGTTGTGGAGGGACACTGACAAGTAGTTGTGGAGGGACACTGACAAGTTTCTTTTGGAAAGATTGTAGCACAATACTTGTTACTCCTACCTTGAACTACAAACGCACCTTGGGATGGAACTAAAGAGATGAAGTTATTTCAACGATATCATTTTCATGATTACTATTGCCATGTGGAATAGGTTTATAAATATTCTCATCATCTAAATAATGTATTAAAACCAGAGATGGATTTGAAGGGGTCCAATAACCTACCCTTTTAAATCCAGTCGATGTCAAAGGCCTCCTTCTGCCACTTTTTGTAACATACCCAGGCAATCTAATTTTGTAGTACTCCTTCACAAACTCGGTAGTTTCAGTCACTATTTTGGAATACATACCATCTTTTACCCACAGATATTGATCACATTTCCAATCATCTATGTTTGAGGAGGAAAAAACAAACATATTGTGACCCTTTGGTTTAACAGGAGGTAACTGTGACAAACGAGAATGATCAGGGTTTAAAAGTATTTCGAGCACTGTTTCCCTTGACAAATATAATTGTTAATCCCTTAGATGTTTATTTCATCATTTCATTAGTATATTGATTGATTTAAACCCTTTAATTGATTGCATTAAGCAAAACAAACAATCTGATTTTATTATCAAAAGAAAAATAATAGATTGATAAATTATCAAATAAAACCATTTTAAGAATAAAAATTAATAAATATTCAAAATAACAAAAAAGTACAACAAAAATATCTCGGATTTTAAAGTTCTTATTTTCCCAGACAAAGCTTTTTTTTTTAGATTCCACCAGCCAAACTATTTTTCAGAATTTTCATGTTCAAATTTAATGCATGATGATAGAAAACTATGACAGCATTGTAAATTTAATAATGTTAAAGCATTTTTAATTTGAAGAATCCAATATTAATTCGCCATCTTGTATGAAAATTAAGTTTCAACCGAACGATTTATTTTATTCACAATATTTCGTGTATAGGGTGCAGGATTTTTTTTAAAAGTTTTATAAATTCAGAAACCTGTTGTTCTGATGTAACTTTTGACTTTTTTCATTGCCAAGAATTTATAATGAATGACATATTACATACAGTTGTTGATTATAAGATCTTCCAAGATGTCAAACGATCTACGTAGAACACTTAAAAATAACAATTAAAAATAACAACACCGATTCTTCCTCTCTTCATGACAAATATGTTGTCGTTCCTGCTTCCAACAATATCGTGTTTGTATGTAAATCATATTACTTCGAATGCCTAATCAAGGAATTAGGCATAAATAGGATTTACCCTATTTATATTGGATACCTAATCTCCATAAGACACCATACAAAGAAAGGTACATAGCGGGATCATCAACTTGTTCGACGAAAGAATTGTCTATTCACCTGACAAGGATTCTGTCTGCAGTAAAAGAGGGACAACAGAAATATTGTGAAACTGTTTACTCGCGTAGTGGCATAAATCACATGTGGATTTTGAAAAACTCTAAAGATCTTTTGGATAACCAGAAATCAAGATCTTTCTCTCAGGTATCCTCCATCAAAACTTTTGATTTTTCAACTCTCTATACCCCCCTACCGCATGACAAATTAAAAACCCGCTTAAAAGAAACAATTCATAAAGCTTTTAGTCATAGAAACTATGGCTCAAAATGTGTTGTGTTAGGCTACAATTCCACATATTTTTCAAACAAAATTCAAAAAGGTAAAACATGCTACTTCGAGGAACAAGTGATCAGTATGCTGGGGTTCCTCATCGATAACATATCTGTCTCCTTTGGAGGGACACTGTTTCAGCAGGTCGTCGGCATACCAATGGGTACGAATTGTTCCCCTCTTCTAGCCGATTTATTTTTATACTCATATGAGTCGGAGTTTCTTTAATAACTTGTAAAAGATAAGAAGATTCATGAGGCTAGAGCCTTTAATTTCACATACAGGTATATTGATGACGTTTTATCTATCAATAATTCTAGATTTGCAGAATTTCTTCCATTGATATATCCTCCAGAGCTGGAAGTTAAAGAGACCACCGATACAGCTTCGTCCGCATCATTTTTGGACTTATACCTCGAATTTGATGACAGTGGTCAACTCAGTACTAAAATTTATGATAAGCGGGACGACTTCAATTTTAAAATCATAAATTTTCCAAACATGTGCAGCAATATACCAGCTTCTCCTGCATATGGTGTTTACATCTCGCAATTGATTCGCTATGCAAGGGCCAGTAGCAATTATTCTGATTTCCTGAAACGTCATCTTCATCTGAGAAACAGGCTACTGGACCAGGGCTATAACAAGATTCGCCTTATTCGATCTCTTAAAAAGTTTATATTCCGATACCAATATCTTGTCGAAATATATTCCGTCTCTGCAGAAAAAATTATAAGCGATGCATTTTCACATAGTGAAAATGTATAAAGATATTTTTTTTGTCAATGTGTGACGTAAAAATATTTTTGACATTTACGTCACCGAATATGGTACTGCTTTGACAACTATTTTACCTATTTTGTTCCTGTATTTAAATACTGTTACAGTGACAGCCGGAACCTTTGAACCGTAATGAGAGCGGGAGGTTTGGCGCCTTAAAATCTGATTCAACCCACCATTTCTTTAGAAATGCCTGTACCAAGTCAGGGTCATTACGGTTTTCACAGTTTTCCGGTTGTTGACTGATTTTGTCTGTTTATATAATTATGAGTTTTGACTTTCCCTTTGAAAGTTTGTTCGGAGTTCGGTAATTTTGTTATTACCCTTATTTATTGCCCGTTAAACATTGTCAAAATTTGGAAACCAACTTTTTTTTAAAACTTTATGCTTCAAATTAAACATTACAATCAACAATATTTGACAGAAATATTATTTTGTATTCTTTTCAAGCCTTTGAAATGTGAAACATCAAACTTTATGTCGCCATTTTGATTTAATAATTTAGAGACAAAGATTTTTCCAGTCACGATATTTTGTATACACAGTGATCAAAATTTAAAAACTTTTATATATTCTAAAACCTTAAACTCTAACTTAAACATTGATATATGTTTTATTTGCCAGAAATATGCATGAAATATAAAAAATGTGATTGAAGTATTTTCCAGGCAGTCAAAAGAGGTACTTTTTTATGATACCCAACTTTTTCCAGTTACAAGTTAAGATAGTAAATAAAATTATTGTTTTACAAAAATTAATTCAAAATGTAGCTAAAACATTTAGAAAGACTGCATGGTAGGTTATTTTATTGTACTGTATTCCAAACCATAGATATAGGTGTTTATATGATGAAAATCTATTTCCAGTTAATTGATTTCCAGGTAATGTACCGCGCCCTTAAAAGTGCAAGTAGCAATATTCAATATCTCCTTTCCCGGAAAAACTACACAGTCTGAACGGGGAAATTATCACTATACAGCTGCCAATTCTTCATTCAGAATTCATCTCACATCTGATGGATGACATCTTCAACTTTCAGCTGGATGAAGAAGAAAATTTCTATAAAACTATCGGCTGTTCTGAAAATTCCAACGTAATAATATTAATTATGTTATATTTTTTAATAACAAATAAAATTAAATATGATAAAATACAAGTGCCTGTGAGGAACTAGCTAGGTTCACCACAGGGGCTTGTTACGATCCCCCTCCCCCCCCCCCCCCCCCCTAGTACTTCAAAGTACTAGTCCCCTAGTACTTTAAAGTACTAGGAAAAACAAAAAATCGTTACAAGCCCCTGTGGGTTCACCTGCATTTGTTGGTCACAATACTGGACACTTTCGAAACGGCGCAACAGTTGCACTCGCAAAAGCTATTTCTTCTTTCATTCATTCTGCAAGGCAGGAATAGATTTGAGAGCCAAATCTCAACAAGATTTAAAGATATTGCCAACGGTATTTATTTGGATTTTTACATTTTTATTGGAAACCGAAATGAAATTAAAGATGAAAGTGACACACACAAACTAAAAGAAGACCTTGACGCAGCAGCAAAATGGGAAAATGACTGGCTTATGCAATTCCATCCTGACAAATGCTCAGTCATGCACATAACAACTAAAAAGAACCCTATACATCACAAATACGTACTCCATCAACATACTCTCCAAACTGAATCTTCAACAAAATACCTAGGTGTCACAATCCAATCAGATCTTAAATGGAATAAACACATAGACAACATCAGTTCAACAGCAAGCAAACATCTTAACTTTATTAAACGTAATCTAAAAGTAAATTCAAAGTCAGTGAAAGAGAAAGCATATACATCTTTGATATGACCAAAATTAGAATACAGTAGCTGTATCTGGGACCCTCATACCAAATCTAACATCAGTAAACTCGAAATGGATTAACGCAGAGCAGCCAGATACACCTGCAATAGATTCCATAACACCAGCTCTGTCATGAACATGCTTACAGAACTCAAATGGCCACAATTACGACTGAGAAGAACAAGAACACGCCTCATATTCTTCTACAAAATTATACATCATCTAGTTGCTATATATCCAACCAACCTACTAGTACCATCTGACAGTAGAACACGACAATACACACACACAGCCACTCATATAGACATATCCATACAATACTCCTTCTATCCGAACACCATTGTACAGTGGCAGCTGCTGCTGTACAATGTCCCACACTTGACAGTTTCAAAGAACAGATACCACTATCTGTTTTCCAACAACACATCTAATTATCAGTCAACTGTACATAGTTTTAACCACACTGCACCACTGTATATAGTTATCACATTTATTTGAACGTTGTCATAAATATTGTTTTTTACCCCACGCATGCACGGCACATAATCGTCAATAAGATGACAGCGTGCAGAAATTGAAAGAAGAAGAAATGTTTTTTTCTAAGAAAGCATCAACAAAACATGATTTTATTGTTTAGGTTTTGGGTGTTTGATGCCACTTTCAACAATATTTCAGTTATATCGTGGTGGTCAGTTTAATTGGTGGAGGAAGCCGAAGTACCTGGAGAAAACCACTGACTAACTTGATCACATAAAGTTGTACATATCAAGTACACCTTGCCTGATCAGGATTCAAATCCACATTAGTGCTGATAGACACTGGTTCTTAGGTAGTTGTAAATCCAACTACCATATGATCACGACCACGACAGCCCTCATGATTTTGATCTGCAAGCATATAGTAATATTTACATTTAAAATTTTTTACCTTGCCCATGAATACACCTAAAATATATCCTACTTCACATTTTCTTGTGATGTGTCATACCCAACCTTTGGAGTACCCTCACTACCCTGTGTGGAAGAGTTCAGATTATAATTCTTTGTTACATGTTTTTCGTTAACATAGATAAAACCTCAGTGGCAATCAATAGAAATAAAAAAAAAATAGAGACGTTGATAGTGAACATAGTTAAACTAAATCACCTGTACATTAATTTAGAAAAAAATGAAAATGTGTCTTATCACCAAGATTTATAATGGTATACTGTATAACAAACAAAGAAGAAGAACGAACTGGTCATCAAATGGATGTTTTTTCGCAAATTCCTGCAAAAAATAAGCATTTACATGGACATGTATTACAATTCTCCTGCCAGAAATTAAACAACAACGGTATCAAAGAGAATAACTCTCCTTTGTCTTTTGATGTCCTTTTTAGAGAAGGTCCAAAAGATGGAGATGTTAAACAAAATAAATTTATGAAAAAAGAGAACAATTTAGTTATATATATTCATTCAAAATCAATAGTGGAGAATAGTAAACATGGACCATTTACTTTAGGATGTTGAATTTTCAATACAAAGGGATAGGAAATGAGCATGTAAAAACAATAAGAACCATAATTTGGAAAATGTGTTCATGTGACATAGAGTATACTTGACTTATGAAAATACCATTGTTTTTTATTTATTTGATTTTTATTGCACTGGTAAATATTTGACAAAGATTCCTAATTTTTTTATTTCTTTTTTGTTCTGCAAATATTACACCTTGAAATCATTGATCATTGACATCTAAACGTAGATGTATATGATTTCTCCCATTTATGTATGAATTGAATGACAAAATATATACAAGCTAATAAAATAAGATTAATTGCCTTTGACAGTGGGGGACTGTCGTGGTCGTGATCGTATGGTAGTTGGATTTATAACTACCTATGCAATCAGTGCCTATCACCACTGACATTGTGAGTTCGAACCATGCTCGGGCGAGGTGTACTCGATACAACATTATGTGATAAAGTTCCGGTTTCCTCCACCAATAAAACTGATATAATTGAAACATTGTTGAAAGTGGTGTTAAACACCATAACCATAACCCCTAATCCTAATCCTTTGACAATGTTAGATCACATATATTTTATTTGTTTTAATGTCTCATTCATTATCTTTCTAGACAGAGCAGATAATAGCAGAATACAAGGCAAGAGTACTGAGTTGTCACCCAGATAAAAATCCTGGAGATCAAGTTGCTGGTAAGAAATACAGCTGTTTAGAAAACTCAAAAAATGTAAAATGGTTTGAACATGAGGGGAATATTAAGAAACAAACTTTATGCAAGTTTATTTAAATAAATAATGGAAGTTTAATATGGGCAAGGGTTAGGGTTATGGCGTTTAAAACCACTTTCAAGCTACTGCTAAGCTAAAAAAAAACCACATCATTTAATTAGGGTTACAAAAGAAATGTATGATTGGTTTTGTTAAGTTATGGTGTTCAATAATATTTAAGTTATATCTTGGCGGTCAACTTTATTGATGGAGGAAACCAGAGTACCTGGAGAAAACCACCAACCTGCCACAAGTCATTGGCAAATTTTATCACATAATGTTGTATCGAGTACACCTCACCTGAACAGGATTCAAAAGCGCAACATTAGTGGTGATAGGCACTGATTGCATAGGTAGTTATAAATCCAACTACCATACGATCACGACCTGGATGGCCCCCAAATTTAATATGATTAAATATGAATATGATATAACACTGGCATGTAAATGACATTGTTTTTAAGATATTTGGTAAAATGTTAACATAGATATAATTTGTCATTTAGATACATGTTTTGTTATTATTGTTACAGAAAAAAAGTTCCAACAGTTACAGGAAGCAAAAGATATTTTGTGTGATGAAGAAAAAAGAAAAAGATATGATCAGTGGAGAAACTCTGGAATTTCTATGTCTTTTAAACAATGGTGTTCTTTGGGAGACTCTGTTCACACAGTAATTAACTTATTTATTAACAAGTAGTATTTTATCATATATGTTACACTAGATCACTGATTCTTGGGAACAAAGAGAACCACCTGGTGGCGTAATGGTTATTTTTCTAACCTCGAGTGTGATATAAAATGGGTTTGATCCCCATTGGGCTAGTGGAGTCAAACCAAAAACTTTTAAATTGGTATTTGCTGTGTCTTGGCTAAGAACACATCATTAAGGAGTATGAAGAAAGACTTGGAGTTTGGGATAATGTTTCAGTGTAGTGACTGTCTACATGTGGACTGTCGTTTCAGTGAACTAGCTTTGTAAATATCCAACCTGATGTGTTGGTCTCATACAAACCAGTCATCCTCATCCTCATCCTCATCGACTCATTAAAAAGTCACTGTTTCTTGCCATGGATGGAAATTGTTCACTTTGTGTTCAACAACACTCGCACTAACTCAGGAACAAGATACACACCTGCCTTTTTTGCAAACTATGAAAAAATTATAGTATTCTTTAGCTTTTATTTTCAGTTTATTCATATGCTAATCTTATATATGATCATCACAGAGTGTCTCTTTCTGTATCAGTCATTTAATAAAAGGCTCTGTTAGACTTATATGTAACAGATCCATGTAGATATTTTTTACACAGGTATTTTTTTTATCGTTGTGTATTATCAAATTGCTACGTCGAGCTATAATGACTGTAAACTTTGGTTCTGGTAGAATATCAATGGATATTTCTCCTCAATATCAAATACCAGAAGTTTAGTAAAATAGCCCAAAAAGTCTAACAAATTTTCCACCTATTATTACATGTATTGTCAAGTGTTGGACAATTTGAAAGTTACCATTCTGACATACTGTCTATCAGACAGATGTCTTTGAACCCCCAAGTATATCTGATATGACAGATTTCATTGTATAGCTTGTTTAAAAGAGGATGGACCTATTTATAATTAGCCTTCATGGTGCTTCACTTTATATTTATAATACACGTACTGATCAATTATCTAAAGAATCAAATCTAGCTTTTAATTTCATTAGTGAAAAATAAACGATATTGTTCTAAGCAAATGCCACTGATTAATAAATTATGAAAAGAAAGTTGGTCACCAATGTCAACAAAGCAAACAATCACCTCTCATCTGAACTTACTGAACATAAAAAACACCACAGCATATGTTGTTTAATGTTTTTTTTTTTTTTTTTTTTTTTATTTGAACTTGTAATCTGCCGATGTACTAAAATGTTTTCTTTGTTGTTTTCAGTCTATGCACTGGGGTTCTGTGAAAACAAAACCAATGATTGAACAAGATAATCAACATTCCTCAACACAGACTTCCTACATAAAAAAATCAGGTAAGTAACATTGTTTGTGTATTAAATCAGGAAATAAGAAAGGGGAGGTAATTTTTTTATTTATTTTTTACTTGCAAAAGGGAGATAATTTACTATTGTATTTCATTGCTTTATTGTATTAAAAAGTACTAATAACTGTTTTAGCACTATGGTGCCTTCAGACAATAGCTAATTTGTGGGAGCTTTTGGGGTAGAGTTTTTTTTTTAAAAGGGCATTTGATTAATGAGATAGAACAAATGCATTTTGGTTTATTTTGAAGTATTTTAGGGCTTTTTTGGTTCATTACTATTAGCATCCAAGTAAAAAGATTTATGGGTTCATGTCGGATGACTTTTTTCAAGTTAACCTCACTGATGTAGATGTAGCCCACCTAGGTTTTCAATAGCCCTGTTCTAAGCATTAAGTGTCAAACCCTACACTTTCCATGGGTATTTAAGACAAAGGACAGGGGGGGTTTATAGTATTTAACACCAATTTCAACAATATTTCAGTTATATCATGGCGGCCAGTTTTTATTGGTGGAGGAAACCTGAGTACCCGGAGAAAACCACCGCCCTGTCGCAAGTCACTGACAAACTTTATCACATAATGTTGTATCGAATACACCAAAGGGACAAGGGTAATTGGTAACAAATAAAAAATGTTTTAAAATATTACACTGCAGTACGTTTGCATAAGAAAATAAGGATTGTCTCCCCTTGAGCTTAGAATAATATATTTTCTAGATAATGAGTGATAAAGAAGTATTGCTCCAAAATACAAATACAGAGAATCCGATATAAACACAAATATTTAGATTCCTAAGTTTGTATTTTGTACAGTTTCAATTTATTTTCAGATTTTGACCATGTTAAAATTAACAGCTGTCCAGGCTGGCAAAGAGATGAACCGTCAGAAATGCTGAAGAAATTCAGGAACTATGAAATATGACTAGTTTTGACTTTTTTTTCATTGAGAAAGTTCAAGAACTTGTACTGAACATTATGTTTTGAAACAATTTAAGATTTAGAGTTATGTTCTTATTCAATATTTCCACTGAACAAAAAGCATTTATAAAGAAAACTCAAAAGCCTGTATTTGGTATATCAGTTTGTCATGACAGCACAATAAGCTATTTTATTTTAATAACAATGAAATTGTCCAAAAACACTGCCTGTCATCGACCGCTGCACAATACAAAAGAAACAATATATCGTTGAAAATATATATATAAGCATCAATCTTCATGATTGTATTGAATATTTTTTAAAACAATAGATATTAAAAATGTTTAGTAAACAATAAATAACTGTAGGTGGGTGGGTGGGTATCGAGTACTGTGCTGTAAGAATGGCGAAGCTCGAATGACAAAATTGAAACCTTCAATTTACCGCATAACTTTTAACATGAAATTATCGTGCAAATTGTTACTTTAACAGGTGACAATATCAACCAATACGGTTGTTTCGAATCATTTCCATTCCGTCAAACTTTTGTTATTTTCGTCCGCCAGATCACGTGATTTCGATGGACTAATCGGTATTGAACTTCCGGTGTCAATGTACACAACAAAAACTCCAATCGATTTGTGCCGTTTTAACGTTCGATCCTCAACTTAAAAAAATCTTAACATTTTCTGTAAAAGACAGATATCAATTTAATTATTTTATTTGTATCAAAGACTTCAATGCAGAGACAATTACTTCTTTAAAATTAAATTAGTTTTCTTTCTTTATTTGTGGCTGTCAGCATCATGAAAGGAAAACGATCTGCCATTATGTATATATTTCTGATATCAGACAGATAGTGAGGTACCGAACACCAGTATTTATTCAGCCGTTTCCTTGGCGTCTCCATATTACAATTACTTATAATCTACCGCATCTCCGACTATGATATGCTGACGTTGTCACAGCAATAGCGTAAACACCGGAAGTCGCCTGACGATTAGTTCAGATGTCAAGACACAAAAAAGACGGAACGTGGTCGGAATTGACATGATTCGAAACAACCGTATTAGATAATGTGTAAACAAAATGTAGACATATGAACATGTGTGCATAGTAAAACATAATAAACAAATACACGTGTTCCAGAGTAACTTTATAAATACATGAATACTGTATGGCTCCAGAGTAACCTTTATAAATACATGAATACTGTATGGCTCCAGAGTCACTTTATAAATACATGAATACTGTATGACCCCAGGGTCACTTTATAAATACATGAATACTGTATGGCTCCAGAGTAACTTTATAGATACATGAATACTGTATGGCTCCAGAGTAACTTTATAAATACATGAATACTGTATGGCTCAAGAGTAACTTTATAAATACATGAATACTGTATGGCTCCAGAGTAACCTTTATAAATACATGAATACTGTATGGCTCCAGAGTAACTTTATAAATACATGAATACTGTATGGCTCCAGAGTAACCTTTATAAATACATGAATACTGTATGCTGTTAACACATTGTTGAAACAGGAATATTGTTGTAAATAAGAAGTATTTTTTTTTATTACAATCAATATGTTGAGAAGTTCATAGCTTTTGGTTTGG
The DNA here is from genome assembly GCA_963383655.1 of Bathymodiolus septemdierum. NCBI lineage: Eukaryota > Metazoa > Mollusca > Bivalvia > Mytilida > Modiolidae > Bathymodiolus > Bathymodiolus septemdierum. The sequence goes on from OY726522.1 coordinate 42,944,000, forward strand.
ACCAAAATATAATAATTTGCTATTAAATATCAATTGTATAAACAGTAGAATTCATCAAGTAAATGAGATGAGGTGTACTTGATACCGTTTTCTGTTATAAACTTAATCTGCTACTTGAGGCAAGTCAGTGGTTTATGCCTGATGTTCTGGTTTTCTCAACCAAGCAGTAAAACTGACCACCATTATATAGCTGAATATTGTTGAAAGTGGCGTTAAACACCACAATCCCCCTATTTTATATGTTCAGCCCTTTAAAAAGAAGGTTACTCTTGAAAAATGGTTTATGCTTCTTTATTTTAAATTACCATTATGTGATAAAGTTTGTCAGTGACTTACGACAGGTCAGTGGTTTTCTGTGGGTACTCCGGTTTCCTCCACCAATCAAACTGACGTCATGATATAATGGAAATATTGTTGAAAGTGGCATTAAATGTCATAACACTAACCCTATAAATGATCTGATGTTACATTTGTATTGTTGATTGTTTTTCTATTTAGACTTCTCTATGTACACATTGTTACTATTTTCTGTTGTTTTATTTGCATATTACACTTTACCTCTACAGCTTAAGATTATTGATTTTCCATTTTATTTTAATGGTAGACATCATTTTGCAATGGCAGTCATTTTTGATGCAATTTAGATTTCCGAAACATGGATAGAATGACTGAACAGGGTAGCAGTTTCTGTTTGTTGGCAGGGTTGTACAAAGTGTAGTTATTAATAATAATGTGGTGAAATGTCAAATAAATAATAATGTGGTGAAATGTCAAATAAATAATAATGTGGTGAAATGTCAGTAAGTGAAGTACAAGAACTTTTTATATTTTTCTTATCTCATGCTGAGTTCACTGTGAAATACAGGTAAATTCATTCTTGGTAGCTAGTATGAGAATATGAATAGGGTTCAGGTATTAGTAGTTTGTTTCAGTGTTCTCATTGAGTATCTGTAAGAGTTATCACCCCTGTTCTATATTGTATTTTGTTTTGTTTTGACAGAACTCGTCCTAGATTTCCAATTATGCAAAGTTCCATCTTATTGGGCAGTAAGAATATGAAGTGTGCATATACATATTTTTTTCCTTGATTTTAGTAAGATATTTCCACACAGAGTTAAAGCCCTTCTCCCATATGTGAAATTTATCATTTCTACATAAGCCAAATTCACATTTAGAGTTCTCATCAGATTGAACTGATTGAAAAAATATACTGTTTAGATGTCCATATTGTTTCATCTTTATAGTCTAATAGTTTATCAAAGAGTTACTGCCCCTTTTCCTTATTTTAGGTTAAGACATATGGTATTTTTTCATTTCAGCTTACCAGGTAGTTCCTCCTGTAATTTTCATCAGATTGAACCTGTTAGCAAGAATGTGAAGTTGTTTCAACATTGCAATTATTTTTTTTCAAGAGATATTGCCATTTTTCCTTATTTTTTTGTTGTTGCTAAAATTACTTGAAACGTTGAGTTCATCTTATTCTTATATTTTATTTATCATATTACTATCAAACATGGAAGGTACTAAGAATATTACCGTAACTGGTTATGTGTTAATACTTCTGTAACATTCCAGTCAGATATTCTTCTGATAGTTGTTGCCCCTTTCCAATATTTGCATTTCTTCATTATAACTTTTCTTTCATTTTCTAAAGATAGATGTTAATTTCGTTGTTTTTTTGTTGGAATTAAAAGTGGCTTTTTTACTAATACATTTACATACATTAAGTATATATTTTATGAACAATTGTTTATGCTTTATAATCATCTGAATATGTTCCAAAGATAATTTCTCTTCAAATGGTTGGTTTGCCAAATAGGAATTGAAGACTGTTATTATATTGAAGTAACATGTATGGCCGTTTTCAAGATGTTTGTGATGATGTAATGATTTATTTATAAAGTATATCATGTCAAGTTTTGTAAATAAATTGAAAAATAAAATGCTTCTTTTTCTGTCTCGTCTGCAACGATAGTCGCTGAAGGCAAGCATATGTATTGCCTTTTTGGTTGGGGTGGCTATGACAGTGTTAACAGTGTCAAGTTTTTAGGTGATTAGGTCAGTTTCTCCATTTTTTACAATGCAACCTAGGCTCACCAGTCATATTAACCATGGTGTGTACATGGCAGCCAGGCACGAGTCACCTGACCTTGACCTCATTTTCCCAGTCTACTGACATTGTTATATTTATATAAAGTTTTCGTGATTAGGTCAGTTTCTCTATTACCATGCAACCTAGGCTCACTATATTTGGTTGACACATTGATGATGGAGGGTGCATGTGCATGTTTCACACTGTCGCACAAGATATCAAATTCAAAGACAAAATAAAGCAGTTTTCAGTGAAGAAGATTTTCATTTTTTTGCTGGAGTGAATGATTGCTGTTTAACACTGAGTTTTTCAGCTATAACTTGGCGTGATCAAGTTACTTTTTGATGTGGCTCCTTGTACTAGACAAACAATGCAGAGTTGAAATGTTGGTCCAAATGTGGACACGTCTCTCCACTCTGACAAAATATCCTAATTCCGAACCAACCAGTCTTTGCACTTACTCTTCAATGCTGCAGGCTTAGAATAGAAGCAGCAAATACCAATATTACAGTCTGATTTGACACAAAGTTCAAACCCAAGATCTACCACACTTGAGACAAGCATGCAAACCATTATGAAACCAAAGTGGTTCTTTGTTGGAAATTCTTAACTTGTGAGTGAGTGATTGTTGTTTAATGCCATCTCAGCAATTTTTCAGCTATATCAAGAGGAGAACAAGTTAATTGTCAATGAGATAATGATGATCTTTGTACTAGACCAACACACTTAGTTGGATTTTTGTAGTGTTAGTTCATTGAAACAACAATCCGCAGATAGACATGTCGCTCCACTCGGACACATTATCCTGATTCTGAGCAAACCAGTCTTTGTTCTTTCTCCTAATGCTGCATGTTGAGCAGAGAAGCAACAAATAATAATTTCATAGTCTTTGGTTTGACACGATCGGGGCTTGAACCCACGATGTACCACACTCGGGGCTAGCAAGCTAACCATTACACCACTGTGGTGACAACTTTTGACAACATAAAATACCTTATTATACTACAGTAGTGCCCCTGTTATAAAGCCCCCCTTCTGCCATGAAGTAGTGGACTCTCTTGAGGGGAGCAATTTAGTAGCATCTGAAATCTTACCTGATAAGAGGGAAGACCTTTGGTGGGAGTGGCCTCATATGATGGGGACTACTGTGCATCAAATTTGATCTTTCATAGCATAAAAAAAGAAAACAGTATTGGTGCTTTAATTTTTTTTACTCAGTCTAAATTAGTTCATAACAATTGCCGTGCATCAATTTAATAGAACATATTTTATACAAAATCAAATCTGGGTAAAAAAATAAATGATATTCTCAGGCTAATGTCTAAAATTTAAATTGTCTAACAATTATAAGCATGTAACTTAATGGGATTTACTTCTTACAAAATAAAAAAAATATAACACTCGCAAACATTCCTTGCATAAACATTCAAACACTTTATGAAATTATTTGGGTCACCATGTAATATAATGGAACATCTTGACCCATTTTTGTATCTGGCTGTTCTCTAGGATCAAACAAGAACATGATTTGTAATATAGGCCTTATTATATGGTACATTAATAAAATCTACTGAATCAGAAACATGATTTGTTTTTTTGGACTTGTTATAATCTCCATTGATAAAATCTACCTAATCAGAAACATGATTGTTTTTTTTGCCTTATTATAGGGTCCATTAATAAAATCTACTGAATCAGAAACATAATTTTGTTTTTTGGCCTTGTTATCAAGCCACCATTGATAAAATCTACTGAATCAGAAACATAATTTTGTTTTTTGGCCTTGTTATCAAGTCACCATTGATAAAATCTACTGAATCAGAAACATGATTTTGATTTTTTGGCCTTGTAATAGAATCTCCATTAGTAAAATCTACCGAAGCAGCAACACATTTTTTTTTATTTTGGCCTTTTAATAGAATCTCCATTAATAAAATCTACTGAATCAGAAACATGATTGTGTTTTTTTTTTAGCCTTGTAATAGAATCTCCATGAGTAAAATTTACCAAAAGCAGCAACATGATTTGTTTTTTTGGTCTTATTATAAGGTCCATTAATAAAATCTACTGAATCAGAAACATGATTTAGTTTTTTTGTCCTTTTAATAGAATCTCCATTAATAAAACTTAATGAATCAGAAACGTGATTTTTTTAAATTTTGTCCTTGTAATACAGTCTCCATATGTAAGATAAATCCAACTACCATAAGCCCCTGTTTAGTCTGAATTAGCTACATGGCTTCAAAAGGGGAAAAAAAGTCGGTCAAAACAGGATTGACTTGCATAATTATTTTGATGTAAATTGTAACGAGGCCTCAGTTTTGTGTGGAACAGACCAAGGTCATTAACAAATACTAGCATTCATTCAAAACTTCAGACACATTTTAAGAATCTAACATTCAAGACATACATCAAACTATTCCTGAAATTATTTAAGGTTCTCCCTTTTCTTCATTCCAATGTTAAACATACATTCCCAGTGAGCAATATCAAGGTGAGAACAAGTTCATTTCAATGAGATGATGATGACTGCTGAGTTGGATCTTTACAGTGCTGGCTGACAGAAACAAGAGTCCGTGAGTAGACATGTCGCTCTCCTCTGACACATTATCCTGTTTTAAAGCTAACCAGTCTTTGCTCTTACTCTTACAGAATGATTAAGTATAGTATTTATCAATGGAAGTAGAGTGCAGTTCAGGGTATGACTTATGCTCATTATTGATGACCAGAGTGCAGTTCAGGGTATGACTTATGCTCATTATTGATGACCAGAGTGCAGTTCAGGGTATGACTTATGTTCATTATTGATGACCAGAGTGCAGTTCAGGGTATGACTTATGTTCATTATTGATGACCAGAGTGCAGTTCAGGGTATGACTTATGCTCATTATTGATGACCAGAGTGCAGTTCAGGGTATGACTTATGCTCATTATTGATGACCAGAGTGCAGTTCAGGGTATGACTTATGCTCATTATTGATGACCAGAGTGCAGTTCAGGGTATGACTTATGCTCATTATTGATGACCAGAGTGCAGTTCAGGGTATGACTTATGTTCATTATTGATGACCAGAGTGCAGTTCAGGGTATGACTTATGCTCATTATTGATGACCAGAGTGCAGTTCAGGGTATGACTTATGCTCATTATTGATGACCAGAGTGCAGTTCAGGGTATGACTTATGCTCATTATTGATGACCAGAGTGCAGTTCAGGGTATGACTTATGCTCATTATTGATGACCAGAGTGCAGTTCAGGGTATGACTTATGCTCATTATTGATGACCAGAGTGCAGTTCAGGGTATGACTTATGTTCATTATTGATGACCTGACTGTAACATGTAGAACAGCAATAGAAGTGCTGTTCCTTTGTCCATTTATATCCATATCCTTTCTGACTACATGTATTTAATATATAGAAATGTAATCCTAGCATTGCATGCATAAACACTTCAGTGTATGCGATTCAAAATTCTGAAATGACTATTCCTGTAGTACAATCTGGGATTTTCTACAACTTCAAATAGGTTTAACCTTGGAATGGAAAAGGGGAACTTAATACTTAACACAAAAAATTTCAATACAAATAACCTAAGAAAAAAAAATTGGCATGAATTTATTAATTACTATTTTGAGATGTGACAAGACTAGATTCAGATTTATAAGTAAACTTATATGGATGGTTTATGTACCTGTACAATAACCCTTGCTTCAATAATCTCACTTGGTCTACCAATGAAATGATCAGACTTGACAAAATATCAACAAAATTATGATAAAACAAACTTCTAATAATTCTCCGTCAGTTCAATACATAATTGACCAATGGAGAGAAAAGGAATGATATCTATATAGAATATTGTTTTTAAGCCACTACAGAAAACAACAAGCTTCTAGTTTGGTTAAGAAAAATTCTTATCACTTTTTACCGGTACACCAAATTTGCTAACAAATAACTAGTGTATGGTTCCCAGACTAAAAATTAATATTTTTCTGTTTCAAAAATGCAACCAAGTATTTGACTAGAATCTACTGGTCATATAATACTAATAGAAAATAGATCAATTAGTATATGAGTATTAGATTTTTTTTTCTCTCGATAAAACTAAATTGGTATTTTGGCTTTCAAATTAGCAATACATTTTATGTGAAAGTGAAACGTTCTCTTTTAAATCTTAATAATGTATTTCTATTAACACTTATTTTTGTTAGAAAAAGTGCTAAAATCAGAAGTTATGCCATTTTCTTTCCCCGAAAGGTAGCTATTAGTTATTTAAGATATTTATGAAAAAAAATTCACAAGACTACCCCCCCCCCCCCCCAAAATCTTAATTTAAGATGAGACATGCAAATTACTTGGTGATTTAAGGCTTTTAGAACTGACCAATCAAAAGCTAGACACATCATCATTCCATGATATTAAAAATATATGTAATTGCAAAGGAAATGACATTAAAAACTGATCATACTTCCATATTATGTAAATGAATTTCTCTTCTGTTTTCTGGAAGTTACGGTAAGATTTGATAGTCATAGACCATACTTGTTATTAAAGGGAGTCATCAATTTCTTCAAGCACATAAATGGCTATCTATAAGAATTTAATCATTAAATATCACAGTTTTATAATTATATTTGACATTTTAAAATTTTAATTCTTTTTTCTTTCTTTCATGAAATAAACTTTCAGGGACAATTTGAAATGGTCAAGACATAAAAATACAATTAAATTGTAAACGTGTTTCTATTAAAATAATTACACAAGATTCTGAAACATCTAAGATGCATAGAACCATAGATGGAGAGCACATTAAGACTAGAAGTGTACAGTCATTGACTTTGGCAGTGGTCCGGTGGCCCACGGCCAGTGAAAATTGATTCGGACCAGTGACTTTTGCCCAAATTTTTCAATAGAATCTATATAAATATTCTAATTTTGAAGTTTTCGGGCCAGTACATTCGAAAGTATAATTTCGAAGACTGAGTGTACCTTGCAATGCATAGATGTACACTATTTTTCTATTCAAATTCTAACAATAATAATCTTATTCATGTTATAAATAATTAGAGGCCCACTTGAGTGTCTCCCTTACCCACTTATAAAATATAAATTTACTATTTAATGTTCATTTATGTATATTGTGGGTTCAATCAGGTTTGTGGTTTCTGGTAGGTAAATGGTGTTTAACGCACCTTTCAACAATATTTCAGTTATATTGTGCGGTCTGTGGTTTCTGAGAAGATAAATGCATCAAATACGCACATCTCCATTAGATATATTTATAATATTTCCTGCAGTGGTGTCTATTTTTTCCTAACAATTTGAATGTTTCATGTTAAATGTATTGTATTAAGCCTACAAGATGACATTATAATGTTCATATGTTTTGGTAAACTTTAATTGGCCTTAACAACCAGTCATATCCAACCTTTCAAACTGTAAACCATAAAATTGCCCACTTGCCCTATTTGACTATCTTCCTGACTATTCAACACATACATTCACAGTGATAATGGCATACAGTATTTTAACATTAAACGATTTTTGGGATTCACAGTGAAACTAACTGATCGAATAAAATAATACAAACTTTTAACAATATCACAATTCTTTCTACTTCTGGGAAAAAAATGTTATCAATATTGGCATTAAATGACTCCTTTCTTTACTGTATAAGAATGGTCCTAGAAATTTTGTTTGGAAATCTACCAAGACAGTGTTCCTTAAATCCACAATGTTTGTTGTAAAATATCTAGTAGAAATCATGTGCACAATGATGAAAATGTATGGTATGTTACCATAGTGATGAAAAAATCATGTATTTAATGACAAAATATTAGATGAACACGATTAAGTAGTATGTGGCCATGATACAATAATGTGACCATGATAAAAATAACATGTGACCATGATAAAATAACATGTGACCATGATAAAATAACATTGTGACTATGATATAATAACATGTGACCATGATATAATAACATGTGACCATGATAAAATAACATTGTGACTATGATATAATAACATTGTGACTATGATATAATAACATGTGACCATGATAAAATAATATGTGACTATGATTAAATAACATGTGACCATGATAAAATAACATGTGACCATGATATAATAACATGTGACCATGATAAAATAACATGTGACCATGATTAACATAACATGTGACCATGATAAAATAACATCTGACCATGATTAAAATAACATGTGATCATGATAAAATTGCAGGTGATTGTGATAATGTAAAATCAACACATGCATAGGTGTCAAGTGGGAGGCACACACTTTTATTTTTATATATAAAAAGTTTAAATATCTCAAACACTCAGCTTTCCCATGTCTGAAATAAAAATATTGTTGAAATTTGGTAATTTTTTATAATATTTTTTTGCTAAAATGTTGGCAAGGATTTTACATTTAATACTGTAATTTCACAATTTAATGCTATGTTTTGATAAATGTGACTTTACCAAGCAAGACCTCACATTTGTACATGTAAACAGTTAAGAATACTGAAAGGGTAATGAATTCAATACACATGTTACCTATAGTCAGATATTTCATCTCCAAGTTTTATTTTTTGCATTAGTTTTCTGTCGCATGTCTACATGGTGTCTTGGATTTACATTTATAAATGCACACATTAATTTGTGAATTTACAGTAATCAAACAAAATAAATTTTTGTGAGAAGAATATCGTAATTGTTTCTCAACCAAAGCATGAAACATAGTGATTTTCTTGATATATTTTCCATCTCCATAGGATAATGAACTTATCCCATGGAGATACAAAATCAAGAAAATATTTTTTTTTAAAATACATGTGGTTTCATTTATTTCTGCTGGTATCAAATTGATTTTTGTGGATAAACAGATAGTGAGATGTTTGTTGACATTTGATTTCGTGGTTTTGATACCGACTCAAAACTTTTCTTGTTGCCTATGCCTTTCATGGTGCACTAAATTTCAAGGATTAATGACAATCAATGAAAACAGCAAAATTTGATATTCGACAAATAAAAATGAATTCACAATAATTATTTGTAAAATACAATGTATAATTAGTTTTCACAGACAGATTTTTTAATGTAATAAGCCCTATAAGGTTAGGTTGTTGCTGTTTAATGCTACTTTCAACAATATTTCAATTATATAGTGGCAGTCAGTTTTATTGGTGGAGGAAACTGTAGTACCCAGAGAAAACCACTGACCTGACATAAGTTACTGACAAACTTTATCACATAATGCTGTATCAAGTACACCTCGCCTGAGTGGGATTCGAACTCACAACATTAGTGGTGATAGGCACTGATTGCACAGGTAGTTGTAAATCCAACTACCATCCGATCACGATGGCCCCTTAATGTAATAAGAAAACCATTACATGAAATATTCTTCTCAAGTTACTTCTAAAAGAGAAGAACTTCCAGTCCTCAGATCACAGAGGTTGACAACTACACACATGTGAGCTTCGCAAGTCACTTCTATAAGGGAATATTGTTGAAAGTGGCGTTAAACACCATAACCCTAACCCTCTAAAAGAGAAGAACCTCCCAATCCTCTGATCACAGAGGTTGACAACTACACACATGTGAGCTTTGCAAGTCACTTCTAAAAGAGAATCTTGTTGAAAGTGGCATTAAACACCATAACCCTCTAAAAGAGAAGGGTCTCCCAATCCACAGAGGTTGACAACTATACACATGTGAGATCACAAAGATCACATGACAATGTAACTAGAGTGATGATGATAAAAATGATAAATACTGAATTACCCATGTCATTACAATAAAATAAGTATGGTCATTTGCATTGATACTTTCATGAGCACATTGACATCACATTTTCCAACCCCTCGTCAAAAAATGGAGAAAATTTCTAAACAAATTTACACAACAAATTTCATAAGAGAAAACAACGTTCCTAATTTTGTTTGGCCAAACCTATATGTTAAGCATTATTATCTATTGTCTAAAAAAAAAAAAAAAAAAAAATACTGAACAGACTAGATTTATACAGTTTGAAATGGATTAGACATGTACATATCTTTGGTAAACACAAAATGGCCGACTAATCCATAAATAAACTGCATATTTACCAGGACAGAATTGATATTTTGGACATTTATAAGATGGTCTTAAAATCTTGGTTATTCAAATATAGATTTATAATTTATATCTGGTTTTTTTTTCAACCAGATATTTTTTTTGATGAATTTCTGTTGGAAGATTACAAGAGTTACTTGACCTTTACAAGGTCACACAACAAGATTGACTCAAAATCATAAACGAATCTTTGATCCTAAAATAAACCACTCCTCAATCATTTTAAAACTTCCATTTCAGAAAAAGCTTACATCTTTTCAATGGAAACTGACTGTTCTTTAGAAAACGCTTGCATCTTTTCAATGGAAGCTGACTGTTCTTTTATTATTTTTTTTATCACAGAAAGCAATGCAACCTGATGTATGGTGCAGTTTATTTTTAGAACAGTCTCTAAACTATTAATAGATATATCCAGTAACAAATCTCTTTGGATTTCCAGTTATTCATCCACAGTTTTTAATATGACTAGAAAGGTTAAGCATTTAAAAATAAAATGCACAATTAAATACAATCTAAAAATCTATGATAACAAATCAACTATTCATTGTGACCCTGGTACGGTGCAACACTATTTGTCTTTGGTACATTTAGACTTTTAGTTTGTGTGACGTCTGTTTTCCGTTTATCCACATTTAATCCATATTGTTTAGGAACTTCTAGATTGCTCTTCCTTCGATTATTTCCACTTGAACTATTTAGAGCTGCTATTCGTGTTGGTTCTTCAGAACGTCGTCGTAGAGATCCAGGTGAAAGACCACTGTAAAATGAAGTAAAAACAATACCAAAGTCAATTTAAATATGTTATAAAAAACTGCAACAAAAGCATTTTTCATCTACCTTAACTGATATTCTTGATGTGTAATAACATATTTTCTGTAGTATTATTTACATCTATGGTTTATAGTGTTTAACGCCACTTTCAACAATATTTCAGGTATATCATGGCAGTCAGTTTTATTGGTAGAGGAAACCGGAGTACCCGGAGAAAACCACAACCTGTTGCAAGTCACTGACAAACTTTATCACATAATATTGTATCGAGTACAACTCGCCATGAACGGGGTTCGAACTCACAACCTTAGTGGTGATAGGCACTGATTGCACAGGTTGTTGTTGAAATTGGTATTAAATGCCATAAAACAAACCAAACCAAACCAACCAATTTTCATGGTTTTTCACCAGTATCATCAAACCATGAAATTTAGTGCGTCATGAAAGACATATGTAACAACAGAAGTCTTGAGTCAGAGTCAAAAAAGAAGTTTTGAGTAAGTGTCAAAAAAGAAGCTTTGAGTAAGTGCCAAAAAAGAGGTTTTGAGTAATGTTCAAAAGGAAGTTTTGAGTAAGTGTCAAAAAAGATGATTTGAGTAAGTGTCAAAAAAGAAGTTTTGAGTAAGTGTCAAAAAAGAAGCTTTGAGTAAGTGCCAAAAAAGAGGTTTTGAGTAATGTTCAAAAGGAAGTTTTGAGTAAGTGTCAAAAAAGAAATTTGAGTAAGTGTCAAAAAAAGAAGATTTGAGTAAGTGTCAAAAAAAGAAGTTTTGAGTAAGCGTAAAAAAAAAAGTTTTAAGTAAGTGTCAAAAAAGAAGTTTTGGGTAAGCGTAAAAAAAAAAGTTTTAAGTAAGTGTCAAAAAAGAAGTTTTGGGTAAGTGTCAAAAGCACAAATTAAAATAATAACAAACACCTCACTATCCATTTATCCATGAAAATTGATACCCAGGATAATAAATGATTTTTTTTAAAGTACTTTCGTTCATAGTTACAATCATAAATCTGGTTATTGGTTGAAATTATTAATCTATATGTACCAAGCCAGGAAAGGGGGTAAAGATTTAACACCACTTTCAACAATATTTCAGCTATATCATGGTGGTCAGGTTTATTGGTGGAGGAAACCAGAGTACCAGGAGAAAACCACCAACCTGCCACAAGTCACCCAGCCTGGAAAGTGATCCATCATGTACATGTATTTGTTTGTTAGGGGTATCAATTTTGTTTCTACAATTTTCCGATTGTGATTTTTGAACTGATCTTATTCTGCATGTGTGTTTTTTTAATTGTTTTTCTTCTTTACCATACTCAAAGATTAAAAGAAAAGTATCTGAAAACAATTAGGGTTAGGGTAAGGGTTTTGGTATTTATCGCCACTTTCAACAATATTCAGTTATATCGTGGCGGTCAGTTTTATTGGTGGAGAAAACTGGAGTACCTGCCGCAAGTCACTGACAAACTTTATCACATAATGTTGTATCGAGTACACCTCGCCTGAGCAGGGTTCAAACTCACAATGTTAGTAGTGATAGGCACTGATTGCATAGTTAGTTATAAATCCAACTAACATACGATCATGACCACCACGACGGGCACAAAGTAAGTAGAAAAATGTCCAGGACAATAATGAAGAATCAATAATGAAATAAATGGGATATAACAATCTCCAATATCATGATAAACAAGAAAACAAAAACCTCTTAAAACATATCAAATAAATACCTGTATTTGTCTACCTTCAACTTTATGCATTTTATCTTAAATCAAGCTACATGCAAGAAACACCTTCTAAATTACTTGCATTTAAAATTTTAACATTGCAACATAAGGAACCGCATCTGTGCGGTAGATCATGAGTTTGAGCCCCGATTGGGTCAAACCAAAGACTATAAAATAAAAATTGCTATTTGCTGCATCGCTATGCATGCAGCTTTAAGGAGTAGTAAAGACAGGTTGGCTCAGAATCAGGATAAGTGTCTGAGTTGAGCGACATGTATACCAGATGACTGTGGTTTCAGTGAAAGATCAAATTAAGCATGTTGGTCTAGTACAAAGCAAACATCATCATCATTTCAATGAATGTAATTTGTTCTCACCAAGGTATAGCTAAAAAATTGCTCAATTGGCATTAAACAACAATCACTCATTCACTCACAATATAAGGAATGGAGACATTACCTACTAATCTCCATTTACTATGAAATTTTCCTATGTCTTTGTCTGCATGTTTTTGCAAATTTTGTTTTTGATTCAAATCACAAATCAAAACCCAACAAAATGTGATGTCTAAATAAATGAAAACACTCGGAATTCAACAAAATGATTAACAATCAGAATTCCCTATCAGAAAATAGGAATCAAAGAATTAAAATGCATTTGCAATTATATTTTTAACATATATTTTGGATTTTAGGTTAAGAATTAAAATAATACAGACCAGACAGACTTATATTAAGTTTTAATCATAGTAATTTGAATTGTCAGAAATCTTCAAGCTGATTTTACCATTCTTTGTTAGTGGACACTAAGAAATCTACAAGCTGATTTTAGTGTCCTTTGTTAGTGGACACTAAGAAATCTACAAGCTGATTTTAGCGTCCTTTGTTAGTGGACACTAAGAAATCTACAAGCTGATTTTACCATTCTTTGTTAGTGGACACTAAGAAATCTACAAGCTGATTTTAGTGTCCTTTGTTAGTGGACACTAAGAAATCTACAAGCTGATTTTAGCATCCTTTGTTAGTGGACACTAAGAAATCTACAAGCTGATTTTAGCATCCTTTGTTAGTGGACACTAAGAAATCTACAAGTTGATTTTAGCATCCTTTGTTAGTGGACACTAAGAAATCTACAAACTGATTTTAGCATCCTTTGTTAGTGGACACTAAGAAATCTACAAGCTGATTTTAGCATCCTTTGTTAGTGGGCACTAAGAAATCTACAAGCTGATTTTAGCATCCTTTGTTAGTGGACACTAAGAAATCTACAAGCTGATTTTAGCATCCTTTGTTAGTGGACACTAAGAAATCTACAAACTGATTTTAGCGTCCTTTGTTAGTGGACACTAAGAAATCTACAAGCTGATTTTAGCGTCCTTTGTTAGTGGACACTAAGAAATCTACAAGCTGATTTTAGCATCCTTTGTTAGTGGACACTAAGAAATCTACAAGCTGATTTTAGCATCCTTTGTTAGTGGACACTAAGAAATCTACAAACTGATTTTAGCATCCTTTGTTAGTGGACACTAAGAAATCTACTAAACTATGAGTGATTCACTAACTCGATTATTTCCTATGTTGCTGTAATTTGTTCATTATTGTGTGTGGTTTTTAGCAAATCTAGATTTTGTATTGTTTATAACTGTTTGACCAATAACATTTGTTTATCCACGTCACATTTTTATGCCTGTTCCACGACAGGACATATATTTCTACCAGCTTACTATCTACATAACGATGACAATGTTTTTAATATTTATTGTGATCAGAAGAATAATCATCTCTTACTGTTTTTGCTCATTTTTTTTAAAAATTTGTAATTAAAGGGAGATAATTTGCTTATTTTTGCAAGAGAAGACAAATCACTTAATGACTCATTCTTACCATTACAAATTCAATTATAGCTTACAGTATAGTTTGTGTCCTATATCAAAGTCACTAATTAAAAAAATGAATATATATAGATCTATAGGTTACACACAGTAATAGAATTATTGATATTTATAGTAGCTTGCACAAAAATTAGAGGCTCAGGTGAGCCTGTATCGCTCACCTGACATAAATAAGCCCTCTTAAGAATGTCTGCATGCCGAATACATCTAAGTTTTACTATTCAAATCCCATAGGGTTCTACAATGTATGTTAAAACTATGTCTGCTCATGGCAGCCATCTTGGATGGAGGTCATGGTCACCGGACACAATTTTGAAAGTATACTACCCAAGGACCATCCATGCCATGTTTGCTTTAAATTGGCTGACTGGTTTCAGAGGAGAAGACTTTTAAACCATTTTCCCATAGGTCCTATGTTAAAACAATGTCCGCTGACGGCGGCCATTTTGGACCGAGATTAGGGTCACTGAACACAATTTTGGCAGTTGACCACCTAAGGACCATCGATGACATGTTTGCTATATTGGCTGACTGGTTTTAGAGGAGAAGATTTTAAAACATTTTTTCCCCATAGGATCCTATGTTAAAACTATGTCTGCTGAAGGCGGCCATCTTGGATGGAGGTCAGGGTCACCAGACACAATTTTTAAAATTGACCACTTAAGGACCATCCATGCCATGTTTGCTTTAAATTGGCTTACTGGTTTCAGAGGAGAAGATTTTTAAACATATTTCCCATAGGGTCGTATGTTAAAATTATGTCCGCTGATGTCGGCCATCTTGGATGGAGGTCGGGGTCACAGGACATAATTTTGAAAGTTGACCACCTAAGGACCATTCATGCCATGTTTGCTTTAAATTGACTTACTGGTTTCAGAGGAGAAGACTTTAAAACATTTTTTCCATAGGGTCCTATGTTAAAACTAAGTCAAGTCATGGTGGCCATCTTGAATTTCCGATCGGCAAACGATTCACAAGTTCAGTACAGGACCACCCAATGATCATTCCTGCAAAGTCATAATTCAATTGGCTTGGTGGTTTCTGACAAGAAGATTTTTAAAATTTCAGCCAATGAGAACACATTATGGATCCTGGCAGCCATGTTGGATTTCAAATCAGCACCAAAAACACAAATCTGGTAGAGGACCATCCAATGAACATTTCTGGCAAGTTTGGTTGAAATCTGTTCAGCAGTTTCAGAGAAGAAGATTTAAATGTGAAAAGCAGACGGACGGACGACGGACGCTTACCCATGACAAAAGCTCACATGGCCTATGGCCAGGTGAGCTAATAAATCAAAGAAATATGAATCTAATCGAGTAAAATAAATAGTTGGTTATGATATTTCAGACACGAGTCATTTTTCTATAATATTAAAAAGCTGTAATTTGTTTATTTCTACCATTTTAATTATAGATTATCTAGCAGATATATAGAGTACATTTTGACTATAGCTTAACTAGACATGCCACACAAACAAATTTTACCTTGATTCTCTTGAAACATTATTGGGCTTTTCCTCCTTTTTTTCACTGAAATTTTTCAAAATATTAGTCAAATATATTTTGACAATTTATTATTTTAAAGTTTAATCATGATTATATGCATTGTGATAGTTATTGTAAAGTTTAATCATGATTACATGCATTGTGATAGTTATTTTAAAGTTTAATCATGATTATATGCATTGTGATAGTCGAAAGTATGATTATCAATCATACTATTATTATTTTTTTAATCAGTCAAAATTAGTCATAATAGGATTGAATTTTATTAAACCCCACTGCCAAAATGATAGCATACCCTCTCCACGACCTTTAGAGTGTAAATTGTTTATATGGTAATTATGCTATGTCATGTGATTTTTTTTTTCATGTTCTCCTGTAATTTTCTTTGAAAGAATTTTCTTGCTAAAAAAATTGAGTCTACTTAAAAGAACAATATGGGTATTTGCATCGGTTTAAGCATATTTCTGGAACACTTTATTTTAAGTGTCCACTTGTATGATACTCTCTAGATTTAATAAAACCATACAAGGACAATTAAAGTTGCAGAAACACAAATGACCCAAGACCACAATCTAGCTGTACAAAAAATATATACAAATAAAAAATAAATAAAATAAATTGAATAATCAACAACAACACCTTTACCTTAAGTTAATCTATACTACAATATAAAACCTAGTCACATTTATTAAGTACAGGACTTGAAAGTTTGAAGCAGTTCACCATGAAAGCATGACCCCTATGCAAGCTTAATAAAAGATAAAGTAATATAATGTCACTAATAGCAATGTCATGGTCAAAATGACCTCAATAGTTATGAATATGTTATATCATTCTATGACCTCAATAATTATGAATATGTTAATCATTCTATAATATTGTGGGTTAATAACTAAGCTATATCATGCAATACTTTAAAAGGCCATCTATAATGTTCTTTGTTTTGTTTTAATCTACACAAACTGATAAAATCATCATAAAAAAGACAGTCCTTCAAAGATTCAGCATAATCAAACAATTGTTTTCTTAAAGATAACATTCTGCATTCTATTTTGTATATAAAATAAAAATTATAACAAATGTTTTGGACTTAAAACATTGTTGAAATCAAGGTAAAATTTGTATTTTTAAGAGTAAGCTGTGACGCTTACAATGCATAGTTCCCCTGGCAGATCTTCACTTAGGCCAAAACTATTCTGTCTCAGAAATAAATTAAGCCTTTTATTTCTAACTATTATTTTAACTTCAAGCAAGTACATGTAACAGTCTGGAACTACTTCTGTCTTACTTTGTCATCTTAATTTTCAGTCAAACCGGTAAAACAGAAAATTATAATCTTGTGTTTGCCTAACATCATCTTTGGGTTTGGATTTATGGAGTTTATTGCCACTTTCAACACTATTTCAATTATATTGTGGCGGTCAGTTTTATTGGTGGAGGAAACCGGAGTACCGGAGTAAAGCACAGACCTGTCACAAGTCACTGACAAATTTTATCACATAATGGTGTATACCTCGCCATGAACTGGGTTAACACCATCATCTTTGTAAGCTACATAAATATACATCACGCTTGAAGATTAAATTTCACCAGATATTAGTACCATAACCATTATTTTTAGTACATCGTATATCGTATTTCATTTCAAAACATACTTGCCAAACCATGGATTTATTCCAATTTCAAGGGAACAACATCTTTAGCTTTTGACCAGAAGTACTCAAGAAAATGATGACTTAAAAAGTAAATTTAATTAAATGAAAGTATGCTGAAAATGTAATTGTTTCTGATACATATGTATACATGTGATCAGACAGGTTTTACTTCCTGTTTTGACAAAGTTTCTGTTTTCATTTAACAGTTGAATCTCATTATTTTTGAGTTTGCTAAAAAAAAGTCATGATGAAAATTATCACATAAATTCACTCTTAGAAAACATGGTTTATACAAAGTGAACAGAGATTGTAACAAGGTCCAACTGTTAAAATGAAACATCTTTGTCTTGATTCTGTAGTGACAAATATAAAATGATAATTACTTCTACAACATTAAAGGACATTATTATATGACTTCAGATAATGTCTTTTCTGATTGGCTGACGTCCCTAGTAATGTTCTTTGATAAAACGTTATAATCACCTCACGCGACATAACGCACAGTGAATATAACATTCCAATGTCTTGCACCATACGAAACCAAAGAAAATGTCGTGATGAAAGCTTATTTTAAGGTTAAAAGCAACATATAAAATGTGTCATATAATAAAACAATTAACGACTTTCAATTCGATGGATACCAGGATTTATTAACCCAAGAATAATATATTTAACTTGGCCATCTGGCCTCGGTAAATATAATGTTCCTGGGTTAATAAATCCTTGTATCCTCTTCATTAAAAGTCATTAATTGTATAATAAACTCTAGCTTAAGAAAACATGCTTCAATGTTTTTTTTTTCTTTTAATATCTATTTTCTTTCAAATTTTAACTTGATTAAAATTGTCGAAGGTAAAATTTGCAAAACAAAATAGTGTCTCTAATGCCATGATGATAAGGAAATTCTACTCATTAGGATTAAATCAAGATTCAAGGGGTAGCGAGAACTGTTATTTAAAAAAAAATAAACTTGACATATGTTGTTTGAATGTTTGAGATAATAAATAAATTAATTAATAAATATCTTACTTTAATGCGATTTCTCTTAAGTTTTTATAATATTTTCAGCTAAAAGTTAAAAATTTTCCCACTTCTATAAATAGAATAAAAGTAATCAATTTTTGTTCATTAATAATCAATATGTATGAAGCATACTTTTGTTGCATCTATTAAAACTACTGTTATAGAGTAAGTTTGACTGCCAGGTTTGATGATATACTGGTTAATGTTCAGGGCTCACCACACATAGTAAAAACAGGGCGACTTGACTTCTCTCTCTCTTGACTTAAGGGCAAAGTGAGGGAAAATCTGGGAGACTTCTGAAAATCGATCCAAATTTTAACGTTTCTTTCCCCACTACCGCATGTTCCCCTACCTTTCACAAAAACGAACGTGCTGCACTATGATCTTAAAAAGGATGCAATTAACGAGTTTGGAATAAAATATTGAACATCAAAACCTGTATGGATCACATTTCAGGAATATTGAAGAAAAAGTATGATTATTGGCGAAAAAAATACGGACTTGAAAAGACTGACAGGGCGACTAAAACTTCGCTTTTTGACAGAAATTGGGCGATTTCATTGAAATCAAGGTGAAAAAGTCGCCCACTTCGCCTGGTTTGATGAGCCCCGATGTTATGACAGAAGAAGCTATCACCAGAGAGACAAAAGCCAAAATTGTAACAACACTTACACAACATTTTTATACATTTTCCATGACAACATAAAACCTTTACAAAGAAAATAAATAAGAACAACAATAGTAATACAATATTTACAAACAAAATAAGGGAGATACATTATAAAATACTGAGAATGATAATAATGATAGTAGAGTGTAAAAAGGTTAAGAAAGTGTGCATATTTTAAACTGGTGTTCTTAGCAGCATTGTCTGCTGTAACAATAACATTAAGTGAATAAAAGTCAATCACTAAATAAGAGGAAAGAAGAAATCTTGTGCTTTCAGAAGAATATGAATATTGTGTGCATAAATTATTGTGTTTTGAAAGCAAAATTTTACAACAACGATTTCTGAAAAAAAAATGTTTGGCAAGGGAAATCACTCTTACCTGGTCATTAAACTAGAATCTGATCCTTTTAGAAGTTGTCTATTTGATAAATAAATAACTTTTTTAATTTTTCATCCAAAGTTTTTCATCTGTTTAATGCATCTATTACAAAATTAGTTAGTAATTTTTTTTTCTATTTTCAGTAATTTAATAAAATTGTAGATTATTTTATTCATTTCTAATCGTTTAAAAAAACAAATTGACACATAGGAACTGAAAATTCTATTAAACATTTAAATATCAATCATGCAAATTAAACTAGATTTCTTTTTTTCAAAACACAGATTGATTTTAATTATATCCATTTTATATCAATTAACAAACAATAGAGAAAACACTATAAAAATTACACATTTAGGAAAAAGAACTCCATATTTATTTCTAATACATGTACTTCAAATCATGCATACTTAACAAATATCTAATAAAAAAAAACAACTTCTTACCGAAAATGGAATGATCTAAGCATTATCGATATAATATAAACAACATCAGTAAACATTTGCTTTTGTTTATTTCACTTTGTTTTTAAAATTGTTGTCACATTTTTGTAGTTGTCAATATTTTGCTTAGAAATTTGTTGTAAAACCATATGTGATTACTATACACAATAAATTAAAAAATATATTACAATAATTTTTCTGACAGGACCATAGAAGTACAATAAATGCATTATGCAGTAATTCCCCTTTATTAAGCCATCTCTTCTTTAATGACAAAATAGAGGTGTCCTCTCTTGACAGGAACAATTTAATATTATTTAACTATCTATGTGCATCTGAAATCTGGACTGATAAGAGGGGAGAAGCCACTGACGTGGGTGGTCTTATAAGACGAAGACTACTTAACTGATTATAGAACTACCATATTCTTTTTTTTTGTCTCCCTAAAGACTCTTAACATGAAACCAAAATCTTTGACTTCCTACAATTCATTATCATAAAACAACATCTCAAACTTTCATGTAATCAAGCGTGGCATGCAGGCATTTTGACCAATTGAATACATTTTCTGTATTTTCTTTTGTAACTGCAGCTATTTTGTTGTTGGATTTGTCAAATATAATTTTCAAAGGGGGCATCAGGAACTGTCTCAGCTACTTTTGATTAGATTCAGCATGTGGTTTCAGAGAAGATTTTCAGTTACCTTGTATTTAAGCCTAATTTACATAATAAACAAAAAATGCCAAGATAAAAAAAATTCCACATGATAAACTAGAATATATATTAAACAACTCAATATCATGTAGATATAATTTTAATCTCTACTCAGCCTAAATTGTAGCAGTTTTGACCATTTGAAAATTTTTTTTTTTTTAGTAAAGATGGCCATTTTGGATAAAGGGTGGATATGTTTTGTATATTTACAGATGAGGACAACTCATGGACCATCCTAGTCAAGTTGAATTTAGCTTAGACCAGTGGTTTCAGATATGAAGATAAAATATAAAAATCTAACAAAGGCAAAACACCATCTGATGAAAATACCTCACATGACCTTTTGCCAAGTGACCTAAAATTACTCATATATCTTGATGTGACAATAGAATTTCTAACTGAGAAAAAGTAGTGATTATTTATCTTTATCAAAATGGATAAGAAAAGTTTAAATTCCACAATTTTTTTTAGAGAAAACAACAGTCAACATTCTTAAACTATTAAATAAAAAAATGATTGCATGTATATATTTATATTCATAAACAACACATTATGATTGTTGCTAAATATAATAGATTTGTGAACATTACAGTAAGCTTTGTAAAGTGAAGTGCAAGATTTGAGCATAAGTAGAGAGATATTAAGTGATATCAAGAAAAACAAAGTGCCTAAACAAGTGTCACATATAAAATTATCTGAAACTTCACCTTGTTACTCTAACATGAATTATTAGTAGAAACACATCTTATTCTTCTTTCTGGACTTCAATCATTATTTTATATTCATTAAAAGTCAATTGCTTTTTGATAGCAGGGTTCTCACACAACTCTCAATTTTCAAGGGTGATTTCAGAAAAAGCTTGCCGATTTTCTTGACTTTATCAGACTGTGAAATAGATAATTTAACACTGTATCTCATCCATCCACATGTTTTTGGCGATCGTTGTTATTCAAAGTACCCTTGAAAAGCCTTATCTTTCAAAAACGCATATGAAACAGAATTCATGATCTGTTTTGCTTTTTCAATACTCGTCCTCAATTCATTCGTCCCCATATCTATCAAACGAATGATACGCTGCACAACTCGCTGGTCCGAAGTTGTAAAGGGACAAAAGAACAATGATCAAAGGGAAGTAATTCAATGTTATCTAATGACTTACGTACGGTAGACAAATTTCAAGGGTTTCTCCTGGTTTTTGCCGTTTTCTCAATTTTCAAGCGCATTTCCCGGTCTGGAGCACATGAAATAAAATTCTGTTTTTTTCTGTTTTCCCAGATGTGTGGGAACCCTGTGATAGGTAATCAATTTTAAAAACTGATTGCAAAATGACCTTAATTTTAATATAAATCAGACTTTTAAACTTTTTTTTTTTTCCCAACAGATACAAAATGACCTTTTCATTTTTATCTTTTCCTAGTTTTGCTATGTGTTAACAATATGAATAAGAACAAGATGCTGTAATATTCATTCATGTAGAATTTCTGGTGTTTTTTTTTACCTTGAGTTTGTTCGTGAAGATTTATGAGAATCTAAATCCTGTAGATTTCCTGTACTGAAGGAATGATGTGCTACATGAACTGGTGACGATTCCCCGCTGATATCAGAACTAGCATCTCTGTCACTGGAAGAACTACCATGCCTGCGAATAATCTTTGGGCTTGGGGTTGAAGGCCGTTTCTTTTGCACCCCAAAATTAAAAAATCTGAAACATAAAAAATATTCCCAGTAAAATTTGTGGTAGTGTGCACATCAGCAATCTATATTTCTCATGATGTAATAATTCATTGATGTTTCCCATTGACATAAAAAAAACTTTAAAGTTGATAAAGGGGCCTTAACTCAAATTGGCATGTGAAAGTATAAAAATCAAATTTACAATAAAACAAAAATAGAGAGGATATGAGAAAGAATGTGGTTAAAGTTTGGCTATATTTCATAATCCATCAAAAGTGGTAAAAAGAATAGCAGATTAATCCTAGTGTGAGGATGGTATGGAGATCACCAGACAATAGACAATCACATTTATCTACATATATTGTCTTTGCTATACAAAGAACACAATACAATTAATTGTAAATCATACAGCCTCAACAATCTTCTTACCCAGGAATCTTTGAATATTGATATTAATAAGTTGTTATCATTATTTTTCTCCAATATCAAAAATAACAATAACCGTAGAAAGGAGAAGTTTTCAGATTTAAATTCTTCACTTGCCAAGGCAAGAATACTTTCATAAAAATTTAACAATGCTTGGGAAAATTTTATTCCCGAAAACTATGAACATATATACAGATTGGTGATGGTTAAATCACTGACATTTAAAATAAAATAAATGTGTAAAAAGTATTTTGAGGAAACTAGAAAAAAATCAAAACCCAAAAAGTTATCCTTAGCCAGAACCTGGATTTCCAACGTCACATGTCATTGTCTTTTTATGTTCAAGTAAGTTCAATTAAGATGAAAAGTGATTGCTTGTTTTATTGATATTGGTGGAATTGATGACCATCACTGTTTAAACTTTCTTTTTATAACATGCAGGGTTTATGAAACTTGCATAAACGCAAAATCAAACTAAAGCCAAAAGCCGTCTTTCAGATCTATAGATAATATAAACACTGTCTACTAATCTCACTTGTTTTTTTTATGAGGTTGCTGTCTGGCTTTTTCTAACAAAACTTTATACTCCTCTGAACGTAGATATCTAGGATAACTATCTTTCTTCATTAATGCATATATATGTTCTTGTGCAGGTTCAAAAACATATCGCACTCTGAAAAAAAACATTAAAATAAGAGAGAGGACTTGAATAATATGATTATTGGCAGCAGTCAAATATGTTCATTTCATACATATAATGTCTATTTTATGACTTGGTTAGCCAATACAGAATGTCTATTGAAGTCACACATGACCACAGATATGTTCCATTTGTTGTAGTTAAATCTGACTTATCACCAGATTTTTAACATGAGTAACATTATGAATCCCACTAGTAGAGCAGAAACTTCTTTTCCTTCCAGAGCAAATCCCCATTTTAGTGAGGTTCGTGCTGTTCAATCTTCAGTTTTCTGGACAATTGTTTGCCTTTTCTCCATTTGCTTTTGGTCATTGCATTGTCTGCCCTTCTGCGAAATATGGCTTCTGATTACCCATTTGTACCTTCAAACTTTTCTTAACACAATCAGCCATTATTAATTCTTACACAACATCTAGTATAACTGTAAAATTGAAATAAATTAACAACATCCTGTAAAAGATACATGTATTAAGGGAACATATATACACACAAGTTAATAAATGAGTAAAAAAGCGAGTTAATATAGTTTAATGCCAAGTGAGTAAATTTACAACTATATCAGGCAGAATTTTTTTAATTCTTTTATGACTGCAGGACAATAGGTCCTACACTATATCAGTTTCTGCTGGACCTTCTAGTTTTCTGCCGGACCTAAACACTTTAACAGGAATTTCTGAAAGCATGTAATTTTTATTCCATACCAATCTAAATGTATTGGGCATATACATAAGTGTTATTAAGATGTAATATTTTATTTCATTCAATATAATTTTATATAACATTTAATTCAAATAAATTCTCTTTCAATTTCAAGCTCCACCTCCAGAGCTAATTTGTGCACGAGGAGGCTATTGACCTTCTCATTTTGTTGTCTTGTGCCAGCCTTTTTAATCCAGGACGAGCACCCTTTATAAATTTGATGGGCCACAACATTTCTTTGAAGCTGGTAAGGACATAAGATATTAAGATACAAATCGTCATCGGTACCTTCGTTCCGTGAAAAATACAGTAGTAAAGAAAATAAACATTTTAAATCCTTGCCGGTAAATTAAAAAAATCAAAATTCAAAATTCAAAACGGGTAAAAGGTTTTGATGATGGTGAAGTAAATAAACAATCTGTTACAAAAATAGAATCACATTTTTTTTTAAATCGACGTCATCGCCTTTAAACAATTTCCATTGGTCGGAACTAGTTTTAAGTTCTATAATTTGGTAACTGTCGGCAATCACAAGATTGTACGCGATATTCTTTAAAGGAATTCCCCTAATCCCACCAATCAACGATAATGTTACAGAACGACTGTGGATAACTTTGCTTACCGATTTGCTATTTATGAAACCTGGACAAATACGAACGTTATATTTAGAACCAAGGTTGCATAAGCAATCTGTTAAACAAGAAATCAATAATCACGGGACATGTTCGGCAAAGCCATTATATACACACAAAAAAAAAAAGTTTGGCAGACAATAGGATCGCCAAGTATGAGGCTTCTGTCGGACCTGCCGAAAATCTGCCCCATTCGGTCCGACGAATTAAAAAAACTCTGATCATGGCGAGAATACTTTCCTTTTTGAGAAGATAATGATGTCTGCTTCATATTAGACCAACAAGCTTACCTTAATGCTGCAGCCTCAGCAAATAAGCAATAATTAACAATTTTTAAGTCTTTGGGTTGACCCGTCTGGGGATCAAGCCCATGATTTCCTGCACTGGAGGAGAGCACAATAGTCTTATGGTAAAATAAAATGGCAGTCACTCTAAAATTATGTCTACAATTTTTAAACAGTGATAATTATCTGCAGTATTATGAGGTTACTGCACAAATATTGGTGAATATTGTCCCAAAATTAGTATTATATTGCACAAGCTTGTAATAACCCTTTCATTGTAGGAGTAGAATTTTAAAAAATGATGAGAGAGAACCATATTGCAAACTAATTTTTGGTTACATTCTACATGAAATACCACATTGTTTTATAATATAACTAGATACTTACTTTGCATTAGATTCTGAACTACTTCTCATATTTTGGTGAACTTGTTCTAATGTTTTACTATCTACATTGACTTCACATCTAGAACCTTTCTCCAAATATTCTCTGTAATACAGCATAAAGATATTATTTATAGACAATAAGCCCTTTTTCTGTATATGTAGATACTAGAAACAATTATATAACTGTGTTGTTGGGGAATATTACCTAAATTTAATCAAATTATTTGTGAACTAAAAAAAGAGAGAATATGCATGCAGAAAAGGAATTTATAATGAATATTCCTTGACTAAAAACCCCCCAAAACAATACTGTCATGTCATACGGTCATCAATAAATTTTCTCATTCCCATGATACCTGGTTTGGATTTCTCAAAATCAGTCAAAATTAATATTCTAGACAGTTTTTACTCCAAATTCACAGTATATTTTACCTGATTTGTTCAGTAAAGTATGATAGGAATCATAGCCAGACATCTTTTATGTTGTCCTATAACAACTAAATGTTACATACCTATAAATTTCGCTCATTTTTTCTTTCTGTTTAGATCTTGGGCAGTATTTATAGTTTTCCACACACTGCCAGAATAACAAATTTTCTTGACTAAATTCTTTATTTAAAAAATTACAAAAGTCCCGCTGTCCTGTTGGATCACTTATCAGTTCATGAAAACTGATGGCCCATTTCTTCATTCTAAGCTCTGTGGGAACATGTACACTGAAAAATAAATAACATATCAATCAAATGAGTGATTGAGTTAGTGATTTTTGTTAAGCAAAGTGAACAATTTTTCAGCTATATCATGGTCATAACAAGTTACATTTCTTTGAGATGATGATGATGATGATGTCTGTTTTGTACTGGACCAACACCTGTAGTTGGATTTTTGAAGTGCTAGCTCACTGAAAGAACAGTCCATGGTTAGACAAGCTGCTCCACTCAGACACATTATCCTGATTCCCAGCAAACCAGTCTTTGTTCTACTCCTTAATGGTGCATTTTTGGCAGAGATGCAGTAAATACCAATTTCATAGTCTTGGTTTGACCTGACCGAGCTTGAGCTCAGGATCTACTGCACTCGAGAGACAACCATGCTAACCATTACACCAAAAATATAAATACCTGGTAATCATTATCATAGTACATTAGTACGATAATCTATCAAATTTCTCATCATTATTTTAATATTACTATTTAGATATATGGTGCTTCAGAATTTCATAGATCTGGACTGGGTTGAGCAAACCGTAATTAAATTTAAACCTTAAACTAGAGGCTCAGTGGGCTGAGCCTGTGTCGCTCACCTTTCATTCTGCTTTGAGAAAACTTAATACAGAACCTTCCGTAGGTGTTTCCCACCAAGTTTTGGTCATTTGGCTAAGCAGTTACAGAGAAGAAGATATTTAGAAGTCGACCAATCAGAAACAAGAATGGCCTGTGGCGACCATGTTTATTAACGGATCGGAACTAAATGAGCAATCTTTATAGATGACTTTCCAAGGATGCTTCCTACCAAGTTTTGATTCATTTGGCAAAGTGGTTTCAGAGAAGAAGATTTTATTAGATATCAACCAATCAGAAACAAGAATTGCCTTTGGTGGCCATGTTTGTTAACGGATCGGAACTAAATGAGCAATCTTTATAAAAGACCTTCCAAGGATGCTTCCTACCAAATTTCGATCCATTTGGCCAAGCGGTTTCAGAGGAGATGATTTTTTAGAAATCAACCAATCAGAAACAAGAATTGCCTGTGGTGGCCATGTTTGTTAACGGATCGGACCTAAATGAGCAATCTTTATAGAGGCCCTTCCAAAGATAATTCCTACCAAATTTCGATTCATTTGGCCAAGCGATTAGAGGATAAGATTTTTTAGAAATCAATCAATCAGAAACAAGAATTGTCTGTGGTGGCCACGTTTGATATCGGATCGGGACGAAATAAGCAATCTTTAGAGAGGATCTGCCATTGATGCTTCCTACTAAGTTTCGGTTCATTTGGCCAATTGGTTTCAGAGGAGAAGATTTTTTTTAAATCGGCCAATCAGAAACAAGAATTGCCTATGGTGGCCATATTGTTAACGGATCGGAACTAAATGAGCAATCGTTATAGAGGACCTTCCAAGGATGCTTCCTACCAAGTTTCGATTCATTTGGCCAAGCGGTTTCAGAGGAGAAGATTATTTAGAAATCAACCAATCAGAAACAAGAATTGCCCGTGGCGGCCATGTTTGTTAACAGATCGGGACGAAATGAGCAATTTTTATAGAGGACATGATATAGATGCTTCCTACCAAGCTTCGGTTCATTTGGCCAAGCGGTTTCAGAGAACAAGATTTTTTAAAATGGGCCAATCAGAAACAAGAATTGCCTATGGTGGCCATGTTTGTTAATGGATCGGGACAAAATGAGCAATCTTTAGAGAGGACCTTCCATAGATGCTTCCTACCAAGTTTCACTTCATTTGGCTGAGGGGTTTCAGAGGAGAAGATTAAAATGTGAAAAGTTAACGGACGACAGACGCCAAGTGATGGTAAAAGCTCACATTGCCTTTGGCAAGGTGAGCTAAAAAACCTTAAAGGGAAACTTCGCAAAAAAAAAATATTTTTTTATATGTTTTTCCTGATGTATAAATATGGATGTTTATATGTATATTAGCATTTTATTATGTTGGATAAGGGAATGAAATCGATTTTAAAATTCTGTCAACAATACATGGAAGTCGCCATTTTGATAGCATCTCAATACCAAGTATCACGTGACGTCTAAATACCACCACGCCCCAAAACAAGCGTGACAAACCAGGGTCCTCATTCAGTGTCGATATGGCTTGTCAGGCGTACGGTTGTTTAACTTGATGGTAATTCTTTTTGTTTTTCTTATTATTCTAAATATATGAATTTATTACACAATCACTTTTTGCAGATTTACGTTTTGCTTATATAGATTATGGCAAAACAAATGAATCGGGGGGAAAGGTTCATCTTTAATGAGACACATTTACAAAAGATTTTTTTCAAAAATTGAAGAACTACGAAATTAAGTTAAAAAAAGAACGGACATTGGAACAATGCCCTGAATTCGTTAAAAAAAATCCACAAAGGCCTATACTACGGGGCAAAATTGTTCTAATGACATTATTCAGTAAGATCGCACTTTGTAATCGATCGTGCATGCACTACAATAAAGATACACATAAGCTAAAAGCACAGAAAGTTACAGGGTAGGAAGCCATACAATTGAGAGGGTTATGTAAACAGTTACAGACGATGAGTATTATAAATAAGTTTATTATACAAAAACAAAGCGTAACATATAATATGTCTGCGTAACATATTTTGTTTATTTTAATCACGTCTTTCGAACTGGTGGAGGACCCTTCTGATTAATCTCAGAATAGTCATAAAAAATTTGTTCATCACAATTATTGATATTTCACCGCGAATATTTAGTTTGATGTATTGTTGTTGTGTATCAATCATAATTGTTATTTGTATATGCCCTCCTGGCACCCTGATTTGGTTAATAAACTTATTTTAATTTCTATTTCTATAAGGAAAAATTGCATACGAATGTTTTTGGTCTATTTTGCAAGAAGAATTTCTACCCCGCCCTGTTCACCCTGCTTTATTTCATAATTTTGGTTGTTGCTACATCATTCTGATGGGGCACAAAAAAATTAAGATAAAAATGAACAATTCAATATAGCTTACGATCAATGGTAATCTTAAGATTTTTTTGTGAAAATAGCCCATGAATCATTGCTGCATTAGGTGCGGATCCAGCAGTTTTGAAAACGGGGTGCCAGGCTCTTGTTTGCCAATTTTTACCCAATTTATACACGAATTTTACTAAATTGTCGAACACTCCCTTGATCCGGCAGTGTGCATTAATATGCACCCATTCCTAATGTATACTTCAACGTGATCAGGGTCGTGTATTTTGATCACCTATTAGAACCTTTAAAATGTGTATTGCATCTGCTATTCTAGTCACGGGTAGCGTAATTTGTTTTCATTTTATTTTCTGTTTTTATTATGTTTTTGTCTATTTGACTTGTGTACGTTGTTTGTATATATTCCTTGTACATGCCTTCAACTCTTAGGGGTAACATTTTAGTTAGTTAACAGGTCACAAAATGTGCATTGCGTTTCTGATTATTGCCAAATATTGTGACACATGTATTCAGGTATTCGGTCAGAGGCCCGTCGACCGGATGTAAAATGACACTTGTATATTCTGCCTGGCGATTTCCTGTGTGGACCTAAACTCATTACGCAATATTAGGTACCCTGCTGAGTGAACCGGTGTAAATGTACCTGTCGTTTTCAGAATGAAGATAAAAATAAGTAAATCCCGCATTTCACTTCTTACTTCAGGAATTATTTGCCTTAATTTATTGAAGAATAAAATATTTAAAATTAAAATATGGTCTCTCACTTCTGAAAATACATGAAAAATATAAGAAATATATTTTTCACATAATATTTTACGTTTCGCTCATCAAAAATGACAAGCAAAAAAAGGAAAAGAAATTAACATTTTTAAATCACTTGCTCACTCTGGACAACGTTTTTAGCACAAAATCCGAAGAACAAGAAGTAAATCTGGTGTGGCCTAATCTCTTTTTAATTTTTGACTGCCCTTCATCTGTTTATACCACTCATGATCATGATCTCTTCCGAACTTTGTCTAAATGAATATCAGTGGATATCAACTTTGTGTCGTTCTGACGTGGGTTGTTCTCTATTTCCCGACGTTGGGCACTTGCTGCCTCTTCCATTTGTCTGAGTTCTTCTTCCGTATATACTGGTTCAAGTTGGTAACCGAACTCTCCATAGTCGTCGAAATCTACATCACTTGAGGCGCTAGAGTCACTTTCCGTACCTGAGCTCGACATATTTAAGCTATAACTAAAACGTTAATTTCGGTGCTTTATATAGAAATGTTCCCAAACAAACAACACGTGTTGAACAAAAGAAAAGTAAAGAAATATTGATTGAGTAAAATCATAATCATTTGTTTAAATTAAATTAATTAAAACATCTTTTATGAACACCGACTGTTAAAATAATGATTGAGTAAAATCATAATCCTTTGATTAAAATTAAATTAATTAAAATATCTTTTATGAACACCGACTGTTAAAATAATGATTGAGTAAAATCATAATCATTTTATTTAAAATTAAAATTAAAACATCTTTTATGAACATCGATCGTTAAATTATTATGATGAGACAGTTATATATAGTTAGACCAATTTGGCACCTCTCTTAATGAAAACTTATAATTTCAAGGATGGTGTATACTTTTTTATCATCTAAAACATAAATTGTTCCTGTTACATCAACATTATATTTATTCTAATGTTTTAAGAATATTCTATCTTTAATAGATAATAAACGATCTACCAACTCGTCTTGGAAAGCAAATAGTGTGTATTCAAATTCCCATTTTATTAATCTGGTCACCTTGAATTTTACACCTGTATAATTTTACCCTCCGGCTAGAAAACACACAAGCAGACATCTACATAACAGTAAACAGCATGCCGAATAATGATTATAAAAAAGGGATTAAAACAGAATCTAGAAATCAATACACAAGTTACGCGTTGTCAAAATTATCCATTATAATTTTCAGCACATTAGCAGTAAAACAAAATGAACATAATTGTAAAAGGGATTCGATATATAGCGAATATAGGTGACTGTTATAAAACACTCTTTCCGGTGTAAATATAAAGGAAATGAAACATTTTGTTCATTTAAAATAGTTGTTTGTCAAAAAGGTGCATAGCTGTTCACTTCAGTATTTAATTTTCCAATGGTTATTAGATTTAAATTACAGTCCTCTGAGCGCTTTAAATGAAGCGAATTTAACATCAGCGACCCAGACTTTAAATTTCAATCCCATAATGGATTTTTAGTTTAAAACGTCACAAACTAGTTGAAAAATTAGAAATTAAAATTACAAATTTGCGATTTGCTTCGTTATTTGTGGAAATATGTCGATAAAACTTTGTGAATATGTATTTTATATCACCAGGAACATATTTAGCTAACATGTAAAAAATCGCGAAGTTTACCTTTAATTAAAATCTAAACTTAATTGACACTTAAAATTACTTGAAATGTACATGAAATTAATTTGCATTTAAGGTTTTATGGAGACTTAAATTTAATTGAGGTTTGTGCAACCCATTTCTGATATCTATAGCTATGGGAAATTTAGTTTCTCACAATAAAATTCCTGTCTTCACATAAATATATTGGATTTGATGGTGGAGATTTAGACTAGTTTTAACTGTACTACAGTTGAGTAAATTTGTTTATAAAATACAAAACAATTGTGATATATTACCGGGGTACTGTAAATAACCTACTTTGGTTCATTAATTTCCCACATTGTGGAATCATCAGATATCCATGGATTTGATGGCGTGGATCCTGCACCGTCAAGGAAAGGATCGTATTCCTTATACTGCTCCCATCTTAATTTGTATCTGTCATAGATAAGTAACATATATATGAAAACATTGACATACATCTTCAAAAAATATGTGATTGCATATCATATACTGAAATCAAGAACTAAAACTTTACACTCATATACCTTGTGTAACATATATATAGGTGTCACCACCTGTACAGAGGGGCCGTCGTGTTTGTATTGTAGTTGGATTTACAACTACTTATGCTATCAGTGCCCATCACAACTAACGTTGTGGGTTCAAATCCCGCTCATGGCATGGTGTACTCGATACAACATTATGTGATAAACTTTTTCAGTCACTTGCGGCAGGTCGTGGTTTTCTCCACTTTGCTCCACCAATAAAACTGACCACCACGATATAACTGAAATATTGTTGAAGTGGCATTAAACACCATAACCCTATGACTGTCAGAACTAGCTTTTCATGATGTCACAATATGAAATTTTCTTTTTTTTGAAGCAATACTACATCACAAAGGTAATATATACTGAGGTTTAATAATTAAGAATAATATTAAGTAGATATTTATAAATTAGTAAAAAAGGATATGGATGTAAATGAACATAACAGACTATCCAACATTACACCTAGACACAAAGTCAAGTAAAGGAACAGTGCTTTTTATTGCTGTTTTGCTTTTTAAAATGTTAGATAAATACATTATGATAACATATGTAGCTGTAAAAATTGTTTTGACTTTGTAGTGACAGATGTACCTCTACTTGATACTAAAGCATCCTCTGGCTCTGTGTTTAAAGATCTTTGTAAGAAGAACTCATACATACTGAGGTGTTATTGGCTATATACACATCAGAAGGGAGACAAATCAAATACTGAGTACAAAACATGATAATGTATTTCAAAATGTGAAATATTATTATCTTTGTCCTGTCACATTTTCCACATCAATAAAAAAACAAAATTTCCTAAATTTAAACTATATTCTTGTTTTACTATCGCAATTTAAATTTCTGATCAAAATTGATTGTTTTTACGGCTATTATTATCATGAGTACAGTTGTAATACTACTCATGTGGAATTAAACAACAATCAATCTACTGATGAAAGGTAGATCTAAATTTTCGCTGTTACAGAAACATGTCAAGAGGAGAGGAGAGAGTTTGTATAGGGACTGCTCAATCCTACTCATATGTTTGTGACTAAAATATGTCTAAAACTAGATATATAGAAGAAAAACTTACGATTCAATTACCATAGATAATTTCATTCTTGGTCTTCCAAATAATTTCTTCAAGAAGGTTATCTACAACAAATCAAATAATTTGTACTCTTTGACAACATGAGGAAGAATGAAAACTCTCTTGGATAATTACAACTTATACACTCAAACCTGTCTTATGTGACAATACAAGAGAACATTGTAAAAGGATCACATAAGACAGGTGATCACTAATATTTAATTAATATGAAATTCACTGTGAAGGTATATTAATATAATGTCACATAATATACAATTATGGCTTTCATGATAATGTAATATTCAAAATTATTAAATTGAGAAAAGGGTTATTTCCCCCCGAGGTCTGTAGGACCGAGGGAAATAACCCTTTCGAGATTTAATTATTTTGGATATTACATTATCATGAAAGACATAATTGAATTGTATTATTATACTGAACAAAACTAGGAATCTTTGGGCATGTTAAAACTACAAGAATTCTACTCTATTATTATTTTTGATGAAATTTAAAACACAAAAATCAGTGACTGACAAAATAACTTCAAATAACTTTAATTCAATGGGTTTTAACAGTTTTTTTTACTGCATTCAACATTTGGCCTATTGTTTATTCATGGATACATTGAAATTAACAACACATCCGGTTATATATGGCGTGAAAGCTGAATTTCCCATCACAAAATCTTTAAATTGTGGCAGCCGCCATGATTCCAGATGACAACAATGCAAGGGAAATAATTAGATATTTTATCGACGTGTAAAAGCACGACAAATTTTTAGAAGTTATTTCGTCCCACGTGCAGATACCCAAACCGATATTTTTCCTACGTGCACATTGCAACGGGAAAAGGGTGTTATTTTTTTTCACGTACAGAAAATACTGTTATCATTTTCCATCTAGTTTCTATAGTAAAGCATAACAAGGGAAATGCAAAGCGTGGTGTATCCCCTTGCCTAGAATTTTTGACCCAGTGACTTTGACCTTTGTACTATGACCTTGAAAATCAATAGGGTTCCAGACTCTCCTAAGGACTAAGTATCTACCAAGTTTGGTCAAAATCCATTGACGGATGTTGATTCTAGAGTGTTCACAAGGATGTTATGCGGTAAAAATAATTGACCCGGTAACCTCGACTTTTGACCTTGAAAATCAATATCCTACTAATGTGCACATCTTCATATTAGGATCTTGCAATGTACAAAGTTTCATGAACTTCTGATTAATCATGTAGGAGAATTTGCGATGACAAAGTGCATACTGAATTGTCTCAAAATTTCTAAGTCCAAAGAAGCATAACAGGGGTAAAGCTCAATGGACCGGGGATATGCTACTAATGTGCACATCTTCATATTAGGATCTTGCAATGTACAAAGTTTCATGAACTTCGGATTAATCATGTAGGAGAATTTGCGATGACAAAGTGCATACTGAATTGTCTCAAAATTTCTAAGTCCAAAGAGGCACAACAGGGGTCAAACTCAATGGACAATAAAATCCTTCATACTGCAAAGTTCACACATCATGATCTTAAATTCCACAAAATTGGTGGAAATCGGACAAAAGATTTGGAAGTTAGTCCGGACAGACAATTTTCTTTTGACCTGGTGACATTGACCTTTGACCTATGACCTTGAAAATCAATAGGGTTCCAGATTCTCTTAAGAATTAAGTATGTACCAAGTTTGGTCAAAATCCATTGAAGGATGTTGATTCTAGAGTGTTCACAAGGATGTTACGGAAGGACGGACAGTAGCATTACTATATCCCTTCGCAACTTTGTTGGCGAGGGGATAATAAGTTATTCCTTAATAGAGGTGGTCACCAAAGCAGGTTTCACTGTATAGGTATCCTGGATTTTGATTGGTTGATAGCCAGTATATTTTTTTCATGTATTTTCATATTTCAAATAAAATTTTGTTCATTTTTAATACCACCATGGTTTTTGCATGAAGATTTAACCCCTTCTGTGCTGTGGTATGTATAGCAAATTAATAATTATAAACTTTTTAGTAGCAAAATTAGTTTAAATTTTGAATTAATGTACTGTAGGATTTTTATGTTTTGGTGTATGTTTAGAAACTTAAGATGGTTTAGAACTGAAATTTTAATGGATAAAATCTCTTTCCCTAAGTCAGGGATGTGATATACAGGTATACATGTATATATGTATCCAATTTGTAGACGTTTTTTATACCTCTCTCCTTAAAGCATCTTTACTTTTCTTCCGTGATATGATTTGTTGTGGTAAAAAGTTTTTCTTTGGTCCCTCTTCTAAATGTTTAATGCAGCCAGGCTGAAAAATATAAGAAAAATTGAAGAAAAAAAAATCTTTTTCTATGTGGGTGATTGCTGTTTAATGTTAAGTCAGATATTTTTCATTTATATCATGATGAGTACAACTTATTTCAATAATGAGATGATAATGCTTTATACTAATAATAAAACATAGATATCTAATATATTGCACATGATACATATCTTGAATAACCTTCATCAGGTATGCTCACAGTCCAAAGACTGGAAGCCAAACAACAGGCTGTGTTGGATTTTGATACAGTTGCTCACTGAAACAATTGTGTGCAGCTAGAGATGTCATTTCACTTCCACACATTATTTGTGTATTGTGGTAAAAATACTATATAAAAATTCAAAACAATTGGCCAACAATGGAAATTAAATCCAATGAAAACCACAAATTTGCCTTTTTTTCCCCCTTCAATTACCAGTAATTAAGTTAGGGGAACATAAAAGAATTAATAACAAAATTCTAACTTGACCTGTGTATTGTAGTTAAAAAACATTGTATAAACTAGAGGCTCAGTGGGCTGAGCCTGTGTCACTCATCTTTCATTCTGCTTTGAGAAAACATAATACAGAACCTTCCATAGATACTTCCTACCAAGTTTTGATTCATATGGCTAACCGTTTCAGAGGAGAATTTTTTTTCAAAAATCAATCAATCAGAAACAAGAATTGCCTGTGGTGGCCATGTTTGTTAACGGATTGGGACAAAACAAGCAATCTTCATAGAGAACCTTCTATATATGCTTCCTACCAAGTTTCGGTTCATTTGGCTAAGCGGTTTCAGAGAAGATTAAAAAAAATCAGGCAATCAGAAACAAGAATTGCCTGTGGCAGCCATGTTTGATCATGGATTGGGACAAAATGTGCACTCTTTAGAGAGGACCTTCCATAGATGCTTCCCACCAAATTTTGATTCATTTGGCTAAGCGGTTTCAGAGGAGAATATTTTTTAAATTCGGCCAATCAGAAACAAGAATTGCCTGTGGTGGCCATGTTTGTTAACGGATCGGAACGAAATGAGCATTCTTTATATAGAGGATCTTCCAGAGATGCTTCCTACCAGGTTTGGGTTCATTTGGCCATGCAGTTTCAGAGGAGAATATTTTTAAAACTTGGCCAATCAGAGATAAGAATTGCCTGTGGCGGCCATATTTGTTAACCGATCGGGATGAAATGAGCAATTTTTATAGAGGACCTTCCATAAATGCTTCCTACCAAGCGGTTTCAGAGAAGATTTTTAAAATTCGGCCAATCAGAAACAAGGATTGCCTGTGGCGCCCATGTTTGTTAACGGATCGGAACGAAATGAGCATTCTTTATATAGAGGATCTTCCAGAGATGCTTCCTACCAGGTTTGGGTTCATTTGGCCATGCAGTTTCAGAGGAGAATATTTTTAAAACTCGGCCAATCAGAAATAAGAATTGCCTGTGGTGGCCATATTTGTTAACCAATCGGGATGAAATGAGCAAATTTTATAGAGGACCTTCCATAAATGCTTCCTACCAAGTTTCGATTCATTTGGCTATGCGGTTTCAGAGGAGAAGATTTTTAAAAATTCGGCCAATCAGAAACAAGAATTGCTTGTGGTGGCCATGTTTGTTAATGGATCGGGACGAAATGAGCAATCTTTATAGAGGACCTTCCATAGATGCTTCCTACCAAGTTTCAACTCATTTGGCTGAGGGGTTTCAGGGGGGAAGATTAAAATGTGAAAAGTTAACGGACGACAGGCGACGGACGCCAAGTGATGGCAAATGCTCACCTTGCCATTGGCAAGGTTAGCTAAAAATGTCAAAACATTTGTCCAATTAAAAATATTGTTAGAGCATATAAACCATAATTTGCCATTTTTAAATTAAGGGGCATAACACTGGAACCATAAAAGGAATAATAACCAAATTCGAACTTGACCTAGGTATTGTGGTCAAAAATATTGTTTAATAAATTTCCAAAACTGAACTTGAAGTGAATCTATGTCACTGACCTTGTGTATAGTATTCAAAGCATTTGCTAAAATGAACTTAGCTTATTGCATGTAAACCAGAGAAATTGGTATTTTTAGGCAACTCAAGGGGCAAAAGTGATAAATTGTGCAATTACACTTGACAGGCATTTTGTGGTACCTTTAATTGTGCATTAATTGCAAATGATTCGTTTCAGAAAGCACATAAAATGAAATTGAAATAAATACATGTAGTATACAAAATATTTTTAGACAACTAAAATATTACTGGTGGTCGATGTATTCTCCAGAAAGCCCTTTCTTGTTGGTCAAACAACATTTTCTCCTGTCTTTTCTTCTTCTTTATTTCACTAAAATGAAATAAATTTGCATTTTAAGAATCACTTTACATAAACTAATTAAAACAAACAACCATGGTATCTATGATCTGTTTTGTTTATGGATACCATGAGGTACCGTAATTCTCTGTGTATATTGCTCACATTTTGCTCTGAGTGAGCATTGCATATGTATTTAGAAGAAATTAGTATGGTACAGAGCTCAAATACAATAGAACACCTGGCCAAGCTCACTAGTCACATGATCTAAGCATGTATTCATAAGCTCACTTAACCTTCAGTCAGATGATCTAAACATGTATTCATAGGCTCACTTAGCCTTCAGTCAGATGATCTAAACATGTATTCATAAGCTCACTTAGCCTTCAGTCACATGATCTAAGCATGTATTCATAAGCTCACTTAGCCTTTGGTCAGACGATCTAAACATGTATTCATAAGCTAACTTAGCCTTCGGTCAGATGATCTAAGCATGTATTCATAAGCTCACTTAGCCTTCGGTCAGACGATCTAAACATGTATTCATAAGCTCACTTAGCCTTCGGTCACATGATCGAAGCATGTATTCATAAGCTCACTTAGTCTTCAGTCAGACGATCTAAACATGTATTCATAAGCTCACTTAGCCTTCGGTCAGACGATCTAAACATGTATTCATAAGCTCACTTAGCATTCGGTCAGATGATCTAAGCAAGTATTCATAAGCTCACATAGCATTCGGTCAGATGATTTAAGCATGTATTCATAAGCTCACATAGCATTTGGTCAGATGATCTAAGCATGTATTCATAAGCTCCCTCAGCAATCGGTCAGATGATCTAAGCATGTATTCATAAGCTCACTTAGCGTTCGGTCAGACGATCTAAACATGTATTCATAAACTCACTTAGCATTCGGTCAGATGATCTAAGCATGTATTCATAAGCTCACTTAGCCTTCAGTCACATGATCTAAGCATGTATTCATAAGCTCACTTAGCCTTCTGACCCGGGCGGGTCAGACAATCTAAACATGTTTTCATAAGCTCACTTAGCCTTCGGTCAGATGATCTAAACATGAATTCATAAGTTCATGTAGCCTTCCGTCAGACGATCTAAACATGTATTCATTTTTCTATGGTTAAAATTCTCAAGTTATCAGTTAACAGATGCAATTTCAATTTTCAAAAAGAAAGCTGCAGACATTTTCTAATGCTTGCTATCAATGAAATAAACATCTCAGAAATTAATATATTAACTTGTAAAATTGCTTCCTAAATATATTGGACACATTGGACTGTATTCAAACCTTTTAGAGTTACATTTTATAATAATAGTAGCTACATTAATTTAAGGCAAAAAAGCTACTCAATTCTAAATACTGTTCTGATTATAAAATCTAAGTATATTTTAGCTGTTTAAATTAAAATAAATATGGTAACCTTAGCATACCACTCTTACTATAAACAGTTTATCTGTCACAAAATAACTTACACAGTTTTACTTTCATGTAGACTAAATCAGTATTCAAAATAATTTAAGCAAATTTCAAAGTTACTAAAGCAGCCTTCAATAGGCTTCAATTAATTTTAAAGGTTATTTTTATCATCTTCAATATTGTCATCACATTGAATGCATTAGACAAACATAGGTTCCCCTCTGGTTCTCAGTGGTGTATATGTTGCTCAATATTTACTTTCATTTTGTGCCAATAACATTTTGGCAAACTAGCCCAAAAATCATTTTAGAAGAATTTTTTCTATTTGATCAAGCAAATTTTATGCAATTTTTACTAGACTGGAGCTTAGGGCTAGAGGTTTTTGGCACAGACTGTAGTTTTCTGGGTAATGTTTAGCATATCATAGTTTGTCATTTTGTCATTTTCCTTTTGTCCATTGTATTAATTTGTCTTTCTTTGAATTACAGTTTCTAATTACCCCTTTTAATAGTATCTTCAAACTTTTCTATATCACTGTTTTCACAAACAAGTTCTGGATAGTAAAAGATTAAGTGAAACAGTACAGATCTAATTAAGAAGTGAAACACCATCTGCCTTTAGAAAGAACAAATAGTACCCAGTGAAACACTCAAAACAAGTTAGCATCAAACAAACTGAAAAGCATGTTAAAATGTCATAAAACTTAACACAATCGATGGGCTATGTTATGGAGAATACACTCCAACTGTAGATTCAAGTGAAATATTCTATGAAAATGTTTTTTGTTTGTTTATACTTAAGTCAACCTAATATATAGCCACCCTTTCTGCATTGAAAATAATGCCCTTATAAGAGGGTGGTGTATCTCAAGGGAGGCAATTTAATAGTATTTTACTATCTGAAATCTGGCCTAATAAGAAGGGTGACCTCTCTCAAAGGAGACAATTTAGTAGTATTTTACTATCTCAGTGCATCTGAAATCTGGCCTAATAAGAAGGGTGGCCTCTCTCAAGGGAGATGATTTAGTAGTATTTTACTATCTCGGTGCATCTGAAATCTGACCTAATAAGAGGGGTGGTCTCTCTCAAGGGAGACGATTTAGTAGTATTTTACTGATTTAGTTGTATTTTACTATCTCAGTGCATCTGAAATCTGACCTAATAAGAAGGGTGGTCTCTCTCAAGGGAGACAATTTAGTAGTATTTTACTATCTCAGTGCATCTGAAATCTGGCTTAATAAGAAGGATGGCCTCTCTCAAGGGAGACAATTTAGTAGTATTTTACTATCTCAGTGCATCTGAAATCTGGCTTAATAAGAGGGGTGGTCTCTCTCAAGGGAGACGATTTAGTAGTATTTTACTATCTCAGTGCATCTGAAATCTGGCTTAATAAGAAGGATGGCCTCTCTCAAGGGAGACGATTTAGTAGTATTTTACTATCTCAGTGCATCTCAAATCTGGCTTAATAAGAGGGGTGGTCTCTCTCAAGGGAGACGATTTAGTAGTATTTTTACTGATTTAGTAGTATTTTACTATCTCAGTGTATTTGAAATCATAAATGATAATTGGAAGGGATTGTTCTTATAAAGAGGAGACTACAGTGATAAACCTAAAAATTAATTAATACAAAATTAAAAACAGAAATTGGGAAACTATTTAAATTAATCAAATATATATAGTAAACATCATAACGGGAAATAAAGCAGAGTAACTGTGTAATAGGAATAAGGCAGGTGACTGCTTCAGATACTAACAGCTTAATTAAGTAAAATTATATAGTAAAGTGCAAAGGGAACTGAGACTGATTGCTTAATATAGGTAACCTCTTGAATAGGTGGAACTGTAGGTGTTATGTGTTATTTATAGATAATCAGTTTTGCATGGAAAAATAATACAATCAATCTACTGCTATTCTCATATCAGGTGGTAAAATTACTCTTGACATTGCTTTTAAAACAAGCAAGTGTATACTCACTACTAACAAAAAGAATTAAACTGAAAATAAAATGGTGCTAAATAATAATATAAAAATATCCAAAACTCTCTACAGCCTACCAACTCTTTAATTTTATTGGATAAATCTTATTCAATGACAATCTAATATGAAAACAAATCTGTCATACAAATGCAATTGGACACAAAAAATATATCATTAACTGCCTTATAAATAGATATTTAAATATCTTGAGTATGCACTTAAGCATGACAGGATTCTATGTCAATTTCTAGAAATTTACATTGCAAGATACGTTAAAGTTATTGACCATATATTTTGTTGCTAAGATGCATTAGGGTATATCTACAAGTCTTCCTGACAAGTTGTTCAGAATAATACAAGAAATCTAAATAATTAAAACACATCAAAATAAAATAAGAAATTATTTTTTCAAAAATAAATGAATATAATTCAATGTAGAATAAATTTGAAAATTGCAAGATTTCAACGAAAATACAAAAAAAGAAGAATTAAATATATAGTGTACAGATTCTATATTTCTGTATGTTTCCACAAACTGCTTTCTTAACATGATAAGATATCTACAAACTCACACACATCTACAAAACTCACCATTTGAAAAGTTTTCTAATCAACCTGAGAAAATTAACTAATGGACTTTAAAAATATTGACATTGTAGATAATTTCGGTGTTTGACGTCTTCAAGACTGGGTATAATTATAGTTATGACTTGAACAAGATAAATAATATTACATAATTATAGAGAGAAGTCTTGACAGACAAAAAGTGCCAAGTAACCATGAAAAAATTAAAATTAAATCTGTAATCAAGAATTGTAAAGGATGCAAGTAGACCATTCCAAGACAAAATTATAAAAAAGTAAAGCTTATTTCATTATAAATTTATTTTATATACAATTAAATTTAAATCTGAGAAAACAAAACAATTATTTCCAAAATCATCTCATTCAATAACTGTTTCCCATCAACGAGTAAAAATAAAACAATATATAGTGTTAACATATAAATACTTACTCTACTTGTTCTTGGGCTTGTCTCTCTATAAATTCTTTTTTATCACAGTAAACTTTTAACAATTTATCAAATGCTTCCTGTAAATACAAGATATACTTATGAAATAATTCATGGAAGCCATACTGTGTTGTGAGCTTTAACATGAGTTGACGAATATTAGATTAAATACGGTAGTACACTGATGGGAAAGGTTATGTTTGGGGGCAAGATCACACACAATTTTAGCAGCGCAGGTTGGCTGTTCTATTTTTCAACCAGCCAAATTCAAGTAGACGATAACTCATCAACATGTGCTTTCACAACAGAAAATATTTTTTTATGGAACAGCCGTAACAATATTATGTTTGCACGTTTTAATTGCACAGTGTAAATAATGCTATTTTGTGATTTTATCACCTTGCTTAAATTGCTCGTTTGTTTACAAAGTAAAAGAAGGACTTCATATTGGAATATGCTGTAATACTGCCATACCAGACATTCAATTATCAGTTTCCTTCTTTTGAAAATATTTTTGACAGTTTTTTATTCTGGTACTTTATTACAATGCTTCAACATCAGGCCTTTATTAGGGATAAGTCTATATACAGAAATCACATTCTGGTGTTCACACTCTTAAAAATATTGAACATTTCACCAGAATATGATTTCTTTTTAGACTTTATAAACATTTGATGGCGAAAACTTAAGATAAAGATCAAGAATATCGAAAATTTATTATTATATTTTCCCCTATTTGGAAAAAGAATTGAACTATTTTTTTCATTGAATGCACACATTCAGCAATTGTTAGCTACATTGGGACAGCCATTTTTATATAGGTGAAGTAACAGATGGGCACAAAGAGAACAACTTTATACAGACATATGAACTTTTTCTTCAAATGGTTGACTATTGTGAATGAGTGATTGTTGTTTTTCATTTATATCATGATCAGAACATATCAATGAGATGATGATGTCCACTTTGTACTAGATGAAAAAGCTTAGTTGGATTTTTATTGTGCTAGCACGCTGAAACAATATTCTGCAGGTATACATGTTGTTTCACTCTTACACATTATTCTGATTCCGAGCCAACCAGTCTTTATTTTTTGTCTCACTCCTTAATGCTGGTTGCTTAATGGAGAAACAATAAATACCAATTTAATATTTTTTGGTTTGACCTGACCAGGGCTTGAACACATGCTAACTTATTACACCAATGATGCAGTATTGGAAAGTACTGAGATACAGGTTTGTAATACATACTGATATCTAGATAACAAACCTGTTCATAAACCTCTAACCCATGCTTCTGTTTATTCCTCATACTTCTTTTCTGTAGATATATTGCTGAAAATAAATACATATACTGTTAAACAAAATGAAATATTTCTATCCGTATGCAGGACTATTTATCATTAATAATCTTCTTAATGACCATACATAAAAAAATATTGGGACCTTTGTCATGGATAACAGTTAGAATCTTTTGATTTTCAAAGCTTTTAAATATTTATGAGTCTTTCACAAAAGAAGTGTGTTGCCTGTCCCCAACTCACAAGTAAAACAACAAAGTTGAAAAATGGTTTTATCTTGGATGTACACACTAAGGTCAATTTCAAAGAAATAAAATTATAGCTACACATTAGCAGGTGATAACCAACACTCGAGTGCGGTTGATCGTGGGGTCAAGCCAGGATCGGGTCAAATCAAAGTATATAAAATTGGTATTTATCGCTTTGCGGCTAAGCATGCAGCATTAAGGAGAAAGAACAGAGACTGGTTGGCATTACCCCCCGTACATCAATACTCAGTTATTTCCAAATAAATAATAGGTTCCTACAACTTTGATACAATGAGATTTTCCTCCCTCTTAAGCAGATAATCTCTATATATAGAAAAACTTGTCTTATGTGGTCATCCACTGAAACATGGGAACAGTCATGTATATAAGACAGGTTGCTATACACAGGCTAACTTATTATGAATTATAAAGCGAAATTAAAGAGAAGTTATTGCTTAATAGAGGTGGCT
Organism: Bathymodiolus septemdierum; assembly: GCA_963383655.1. Taxonomy (NCBI): domain Eukaryota; kingdom Metazoa; phylum Mollusca; class Bivalvia; order Mytilida; family Modiolidae; genus Bathymodiolus; species Bathymodiolus septemdierum. Next base: position 42,988,509 of record OY726522.1, read on the forward strand.
GCTGTTATCTGTGGATCAAAACTAAACTAAAACAAAATGATATGAAGTATACATGTAATAACAAAATAAACCAAGTGTATGATAGACACTATAAATTGAAATATCTTAGCAATATGCATAAAGGCTTAGGGTGTGGAGGGTGGGAAAAGGAGATACAATTTTTTGCAAAAGCTAAATCGATGCCGACTGCTGTTTAAAGCAATTTTTTGGAATAAAAGAATGGATGCGGGGATGACGCCAAGTTTGAAAAAATCTGCTATCTGATTGGTCAATGTTAACCCGGGAAATTTGAATATTAAATTATGATTGGATGACCTCAATTCCCAGTCATAACAAATTTAAAAAACGAAACATTTTGATTGGTTGTTGAGCTCTGCACAGCAACACAATTCAAATTTAAAAATGAAACATTTTGATTGGTTGTTGAGCTCTGCACAGCAAAACAATTAATTGGAAGCGAGGTTAAGGAGTTTTGGCAAATATGAAATTAAAGAAAGCACATATTCTGATTAATAATGTATTTACTAAAAATACTCCCAATTTAACTTTATACATAAAAATACAAACCATATTCTATACTGTCTGTTGACACTTGACTACTAAATGGCCAGTAATATGGTTTCTGAAAAAGATTAAAACAACACCTTAATACCTGTGTGTCAAATGCAACATTGCTTTTAAACTGTTACTTTTTTCTTTTTCTTTTTTTTAATCTCTTTTTACCTCTAAAATACACTGAGAACACAAGTCCAATTTGCTTTGAGATAATTTTGTTCTTAATTAATATCCTCTGATTTTACAAAAAAAAAAAAAAAATCTTTTAAGTAATTTCTCATGAACAAACAATACTTCTCAAATCTCAAGAAGTAATACATTTGTATTTTCAAACTGCTTGACTAGGCTCATGATTAAATTGAAAGTTTATCTTTGTGAGATATACCCATTATTCACAGTAGACAAGTAGATAAATTTTGTGAAGCAGAACTAGAGATACAAACACATACTAATCATAATGATTAATAGTAGTATTTATAATGGTATAAATTTCTTTGTTTTTTAACAGAAAACTATTTATACATCTTTAAATTAGTAAGAAAGGATATGGATGTAAATGAACAGGAGAGATTATCTAACTTTTCACCCAGACACAATAGCAAAGGAAAATGATAGACTATCCAACATTATACTAAGACACAAATTAAAGTAAAGGCACAGTGTTTTTATTGCTGTTCTACATTTCACAGTCACAGTACAGTCTCCAATAATGAGCATCACTCATACCCTAAAATGAATGTGAAACAGCCCTTAGCCTGCAGTGGAGCGGTACTCTTTACATCTGCTGATAAACACTACATCTGGGAATATATATGAGAACAGCTTGTGAAAACTTGAATTACTTTCTAACAAGTTGTATAGTAGCAGTATGACTCTGATATAGTCGAAGACAAATAGTGATGTATATGTTATACCGAAAATATCAGCCTGCCGAGCCAGAATATGAAGTTTGTTGGTGAGTGAGCGAAGCGTACGAGTCACAAGCTTCATATTCTGTCGAGCAGGCTGATATTTTTCAGTATCAATCATATTCACATTCAGATGACATGTTTATCATCCTTAAATCAAACATAAACACGGATACATCTATATTTGTATTTTTGTAGGAAAAATCACATGATTCAAAATACGCTTCTCCAAAATATAGTTCATAAGTAGTTTGCAAATATACCATTCATTTTTACAGGTTTATATAAATGTTAAGATTGTTGAATTTTTCCTTTAATGGTGATATTCATTTTTTTTTATTACAAAAATCAAAGTCGGCAATAGGATTCATCCATTTTCATTATTTAGGTTTTGTTTACCAATGCCCATTCCGGTTTAGAAAACACAAAGGTCACGACCTTGCTTATGACATAAAAAAATTATGACGTCTCAGCAGAGGTTATCAAGATTTGTGTCAAGTACATTTTTGTAGGACAATGTTTGTTGATATTGCTGACACGACAGTTCTTAATTTGATATACCGGTATGCTTAAAAAAATAAAATGTTAACTAGCTAATGGTGTTGATGAATTTTATTTACTTTTGTCATCTTCACAGGAATTATCGTTTAAATGTTGGGAGAATTTGGTGATAACTCCTGCTCACTGTTGATAAGTCCAGCTCAGCTCATGTGAACTTTGATACAAGTTTTGCTTATGGAGTCAGCGGGTAGATATAGTGGGAGGGAAGGATGATAACCCTATTTATCGGTATATCCGATAAGTCTGGATCACTCAACTGACCTTGATCCACAAAAATATTAGGTCAGTGTGACATGAAACACATTCTGACATCACCAATAAAAACAATAACTCCAGTTTTGAAGATCTCGACTCACATCTTGTCCTGTTGGACTTGTTGCGATACTAGCGATAATGTTTGTCTCGACCTTCAAAACTGCCGTTGTTCTATAAATGTCTATATGTCGACTCTTCTAAATTTATCTGCAATTCAATACCTTGCTTGTTAATTATGATATTATAAAACAGATCAGCCTCAAGGATATACAATGTTTGTTTGTTTATTTATTTACTGTTGTCATTGTCAATTATAGTGATTTATCCTCCAGTTTCTATAACTAACATTTATGTGGTAAACATCTTATTTTTCTTTTCTTCCTTGCCCAAGTCAAGCAACCACAATCTTTATTTGACTTAATTTACACTGTAATCTATATTAATATTTTTCATAATTAAGCGAATTATCTTATTGTTGAACGATTTTAATTAACAAATGTACCACAGGTATGAATTGTGCACACCAATAAATTGTTCACAACCTTTATATTATCTTTAGTGTGTATGTGCTGTTGAGGGTTAGGGGGGGGGGCTTCTTTTTTCAATTTAAAAATATTCTCATGCTTCAATATCACTCTTTTTCCAAGTGTGTCCTTTGTAATTTGTGAAGAAAGAACAATTATATTTCTGGACAAAACCTACCCTGTTCCCTCTCATGAATGATAAGAAATTGGTTGGTCTCTTACCAGGAATGACTTATGTCAATAGCCCATGCCCCTTGTTAGTACCTGAAATCTGTATTCTACTGATCTTTCGTCTTTTATAAAATAACTTCTTAGATCTAGTGGATAGATATATCCATACTGACACAACAGATAAGCTAAATGTGATGCTTCCCTCTGATCCTCCATGTCAAATCGCTTCCGTAGCCACTGTACAAGATCACTTCCTGCAAATAGAATAGGTAATTAACACAGGGAACCTCCTACATAGTACGATATTTAATACTACAGGATAGTAGTAAGAGCCAAATAAGCAAATTTCAAATTTGTGTATGGTATTATTATTAGTACAGTCAAACCTGTATTAAGAGGACACCCTTGGGACAAATAAAAAGTGTTTTTTTAAGACAGTTGACCTCTTAAAAGAGGTTCAATTCATATGATATTTTATTTATGATGGGACAAGAAAACTGTGACCTTTAAATACAGGTGGCTGCTTAAAAGAGGTGACAGCATGGGCAGGCTTAACTGTACATGAATATTATTACAGACAAGGGTACTTTTGACAATCCCACTGCATCATTTTCAAAAAGTAACTCGTGGATGGTAATTTAAAGCCACAGACTAATGTGAGCATGTTCTGTTCCCATGGTATTGGACCTAATTAGGACCTAGAGACCCACAAAATTCCATTTGTTCAAATTTGAAGGTTAGGGTTATTGTTGGTTAACGCCACTTTCAACAATATTTCAGCTATATCGTGGCGGTCAGTTTTATTGGTGGAGGAAACTGGAGTAACCGAAGAAAACCACTGACCTGCCGCAAGACACTAACAAATTTTATCACATAATGTTGTATCGAGTACACCTCACAATGAGCGCGATTCGAACTCACAATGTTAGTGGTGATAGGCACTGATTACATAAGTAGTTGTAAATCCAACTCCCATGTTATCACGACCATGACGGCCATGTTTTCATTGCTAATTCTAAAGATGAACATAATATAACAATATAACAATAAACAGACAACAACCGGAAGAAGACACTTAAACCAAATAGACAACGAAGTAGAGCCAATTATAGAGGAGCAAGCTGATCTCCTGCGTTTGGAACAGACTTAGGTAGATAATATATCCCATTTAAGGCTTCTCAGGGAATATTACTATTTGCAAAACTTGGCTTTTTTTTTATTACAAATAAAATTAAAACCTGAAATTCAGCAAATGCAGATAGATGATGTATGAGAAATGAAGGCAGAAGTTCACATGTCCTTGTCTGCAGGTGAGCTATATCTACACAAGTTTAATAATTAAATTACCAGTGCTTCACCATCTGATACTAGGAGTCATTTTCGTCCAAAGGCTACAGATAGACAGATATCCTGCAATTTTCTTTTAAGATTATTGATAAAAAGTAATGAATGAACTAAGTTGAAAATCTACAGATCAAACAAATACTGATAGCCCCCCTTCTATATTAAAGGACAATAGGCCTTCCTTTCTACACGTGACTGGTTAGAATAGATTACGGGTGTTTACCATCACCTTAAACAATATTTAAGTAATATCATGGCAGTAACTTTCATTGGTGGAGGAAGCCAGAGTACCTGGAGACAAAGTGGAGTACCCCTCACCACTACCTGGAAATTAAACTCACCGGTCTAGTGGTGATAGACAAATTGGTAGATGTAAATTTAAGTACAATACAAATTGGCCACAACAACTTCCTTCTAAACAATGAAGCATACCCGTACTTCCATGAATTTTCTAAACTTTAGTCGCATCTTTAAGGCACACACCTCTAAGACATTCTCCACAAATCACTAATAAAAGGGAACTAGAATACAAACCTGGCCATGCGGTCACCTCTAATAAACAATCACCTGTATTCTATAGTCACCTTTTTCTAGTCCTGTCATAGGAAATTTCACATGAATTTAACCTCTTTTAAGAGGTCACCTGTCTTATAAGGTCACCTTTTCTTTTTCATAAAGATGACCTCTCAATACAGGTTTGATTGCATTTTACATTAATTTTGATTTTATATAAAAGTTTAAGCTAAGGTAGTTTTTGTGATGATCTGTAATTTATATGATGTGTAGAAATTGTTTTCATGAATGGATTTGTAATTGATATGATTATAGTAAAGATGTGTGCATGCTTTGATTAAATTAAATTTCCTATTAGCATTGATTCGACATTAATATCATTTCTTCTATTTTTTTTTGTCAATTTTACACCAGTCAACATCAAGAGTTTAAAAATAATTAAACTAATATGTGGGTTAAATTGTCTTCTGGAAATTCCTATAGATTAATTTTCGTTATTATTGGTTGAAAGAACATTTGTGACATCAGGATTCTTCATAGACTTTCTGCTGCAGTACTGTTGTCAACAGGGAGGGGGGTGGGGGTGGGAGTATGGTGTTTAATGCCACTTTCAACAATATTTCAGTTATATCCTGGCAGTCAGTTTTATTGGTGAAGGATGGGAGGGGGGATAGGAGAACAGTATTAAACCATTTAAAGGGATCCTAATTCTTCCCCTATTGATAATTAGACCTTTAGCTGCTACACATAACAAACAATTAAAAACTTCCATAGATTTCTTATAACTACCAAAGACCACATCTTTGCACAGAAATTATTACAACATAAACATGGACAGTAGTCAGGACAAAAGCATGGTATGTAAATAAATAGTAGTTAACCGAATACTACTGTCTAGCTCAAAAGATAGATTCTGTTGTAGAATTATACTTTAAAGATATATAAACAATGGAAGAATGTGTCCATCGGACACAGATGTCCCCACTTCTAGCTAAAATAAAAATGGGCATAACTCCAAAAGCATTTAGAATTATATGTTTTCACCAGAATTCCTTCCTTTGTTTAATCCATTCCTATCCATATCATCTGCTTATATGTTCCACACATTTTTTAAGTCATGGTGACATCATGAACCAAATACAATAAACCGATTCACAACAAACAGAACTGAACCAGAGGTTTTCAAGAGCCTGCATCGCTGACCTGATCTATATAGGCAGAGAAGAAAACGATCTTAAATTCTTCGTCAGTTTTTCCCCCAATGTTCTATTTAACCTTTTTCAATTGTCACATGCGTGTGCAACCTCTGACATAATCTTCAACTTGCTGAAGGCAGTCAGTATTTGGTAGAAGTAGAAGTAGAATGTATTCCACAAATTATTTATTTCCTATTGATATTGAACGAAATATTTTTGATTTGCAATACCAGTATTTTGTGTGTAAATGTTTGATCTCCTCACATGTCATTTTAAAGTTCGTCATTCATCATATTATATATTAAAAGACGTATATTTAGAATGTGTACGTATACTAATAACATAAGTATTAATGTATTTAAGGGGTTTAACTATCCTTCTGTATCATATACAAATTATATAATGGCCTACTTTACAATAGGGCAAACATAGTAGTTGTGGAACCGTACCTCTTCACAGTCTTGTATTTGGGCAGTCAAAAGAAAATGAAAAATACGATTAAAAGATACTGTTCTGCAGCTAAAACAAACTGTAAAAGCAAGCAAACCCTAATGTTGACTCCTGCAAAGATTAGCTAAAATGGCTGAATGTTCGCAGAGAAGATTTGCAAATCAATTTTTGCTAAAATATGCCTAATTTGCAAATTAGCCCTGATACTGCCTGAGAATCTTTTATGAAATATACCAAAGTTGGAATTAATAATATTTTGAAATCCAATAGCTCAATGTCACAATTATTGTTCTTTTGGTCCTAGAAATGTTATTTATGGTACTTCCAAAAAAAAAAGGTGTGAAGAACCTCCTGGATATTTATAAAAGATGAAGTTCAATTGTACCATGTCACAGCAATTGTTCTCCTGGTTTCAGAAATGTACAGTTGTTAGGTACTTTCCCCCTTCCCCCCCCCCCCCCCCCCCCAAAAAAAAAGTTCTGAGAAACCTCCTGGATATTTACCAAAGGTGGAACTCAATATTTTAAAATCTAACTGTCCTATGCCACAGCTATCGTTCTCTTAATTCTAAATATGTATGGTTGCTTGGTGCTTTTAAAAAAATTGATGAATGTCTAAGCATGAAATGTGGAAGGTATACTGACAATGAGGGCCTCATAATAATGACATTAACTCACATGGATTTCGGACAGCTAAGATAAAAAAAAATAATCATTTTTTGTAATTCAATTTACGCATATATTAACAGTGACACCTACAACACTGAAAAATTAAGTTATAAGATAGACTTACTCGTTCAGTAATCAAATTATCTTTATTTTCCCCAAAAGAAACCTGTCTAAAAGACTAAGTATTATTGGCATATCATATAGCATTTACTAATAACATTATTCAAAGCTTTAATTAGTCTACCAGTTTCAAATTTATCTACAATAGCTTAGAATCCTATTTGTATATATACAAGATCCTTTATAAACCATAAAAAAAATTATTAAATGATTTCATTAATTTATGGAAACGATATCCTTGATGTAACAGTTATTCTGTAATTACGAGATTATGATCATTTAAGTCCTAAACATTATTAATACTAATAAACATAGGTAAAAAATATATACTCCATCAAAGGATGCTAAACAGCTGTCACTGTAGGTAAAATGTACACCTGAAATCTGGGTGTTACACAAACTTGCAAGAGGTTTAAATATGATTTTTTTTATGCACGAGTTAAAAAATAACTAGCTATGATGTCTGATTACAAGAAATATGTCACATATGTCAGAACGACACATTTAATTCACAAATGAGTAAGTGTATGGATATGGTAATTAGTCATCACAATTAGTTTATTGGTAATTTGGACATTTTCTCCTTGATCTCACTGAGTAATATTTCAGTATGAATTGACTCTCATACTGAAAAAAAGACTGTAAAGAGCTGCAGTTCCACAGCTACTATTTGAGTTATACCATGACCATTGTATAATTTGTATAGGATAGTTATATAAATCTCTTAAATACATTAATACTTATGGTATCAGTAATATATACACATTCTAAAAATACATCTTTATATAATCAGATGAATGACCAACTTTAAAATGACCTACAGGCAGATAAAACATTTACACACAAAATACTGGTATTACAACTCAAAAATATTTCATTCAATATAGATAGAAAGTAAATAACGGTAACTTGTCCAACACAAACTTCTACTTCTACCAAATACTGGCCACCTTCAACAAGTTGAATTCTTGCATGAAGATTATGTCAAAGGTTGCTTGCACATGACAAGTGAACAAGGTTAAAATTATGTTAAAATTATTTATATTCGGTAAAACGCTCTCGAGAGCTTATGTTTTTGTTTATATTACATGCCAAATTGAAATATAAAGTTTTACTTACAGGTTTTAAAAATTAGAATTTGATAGAAAAGACAGCACTAGCAGTCTTGAATTTTTGAACCGAGCCACTTAAAACTTCCTTCGACCACCAATATCCACCAGCGAGCCACTTAAAACTTCCCTCGACCACCAATATCCACCAGCGAGCCACTTAAAACTTCCCTCGACCACCAATATCCACTAGCGAGCCACTTAAAACTTCCCTCGACCACCAATATCCACCAGCGAGCCACTTAAAACTTCCCTTGACCACCAATATCCACCAGCGAGCCACTTAAAACTTCCCTCGACCACCAATATCCACTAGCGAGCCACTTAAAACTTCCCTCGACCACCAATATCCACCAGCGAGCCACTTAAAACTTCCCTCGATCACCAATATCCACTAGCGAGCCACTTAAAACTTCCCTCGACCACCAATATCCACCAGCGAGCCACATAAAACTTCCCTCGACCACCAATATCCACCAGCGAGCCACTTATAACTTCCTTCGACCACCAATATCCACCAGCGAGCCACTTAAAACTTCCCTCGACCACCAATATCCACCAGCGAGCCACTTATAACTTCCTTCGACCACCAATATCCACCAGCGAGCCACTTAAAACTTCCCTCAACCACCAATATCCAAAAGCATAGTATACCATTATTAAACCACTTACATTTTTTTTCATTTCTATTTTTGTTACTTGATGTCTATATAAAATATAACTTTTGAAGGTTTTAAAATGTTTTTTTTTTTATTCAATTCAAATTTGCTCCTTAATCTCAGGATAATATTATGGTATAAAATAATCTACAGAGAGTTAACTAATTTTCTAAATAGTCCTAATTATTATAAAATATCAGGAAAATTAAATTCTTATGTTCATTTCCAATAATAACAAGATTACAAGGTCAAACTCTGATTACTTTGATATGTTATTATTTGATAGTAATATGAAAAAAACACCAGAGGCTCTCAAGAGCCTGTATCGTTCACCTGGTTATAAAAAAAAACAATTGGTCCTATGTAAAAACTATGTCCTGCAGTGGTAGTCATCTTGGAATTACGATCAACATAAAAAACACAAAGTTTGTAAAGGACCTTCCAATGATTGATGCACAGTTTAGGTTCAATCAGTGCAATAGCTTCAGAGAAGAATATATTTCTGTATTTTCCCCATATGGTTCTGTGTTAATACTATGACCTGTGGTGGCAGCCATCTTGGATTTCCGATCGGCATAAAAAACACACACCTTGTAGAGGACCTTCCAATGATCATTCCTGGGCAGTTTGGTTTCAATTATCCAAGTGGTTTCAGAGAAGAAGCGTTTTGAAACATTTTTCCCATAGGGTCCAATGTTAAACTAGGTCCTGCCGTAGCCGCCATTTTGAATTTCATATCAAAACAAAAAACGTAAAGTTGGTAGAGGACCATCCAATGAACATTCATGTACAGTTTGGCTTTAATCATATTTGTAGTTTCTGAGAAGGCATTTGAATATTTTCCCATAGGGTCCAATGTTAATCTATGTCCTGCGGTGGTGGCCATCTTGGATTTCCGATCGGCATAAAAAACACACACCTTGTAGAGGACCTTCCAATGATCATTCCTGGGCAGTTTGGTTTCAATTATCCAAGTGGTTTCAGAGAAGAAGCGTTTTGAAACATTTTTCCCATAGGGTCCAATGTTAAACTAGGTCCTGCCGTAGCCGCCATTTTGAATTTCATATCAAAACAAAAAACGTAAAGTTGGTAGAGGACCATCCAATGAACATCCATGTACAGTTTGGCTTTAATCATATTTGTAGTTTCTGAGAAGAAGGCATTTGAATATTTTCCCATAGGGTCCAATGTTAATCTATGTCCTGCGGTGGTGGCCATCTTGGATTTCCGATCGGCATAAAAAACACACACCTTGTAGAGGACCTTCCAATGATCATTCCTGGGCAGTTTGGTTTCAATTATCCAAGTGGTTTCAGAGAAGAAGCGTTTTGAAACATTTTTCCCATAGGGTCCAATGTTAAACTAAGTCCTGCCGTAGCCGCCATTTTGAATTTCATACCGGAACAAAAAACGTACAGTTTGTAGAGGACCATCTAATGAACATTCTTGTACAGTTTGGCTTTAATCATATTTGTAGTTTCTGAGAAGAAGGCATTTGAATATTTTCTCATAGGGTCCAATGTTAAACTATGTCCTGCGGTGGCGGCCATCTTGGATTTCCGATCGGCATAAAAAACAGAAACTTTGTAGAGGACCTTCCAATGATCATTCCTGGGCAGTTTGGTTTCAACTGTCCAAGTGGTTTCAGAAAAGAAGCATTTTGAAACACTTTTCCCATAGGGTCCAATGTTAAACTAAGTCCTGCCGTAGCCGCCATTTTGAATTTCATATCGGAACAAAAAACCTTAAGGTTGTAGAGAACCATCTAATGAACATTCATGTACAGTTTGGCTTTAATAATATTTGTAGTTTCTGAGAAGAAGGCATTTGAACATGTTCCCATAGGGTCCAATGTTAATCTATGTATTGCGGTGGCGGCCATCTTGGATTTCCGATCGGCATAAAAAACATAAAATTTGTAGAGGACCTTCCAATGATCATTCCTGGGCAGTTTGGTTTCAACTGTCCAAGTGGTTTCAGAGAAGAAACGTTTTGAAACATTTTCCCCATAGGGTCCAATGTTAAACTAAGTCCCGCCGTAGCCGCCATTTTGAATTTCATACCGGAACAAAAAACGTACAGTTTGTAGAGGACCATCTAATGAACATTCATGTACAGTTTGGCTTTAATCATATTTGTAGTTTCTGAGAAGAAGGCATTTGAACATTTTCCCATAGGGTCCAATGTTAATCTATGTCCTGCGGTGGTGGCCATCTTGGATTTCCGATCGGCGTAAAAAACACACACCTTATAGAGGACCTTCCAATGATCATTCCTGGGCAGTTTGGTTTCAATTATCCAAGTGGTTTCAGAGAAGAAGCGTTTTGAAACATTTTCCCCATAGGGTCCAATGTTAAACTAAGTCCCGCCGTAGCCGCCATTTTGAATTTCATACCGGAACAAAAAATGTACAGTTTGTAGAGGACCATCTAATGAACATTCATGTACAGTTTGGCTTTAATCATATTTGTAGTTTCTGAGAAGAAGGCATTTGAATATTTTCCCCATAGGGTCCAATGTTAATCTATGTCCTGCGGTGGCGGCCATCTTGGATTTCCGATCGGCATAAAAAACGTAAAATTTGTAGAGGACCTTCCAATGATCATTCCTGGGCAGTTTGGTTTCAACTGTCCAAGTGGTTTCAGAGAAGAAACGTTTTGAAACATTTTCCCCATAGGGTCCAATGTTAAACTAAGTCCTGCCGTAGCCGCCATTTTGAATTTCATATCGGAACAAAAAACGTAAAGTTTGTAGAGGACCATCCAATGAACATTCATGTACAGTTTGGCTTTAATCATATTTGCAGTTTCTGAGAAGAAGGCATTTGAACATTTTCCCATAGGGTCCAATGTTAATCTATGTCCTGCGGTGGTGGCCATCTTGGATTTCCGATCGGCATAAAAAACACACACCTTGTAGAGGACCTTCCAATGATCATTCCTGGGCAGTTTGGTTTCAATTATCCAAGTGGTTTCAGAGAAGAAGCGTTTTGAAACATTTTTCCCATAGGGTCCAATGTTAAACTAAGTCCCGCCGTAGCCGCCATTTTGAATTTCATACCGGAACAAAAAACGTACAGTTTGTAGAGGACCATCTAATGAACATTCATGTACAGTTTGGCTTTAATCATATTTGTAGTTTCTGAGAAGAAGGCATTTGAATATTTTCCCATAGGGTCCAATGTTAATCTATGTCCTGCGGTGGCGGCCATCTTGGATTTCCGATCGGCATAAAAAACAGAAACTTTGTAGAGGACCTTCCAATGATCATTCCTGGGCAGTTTGGTTTCAACTGTCCAAGTGGTTTCAGAGAAGAAGCATTTTGAAACATTTTTCCCATAGGGTCCAATGTTAAACTAAGTCCTGCCGTAGCCGCCATTTTGAATTTCATATCGGAACAAAAAACCTTAAGATTGTAGAGGACCATCCAATGAACATTCATGTACAGTTTGGCTTTAATCATATTTGTAGTTTCTGAGAAGAAGGCATTTGAACATTTTCCCATAGGGTCCAATGTTAATCTATGTCCTGCGATGGTGGCCATCTTGGATTTCCGATCGGCATAAAAAACAGTAACTTGGTAAAGGACATTCCAATGATCATTCCTTTACAGTTTGGGTTCAGTCAGTTCATTAGTTTCAGAGAAGAAGATCTTTGAAATTTCAGCCAATCAGAGCATATTATTGGCCCTGGCAGCCATATTGAATATTCGACTGGAACGAAAAACAGTAACTTTGTAGAGGACCATCCAAGGAACATTCCTGCTAAGTTCGGTTCCAATCGGCCAAGTGGTTTCGGAGAAGAAGCTTGAAATGTGAAAAGTTTACAGACGACAGACGACAGACGACGGACGCCAAGTGATGGCAATAGTTCACATGGACCTTTGGTCCAGGTGAACTAAAAACAGGTTTTTTTCATACAAATATTAGTTGGTGGTTTGGTTTCAACAAATATTGGAGGGTAACATTCCTAATAGATATTAGATATACAGAAAGTGAATAAAAGAATTCACACTATTCCAATTTTCCCTTATAGTGAGTGAGCGATTGTTGTTTAATACCAACTCAATGAAATGATGATGAGGTCTGCTTTGTACTAAACCAACACCCTTAGCTAGATTTTTATAGTGCTAGTTCATTGAAACAACAGTCCAGGGATAGACATGTCACCCCAGTTGGACACTTTATCCTGATTCCAAGGCTTCACAGTCATAAAACATTTTTTGAGTTTTTTTAGTACCATTGTTTGTACTCTTACTTGAAAATCAAAACACTATATCTAATATATAAAGTATTGTGATAGGATGATTTTCCAGAACTGGTACCAATAGTATGATTTTCCAGAACTGGTACCAATAGTATGATATTCCAGAACTGGTACCAATAGGATGATTTTCCAGAACTGGTACCAATAGTATGATTTTCCAGAACTGGTATCAATAGTATGATATTCCAGAACTGGTACCAATAGGATGATTTTCCAGAACTGGTACCAATAGGATGATTTTCCAGAACTGGTACCAATAGAATGATTTTCTAGAACTTGTACCAATAGTATGATATTCCAGAACTGGTACCAAAAGCATGATTTTCTAGAACTTGTACCAATAGGACGATTTTCCAGAACTGGTACCAATAGGACGATTATCCAGGACTGGTACCAATAGAATAAATTTCCATGACTGGTACCAATAGGACTTTTTCCAGGACTGGTACCAATAGAACGATTTTCCAGGACTGGTACCAATAGGATGATTTTCCACGACTGGTACCAATAGGACGATTTTCCAGGACTGGTACCAATAGGACGATTTTCTAGAACTTATACCTAACCAATAGTATGATTTTCCAGGACTGGTACCAATATGACGATTTTCTAGAACTTGTAATAATGGGATGATTTTCAGAACTGGTACCAATAGGAAGATTTTCCAGAACTGGTCCCATTACCAACAAGAAGATTTTCCAGAACTGGTACAAAACACGTACTTGAAAGTTTTAGTACCACAAGTTCAGAACATCACAAGAATAAAAGAAAATGTATTCTACAGACTTTATTTAATTATTTCATGTTACCAAACTATCTGCAGTCAAATCTAAATCACTGCATTATAGATGAAAAATATAACAAGCATGTACCGGCATGTACATGTATTGGTTGTGGTAGCTTATACATACAATAAAGAAGACAACGATTTCATTATTGATAATGAATGAACAAGAAGCAATCATTTGAGAGAAATAACAATTATGAGGAGCAATTATTAGGTTAATGGCATGAAATATATATGGTGGATTTCATAGTAAAATGTACCATTTCTGGCAGGGTTATCTCCCCTGTTAATTAATATTACAGTGCATCGCTCACATCATCAGTCACATGGCTCTATTATCTATTGATTACCACCAATAACCCCATGTTGCCAGGTTACATGCATATACAATCAAACCTGTGACTTTAAGAGGTCACCTTTGGGACAAAGAAAAAGTGGTCATTTAAGTAATAATAAGACAGGTGACCTCTTAAAAGAGGTTCAATTCATATGAAATTTTCTATGATGGGACAGGAAAAGGGTGACCTTTTAACACAGGTGACTGCTTAACAGAGTTGACCTCTTGGGAAGGTTTAACTGTATGCTATATAGTATATAATAGCAGTTATGTAGATCAGAAAGAAATTATCGCAAGTATTACAATGAGTCTAATAGGACAGCTGTGATTCTAGTGTCTAGTGATAATAAATGTTGAGATCTTCAAAACATGATGCTATTGTTATTATCAGTATCATAATAATGTGTTTGAAGTCACACTGAATGATAATTTTCAGCATCAGTGTGAGTTTGTTGATACTGACGATATCACTCAGTGAGATCAAAGGTCAAATGTCCAACGCTAACCTGTAAATGATGTTACTGGTCGCCGCACTTTCATCGCTTGAAACAGACCAAACTTATCACTCTGAAGTTCTTTTATTATTGTCTCCATCTAAAACAAAAAATTCAAATTAATTCATTTTAAATACAGATACCTTATTACCTCCCCTTAATTAGAATAAAATTAGAGGTTTAGGGTTAGGGTTATGGTGTTAAATGCCACTTTCAACAATATTTCAGTTTTATTGGTGGAGGAAACCAGAGTGCCCAGAGAAAACCACCGACCTGTCCCAAGTCACTGACAAACTTCATCACATAATGTTGTATCGAGTACACCTCACCATGAACAGGAATAAAATTATCCACCTGTGACCGTAAATCGGTCAGTTAAGACATCTCCTTATTATTCTCATTCAAATTGGTATTTATATCAAAGATAAATGCTATGTCTACTTGGGCACTTAAGCCAAATAAAATGCCAAAACATCATTTAATTCGATGAAGAAATGTCGGCTCACTGACCTTTTTTGTTTGCATAAGTTTTGTAATGGCACACAAGTCACGCTACCTAAAATCGGTCAACCATAAAATAGTCATGTGGAACACCAATAGGCCAAGGAGATTGTATTTTACAATATTGTTTTTTAGTTTGCTTTTTTCATATTTCTCCATTTTTTCATTAAATTGTGTTTGCCGTCACTTGTTTTCAGCAGAGAATTTCTGTTTTCATGTACAATTTTATCCATTTCCATGTACAGAATTTGTATTAAATGATATTTATTCCACACAATTTCCCACTAAAAATCTGAAAATTGTCTATTAAAGGAATTACCGAATTTCAAAGCGAAAACAATACAATTGTCGTTGTCTTATAGAGTTGTAAATATAGGTCAAGATGTGCAGTGGAATGTAAACAAATCCAGGATATGCAAATTATCCACTACAGACTGTTTTTTTCTGGAAATATTTGACTTTGATTATTAAGTCAAAATGGTAGTAGTAAAATGGCACCATTTTGGAAACCAAAACCTATAGAAATGTTTTCTTATCTGTTTAAATCTCATTGTTGTCTTGATCAAAGTGAAAGTAAATCGATTATCTATTTCTGGACGCAGTTTGCAGGATAAATGACGTCATCGACATCTGAACTCACGTGACAAGTGCATTCCAAAATGGTGATCGATTTCAGGTGTTGACCGATTTTAACGGACGAGAGGATATAAATAATATTAATAAATAATTAATATAATAAAAATGTTTTAACATGAAACTTGAAATAACTTTTTAGTGTTAAAAAATAGATGTAAACAATAAAATCAAAAAAACATAATAATATGACCATGGCAATAAAGCTGCTCTTCATTTAAACTACATTGAATTAATTATAATATTTTGTCATTCAACACCAAGGCGACAATGAGAACATCTTCAGTGAACAAGGACGAAAGTTTTATACCTGAAGGAGACACATTATGATAAAAACACAAAGAAAATTTCCCAGTTTGTGAGTTCTCTGGATAATATCCTAATTAATACAATAAAGTGTTGGAACAAAGCTGTATTATACAAGTCTTTCCTTTATAAATATCAAGAACAATTTCAAAGTTCGAACAGATATATATTTCCAGTTTTTTTGGGACAATAAAAATGCATTTATATAAATGTTCCATTTGATAGTTACAAATCTAATTCTCTTTCATTGCAAGGTGACAAATGTGATCATGTGAGATTATGAACCAATAACATTACTATTTAGAACTGTTAGCTATTTATTTGGGAATTAAATGTTTTTTAAAGCTTCTTTGTGGAAAACATGTAAAAAAAAATTTCAGATAATGCTACTGCAGTAATTTTGGTGGCACAAAGTCTGTGATTTGCAATGCTATAGCTAGAGATATTTGGATTTTGGCTTATGATAAGGATGTTTGGTGTACTGCAGTTCATTTACCTGGCTTATGATAATGATGTTTGGTGCACTGCAGTTCATTTACCTGGCATAGATAATATTACAGCAGACAGAGAAAGTAGACTAGTGTGTGATGAGACTGAATGGATGCTAAATAAAACTATTTTTCAAAAGATTATAAATTTGGGTATTGGGCCTAGTATAGATTTATTTGCATCTAGACTTAACTTTCAGCTAGAGAAGTTTGCGAGTTGGAAAGCTGATCCTTTAGCTTCACATATAGATGCTTTTACACTGTGCTGGACTGATTTAAACTTTGATACTTACCTGTAAATTTTTATGGAAGGTTTTTATATATACCCACTGCACAATTACTTTAAAGTCTGAGGTTTTCTGGGAATTCGTTCATAATCTCACATGATCACATTTAATGTCACCTTGCATTTCAGAGAATCTAAATCAAACTTCATCTTACAGGTAAGTATCATTCAATTAAACAATTTTTATTTGTAGATGGTCTTATCTAAGTGACAGAATTTTTCTGCATCTTATATTTCAGATTTCCTGATTCTACTCAAAATGTCAAAAACTTCAGGTACAATGGCACTACTTATACTTATTTTTTTTAAAATACTGAATATATTAATGATTTTATTCTTCATTTGAAAATTAAAATTAAACAGTAATAACTGACAAATACAACAAACCACAAAAATATCATACCTCCCCTTTTGATATCAAGATCTCCATAATAGTCCCAAAAAAAACCAAAACAACATGCACAGAGGCTTCAGCTTTTTCATATAAAAAAATGCTTAAAGAAAATCAAGTGACATTACAGGAAACTCGCATCTGTTCCCTGATATGGGATGATGTCTGATAACACAAGGTTCCTTCCCTTAACTGATATGTTTAATGCATAGGTTTATACTGTTTCTATCTGATTATAGAATAGATTATAATTAATATACACATGTATATTATTTACAAGTAATGAATAGTTTTCAATAACATGAATTTAAAATCATGTTGTGCCATTTTGCTACATAATAAAACCAAAGATATTCGTTCTATCTTAAATTGTAATATTGATAAATATTCTATATCAATTTCATTCATGTATTAATTGTTCCTACATTTTTTTTGGTATATACATGTACCTGATACAGGGGCCGTCGTGGTCCCGATCGTATGGTAGTTAGATTTACAACTACCTATGCAATCAGTGTCTATCACCACTAAAGTTGTGAGTTTGAATCTCGCTCAGACTAGGTCTATTCGATACAACATAAAATTTGTCAGTGACTTGTGGCAGGTTGTGGTTTTCTCCTGAGTCCTGGTACTCCGGTTTCCTCCACCAATAAAACTGACCGCCACAATATGACTGAAATATTGTTGAAAGTGGCGTTGAATATTTATGATTCTAACCCTAAATTTTATCCCTACAGAGGAAGTCTTTTAAATCTGAGTATTTAACAATAGGATATTAAAGCTTTCAGAGGTATTCTTGTCAGTATATAAATAATTCACCAAATCTGAGGAAATTTCCTAAAATAATTGAATGTCGTACAGTATTCCCCCTATTATAAAGCCACCTCTTTTATCAGGCCAGATATCAAATGCACTGAGATAGTAATATTTTACTAAATTGCTCACCTCATTAAGAAGCCACTTCTCTTATAATGTCACTTTTTCTTCGTAAAAGGGATGGCTTTATACAAGGAGGACCACTGTACTTTTGTGGGTATATATGAATATTTGGTGACTAATTACTATAGCCAAGAACTTTTTGCTTAAGTTTTAAAAAACTGATTTAAAGACATTAAAATTATAGTACGGCATGCATATTTTTAGACATGTTGTTGACCTTTTGATAAAAAAAACCCAGTTATTTAGTTTACCTGGGTATTTCAAAACTTTTTAGTCTAGGTGTCAAGCTATTTTAAATCCAGTAGTATATACAATAGCCACTCGTCTTTGCTGGGGGTATAACTTTTAACAGATCAATCCAATAACAGAAATTTATCCATGATCTAGAACAAGTGGCTGATCACTGTCCTGGTGTTATGGAAATACACTTCACCTTTGATAAAGTTTTTTTTTGTAATTCTGTATAAAATCCTTTAATAAAAACTTCCTCTTTTTGATTTAAACAACTTCAGTATGTAGATCCTCTTACAACCATTCAAATTGTGTTTGAACTAGTGACCTATAAAAATGAGTCACACAACAACATGTACATGTATTTAAGATATATGTATCTCTTAATAAATTAAAATACAAAGTAACAAAGTTAAAACAAGTGCTTGAAAGACTCATCACTTATGCAATGCTACCGAAAAAAGCGTATTTTTTACGAAACTTGTTCTACTTCTCTATTGACATTATGGGTGAGTGAGTGAGTGATTATTGTTTAACGCCAATTCAGCTATTTTTCAAACACATCACGGCAAAAACATGTTAATTTTCAATGAGATGATGATGAGGTCGGCTTTGTACTAGACTAACACGCTTTGTTGGATTTTTAAAGTGCTAGCTCACTGAAACAACAGTTCGTGGATAGACATGTCGCCCCAGTCGCACATATTATCCTGATTGGTACTACACTGTAAAGATTTGTGGAGCTTAAAATAAATGATCTAAATGCAAGAAGGGCCAGAGTGGCAGATTGGTTAATGCTGAATTGTGACCACTAGCCTGACACCATTGACATGGGTTCAAGCCTTGTTACCAATCTCAAGTCTTACAGGTTCCAGACTCCTACCTCATGCTGGAGGCTATATTGGTTTAGGGTTAGGTCTATCGTGTTTAACGCCACTTTCAACAATATTTAAGGTTTATTGTAGCGGTCAGTTTTATTAGTGGAGGAAACCAGAGTGCCCTGAGAAAACCATTGACCTGTCGCAAGTCACTGACAAACTTTATCCCATAATGTTGCATTGAGTATGCACTGCCATGAGCGGGATGCAAACTCACAACTTTAGTGGTGATAGGTGCTGATTGCACAGGCTGTTGTAAATCCAACTACCATACGATCACGACCACAGCGGCCCTTCAGGTTATATTGGTAAAGCTATACTTAAAGTCATGATATAGCTGAAATGATGATACCTCCCTCACTTAATCCAAGATAATCAATTTATACCACATGTTAAACCATATTACTATTGAAATTTTCAATTGCAATAATTACAATATAAATAAAATGTTATAGTTTATTGTTGTTTCTGTTTCAAGTCTTAGTGATCAAAGAAAATTTAAAGCAAACCAAAAAAGTAGATAAACAAAACAAAACGTAAAATAAAAGTTAAAAACAAGCGAGCTTCATAATTTATGGTAAACAAAAACAACAAAAAACAAAGCAGCTTCTTAATTTCCGATATAAAAGAGATCTATTTTAGGCTTCAGATTTTTTATCAAGATACAGGTAAATCACAATTTTAAAGTATTTTTTTTTATTTTCCTGGTATTTCAACATCCTCTGCACACAAACAAGGAAATTTTGTGGTAACTTTATCTACAGAATCAAAACAAAAGATAAAAAAATCACATGAGTTGTAGATCCTACCTTCTGTGAAAATGAAAACATTCTGGGTATTTCCGTCCATTTACTAAAATAATGTGTATCAAATATAGACACCAAATTTGGCATCCCTTTCTGGTCATCAAAGGAAGTCATTAGTACTGGCTCCCTGTCATGGGTACTCATTTTAACTTTGTTGAAATATACTGTCATTCCACCTTTTTTTTTAATATTAAACATTCAGTAATTCACATCCTGATCACATTTTAATTTTATGTAGATAACTAACAATAAATAAGTCCAGAAGTACTTCCTGGACAACTTAACAGTCAAATTCATTCAACCACGGAAAATGTCTATATTATCTTTATCGATATTCACATGTCAAATGTATAAGTAATGAATTTCAAATTATTATCTTTTTATGGGAAAATGGCCGACTTAACTTAATTAAACTAATTACAAACAGAATCAATTGTTTTGATGTTCATTAAACAGGTCATTACTTTGTAAACAATCATCATCATTTGAAACTTATTATTTTTTCTTAAGAAGTCAACAAGTAAATAAAAACATATTTTAATTGAAATTAAGACAGTTGTATGCACAGAAATGCAATGAGAGTTAAAGGTCAAAGCTTCATTTTGCATCCTTTAAACTAATTGTTCCCTTGATATACCAAATTGTAAGTGTCATTTTCAGTTACATATTCAAAATTCAATAGAAGATGACAGAATGCTCTTTTCTTGCTGAAAATTGCCTTAAGAGAGGGTCGTCGAGGTCATGATCGTATGGTAGTTGGATTTATAACTACCTGTGCAATCAGTGCCTATCACCACTCAAGTTGTGAGTTCGAACCCCCATTCGATACAACATTCATTTTTTTCAAGCTTTTTGATATACTGGTCCATGTATTTTAACCTTTTTAAATTAGATCCATCCATGTTCGTTGTTGTTACCGGAATAGTAAACTTAACTTGCATTATTTTATATAAAATAATAATAATTTGTTTTACAATGAAAATGTGAAACTAGCCATATAATTATCTACTACCTGATTTAAGAAAAATATATCTCTTTTATACATAAAAATATTATTTCTTTTATTGAGTTATGAGAAGTGCTCAGTTAAGTTTTTGGATAAGTAAGCAGGAAATAAAACTAGAGGCTCAGTGGGCTGAGCCTGTGTTGCTCACCTTTCATTCTGCTTTGAGAAAACTTAATATAGAACCTTCCAGAGGTGCTTCCCACCAAGTTTCGGTTCATTTGGCTAAGCAGTTTCAGAGAAGATTTTTAGAAATCAACCAACCAGAAACAAGAATTGCCTATGGCAGCCATGTTTGTTAACAGATCGGGATGAAATTAGCAATCTTTATAGAGGACCTTCCATAGATGCTTCCTACCAAGTTTCGGTTCAATTGGCTAAGCAGTTTCAGGGAAGAAGATTCTTAGAAATCGACCAATCTGAAACAAGAATTGTCTGTGGCAGCTATTTTTGCAAACGATTCGGGATGAAATGAGCAATCTTTATAGAGGATCTTCCATAGATGCTTCCTACCAAGTTTCGGTTCATTTGGTAAAGTGGTTTCAGAGGAGAAGATTTTTAGAAATCGACCAATCAGAAACAAGAATGGCCTGTGGTGGCCAAGTTTGTTAACGAATTGGGACAAAATGAGCAATCTTCATAGAGGACCTTCCATACATACTTTCTACCAAATTTCAGTTCATTCCGGAAAGCGGTTTCAGAGGAGAAGATTTTTTTAGAAATCAACCAATCATAAACAAGAATGGCTTGTAGCGGCCATGTTTGTCAACGGATCGGAACTACCCCGGTAAATGAGCAATCTTTATAGAGAACCTTCCAAGGATGCTTCCTACCAAGTTTTGATTCATTTGGCCAGGCGGTTTCAGAGGAGAAGATTTTTTAGAAATCAACCAATCAGAAACAATAATGACCTGTGGTGGCCATGTTTGTAAACGGATCGGGACGAAATGAGCAATCTTTATAGAGGACCTTCCATAGATGCTTCCTACCAAGTTTCGGTTCATTTGGCCAAGCGGTTTCAGAGGAGAACATTTTTTTAAATCGGCCAATCAGAAACAAGAATTGCCTGTGGCGGCCATGTTTGTTAATGGATCGGGACATAATGAGCAATCTTTATAAAGGACCTTCGATAGATGCTTTCTACCCAGTTTCAGTTCAATTTGCTGAGGGGTTTCAGAGGAGAAGATTAAAATGTGAAAAGTTAACGAACGACAGACGGACGCCAAGTGATGGCAAAAGCTCACATTGCCATTGGCAAGGTGAGCTAAAAAGGAATACTCCTATATTTCAAGAAATAAGAGGAAATAACTCCAGAGTCAAGATAATGTGTCAGAATGGTGCAACATGCTCCACTATCTGAGGACATTTGTGCCCATTAGTTAGCATTATATACAATTTCAATTCAATGTGATGGTCTGGAAAATACTAGAATATCATCATTTCATTGAAATTTCTCCCCATGATATAACAGACTAGGAGTTAAATAGATAATAGGCTCGCTGCCTTTTCTACCCGTTTATAAAGTTCGTACACAATAAATTATATATTTTCCGACAATGTATCTATATTGTATTTATCCTACAATGTAAAAAAAACCTAAAACTCTTGCATCTATTTTTAATTAATTTAAATGACTCCTCCCTTAGGCATAGGTGACCTTAGCCGATTTTGGATATTCTGTATAGGCCCTTTGGTTTACTTGCTCTCAAAGATTTTTCAAATTATTTGGCTTTCCAATCTTTTGACTTGGAGCATACCTGATGAAGGTTATTACAGAAACGTGTCGTGTGCACTAAATTTGATATCTACGTTTTTCAGTTATTCAAGAAATGTGTTATGCACACTCCTTTTAATGTGAAAGACAATGTCCTAAATCCTTTTTTTTTTGGGCGTCCTCTGTGAAGGCAGCGCTTCTACTGTTACTGTTACTTATCGCCGCTGAACATGAATCAGGTACCAGAAAAACTGTCCGTGACCGTATATAACAAAAATTTATCCAGTCAATGCATTTTGACTGCTCAAATAGAACAAGTGCAGAATAAACAATAATAACCTATCCACTAGTCCCAATCAACATGTACCAGATAATCCTAATCGGAGTAAACTACACGTAGTTGTCCAAAATCTAATTTCGTCTTTAGATTTTACTTCATAGGTACATTGGTACCGAGGATTTAAATGAGAACAAAAATAAACATCGGGAACCATAGGGACTTAGATATCCATATGATTTTCATTTTACTTTTTATAACGTCTATTGGATTTTTCAAATATACAAATATAAAGTGTTTATTCTGTTGGCTTCTTCTTCCAGTGAAAACATGAATAAAATTTATTCATAAGCAACATTATGTCCATAATCAGATGTCCATCTACTGACTTCTGCCAATTTTCATTTTAACGAATCAAATAAAAATTGATTTTATTTTATTTGAATATAATTACAGTTTATAATAAGCATAAATTTTGTTCTTAGACCAAATAAAATATTTTTACAATACATGTACAACATTGATCAACACACAGTTTTTACTTTGCTTGACTTGATTATAACCACCCTACGACATAAATCTCTTGGCAGTCTTGCATCTATTTTTAATTAATTTAAATGACTCCTCCCTTATTAAGCATAGGTGACTTTGGCTATTCTGCTTAGGCCCTTTGGTATTCTTGCTCCCAATGATTTTTAAAATTATTTGGCTTTCCAAATTTTTTACTTTGAGCGTACCTGATAAATGTTATTCAGGAAACATGTCATGCATACTGCCCTTTTCTATGAAAGACCATGGGCAGTCGTGGTTGTGATTGTATGGCAGTTGGATTTACAACTACCTGTGTAATCAGTGCCTATTACCACTAAAGTTGTGAGTTCGAACCGGTTGATGGCGAGATAAACCAGATGTACTCGATACAACATTATGTGATAAAGTTTGTCAATGACTTGCGACAGGTTGGTGGTTTTCTCCGGTTTCCTCCACAAATAAAACTGACAGCCACCATATAACTGAAATATTATTGAAAGTGGTGTTAAACACCATAAACCAACCAAACCAACCATTCTATGAAAGACCATGTCCTAAATTTGAAAACAAATTACTTGTGAGTTTGATCTAATTTGGCCCAATGGTTTCAGAAAATGTGAGAGATTGTTGTTTAATACCAAGAGAGCATTACTTTCACTATTATCATGGTGTGAACAAGTTACTTTTACTTTATCATTGTGAGAACAAGTTACTTTCACTATATCATGGTGAGAACAAGATACTTTCACTATATCATGGTGAGAACAAGTTACTTTCACTATTATCATGGTGAGAACAAGTTACTTTCACTATTATCATGGTGAGAACAAGTTACTTTCACTATATCATGGTGAGAACAAGTTACTTTCACTATTATCATGGTGAGAACAAGTTACTTTCACTATTATCATGGTGAAAACAAGTTACTTTCACTATTATCATGGTGAGAACAAGTTACTTTCACTATTATCATGGTGAGAACAAGTTATTTTCACTATATCATTGTGAGAACAAGTTACTTTCACTATATTATGGTGAGAACAAGTTACTTTCACTATTATCATGGTGAGAACAAGTTACTTTCACTATTATCATGGTGAGAACAAGTTACTTTCACTTATCATGGAGAGAACAAGTTATTTTCACTATATCATTGTGAGAACAAGTTACTTTCACTATATCATGGTGAGAACAAGTTACTTTCACTATTATCATGGTGAGAACAAGTTACTTTCACTATTATCATGGTGAGAACAAGTTACTTTCACAATTATCATGGTGAGAACAAGTTACTTTCACTATTATCATGGTGAGAACAAGTTACTTTCACTATTATCATGGTGAGAACAAGTTACTTTCACTATTATCATGGTGAGAACAAGTTACTTTCACTATTATCATGGTGAGAACAAGTTACTTTCACAATTATCATGGTGAGAACAAGTTACTTTCACTATATCATTGTGAGAACAAGTTACTTTCACTATTATCATGGTGAGAACAAGTTACTTTTTGATGAGATGATGATGAAATCTGTTTTGTACTAGACTAATAGGCTTCGTTTCACAGATGATTTTAAATGTGTATATCAAAAATTTCACACAAAAATTTATAATATGGTAGACATTATTTTATCCTTTATAAAAAGAAGCTTACATTTATTAACTAGAGGCTCACACAATGCTGTATCTCTCACCTGGTCAAGAAGATTTATTGAACAATTGCATATCCTGGCATGTATACATGTAAATCAATGTTAATGTTTTCTGCCAGGACTGTAACCTAATACACAAGCCATTTCCATAATTCCATTCCTGGTTTATTTTGCTAAAGTAGATTTTGAAATCAAATTGTTTCAATTCATGTAACTGTTGTTGGTCTTCCGATTCAAGAACTACCGGTATATGGTTGAAACATATCTTATATATAAAAATTTATGAGTTTTAGAATCTTTCAGAAAATTCTACCAAAAACTGGAATTACAATTGTTCCCATACCAGAACTCACCTCAAGTAATTTGCAACTAAAAATGAAATTGAATTCAAATCATTTTTACTCAAGCTATTGTGTAAACAAGAAAAATTCTCAAAATACACAATGTACCTTTTTTCAACATAAAAAAAAAAAAGTTTTCCCCAAAATAATTTGCTCATCTTTCATAATGTTTTACAAAGAATAATGTTATGTAATAATTGAAATTAAAATAACTTGGTTCTTCGTCCAAATTCTTATACTTTTGGTTTTGTATTTGTATTGTTCTTTTTTGAAACTGTCAACATAAGACACAGAGAGATTTTTTTAATTCCATACAACTTATTCATCTGCATGATTGGTTATCAAAAAAATTAAATCATGAAAAATAATTTATTTAATAGTTGTGAAAATTACGTTATATTCCATTGAAATTTTGTGTTATCACTTCTTTTAGACGGTGAAGTATCAATTTTCCGAAATAAATCAAACCGTCAGTTCAGCTATGGCAACTGACACCAATAAGTGTACTAATTTCACTATTTACAGTAAAACATACAGTTTCCATGGAAACAGATTGAAGAAAGTGACAATTTGACATTTATCTATTATTGTCATCTCAATATTACAGAAAATAAACAGCTATCCAATCAAAAGAGTAATCTCCCTTTCTTCATAATTGGTACTTACAAAATTTTAAAATTGTCAATTTGAGTGAATAAATGTTTGCTTAATACAATTTTTGAGAATTATTTGTTTCTAATAAACATTTACCTAGTCATCTACCAAGTAGATCTGTTTATGGTTATGGCAGAGTACCGGAAAAAAAACCTAACGTTTCTACAAGAAAATTCAGGTAGGCAAAATTTAGCGTACCTCAACACGACACCATTTGGGTGGGAACCTCTTTCTCAGTGGTGAAAGGTTTGTAGTTATTAAAGGTTGTTGTACAGCAATACCTCCTTTCAAGGCCCCTCCCAACAAAGGCAACCCCTCTTCTCCAGCAAGATTTCAGATACACTGAGATAGTAAAATACTACTAAATTGTCCCATCAAGAAAGGCCACCTTTTATTGCATAAGGGGTGGCCTTATAGGAGAGAGACTACTGTATAGAAAATATCAATATGATAGGACCACAGAAACTTAAAATATGATTGGAGCACATGTCACCCCACTCTGACACATTATCCTGATTCCGAGCAAACCAATATTTGTTCTTTCTCCTTAATAATGTGTGCTTAGCGGAGAAGCAACAATTACCAATTTCATAGTCTTTGGTCAGACCAGATCAGGACTCAAAACCAACGATCTACCACACTTGAGGCGAGCATGTTGACCATTACACCACTAATGCGGTTAAAATATTTTTGAAATAATCTAAAAATGAAATTAGATATTCAAAAAAAAAAATTATTTCATGTATTAGTAAGTATGGAAATTGCTACATTAAAAACACCAGAAAGATAAATCTCAATTACTGCTCTTTTTGAAAAAATGCATGCAAATTTTTTTCAAACAAAATCAAGAACATAAAAAAATTTGAAAATTTAATTCTATATTTTTGAAAAAGGACTTATAAAATCTAAAATTAACAGGTTTCTGGGATCTATTGGACAAATCATTCACCAATCATCAAATCAAGTATCTTGTCACCTAATGTTATGTATACAGATTATTGGTTATTAGATATCTAATAAGAACTTGAGTGTCTTTTAACAAAAATCTGATTATCAAGTAATATGTGATTATATAATATCCTGAAAGTGAAAGTATACTAATAATAGATTTCCTTTATTATATAATATAAAGTTGATATATAAACAAATGTACTTGCTTATTTATGCTCCACTGATTAATTAGATCATAAGTAGGTTTTTCACCTTATAGTGCCTATACCAAGCCAGGAAAGTGAGCAGTCATGTATATGTGTGGTAGGGGTATATATTTGACCTCTTTCTACAATATTTCAATTAAGGTTTGGAACTGTTCCGACAGTACGGTATTTCATGTTTTTCATTTTATCTTGTTGTTGAAACTTCTAAAGAATTAATTCTAAGACATTGTATGGTTAGGGTTATTCAACTTATTGGTTTATTGTCACTTTCGGCAATTCTTGAGACATAGTGAGACTACCAAACTTAATGTGGGGGGAGGGGGGAACTGGATAGTTATATTATAACAAACTGACTGGTGAAATCCTTGACCATGGGTAGGCATGTCAGAAACATTAGCACCTAGGTGGGTATCGGATATCAATTAGGGTCAGTGGTATTAGGCTTGTTGTCTGAGTCAATGACCTTAAAGACTCGACCATCCATGACCTTTTACATTGTTGTGTGAAAAGTCAAGGAAGGTAAAGGTCAGAAAATACCAAGTATTCAGGAGCATTCAACAAATACAATATCCAGAATTTCATAAATTGTTTTATCAAACTTATTGCAGGCAATAAAAAATAAAAAATGATAAATAATTTGGATACATTTTGACCTGTGTACTATTAGGGAGCTGTGACACTTGTCGCTGGGGCTGTCGTGGTCGTAATCAAATGGAAGTTGGAATTACAACTATCTGTGCAATCAGTGCCTATCATCACTAAAGTTGTGAGTTCGAACCCCGTTCAAGGTGAGGTGTACTCGATGCAATATTATATGATAAAGTTTGTCAGTGAGTTAAACACCATAAACCAAACCATTTGTCGCTGGATCTTACTATACATAATTGTGGATTATTGGAGGCTACCTTGGACTAACATAGTTTGCTACATATATCTCAATATGTAAATTTTTCTTATATGGCCAATACAGCTCCAAGTCCTTTGTAATTTTGATGACATTACAGTAACTGACTATGTTGAAAGATGAAGAATATGTCTTTAACTATTTGACATTCATAAATGCATATTAAATACACTCTAGAATTCTTTATTCTGTGTAAAGTATTGTTATGAAAACAAAATTTAAGCAACTGTTGGCAACTTTAATGAATGTTCTTACTTGTCTTTTGAAATTAAACTCAGATTAAAAGAAGTATATGCAAATGTACTATAGTACAGTGTTTTATTTTCACAAGTTTTAATATAAAAGATTTTGACGAGTCATTCAAAAACGGCAGAAATAATTACTTCTGTCAAAATAAAAGATAGCAAAAACGAAAAACACAAAATAATTTCATGTATTTCTTTCTGAAGAGCAAAGTTTTTACACCCAACATAATATAACTTGCTATACTGATTCTTAACATTATTTAATTCAGTCGCAATGGATAGCACATTATCATAGAGTTAAAGTTTTTAGAATCTTTGGCCATTTGATGATCTATCTTTAGCAACAGTAACTCTATATATCAAGTCAGATTAAACTGGCTGAGCAGATTAAACTGGCTCAGCAGATTAAGAAGACATGATCTTTTTTAATAATAGCTGGACAATATGACATAATCAATATATCAAATATGACAACAAAATCCACATTACATGTCAATAAGCCATACAACACATTATGCAAACCTTTCTTTCAATAGAAGAAAGTTTCTATTTATACTAATTAATGGTGGCCATTTTGCACTGAGGATGATATGGGCCGTCACATATATAATTTTCAAAATGGACCACACAAAGACCATCCCATAACCCAAGGGTTTCAAATACTAGTAACAGGCCTTAAATTTGCATGATGTCAGACGATTCAGTCTTCAAATGTTGGTTTTAGCTATTTACATAATTTTTTTAATTTACTCAGTCATGGCAGTCATATTGGATCATAGCTGATGATGGATGGACAACAGACACCACTTTATGCCAAAAGTTCACCTACATGTATACAGGTAAGCTTAAAAAATAATTAAGTAGAAAAAATGAATACAAAACCTGGTTGCTTGATTACTGTAGCATTTTTGGGGAATTCCATTTTACATGTTAAGTCTTGATGGTTTGGTTTATGGTGCTTAACACCACTTTCAACAATATTTCAGTTATATTGTGACGGTCAGTTTTATTGGTGGAGGAAACCAGCGTACCCTGAGAAAACCACTGACCTGTCGCAAGTCACTGACAAACTTTATCACATAATGTTGTATCGAGTACACCTCGCCTGAGCGGGATTTCGAACTCACAACGTTAGTGGTGATTGGCACTGATTGCATAGGTAGTTATAAATCCAACTACAATATGATCACGACCATGACAGCCCCTGTAAAGTCTTGAGGATATCAAAAATACAAACAAGACAGATCACTAAAGACAGAAAGAATAATTGTAAATTAAAGTACAACTTTAATCAGATAATTTTTTAAATAAAAAAAAGTCTTAACTGTGAAAACTAGAAATTCCCAAATGTATTTCTAACCACAAAATGCATATTATAATCAAATTGACTTAATCTAAAATGAGTCGAGAAAACTAAATTTCTAACCGATCATGAAAAATTAAGACAAATAGATTTTGAACTAATCTATTGTAAAACTTTACACCAGGCTCTAAATTGATACCATTTAGTTGAATTTAGGCCATTGAAAGACTTCAGTTCTAATTTTTGACTTAAGAATACTGTCATTTGATCAAAGCCTTGATTAAAACAAATCAATAGACTTATTTAAGACCTGAAACAGCAAGTCTTCTATAGGTAGAGAATTTACAAACAGCAATCAATAGAACCATATTATTTCCTTATGTCATTTGTCTAAGGAACAAAATATTTTATTCTTATCTTTTGAAAAGTTCAAATTAAATTAAACTAATAAATGATCGAAACTATGGTAATACGACCATTACAAATATTGTTTTGTTGATTCTTTTGGAACTATTTTTGTGGATACTGATAACAGTCATCTCATGGTCCAAAATTATTAAAACAAAAATATGTTTGTTACATGAACAAAGGACATTTCTTTTTTAAATAACGTAATTCATATTATCGAGTCTAATCCAATTTTTTTCTTCAAACTCAATTTCAAAAACTACAACTTGCGAACACAAGTTGTAACTTAGAGTACAGATTTTGGAGTGAAAATTTTAATGTAAAACATCTTCACTAGGAATGCTAACAGTCCTCATTATGAATAATTCAAGAATTTGATTTGGACTAGTAAATTCAAATTTTCATTTCGAGGACTGTGCATACATGCTACTTTCATGTAAAACTGGGGATGAAAAGTTTGGGTTTTTTCTTGAAAATTTTATAAGAAAAAAAAAAGAAGACAAAATTGAAGGCATCATCTAAATTTTTACTCAGCGGTCCCTAAGTGAGTAATTGTTCACTTGGGTATAAGTCACAGTAGCTTAAAATTGGCTCTAAGTGGTTCAATGATAACTACAGTCGTCATCACAAACTGGTAAACCTTTATGAAATACTCATATCTCAAATGGCAATGAATCCTCTCCCTTTTAAGTAGATCTTTTTCTTTCCTCTAACATCGACAAGATTTTTGTCAGGCTTGACTATATGAGTAACATGGCAGGTGGCTTATAAGAAGTAGGAATTGTTTACCCTTCATGAGCACCTGGTATAAAAAGTAGCAATACTTCATTGAAAGTAAGGTTGGATTCTGGTTGAATGGAAGCCTGGACATGTATCTTTATGATTCACAAGTGCTAGTTGGCTCAAATTGAAAGGTCATTAACAACACTGCACAATTAAAACTAAGGTAATAACATACATGTACAATAAATTAATAATAACATGACTATTTACAGTGTCATTTTAAGAATACCCTCACTCGTTTGTCATGTTAACTTTTGATCTGTAAGTGGTAATAACTCCCATGGAACTGGTTCATTTGGGAAATTGTGATATGCTCATATCATACCCTGACATTATACAGAATACATACTAATTCAGTAAAAAGATAAAGATAAGACTTGTAATTTATGTATGCTCAGCCTCATATCATCAAGACCAGAGGCTCTCAAGACCCTGTATCGTTCACTTGGTAATAAAAAAAACCAATTGGTCCTAAGTAAAAACTATGTCCTGCAGTGGTAGTCATCTTGGAATTACGATCAACATAAAAAACACAAAGTTTGTAAAGGACCTTCCAATGATTGATGCACAGTTTAGGTTCAATCAGTGCAATAGCTTCAGAGAAGAATATATTTCTGTATTTTCCCCATTTGGTTCTGTGTTAATACTATGACCTGTGGTGGCAGCCATCTTGGATTTCCGATCAGCATAAAAAACACACACCTTGTAGAGGACCTTCCAATGATCATTCCTGGGCAGTTTGGTTTCAATTATCCAAGTGGTTTCAGAGAAGAAGCGTTTTGAAACATTTTTCCCATAGGGTCCAATGTTAAACTAAGTCCTGCCGTAGCCGCCATTTTGAATTTCATATCGGAACAAAAAACGTAAAGTTTGTAGAGGACCATCCAATGAACATTCATGTACAGTTTGGCTTTAATAATATTTGTAGTTTCTGAGAAGAAGGCATTTGAACATTTTCCCATAGGGTCCAATGTTAATCTATGTATTGCGGTGGTGGCCATCTTGGATTTCCGATCGGCATAAAAAACATATAATTTGTAGAGGACCTTCCAATGATCATTCCTGGGCAGTTTGGTTTCAACTGTCCAAGTGGTTTCAGAGAAGAAGCGTTTTGAAACATTTCCCCCATAGGGTCCAATGTTAACTAAGTCCTGCTGTAGCCGCCATTTTGAATTTAATATCGGAACAAAAAACGTACAGTTTGTAGAGGACCATCCAATGAACATTCATGTACAGTTTGGCTTTAATCATATTTGTAGTTTCTGAGAAGAAGGCATTTGAACATTTTCCCATAGGGTCCAATGTTAATCTATGTCCTGCGGTGGTGGCCATCTTGGATTTCCGATCGGCATAAAAAACACACACCTTGTAGAGGACCTTCCAATGATCATTCCTGGGCAGTTTGGTTTCAATTATCCAAGTGGTTTCAGAGAAGAAGCGTTTTGAAACATTTTTCCCATAGGGTCCAATGTTAAACTAAGTCCTGCCGTAGCCGCCATTTTGAATTTCATACCGGAACAAAAAACGTAAAGTTTGTAGAGGACCATCTAATGAACATTCTTGTACAGTTTGGCTTTAATCATATTTGTAGTTTCTGAGAAGAAGGTATTTGAATATTTTCCCATAGGGTCCAATGTTAATCTATGTCCTGCGGTGGCGGCCATCTTGGATTTCCGATCGGCATAAAAAACAGAAACTTTGTAGAGGACCTTCCAATGATCATTCCTGGGCAGTTTGGTTTCAACTGTTCAAGTGGTTTCAGAGAAGAAGCATTTTGAAACATTTTTCCCATAGGGTCCAATGTTAAACTAAGTCCTGCCGTAGCCGCCATTTTGAATTTCATATCGGAACAAAAAACCTTAAGATTGTAGAGGACCATCCAATGAACATTCATGTACAGTTTGGCTTTAATCATATTTGTAGTTTCTGAGAAGAAGGCATTTGAACATTTTCCCATAGGGTCCAATGTTAATCTATGTATTGCGGTGGCGGCCAACTTGGATTTCCGATCGGCATAAAAAACGTATAATTTGTAGAGGACCTTCCAATGATCATTCCTGGGCAGTTTGGTTTCAACTGTTCTAGTGGTTTCTGAGAAGAAGGTATTTGAACATTTTCCCATAGGGTCCAATGTTAATCTATGTCCTGCGGTGGTGGCCATCTTGGATTTCCGATCGGCATAAAAAACACACACCTTGTAGAGGACCTTCCAATGATCATTCCTGGGCAGTTTGGTTTCAATTATCCAAGTGGTTTCAGAGAAGAAGCGTTTTGAAACATTTTCCCCATAGGGTCCAATGTTAAACTAAGTCCTGCCGTAGCCGCCATTTTGAATTTCATACCGGAACAAAAAACGTACAGTTTGTAGAGGACCATCTAATAAACATTCTTGTACAGTTTGGCTTTAATCATATTTGTAGTTTCTGAGAAGAAGGCATTTGAATATTTTCCCATAGGGTCCAATGTTAATCTATGTCCTGCGGTGGCGGCCATCTTGGATTTCCGTTCGGCATAAAAAACAGAAACTTTGTAGAGGACCTTCCAATGATCATTCCTGGGCAGTTTGGTTTCAACTGTTCAAGTGGTTTCAGAGAAGAAGCATTTTGAAACATTTTCCCCATAGGGTCCAATGTTAAACTAAGTCCTGCCGTAGCCGCCATTTTGAATTTCACATCGGAACAAAAAATGTAAAGATTGTAGAGGACCATCCAATGAACATTCATGTACAGTTTGGCTTTAATAATATTTGTAGTTTCTGAGAAGAAGGCATTTGAACATTTTCCCATAGGGTCCAATGTTAATCTATGTATTGCGGTGGCGGCCATCTTGGATTTCCGATCGGCATAAAAAACATATAATTTGTAGAGGACCTTCCAATGATCATTCCTGGGCAGTTTGGTTTCAACTGTCCTAGTGTTTCTGAGAAGAAGGCATTTGAACATTTTCCCATAGGGTCCAATGTTAATCTATGTCCTGCGGTGGTGTCCATCTTGGATTTCCGATCGGCATAAAAAACACACACCTTGTAGAGGACCTTCCAATGATCATTCCTGGGCAGTTTGGTTTCAATTATCCAAGTGGTTTAAGAGAAGAAGCGTTTTGAAACATTTTTCCCATAGGGTCCAATGTTAAACTAAGTCCTGCCGTAGCCGCCATTTTGAATTTCATACCGGAACAAAAAATGTAAAGTTTGTAGAGGAACATCTAATGAACATTCTTGTACAGTTTGGCTTTAATCATATTTGTAGTTTCTGAGAAGAAGGCATTTGAATATTTTCCCATAGGGTCCAATGTTAATCTATGTCCTGCGGTGGCGGCCATCTTGGATTTCCGATCGGCATAAAAAACAGAAACTTTGTAGAGGACCTTCCAATGATCATTCCTGGGCAGTTTGGTTTCAACTGTTCAAGTGGTTTCAGAGAAGAAGCATTTTGAAACATTTTTCCCATAGGGTCCAATGTTAAACTAAGTCCTGCCGTAGCCGCCATTTTGAATTTCATTTCGGAACAAAAAACCTTAAGATTGTAGAGGACCATCCAATGAACATTCATGTACAGTTTGGCTTTAATCATATTTGTAGTTTCTGAGAAGAAGGCATTTGAACATTTTCCCATAGGGTCTAATGTTAATCTATGTCCTGTGGTGGCGGCCATCTTGAATTTTCGATCGGCATAAAAAAACAGAAACTTTGTAGAGGACCTTCCAATGATCATTCCGGGGCAGTTTGGTTTCAATTATCCAAGTGGTTTCAGAGAAGAAGCGTTTTGAAACATTTTTCCCATAGGGTCCAATGTTAAACTAAGTCCTGCCGTAGCCGCCATTTTGAATTTCTTATCGGAACAAAAACCGTAAAATTTGTAGAGGACCATCCAATGAACATTCATGTACAGTTTGGCTTTAATAATATTTGTAGTTTCTGAGAAGAAGGCATTTGAACATTTTCCCATAGGGTCCAATGTTAATCTATGTATTGCGGTGGCGACCATCTTGGATTTCCGATCGGCATAAAAAACATATAATTTGTAGAGGACCTCCCAATGATCATTCCTGGGCAGTTTGGTTTCAACTGTCCTAGTGGTTTCTGAGAAGAAGGCATTTGAACATTTTCCCATAGGGTCCAATGTTAATCTATGTCCTGTGGTGGTGGCCATCTTGGATTTCCGATCGACATAAAAAACACACACCTTGTAGAGGACCTTCCAATGATCATTCCTGGGCAGTTTGGTTTCAATTATCCAAGTGGTTTAAGAGAAGAAGCGTTTTGAAACATTTTCCCCATAGGGTCCAATGTTAAACTAAGTCCTGCCGTAGCCGCCATTTTGAATTTCATACCGGAACAAAAAATGTAAAGTTTGTAGAGGAACATCTAATGAACATTCTTGTACAGTTTGGCTTTAATCATATTTGTAGTTTCTGAGAAGAAGGCATTTGAATATTTTCCCATAGGGTCCAATGTTAATCTATGTCCTGCGGTGGCGGCCATCTTGGATTTCCGATCGGCATAAAAAACAGAAACTTTGTAGAGGACCTTCCAATGATCATTCCTGGGCAGTTTGGTTTCAACTGTTCAAGTGGTTTCAGAGAAGAAGCATTTTGAAACATTTTTCCCATAGGGTCCAATGTTAAACTAAGTCCTGCCGTAGCCGCCATTTTGAATTTCATTTCGGAACAAAAAACCTTAAGATTGTAGAGGACCATCCAATGAACATTCATGTACAGTTTGGCTTTAATCATATTTGTAGTTTCTGAGAAGAAGGCATTTGAACATTTTCCCATAGGGTGTAATGTTAATCTATGTCCTGTGGTGGTGGCCATCTTGAATTTTCGATCGGCATAAAAAAACAGAAACTTTGTAGAGGACCTTCCAATGATCATTCCGGGGCAGTTTGGTTTCAATTATCCAAGTGGTTTCAGAGAAGAAGCGTTTTGAAACATTTTTCCCATAGGGTCCAATGTTAAACTAAGTCCTGCCGTAGCCGCCATTTTGAATTTCTTATCGGAACAAAAACCGTAAAATTTGTAGAGGACCATCCAATGAACATTCATGTACAGTTTGGCTTTAATAATATTTGTAGTTTCTGAGAAGAAGGCATTTGAACATTTTCCCATAGGGTCCAATGTTAATCAATGTATTGCGGTGGCGACCATCTTGGATTTCCGATCGGCATAAAAAACATATAATTTGTAGAGGACCTCCCAATGATCATTCCTGGGCAGTTTGGTTTCAACTGTCCTAGTGGTTTCTGAGAAGAAGGCATTTGAACATTTTCCCATAGGGTCCAATGTTAATCTATGTCCTGCGGTGGTGGCCATCTTGGATTTCCGATCGACATAAAAAACACACACCTTGTAGAGGACCTTCCAATGATCATTCCTGGGCAGTTTGGTTTCAATTATCCAAGTGGTTTCAGAGAAGAAGCGTTTTGAAACATTTTTCCCATAGGGTCCAATGTTAAACTAAGTCCTGCCGTAGCCGCCATTTTGAATTTCATACCGGAACAAAAAACGTAAAGTTTGTAGAGGACCATCTAATGAACATTCTTGTACAGTTTGGCTTTAATCATATTTGTAGTTTCTGAGAAGAAGGCATTTGAATATTTTTCCATAGGGTCCAATGTTAATCTATGTATTGCGTGGTGGCCATCTTGGATTTCCGATCGGCATAAAAAACAGAAACTTTGTAGAGGACCTTCCAATGATCATTCCTGGGCAGTTTGGTTTCAACTGTCCAAGTGGTTTCAGAGAAGAAGCATTTTGAAACACTTTTCCCATAGGGTCCAATGTTAAACTAAGTCCTGCCGTAGCCGCCATTTTGAATTTCATATCGGAACAAAAAACCTTAAGATTGTAGAGGACCATCCAATGAACATTCATGTACAGTTTGGCTTTAATCATATTTGTAGTTTCTGAGAAGAAGGCATTTGAACATTTTCCCATAGGGTCCAATGTTAATCTATGTCCTGCGATGGCGGCCATCTTGGATTTCCGATCGGCATAAAAAA
The DNA here is from genome assembly GCA_963383655.1 of Bathymodiolus septemdierum. Taxonomy (NCBI): domain Eukaryota; kingdom Metazoa; phylum Mollusca; class Bivalvia; order Mytilida; family Modiolidae; genus Bathymodiolus; species Bathymodiolus septemdierum. Next base: position 43,025,860 of record OY726522.1, read on the forward strand.
CAGTAACTTGGTAAAGGACATTCCAATGATCATTCATTTACAGTTTGGGTTCAGTCAGTTCATTAGTTTCAGAGAAGAAGATCTTTGAAATTTCAGCCAATCAGAGCATATTATTGGCCCTGGCAGCCATATTGAATATCCGACTGGAACGAAAAACAGTAACTTTGTAGAGGACCATTCAAGGAACATTCCTGCTAAGTTCGGTTCCAATCGGCCAAGTGGTTTCGGAGAAGAAGCTTGAAATGTGAAAAGTTTACAGATGACAGACGACAGACGACGGACGCCAAGTGATGGTAATAGTTCACCTGGACCTTTGGTCCAGGTGAACTAACTAGGACATCATACCAAATATGAACAAGTTCAATGTCCAAAGATAAAAGACTAGTTGCCTACACAAGAAATTGGAACAGAAATAAGGGGTATACATCTAGCATTTATGAACTTTGAAAAGGGGCCTTAACTCCAAAGGAACTCCTCTGTTTGGAATTTTGCAATGAAAAGCTCATGTTCATTTAATTTCATAACAAGACACCATACCAAATATGAACTAGTTCCGCCAAAAGGCGCTAAAGTAAAGAAGGTTGGCTACTACACAAGAATATGGAATGGATATACCGGTATTGCATTTAAGAAGTTGGTAAAGAGGCCATAACTCCTGTGAAACTAGTCTGTTTGGAAAATGGTAATGTTATGTGTATGTTCATATCGTATTATTAATTAAGGCACCATGACCATTATATATAGTTTCGTCCAAAAGTAAAAGACTGGTTGTCTACACAACGAGATGGGAAGACAAAAAGACAGACAGACAAATCCACTCTAACAGAATGAGGGTATAAAAAATATAAAATTACAATATCAAGCTAAACTCAGCTTGAACAAATATAAGATCACATACATTTTGTATTATACTTTCTCATTTCTAATTACTCAATAATTCTTGATCTAGTCTACAGTTTTCAGGTCCCAAATACAAATGTATGTAAATTAACCTGTTATAAGCAACAACAGTTTTCTATCCAGCAGTATTATCTCTTAATACTCGATACAACATTATGTGATAAAGTTTGTCAGTGACTTGTGGCAGGTCTGTAGTTTTCTCCCATTTCCTCCATCAATAAAACTGAATGCCATGATATAACTGAAATATTGTTGAAAGTGGCATTAAACACCATAACCCTAACCCATTATCTCTTAAAAAGTGCTTGACTTATGTTTATAGCGAGTGCACTATAAATTATCACATTTCAATTAGCTGAGGCAACCCACCATGTTTTAATTAACCTTTATTTTCACATAAAATTTACATTATTTTAAAACGTCAATGACTTCTAATTAAAAACAATCTGCAAGTGAGAACTTACAGTATTTATTAATGTTTACAGATATTTCTAGATTTGTCATATTATAAATGCCTTGGTCATTTAGATTGTATTAACACTACATGCTAATATACTCCATCTTTATATAAATAACAACCTTTCTCAGTTTCCACAGATATAAGCTATAAATCTATTGGAGCTATGAAGAGACACATCACACTGCCAATCAATTTATCAATGTATTGAACACATATTACCACAAGAAGCTGAGAAATGTTTCCCTCACTGTACAATACCGATAAACATGAATGAGGCGACGTTAAATAAATGTAAAAATCTGATAGATGCCATCAACCAGTCAGTAAGCTAACATCGCATGCCTAATGCAGGCTTAACAACTTGTAAGATTTGTTAAATTATTAATTAAAAACATTTCTCTTAACCATTGATTAAGTAGATGAGAAAATCTATAACTTACATATGGCACTTTCATATCGGCACATGAAATATTGTTCAATACAAGAGAAGGATAAAATGGTATCTTAAGACACAAAAGGCATCCCAAGGATCAAAAGCTTTCAATAAAACAAGGTCTATGTATTCATGCATAATCACATCTGCCTGTTACTAAGCCTGTCTTTGACAGCGTTTTGTATAAGGAAATAATTTGATAAAGGGTATATATATGAACATGAAAAATATTAAAACAAAAATGTACTTAACCATGAATGCATGTTAATGCAATATTATTATAAGGGTTAGAGTAAGGGTTATGGTGTTTAATGCCACTTTCAACAATATTGCAGTTATATCGAGGCGTCAGTTTTAATGGTGGAGGAAACCGGAGTAGACGAAGAAAACCACTGATCACTGACAAACTTTATCACATAATATTGTATCAAGTACACCTTGCCCGAGCTGGATTCGAACTCACAGCGGTCATTGCCACTAAATGCATAGGTAGGTATAAATCCAACTACCATACGATCACGGCCACGATGGCCCCCAAAATGTTTAACAATAATCAGATTTTAGAATCTTTAAGTACTGTTCATTCTATTGTTACAATTTACTACGCCAATTATTTTTATAAGGAAGCTACAAATTCCAGCATAATAATCTTTTGAAGGAATTACCTGTAAGTGTGAACTAAAATTTGTTCCTGTGAAAAAGATTCCTCTGGAAAAAAAATTCTGTGAAATAGATTCTGGAAGAACTTATTTCATAAGAAATTTAAATGAGAAGTGTTCCACCATTGAAATATAAATTCCTTAATGTAACCCAGTGAAATATGTTTCATTATTGAGAAATAGGTTGGTTGATTTAGGTTTATGGTGTTTAATGCCACTTTCAACAATATTTCAGTTATAACTTATATTCTGGCGGTCAGTTTTATTGGTGGAGGAAACCGGAGTGCCTGGAGAAAACCAGCGTCCTGTTGCAAGTCACTGACAAACTTTATCACATAATGTTGTATCGAACTCACAATGTTAGTGGTGATAGACATTGCATAGGTAGTTGTAAATCCAACTACCATACGATCATGACCACGACGGCCCCGGATTGAGAAGTAAGTTCCATACCGGGTAAAATATGTTCTGTATTGTGGCATTTGTTCCACTGGTTAACCTAGTCTTATTTTGTGGAATACAAAGTCATAACTAGGTTTAAAGTCAAATATATCAATCAATTTTACTTAAAAACTAAGACTATTAAGCTTTATATAGTCAAATAATCTGAGGGACCTTAATTAAACAAATCAATAATTGGTGTTGCTAAATACCCATTACAAACATAGCGTGTTAGTACTAGACTTTGTATCAGGTCAAGCATGTTGTGTGAGCCAGTATCACTACAAGTCACAATACGGATAGCGATGAGTTGTGATGTGGTTAGTTCATGCGACAGGTGAGACATGATAAACAGATTCTTATCAACACTTTATGCATGAAATAAGTTTATCTAATTTCAATTAAAGCTCATTTTAAACAAATAACAAAGGTAGAATCAAAATTAACAAATTTATTACAGTATTTTGTGAGCGATTACTTTTTGTGCAGGACGTCACATTATTGTTTGCCGTTCATTGATTAACGTCACGTTACAATGCAATCAATTTCAGTGTCACGATAATCATCTGACAACTCTTCTTTTGGAGAAATTCGGAATACATGTCTATGTACTGGACTGTACAGTTCCCGGAAATATTGAAACTATGTCCTTGAAAATTGGAATATTTCGAAAATGAATGAATGAACATTGAACAGTCGTTTTGTTTATGCTGCTTACATTGATACACCTTTACCTGCATTCCAATACAGTGACATCATGAAAAGGTAGTGCGACAGAAAACATCTCTGCAACACTGCACTATTGTTTTATCCTCAGTGTGGTGATACAACATCTTGTGTCAGACAGGCCATTTTCTTTAATTTCAAAGGAATACTTACATAATGTTAGATAAATATCAGTTCCAACTTCTCTTTATAAAAATATAATTTTCTTTGGTGGCCATTATATCTACTAAACATCAAGAGGCCTGTGTCACCGAATGGTTAAGGGTATTGACTTCTCACCACAAGATTTATCATTAGCACCCTTGAGTTTTCACACTAGTACACACCCTCAAAAGTTCTATTTTCAAGACATCTACCCACGTCTGTGCATTTTACCGATCAGTTCTTTATATAACTGTCCAGGAACCCAGGTTTTCTTCCCCTAATACATTTAGTAGCTGTAGCTGAAAAAATGCTGAAAGTGACGATAAACCCAATAAACTCTTAATAAAACATCAAATGAATAGGATTTTAATTTATCAATGGGGACAAAAATTACTAGTCTTTAAACACAGTCCTCATGATGAGCACCGGTCCTCCGGCCCAAGACCAGTAAAACTTTTTCGGACCAGTAAATTTTTCAGTTTTTATTTATATATACATGTATATAAATATACATGTATAATAAATTTAAGAAAATTGATTCGGACCAGTAAATTCAAAATTTCATTTTGAGAACTGTAAACATCGAGTCAAACCAATCTGTTTTTAAAACATTGGTTGAAAGTTATAACTACAGTATGTACATAGAAAAGATAAAAGTACAGAAAGCTCATTCCGTTTCATTTGCAAACATTAAGAATACATTGGATATCGTCAAGGTCAAAATGTCAGACAAACGTTTTATGTTCTCTAATCTAAATACCTCAATCAGGTACACATATATTAACCAATACTCTGTAAATTACACAGTTTGCTTGTATTTTGTGGTTAATCAATAATAAATGCTGATTTACACTTATATAACCTATTAATAAGATATACCCAATCAATGCTCAGTAATAGCTAAGTTTGTTCATCATTGTTGGATTTTTATAAGATCAATTTGAAATGCAATAGAATCAATGAAAGCCAATAATACCAAGTGATATCACGTCACACACTTTGATTTCATCAACATACGTCAATTTCCATTCGTTGAATTTCTTTCTTTTTTTTTTTTGGTAAATGACGTCTATTATTTATCTATATAAAGGACTATGTAATAATATAATATAGGATTAACACATGTCCATTACATTTAGTAACTTTTATCAATAACATTTAAATATGATGAAGTTGTGTCTTAAAATGTCTATGATATATCATTTGATTTATAAAAAAAACTTTTGCATATTGATACACATACTGAAAACTTGTTATACACTCTATCCTTTGAGCCTAGTCTCATACTTGGAAGAAGAACTTAGCATTTTTGTAACAGATGCCTGCTGGATTCCTAAAATAACAACTTTAGTAGTCAACAAACTAACATTGCACATGAAATATTCAAAATTTCAGTAGCCAGCTGAGCTAACACCTCAAAATTTTCAGGTGTCTATGCCAAATTTTAGTAGTCTCGGGTTACAGCCCAATCTCCCCCCTGCTTGAATCCCAGTGAAACTAAAAACTGATTTAGATGCTTGATTCTGATTAAACACCCATATTCCAAATCATAATTCCCCCTTCAAAAAGCAAATCAATAAACAAAGCCACACCAATTATTCATAGTTTTTTGTTGTTTTTTTTTAAAAAGGAAATAGCAAGTGACTAATTAAACTTTATTTTATCTTTTTTCTATGAATATCACTTTAATATGTTCCAGGATTCTTATTTTTTTGCTAAAAAGAAATTTTACCTTTTTAAGGTGAACAATCTAAATTTTTAGGTTATCATGGGAAAGAGGTCAATCTTTTAATTTAAATATCATAAACAAATTACATGGAGCAGAATTCAAAGACCATCTTCACAAGGCGTGGTACAATTATTGCTGATCAAAAATATTATTGCCTTTACTTGGTGCAACTACAAATCATTTTGATGTTGAATGTACTGTACTTTGTATGAAATACAATCATTTATATAATTTTTGTGCTTGAAAACTCCAGGTAGAAAATTTCTTAATGAATCTAAAGTAAAAAAACACTATGAAAATTGGACTTTATGTCTTACAATAAAAATTATAAATTTTGCGTGTTGATTCCTTATAATATTGGAAAGTAAAAGACATACAAAATGAGCATACTCGAGGGTTTAGGCTTATGGTGTTTAATGCCACTTTCAACAATATTTCAGTTATACCATGGCGGAGGAAACCGGAGTATAAGGAGAAAACAACGACCTGTTGCAAGTCACATAATGATGTATCGAGTACACCTCTTCATGAACGGGGTTCGAACTCACAACTTCAGTGGTGATAGGCACTGATTGCATAGGTAGTTGTAATACTCGAGGGGCATTTTATAAGGAACATAAAGAAAAGATATAATCAATATTGAAAACGTTGAAAAATAAATCATCCACATACATTGTATATGCATATGCATGTATAAATAAAACAGAAAACACCCTGAATGGCTCTTTGTCAGTGTGGCTTCTTGCTTCTATAGTTGATTTCCGATCAGATTAAAAATGATTTATTATCATAGTATAGGAGCATCCAAAGAATATTGCAAGTTAAGTTCCAATAGGCCCTGTGGTTTCAGAGAAGATAATTTTAGATAAGAAGATTATAATGTAAAAGTTTACCGACGATGACAGACCCAAAGTGGTGACAATACAAACATGTACCTCCTATAACCCTTTGGGTTCATTTCAGCTAAAAATTAATTATATTTCTGTGACTATATATGAAGCTACAGTTTTCATATTAAAAATAATATCTCTTTATGAAGCTACACTCACGGGTCAATAAGTGGTTTTAAATGAAATATTATAGGGAAATATCTTAGTGAGGAAATACTTTTGACCCGTGAGTGTATACATTTTGTATATAAATACATGTATATGAAGCTACAGTTGTTATGCTCAAAAATAATTTCTATTTCAACATTTCTTTTTAAAAAAATATTAAAAATGGGTCCCTTTTATGATAAATGAAATGAAGTAAAGATGTTGATCAAACAAGTTAAAAATTCCTTTATGGCACAATTACAACAAAGAGTTTGACGGAAGTCAAACAAGTCCGGAAAATATTTTAGTAATAAACCACAAGTAATTAAACACATGATTCATGGCAGGCTTCCTGTTTTATGAAGATTCTTTAATAAATCTTAATAACTGACTGTGTATCATAGAAGTGGTATATAACACGTGGTTAATGATATCAACATAATAGTATATCACAATTTGATTTGGTTTATGGTGCTTAATGCCACTTTCAGCAATATTTAAGCTATATCATGGCGGTCAGTTTTATTGGTGGATGGAACCTGGAGTACTGGAGAAAACCACCGACCTGTCGCAAGTCACTGAGAAACTCTGACATTTCTTGTAGATGCTAAATTATAATCATTATTTTGTAGTATGCTATGTATATATTGATAAGGTCGTATTTTGTTCTATATCCAATTAGAATTAGCTTTTTGAAAAGTGACAGATGATATTGAAAGAAGTCATGAATTTTTGTCAGATACATGTAGCAAAGACTGAACAGTTTGTGAATCTATAAGATCACTGATCTATCAACAGTACACATAATACCTCCTGAAATTTGGACAAAGAGGGGGGGGGGGGGGGGCATCGTGGTCATGACCTTATGGTAGTTGGATCTACAACTACCTATGCCTATCACCACTAACGTTGTAAGTTCAAATCCCACTCAGTTGAGGTGTACTCGATACAACATTATGACATAAAGTTGTCACCAGTAAAACACCATAACCTCTATCCCCATTTAGACAAAAAAATCAATTCAGAAATAACATTCTAGGAAATCCACAGAATAAAATGGAAGCACACCTATGTCTATAAATTAGGTCGGGAAAGCCCTCCTCATTTCTAAATTAAACATGAGGTGGATTTCTAACACTAAAATATCACAAACTGTTGAGTGTTGTTGGAAATATACATCAGAACATAACAGTGATTGTGCTTCACAGAATTGCACCACTAATCAAGTCTTCGTGTTATAAACTTTAAATAAAATATATTTACACAAAAAAAATAATATATATTAATATGTAAAAAAGGGTAATATATTAAAAAGTTTATTTGCGGTGCTTTTATTTTCACTATTTTCGAGGTCAGTAAGAAACAGCGAAAAGCAATACCTGTAAAAAAATCTCCACAAATATGAACCTACTCAGGATTGGAAAACACACAAATGTAATCTTAATCAAGTTTAATTATGTGAGCATACATTTGTATATGGGATTAGAAAATCTAAAGAAAAAAAACTGTCCCAGATTTAATTTTTTTTTATATTACTGTATAACATACAATGCAAACTGTTATGGGGTTGAGAAGATGCTAATCCCCACTTATACAAATTTCATGCATAAATTGGTATCAATCAATTGTCAGAGATTACCAAGATTTCTGTGGTAGTATACAAATTCTGGGCAAGTAAACTTATAAATGTGAACTAGTGGAGCAGGAATTGCTTACCCTTCCTGAGACCCTGAATTCACAAATTTGCTATTTTGTTGGAGTTCATGCAGCCCTTTCTTAATTTTCTGTCTTCAATATTTGTAAATTCTGTGCTTGTCCATGTCTTTTTTTCTTTTTACCCTTGTTTAATATGATATTTTCTATTAATTTATTCATTTTTATCACTTCTTGGTGGTACATTCTGACACGTTAATCCCTTTCCCTGAATAAAAATACAGATATATGCACACTCCTGCATTACAGAAGTGTCTAAATAATTATTATTTTAGACCATTACAGCAGAAAGTCTAAAAGATTAGGCCACTTCACACAAATTTATTTTAAAGTAGTGGCAGCGGTTGAGTTGTCGAAAATAAATCAAACTCTATCATAACTGGCTTATATAAATGAAGGAAAATCTAACACAATTTTTCAGTACATGTTGGGAAAGAGGTTTCAGGAAAATATAAAATTTCTTTAATACAAAATATAAAAGATTAAAAAATTATTTTGATTTGTCATGATGTTTATCTGTACAACCAGTTGTATCTATTTTCAGATACAGGTATATAATATTTTATCAATACAAATACCTTTTGTATACATGTAGCATTACATTTGGGTTGTTGAAATGGAATTTACCATCAGATAATAACTGATCATGATAGCATGCATTGAATTGATTAATGATATTACATTATACTTTTGAATTATTTTAAAATCAATATTTCAGTTTTCAGCTGATAAACACTATTTTTTTCTAAGACATCTAGAAGAATTTTTGAAATAGGAGAACACATTTTGCTCAGAAAAAGATTTCCCTGGTATAATTAACTAGAGGCTTACAAGAGCCTGATTATCATTCTTACTAAATGACAAATTATTTTCTAATAAAAGCTTTGATTCATTTTCCCATAGCCGATAGGGTCCTGTTGTGACTACCATTTTGGATTTCCAAATCCTTATAAAAAATTCCAACTTTGTAAGGGACCATCAAATGACCATTCATACAGTTTGTGTTCAATCATCCCAAGAAAAAGCATTTATTCATTTTCCTAAAGGGCCCCAATCGATCCTTTTGTTAAAAACAAAGTCCTGCTAAGGTGGCCATCTTGGATTTCCAAGTAAAAAAATCCAACTTTGTAATTGACCATTCATGTACAATAAGAGTTCAGTCATGTTTGTCGTTTCTAAGAAAAAGCTATTATTTAATTTCCCATAGGGTCCTTAGTTAAAACTTTGGTTACATTCGTTCATAATTATTGAAGAAGTGGTGGTCATATTGGTTAGCTGTTCAAAATGTTTTGAAGACATTCACAGACTTTGTTTCACTCAATGTGCATAAAAAAAGGCCTATTTTACATATAATAATAATATCTGCTGATTTTCAACAAAAATATTTTAGTTAGTCAGAAACTGGTATAACCTGTAGCGGACATATTATTAATGATCTGACCACCTGCACAGTTGAAGTTCAAATGGTTCAGTTTTAAAAGGAGAAGATTTAATTTGAAAAGCTAACATACAACAACTTAGCATTAAATGGATGTCAAATGGGGGAGGGGGGTATGGTATTTAACGTCACTTTCAACAATATTTCAGTTATATCGTGGTGGTCAGTTTTATTGGTGGAAGAAACCAGAGAAAACCACTGACATGCCGCAAGTCACTGAAACTTTATCACATAATGTTGTATCGAGTACACCTCTGACCTCGCCTGAGTGGGATTCAAACTCACAACGTTAGTGGTGATATGGATGCAAAATGAGAAAGTGAATTAATAAACGGGTTTCTACATTTTTTAAATGCAGCTACAGAGGTAGTAATAAGCTGACATGAAAATGCTGGTTATGAAAAGAAAGTTAGCACAGGTGGTGGTCAACAGGTCCACCAATACCAACTAATTAGCTCTCACTTCTGTTAATTTTAAATTGTAAAACTGGACTTTAAAAAGTTCTTGTCACAGAACTAGTAAATAGCAGACACTTTAAATGAAAAATAGGATAGCTCCATCAATCTTGAAAATATCCTTACATACAATGTATAACTGTAAACATTTCTAGAGAGAAAAATGTTAGCAATTTTACAATCTGTTCAAAAGTAAAAGGGCTACATCTGGGTGCAACATGACAACAAGGGTTTCTTCCTGCACCAGTTTTACTGCAATCAATTGCAAGTTTAACTCGAAAATCATAAATGATAGAGGAAATCTACTGGAATACTTACTGAAGCTATTGTCACAATCAACTCATTGAATATAATATAAAAGAGCATGTTGCAAAAAACTGCATTGAAATTGGATGAAAAATAAAAAAGTTCAAATTCTGAAAAGTGGCCCTTTTCGTTCAAGTTGATCTCAGAAATCTAGAGAGATAATGGAAATCAGTTAACATATTACCAGAAACTCTCAACACAAAACACATCAAAATTGAAAGAAAAATACAAATTCTATATTTATTCCAAAATATACAAAATTATGGAATTTTGGCCCTTTTGTGATGACAATCGATTCATATTTGGATTTACATCATATCCATCACCAATCACTCATGTTTGTGAGCTTGATTCCTGCTCATTGTGAGGTGTACTTGATTCAACTTTTAAGTAAAACAGAATTGTCAGTATTTTTCAATAGGTCAGTGTTTTTTTTTCTCATTCTGTGTACTTCGAATAACTCTATCAATAAAACTGAACAACAATTAATAATATACCTGATTTAGAATCATTCACATTGGAAATTTAATTCATCTTTGCAAATATATTAATAGTGAGCAACCCTCTTCCAACCCCCAATTATAATATGGAATAATATATCTCCATATAAAGGAGTGTTTTCTACTATTAATAAACAAAGGGGTCTAAAAGAGGTAAAAATATTAATATAAATATGAACAATTATAATATTTTGTCATCATTATAAGAGAACAACGAATTCGTCCCTGCTGATATTCGTTGTCAAAATACAAAAGCTTCTTTATAGCGTGTCTTTCTAATAATGTTTGTTTACAAAATATTATCTTCTTGTAACTATTGGATTTAATATGCTCTACATACACTAATGATACAATTATAGATTTTTCTTTATAGTTTAAAGATTACCAAATATAAGTAAAAGATTATTCAGATACTGTTAGAAAGTAAACCATACATTTTTGTCTTTTTTAAACTATTCTAATTGTTCATGATCAAACAATTTCAATTGGTCAAGTTCAATAAAAATCTTATAAATCATACTTAAGACTGCCATAAAAACACTACTAAGGATTTTTAAAGAGAAAGTGGTCATTGAATATATGGAATTTTTAGTTATAATATAATAAACATGTCCGTGTTTCTCAAAAATCATTCGATGAAAATTATGTTTGACTTTACGGAATATCATTGCAAGTTTTCATTTGTTTCGACACTGTAACACTACAAATTTATGATGATCGTAGTACACAAGACACAATAAAAACAAACAAAAGCTAAGAAACAAGATCAATTCTCTCTAATATTAATTACCCTTTTTATCATGGTCATGATTATATACTCTTAATAAAAGAAAACAAAGATCGTTAATGACATTAGTCAAGATGACAGGTGCGGAGCATTTTTTATTGTATTTCCCCAGTATATTGGTGGTTCGTTGACCCAACAACTGTAAAGTAATTACATTATCATTTAAGGTAAATCAATTATAGCTTTCGCTTCATTTCAATGAACATTGTTACTTTCAAGAATAGACAAGATGATACTAAGTTTACAAGTACATTTCATAAATTATCCTAATGGTTGAAACAAGCAAATCAATATATAACAGATCTCAATTCTTCAAAAACAAAAACAATATCATAATATTTTATTGCCAATTTTTTTTTTCTTCACATTGAAATGGCAGTCAGGATTTAAATTTTGCTTAGCCTTACTACCCAATCCTTGGAAATATTCTTCAACTGTATTTAAAATATTCACATATATGTACAACAGATACATGTATACAGTCAAACCTGTATTAAGAGGTCACCTTTGGGACAAAGAAAAAGTGGCCTTATAAAACAGGTAGATTAATAAAAGAGGTTCAATTCATATGAAATTTTCTAGGACAGGACAAGTAAAAGGTGACTTTTTGATACAGGCAACTGCTTAATAGAGGTGACTGCATGGGCAGGTTTAACTGTATATTTTATTAAGCTTTAGGAACAGGTAAAGAAGTGAGCATCTGTGAAGCTTTTCTTGAAGAAGAAACACAATGATTTAATACATTTTCGAATATGGTCCAACATTTAAAATAGGACTTTAAATAAAAATTAAACATTTTGGGCATTGGTCCTTTTTGGTCCTCTCATATCTCGGAAACAGTAAAAACTACAAAAATTGTATTGGAACACTTTAGACAGAAATTTTTCTATGGAATTCAATGGAAAACCTGCATGCAAATATAGATTTTAGGACTTGCAATAAAAAAAACATTGGTCCCTTATGGTTCAATTGAACCCCTTTTATCTCGGATGTCATAAGATCTAAGTCAAATCTGTTTGATATCTGCAGGCAGAAAATTTAATAAGGAATTAAAAGAAAAAATCCCAATCAAAATGGGATATAAAATCAAAATTCTACATTTTGGATGTTGGTTCCATTTTAATCCCTCTATATCTTAGAAACTGCAAGAGCCTTAAATATCACATAAAGAGACTTTTATAGAGAACATAACAACAAAATTCATCAAAATTGGTTGAAAAATTAACTGTCCACTTTATAAAAACAGAAAACACCATTTTTAACATACTGGGGCCTCTTGTTTCTTTAGTGGATTTCTGATCAAGACAAAAACATTAAACCTTCAATGTAGAAAACCATCCAATGTACATTACCACCAAGATTTGTATCAATGGCTTCAGAAAAGAAGATGAAAATGTAAAAGGTTAGGGATGACAGCGACAATTGAAGGAAAGTGATAATACCTTTGGGTCAGGTTAGAGAAAAACAGCTGAAACAAACACCATTGCTGGTCATTTTGAACTCTTTTCAAAGATTGTCCTCTAGTATCAAATCTGTGTCACACTGATTAATGATGCTTACTTTTCTGTACTTAGAATTAGGATATTAGGTGACGATATTTTTCTGGTATACAAATAAAGCAAATATTTATTTGTACACCCAGGGTACTGCTGATGGTTTCCAGGACTCATACCACAGAGCTTCCTAGCACATCACCAGGTGTTCTGATAGGGAATGCTTTCTTAATGAGGGTTATCAGGTTATAATAAGGAAAGCCTGACTGTAGTGGATGCCATGTTTGGAGAGTCCCACACTCTTTGCATGTGAAAGCCGACTTGTGGTGATTTTGAAGAAAAAAAAGAGAGTAGGTATATTGTAGCCACTACAAAAGGCTATTTTTTTGTCCAGTAGCAGTATAATGTATTTAAGCCAATGCTATGATTGTCCCATTCCCCCCTCATTTCTGTATACATTTTATTTATTGTTAAACCTGTTCTGGTCCTGAATATGCATAAGATATTTGCTGATGGACATTTAAGCAACTACCGATCAATCAATATTTCTACAACACCTGTTATTTGTATAAAAGTACATACAGATGTACAATGTGGAAGGATGATTGCAGGATAAATACCATATACTTTAGACCAGGTCAAGAATATTTTTACTATTGACAGAGGTTTTTCCCATTATAGGGTTGGTTTATGGTGTTTAACACCACTCTCAACAATATTTCAGTTATATTGTGGCGGTCCGCTTTATTGGTGGAGGAAACTGGAGTACCTGTAGAAAATCACCGACCTGTTGCAAGTCACTGACAAACTTTATCACATAATGTTGTATCAAGTACACCTCATTAGTTCGGATTATAGGACTATGGAGAACTTACTCATTAGACCTATAGATTTGTAAACTCTTTATAGTCCAGTAAATATTATGGTTACAATGTACATTTTAACAATTCATTGCCATTTTTCAAGGTACAAACATTCCTTTCCAGTGCAATAATAGCATTAACTTGTAGCTCAAAATGTGTCTCAATGTCATAGATCCTTTAATATCGTTGACATTGTAGAAATCACCACAATGTGATACTCATCAATCCATTTTATGATCTCAAATGAAGTATACCAGTAAAGGTGATGACATCAACATTTCAACTTGTTCTCTACTTAATAGTGAAACCTCTCTAAGCCAAACCTTGAATAAACCAGAATCCTACATGAACTGAACTTTAAAGAAATAAATGTGCCAATGTAGGAAATCTTTGTTAATTTAACCTATATAAAACGAACACCTGTCTATTCCAAATATAAAAGCTTGTTCCTAAGGAGGTTCGGTTTAGTCAGGTTTCATTGTCAATACAGGTAAAACTAGAACTGTGAGTGACCTCACTGAGTGATACCCCCCGCTTGCAATACTATGATGTTCAAACTTTGGAATACAGGTATATTAGCAAGTTACCTATGAAAAAAGAACGGATATGGAGTAATGTCAAGGAGACAACATCCCATCTCCAAAATAAACTAACCAAGAACATACATCTAGGGGTCGCCACAAGGTCTTCAACAAAGTGGGATTGTTTAAAACAAATACGGTTTCATCAGTATACATGAGGATTACAACATTTCCTAACTTTTTTACAAGAGGATATAGGTCACATCAAATGTTATTGATTCAAAATTAATTATTTATTCTTGAGTAGTTTTTATATTGCAAATATCCAGATGTGAAAAGGTCAATTAAAATCTTATTTCATTCAGGAATAGTTACGCTTACATCACCTTCCAAATTTTTGACAGGAACCATATTCCTTCATGCACATCTGCAGGCAGTGTATTACAACTGTGTACAGTTTCATTTAAATCCAATGAGCCATTTAGGAGGAGTTGTGCTTACAAGCCCATCTCTCCATACAGAACGTATTTCAGAGTATAAGTTAAATTATCCCCCCTTCCAAATTTTGGACATCAACCATATTCCTTCATGCACATCTGCAGGTAGTGCATTACAACTGTGTAAAGTTTCATAAAAATCCAATAAGTTGTTTAGGAGGAATTGCGCTTACAAGGTACATGCCCTCCTTCTTTTCGTGAAAGTACCAGTTGAATTATCTCCCCTTCCAAATTTTGGACAGCGACCATATTTCTTCATGCACATCTGCAGATAGTGTACTACAACTGTGTAAAGTTTCACAAAAATCCAATTAGCCGCTTAAGAGGAGTTGCACTTACAAAGTACATGCCCCCCCCCCCTTTTCGTGAAAGCATAGGTTGAATTATCTCCCCTTTTAAATTTTGGACAGCAACCATATTCCTTCATGCACATCTGCAGGTAGTGTACTGCAAATGTGCAAAGTTTCATAAAAATCAAATAAGCCGTTTAGGAGAAATTGCACTTACAAGGTACATGGACGGACGGACAGGGTGATTCCTATATATACCCCCCCCCCCCAAACTTTGTTTGCGGGGACATAAATATATACAGACTATTAAAATTAATTTTATAACTTGTTGAGGACCATGAAAATAGTGGAAGAGAATTCAATGTTTGACTGCCACATCTAGTACTAGTGTACATATCACACCTGTAGGCAGGGCGTTCAGGGCCTTGAAAACCAAAGACTATTTAAGTTGAGGTTTTGGTTGAATTATGACTATTATATTCAAGATTTTGGTTGAATTACGACTATTATATTCAAGATTTTGGTTGAATTATGATATAAAGTCTGGATTTTGAACCCGGTCACAAGACCATTGTCACATAGCAGGGTTATCTCCCTTCAAAAATCATAGCTACATGTACAGGCCTATATACATGTAGAAAGTATTATAGATATAAATAATTGGTCTGCTTATATAGTATAGCATCACGGTTATTTGTATGGAGCTAAAGTGATAATAAAAATATATTATGATCTTTTTACAGGTAATTAATCTTATAATAGAATAAAAAGAGGCCTTCATGGCCATGATTGTACGACCATTACATGTACCACTATCGTCTGTTTGTTTGACACTATATATGATAAAGACCATCCAACATATGATTATCGGGCCCGATTTCAGATGTATAGAGATTGCTAAATACTAGTAAATTGTCCCCCTTAATAGAGACCACTTTTTCATTGAAGAAGATGTGGCCTTAAAAGACAGGGAATACTGTATCTTGAACTTGGGACTTAAAGAAGGGAAATAACTCCTATAATAAACATGTAATTTTAAAATCAATTCGCAAATGGACAAATGATCTATTGTTAACCATCACTGTTTAAATTGTCTTTCATTATAACCAATACAAACTGATGACATTCAAATTAAAGCAGTTCTAGCACATATAGTATTCTGTTGATATGATCTAGTAGTGTTCACAATATAAAGAGAAATTAATATGTAATTTCTAGATACTAATTTTTGTTCAAGAAATATTCTTAAATTCCTGCACAATTATGAAGCAAATAATGTCATGGGGATTATTGTAGCTTGGTCATCTGAAATCATTAGAAGTACATAACAGTATATATCCATTCTATTATATAAGGGTAACTTTCCTTTAGTTCACACCTACATAGTTTAGAACATAAATTGATGAAATAAACAAGTGGCATAATCTGCCTTGAACTTGATAAACATATTTACCTACATGTTAGCTACATGTATCAAAATAATCAATAAAAAATGTCAAGAAAAAATATTTTTATTACTAAAGATAAAAAAAAAAATTCTAAAATACTTTGAAACCCCTTCAAAGTAGAGCCTAATTAAATACAATATTTAGCTTACATTTGTACTTTAAGAATATAAAATGATATGGACAATTATGGTATGTAAAGAGGCTAGTTTTGGTCCATTGGCATTGGCCTTTACAAATGAAAACTTTAAACAAAAATCTTAACTCTTTATGCACAATTAAAATAACACTATTAATATTCAATTATATGGGTGAATCCAAATATTATTATGTTGATTATCAGTGTCTATATATATGCACATGTATGAACATATTATTCAATTTATTGTACACACTCATGGATCAAAAGTATTTCCGCACTAAGATATTTCCCTATGTATTTCATATAAAACCACTTATTTTCATAATATTTTCATGAAGTCATTCCTTAGCTGATTTTCATGAAATTTTCACTTTTAATAGTAGAATTATTAGAGTTTATTTTAATATCTTCATGTAATTTTTTCGAACTTTTATTTACAAGCATTTATGATTTAAACTCAAATGTAAATTCTTGACGTCACAATTTTATATGATTATATACAACTGTAGTAAGATTTGGTGAAAAAATTAAACTTTGTATTTAAATCAATTCTTAAGGGAAAGTAGAAATAAAATTATTAGAAAACTATACGAAGAAGAAACTATATTTATTTCTGCATTTAATGCTGAAAAATGAATGAAAATCATATAAGGAATGACTTCAGGAGAATGTTTTGAAAATAAATGGCTTTATATGAAATACATAGGGAAATATCTTAGTGCGGAAATACTTTTGACCCGTGACGGCGTGAGTGTACACTGTATATTAATATTATGGACAATACAAAGGTATTTGAAGCTCAAATTGGTGTGTTTGGGACTCACAATTTTTTACCCCCCAAAATAATAACAAAGAATGCAGAAGAAATTGTCATTGGACTAAACAAGTTTATCATACAAGGATCTCTGCAATGTAATGTATGTGCTAAATTCCAGTGTCAATTCACATGTTATGCAACAAAAAACAACGGCAAACTGAAAATGTGAATTCATTTGTCAAATATTTTATTTGTTTGCTGTAAATTGTTTGGATGTTCTAATCAGGAATACATGTATTTACTTTAGATCCGTTTCTAACGAGCAAATTCTAATAAACACGTTCGGTCTAATTAACGATGCACAGTTGGTTTTCGTCGCTATGTATCTGCATTATATCTGGGTCATTCACAAATTGATGTCCCATTTCAATGTACAAATTGTTGAGGTGGGAAAAACCTTAAGGAATTTGTGTCATGCTTACCTTTGTGAAGACCTGTAATTTATTTCGGTGGATGATTTCCATATTTTTGTGGCCTCCATTCAAATGCGGAAGTGAGCCGTCTGCTGCCAAGTCGCTTACACCAATACAAAAGGCGTGTATAAAACCTTATCAATTGCGGAATAGATGTGATTAATATACAAAGCATAGAAATACTAGTAATAGCCTTAAGAAAGCTAGCTGTCTTTTAGCCTCGGGTTTTATTGTTTTTGTATTTTGATTAATTAAAATTTGGTTATTTGCAACAGAAGCCATATCCTGGGTCATAACCGGCGTTTGATCTATAGATGCTTTTTTGTACTCGGGTACTTAAAGGGGCATTTGCGGTAGTGCCTACCGACAAAAGAGGGAGAGGCGTTAAGGTGCAAAATTGGCCCCACATTTTATTTAAAAAATAATGCTTGACATAGAATAAAAACAATTTACTAATTTAATTGTTAAATAAACAAATTTTCAAAAAAATATATCTTTCCATGAAATTGGGTGCGTTATGACGTCATAATGACATCATAATTAGACGGATAATACTAAAAATGGACTATAAACGACATATTCAATGTACATTATAGCTATTTTATATACCTCCACAGTCTTCCACCAACACCAACTTGAGCAGTTGTTTTGAGTATAGAGGGTTAATGATTGTATCAAAATATTTTGTTGGTGGAGAATTGTGGAGGTTGTTGAATATTAATTAATTTATAGCCTCGGCCAGACCCTTATAATCAATATTTTCACTCTTCTGATTGTATATATGAGACCATTATGTATATCTACACAATCTCTGTACATTTTATGATTCATTTCAAGTAATGGAATTCATCAGTAAATAACTTATGTTTCTGTAAATAATTGTATTTACTAGTATTTTAAATACAGTTTGTGTACATTGAAACCAGGAGAAAAACTCAGTGCATGCAGTCCGGCGTCAATGCGATAAAAGAACTGAGGACTATAAGTGCCATATATGGCCCCATATTTAATGAATCATTATCTTAGAAAATACTTGATAAAATTTGATGTGTTTTATTTTATAGACGACATCAAACTTTTGATGTTAAAACTTGTTTCCAACAAAATCGATACGTATTTGACGTCATTGTGACGTCATGAGCGTTATTTGTTTTCTGTATTTCGTGGAATTTTGCCCGCCGATATTTCGACGGTTTTCGAAGAAATTAAGCACCTCCGCAGTCGTGCACCAGAAAAATATTTTACCAGATTATTAAAATAAATAAAACACAAATACTGTTAAAGTATTTTTTTGGTGCACGAGGTGTTAAATTTCTTGAAAAACGACGGGAAAATGTTCAAATATTACAAGCGCTTAAATGACGTTTTGATGTTTAAGAAGCAATCTTGGCTGTAAAAAACGATGGTATGTCGGCACGTAACAGTTATATAAGATAAAAATAAAATAAACACCACTTCATCCAAAATAGTTTTTTTTTCATTTTTCATAAGCCCCCAATTATTGATTATATATTTTCTTCCGGGATACTGAAATAGTTATTACTACCGGGATACCGAGGTAGGTTTAATGGTCTATCGATGCTACTTCTAAAATGAAGTAAAATAGTTTGATTCAAAAGGAGTAGATATTTTTTGGGCACAATCCAACATATCCTTAAGAAGAGTTTGAAGATACCAAAGGGGCAATCAGAATCCGTATATCGAAGAAGAACAGACAACACAATGGCAAAAAGAAAAAGTACAAAAGGACAAACAACGATCTACAAAACATACATATAAAACTAAAGATCGAGTAACACGAACCCCAGTAAAAATCGGGGGTGAACTCAGGTGCTCCGGAAGGGTAAGCAGTTCCTGCTCCACTAGTGGCACTCGTCGTGTTAATCTAGTTACAAACCCGGTAATAAGTGAATGAGGAAAGGACCGGGAAGTGTTTACGACAAGTAGAACATATCCGTGGTCATTATCCAAGAATTTTATTTCGATTAGACATGGGGTTAGTTTATCATCCCGCTCATAAAAGGAACGATGTGGGGAAAAAACCCGGAAAAATATGCTAATTATTTTATTTTTCTAAATGCATCAATTAAATAAAAACTAGAACTGTACAACCACAAGCAAACCTTGTTATATTCGAATACATAAACATGAATACAAAAATCTGGATTAGCTGATAAAAAAAAATCAATTCCCGGAGACGACGGAATATTAGTAAAAATACTTACAAATTACTTCTACTTCAACCTTTAAGAATTTTTATTCTGGAGATTGATAGAAGTCAAACCTGCATAGATCGTAAATGTAAAAAACTTTTTTGATTAAATAATAAGTAATAAGATGTCTAATGACGAGTGAAAGAAGTGTTCTTTTAGGATAGAGACCTCCCAGAGAAACAATTCCCGGAGACGACGGAATATTAGTAAAAATACTTACAAATTACTTCTACTTCAACCTTTAAGAATTTTTATTCTGGAGATTGATAGAAGTCAAACCTGCATAGATCGTAAATGTAAAAAACTTTTTTGATTAAATAATAAGTAATAAGATGTCTAATGACGAGTGAAAGAAGTGTTCTTTTAGGATAGAGACCTCCCAATTTTCTCTGTAGTCCTTTCTCATTTTTATGATTTTCATATTGATACATTCATTTACAAGGGGTCTGCGGCTATTATCGGATATTGTGGTTTATTGACCACTTCAGAATGCGTTCCATTCCTTTTGAGCTCAAACGACAATGCATGTGACGTTACGCACGATATTGCGTCAATGATTTAAACCCAAAGAAGATTTAAATACCACAGAAAAATCAACATAAATTTTAAAGGAACAGGAATATTTGACTTAAAAAGAACCCAGATATATACTCATACATTTGCATGATCAGAAGTAATCGATAAAATAGAATTTTGGAGCTGTTTGTATTGTGTAGAGTCTGTATGTATTACATGTGGTAGTGAACAGGACAGGTATTATACAAGATTATCTATGCAAAAATGTGCATATGATGTAAAACAATGTGTTTGATTCCTCATAGTCTACTTGCGATTTTTCATGTATAAATCCCAAAAATACAATGGAATGGATATTTTGGATTCAATATTCAGTGATCAAAGACAGAAAGATGTGATGAATTAAGTGATTGAATATTTATTTAATGATTCAGAAACACATGAATAATGGTAGTTTTCAGTTCAGACAAGAAATCAGGATTCAGCCATACCTACATGTACATATTAAGATGCAGTAAACACTGAAACATAATTTTGAGATCATGGAGATAATTTGATTTAATTGTTAATAAAAAATTTGAAAGTGAACTTGTTTCTTTTTTAGTACATTGTTTAATGACATAGTATGTGTATAGCAGTTCCCATATTTGTGTGGGAAACAATATTGCTGTAGTATTATTGGTACTTGTAAAAATATGTCACATTATGACCCAACGGTGTTTTATGTTATGCACTACATACACAAACTTTTGATCCATTATTTGTCCATTGGAGGTTAGGTGTTTAACACCACTTTCAAAAATATTTCAGTTACTACTTTTGTGGCGGAAATTGGAGTACCCAGAGAAATCCACATACCTGTCGCAAGTCACTGACAAACTTTATCATATAATGTTTTATCGAGTACACCTCGCCATGAATGGGGTTCAAACTCACAATTTAAGTGGTGATAGGCAACGATTGCAAAGGTAGTTGTAAATTCAACTACCATATGTCCACGACGGCTCAAGTTCAGTTAAGATGAAAGGTAATTGTTTTATTGATATTGACGGAATTTATGATTATCACTGTTTATAAACTTTCTTTTCATATCAATCAATGAAAATAATTGGTTTGCTGAAAATATGTTTTTTGTTGGGGATAGGATGGAATTTGTATCTCATGTGAAGTTCCGTCAATTGCAGACACAACGTTTAATAGGCATATCAGAACAATACCCTTTCCTTTGCCACCAGACTGGGATGGTTGGCCACTGAATTTTACGATTACACACTTTCTATAAGTCTACCCATGTTGAATTTAAAACTCTGTCAACAGTTGAAACACTGACACCAAAGCATAAATAAATAAATAAATATTGCACGGACCGTGTTATTTATCTTAGTGAATATCATGATCATCGATGAGCTAAAACAATTGACGAAGGTGATCCGTTGCTGAACATGAGCAGTATAAAACTGGGGCTCTTAAAAGAAAACGGCAAGTAAAACAAAGTGGAAATATTTCAAAATAACATTACTATCATTTGAAATATACATATGCCTAATATGTATAATAGTGTAGAAAAGTAGATGAATGGATTTGAATCTGAGGATCCCTAAAATTCACATCACCTATTCATAAATTATATAAAGTTTCCCCTTTTGCGCCCAAATTAAACTTTTAACTTCTATCAGTTCCATTCTCTTAAATCAAAGGGAACTATCCATCCGGTGCCTTGAAAATGCGTTCTGTCATGTGCGTAAGTTATTGTTTGCATGATTGACAGACAATATTCATCATATTGTTTTCTAGCTTCTGAACTGTCTATCTAGAAAAAAATATGATATTCTAGACAGGCAGCATATAGCCAGTCAATGGGGTTAGCAATTAATATTTCGCATGCACAATAGCGACCCCACACCACAAGGTGTGGCAAATAGAAATATTCTTCTGTGGTTTAAATGCGTATTAACTGCATTACATGTAAACTGTATGATTCTGTTTGATAAAGTCCTATAATTACATTACTTCCGTTTTTCATTGAAATGTTACAATATGATCGGTTATGAAGTGGTCACATGATTATAAAAGAGATGTTTCACATCCCAATGAAGCTCAAATCCGAACTTGCACGTGCCTCCATGACGACGTCAGATGTAAACAATCAATGGCGTAGTAATTTCCAACAACAAATAATCTAACACAAATAAAATTCACAACAAAAAGTTCAACTATATTAAATTTTAGTGTGATTTAAATATAATTATAAGAATCGAATGCATTCTTTTGAAGCTTCATTGGGGTATGAAAGCGTTGATCGAACTACATTTTCAACATGAACGCGCTTCATTGAAAATGTACTTCGGTCAACGCTTTCATATCCCAATGAAACTTCAAAAGAATGCATTCATTTCTTAATTAACTAGAACAGGAAAAAAATGTACACTTGAGTGAAATAGTGTTGTAATAAAAGATCGTGAACGTGATGTATAAGCCTGAAAAAATTTCAAGGTATATTTTAAATGAGGTTGAAATAAGTCACCATTTAATATCAATTCGGTTGTATTTCATTTTGACGATTTTAAATACGGAAGACGATCACAACCATATTTGTTTTTAACACTTGCAACTCAGCTGTTTTTTTCCATAACCTATAATAAAATGAACAAATACATATCACACTGTCGGAACAGTTCCAACATTCAATAGAAAAATCGTAGAAATATGTAAATTCGATATCCCTAACACACATATAAATGACCCCTCCTGGCTTAGTTCAGGTACTTCAATAAGAATTGACGGGGTTAAACTAGTATACAGTCGATTTTTCTAAGTCATTTCTCTTATTTAATAAAAACAATAGAAAGCGAAAATCGCACGATTTTTGCACGACAATCGGTCAATGGTCGGGCGACCGTCGCCAATAAGGTTATAAATAAGCCTAAAAGGGGATATTGTTTTACCATGGGACAGACAGGTTTTGGGAGAATGTAATCATTTATTTCTCTTTACATATAAAAAATCAGAAATGTTCCATCAGAAATATTAAAAAAAAAATATAAATAAATTTGAAAAGCACCTCTCGTTGAAGTATATCTATAAATAGTGTTTGAGAAAAATATGTATTTTGTAATGTGAAACTGTGAAACCATTATTTGGCCAGTGATATTAATTTTTAACTGTTTTAAACACCGAAATGAAAAAAATATATATCTAATCACATACACTCAATGAACAATTGAAGACAAATGTTGCAATGAGGTCTCCCTCAAACTCCCTCAAAAGATCATTACGTAAATTAATATTGTTTCGTTATGTTACGGGAAGATACGTTCGCTCGTCAGTTATCGAGAAATTTCTATTAATGGAATCCAGTTAGCAAAGTTCGTATTATTAATTGGCAGAACATCATCAATATACCTGGAAGTGAGAATAAAGGCTTAAGCCTCTCTACTTTTTTTTTGTCTTTGATAAGTTTTTGTATAAACTCAGACTCATAGGAGTATAGAAAAAGTTGGAAAGGAGAGTGGCATAGTTTATTCCCATAGCGATGCCTGGCTATGATTTGTTGAAAAATATGCCATTCGAACTCGACAAATATATGTTATCGATAAGGAACTCCAATATTTTGATAGCTTCATTTTATGTGCAGCACTTTTTACCTTTCGTTTCGTGCTTGACAAAATAAGTTAATTCGTGACCCAATACTATAAACTTGTAACGTTGCCACCATTTTTTATGCTTAGTAAAATACGTTGTGAATAATTTACTTTAAAGAGGAAATGAAAGTGTAAAAGGTAAAAAAGTCAAACATTTGGCTAGATGAAATTTTCGAGAATCAAAAGTATCCTCTTCTTTCAGTATCCACTTTTGATTGATTGATTGAGTGAGTGATTGTTGTTTAATGCCAATTCAGCAATTTTTCAGCTATATTATGGCGAGAACAAGTTAATTATCAAATGAGATGATGATGTGGTCCGCTTTGTTCTAGACCAATACGCTGAGTTGAATTTTTATAGTGCTAGCTCACTGAAACAACAGTCCGCGGGTAGAAATGTCACTCCACTCGGACACATTATTCTGATTCCGAGCCCACCATTCTTTACTCTTTCTCCATAATGCTGCGTGCTTAGCGGAGAAGCAACAAATACCAATTTAATAGTCCTTGGTTTGACCCGACCGGGGCTCGAACCCACGATCTACCGCACTCGAGGCGAACACGCTAACCATTACGCCACCGATGCGGTGCTTTTGATTGATGTTACCACGTGAATATACTTTGTCACAGTATGATAGTAGTCCTGCTTTGACTGCATGCAAAATATTAGTCATACTTATAGATAGTTCTTTTGTTGAACAAGTAGAAGAATATACCTGTTTAAATACTGATTCTTCTGAAATTTTGGTATCCAATATAAAGTAGATAATTCACAATTTTCTGCATTTATCGGAATATTCAGTGATGACATGAATGACTTGTGATTTGCCAAAATGTCTTCTTTGTCAAAATTAGTATTTTTGTAAGGTTTACCAGAGTTCTTGGAAATATCAAGTTCTTCATATTGCTCGTTTGGCGTTAAACAACAATCAATCACTTCATTACTTATTTACCAAACCTTATTTCTTGTATTTTTTTAATATTCTTATGATGTTTACCTATTTGAAATTAAACATGTTTGTAAGCTCAACTGGACTAAACGGCCAAGTGAAGTATCATCATTTAGTGTCCGTCGTCTGTTATCCATAACTTTTCATATTAATATTTAATCTTTTTCTTAGAAACTGCAAAACCAAATGCTTTAACTATTTTACGTTATCAAGTTTTGGGAATATTTTGTAGCGCGTGCATATATAGTACATGCTTAAGCAAAACGCACATGCATCAACGAGGGGAAACAGAAAATTCTTGTCAGTGGGCAGTAAGATTGATTTTTGATTAGAAGTCTTTAACGGGTAACTGATGTGTGTCTGATTCATTACAGTGTATTCTATGATTTAATTATCACTATGTTCATAATATTAGGATCCATTGCAGAGGATGGGCATATTTGTGTGGCGACCAACATTGTGTTAATTTGAGATGTACAGCATAAACAATGCTTGAAGATACCAAAGGGTATACCAGAAGTTGTGAATCGAAGTAGGACATGTAATACAATGGTCAATCGAAAAAGGACAACAAAGACTATCAATGGTATACAAAACACTATAGAAAACGGAAAATTGAGAAACACGATATGAACAAAAAACTGACGTGCTTCGGAAGGATAAACAGTTCCTGTTCCACTTGTGGCACCAGTTTGATTTTCTTTTTGTTATTGTGTATTGATAACATATGCTCCTAACCTGTATACATATGCATTATCTTTATTTTCTAAATAAACATAATATTGGCTA
The DNA here is from genome assembly GCA_963383655.1 of Bathymodiolus septemdierum. Classification (NCBI taxonomy): domain Eukaryota; kingdom Metazoa; phylum Mollusca; class Bivalvia; order Mytilida; family Modiolidae; genus Bathymodiolus; species Bathymodiolus septemdierum. The sequence continues at coordinate 43,052,177 of OY726522.1, forward strand.
CGTCCCACTTATTTGGACTTTCTGGGCACCTATTGTTCAAATGCTTAATAATAATATGGATTAGGCACAGCCTACAGGTGAGCATCGCATCTACGCATAGACATGTACATGTACAAATAGTAATTTCATTATTCTTGATTATTTTTCTTTGTTCTCCATTTCGACTTACCCAGTTAATTCCATTGCAAAGGAGACTTTGTGGGCCAAGATATATTGAGGACGACTTTTTTTTAGAGCCAAGATATATCGGGGACGACTTAATATAGGGGCGAAACAAGAAGGTCTAACGACAATCGTAACTACTCAGCCATTCTCGCTACCCTGCAAATAACCCGTACGTACATAGTAGAAATTCTTCTTAAATTGTTTGCCGGAAGTTAAGTTAAGTTAAACCGCACAAAAATATAGTTCACGAAAATCCAATATGGAAGACATACTAAGTAAAATCTAATCATGCAAAACTAATTAAAACTTTAATTGAAATATATAAATTGCTTAAAATATAACTTTATCAAACTTTCATGTAACTGACATGTGAAAAGTAGTGCGATTTATTCGCCTAATGCATACGAAGTTATTTGCAGGGTAGCGAGAATGGCCGAGTAGTTACGATTGGGTCTAACGATTGTCCATTTTTTAAATAAATTAATCGTTTGGTGTAAAGAAGCTGTACGGGTTCCTTTCTATTTTTTTTTGTTATTTTTAAACTGGATAGTTATATTTTATTCAAATTAATAGACTATTTCCGGTGATTCACTCCGATTGTTCATTCTATGCTGAAACTTAGAATCCACTTCCGGTTGGTATTGATCGTATATATTGATTCATCTCCTTACACACATGTTGCTGTTTAGCTCGCATCTTGCGATGCTCACTATAAATAAAAGTTTTGTAATTTGCTGTCACAACTTACAGTCACCATTTAACAGTGTAATACGGTATTATGTTCTGGAGATATTTTCAACCAGGGGGTCCTCGTGGTCGTGATCGTATGGTAGTTGGATTTACAACTACCTATGCAATCAGTGCCTATCACCACTGATGTTGTGAGTTCGAATCTTGATCAGGACGAGGTGTACAACATTATGTGATAACGTTTGTCAGTGACTTGCGACAGGTCGGTGGTTTTCTCGGGTCCTCCGGTTTCCTCCACCAATAAAACTGATCGCCACGATATAAGTGAAATATTGTTGAACACCACCAAACAAACATATTTTCAACCACGCCGGTTCTTCAATTCATATGAAGATTGACAGTAGTTTTCTTATTTGATTTACAAAAAGTACTGATCTCAAAACAAAATAATCTAGCTATTTGTAGACAATAAAAACATAATATATTGCACTATTTAAATCTATTTTTGGCATGACAACATTTTGACCTTACCTGTGATGCCATAACCAACCAAAGTAAGATAGGTTTATATTTCATACGATTTGTCCGTGTATCAAATATATATATACTTGTAGATGTATGATATATCAAAATGTACCAATAACAGATGAGTAACACCAGTATATATCTCCAATAACACGTTGTGTAATTAAGAAATAATTGAATCATGATCTGTGTATCACCTTTCTTATTCTGAATACGTTATATGTTGTTTACCTGGCAATGTCATGGTGTAGAATGGTAACGGACTACTCTGTTTTTTTTCTGCGTTTCCAGACTACTCGGGTTGAGCAACGGACTTTTTCCGTGTTAAAAAATGACCTGTCACAGAAAATGGACCACACAGATCATAAAAAGTCGTAAGTCCTCATATTACTACGTTTACGGAATGTACCAATGAACTATGCTGAAATTTTTGGATGATTGCTTTTGGTAGGCCTCATGGTTATTTCAGCAAGTCCAACACAAGCACGAGATACCGTCGAACCCATTAAACATCGTCCTGTTTTTCCTTCAAATAAGCATTTTATATCATTTTTTACTATTTCGTTTTCCTTTATAACATATCCAATACAAATGGAAACTATATAAATATATGAAAGAATAATACTTATTACATATTTAAGTTTTATTGTAAATGCCGAGCAACGGAATTTTTGTGTTCATGGTTTATTGCCAATCGTAACTACTCGGCCATTCTCGCTACCCTGCAAATAACCTCGTATGCATTAGGCGTATAAATCGCACTACTTTTCACATGTCAGTTACATGAAAGTTTGATAAAGTTATATTTTAAGCAATTTTCTATATTTCAATTAAAGTTTTAATTAGTTTTGCATGATTAGATTTTTCTTAGTATGTCTTCCATATTGGATTTTCGTGGACTATTTTTTTTTGTGCGGCTTAACTAAACTGAGCTTCCGGCAAACAATTTAAGAAGAATTTCTACTATGCACGTTCGAAGTTATTTGCAGGGTAGCGTATAGGATTAAAAACTTAAAAATTCATAATCTAAGCGATTTTAGCTGTTGTAATCACTCTTTTTCGTCAAGCTCCAGATCTGAAGCATGTTATGTTTCAAATTGTCTAGTTGATGACATAAAAAAAAATACAGTATCGGTCATGATTAATTTTCCTGGTCGAGTACAGTATATAGGGATTATGGACTGTGCTTATTGTAAAGTTTGCATATATTTCTTACATGAATCTTGACAGTAACGTCGCGTACTATCATTGCTGCTTGTGATTAAAACATTTGAACTTTATTTTTCTGTGTGTAAGAAACCAGCGATCCCAATGAAGATAAGATAGGTTTTTTAAGTTGAGATATTTATCTCAACTTTTCAGTCACCACATGTATCAACAATTCCCCAATGGTCGCCTCTTTGAAATCATTTTTTAAACTTATTTGTTGCCGTCGTTCCCTCCAATCCAATTACTCACTACAAATTACTGTTCTGATGCAGATAATATAATTCGTTTAGCTGTAACACAAAATTATACCAGGATACTGTAAAAGTAACTTCCTCACTGAAATCAAAATCGGTAACGAAAGAACCTTAATCTGTTTAATCAGTGTTGATACACGAAATCACAATTGGTAACGAAAGAACCTTAATCTGTTTAATCAGTGTTGATACACGAAATCACAATTGGTAACGAAAGAACCTTAATCTGCTTAATCAGTGTTGATACACGAAATCACAATTGGTAACGAAAGAACCTTAATCTGTTTAATCAGTGTTGATACACGAAATCACAATTGGTAACGAAAGAACCTTAATCTGTTTAATCGGTGTTGATACACGAAATCACAATTGGTAACGAAAGAACCTTTATTTTTTAATCAGTGTCGATTTGAAATAATCAGTTTCCGTTGTCAATGTGAAAAGAGAAATTTGGCGGAGGAATTTTACATCAGACTGTGTTGACAGGGTCAAGAATGTCATGTTTATGTTTGTGGAGATTTAAATTATTAACGATATACAGTTAATCAAATTTGAAACCATGTATTTAAATGTATTATGTTACCTTGGGAAGAAATGTACATGTATATGTTTTCAATGGCATGTTGAATTACTATAAGACATCACATTTCCAGTCCATATTTCATGTTTTATAAATACATGTGTATGCTGATTTTCTATTTTTATACACACAGAAAAGAGAATTAAAAACTGGGCATAAACGGACTTTAGAGGGTGAATTTTTAAATGGGTCTGTACTACAGTTTTCAGTCCCCAAGCTGAAAATCTGGAAAATATCTCAACTTATGAGTACCATCAGTACTTTGATTTTATTGGGAAGGCAAAACTGATCGTCGTCGGGACCTCTAATTTTGATATAAGATTTGAGAAGCACGTTTCTGAACCATTAACTCATCAAAGTTTAGATCTTAATTTGAAACTGTCGTGGATATGGGAAATCATATGACGACCTGAATCATAGCCGGCGGAACGAAATTTTAAGTCAGGGGGCAAGATTCTGAGGAAAAGGAAAAAAAAAAAAAAAGGAAAGAAAAAAAAAAAGTCTTTCAGCAAATTTACCAGGTAATTGCAAAATTTGCCCCAAAATCTGGGGGGGGGGGGGGGGGGAGGGAAACCATATTGTTGCCGGCCCCCACCTTTGGAACTGGGGAGGGGGGCCTTGCCCCCCCCCCTGTTCCGCCGCCTATGACCTAAATTACGACCCAGCTGGCGGGTGTGATGGAAATCACTTACATTTTTCGAGTCTTATCGTGCTATTTCCAATTATATATACACCTTAATCTGACAAAATAAAGAAAAAAATAAACGTGGTTGAAAATTCGTAAGTGGCCGTCAATGCAATGAGAAGAATAACACAGACGTAGGGTTATTATATGTTATCATGAAAGTTATGTATAAAAAATAGACCAAGACTGTTGTATCGATATAAATAATTTTGCTACTTTGGGTAGTGAACACATGTAGTCCTTTGCTGAAAAACACAATAGTCCGGTGCCAGCAACACAAATAGTCCCGTGCCACTGAAAGCGCTGGATAACTGTTATTTTAACGTTAATTTGCACAAATATATAGACTTGCACGAATTGGAAAGGTTTTATGGTCTACCTTGAACCAATTAAGACAAACATTATAACAAAAAAAGGACAGCTTACTTACAATATGCTTCGATGCAATGTCTTTTTTTAGCAAAATCGGTATTTTTACCTCAGGGTCACAAGTTTGTGTAGACGATCTTGAAAATAGCAGACCACTTTCACTAGATATGAATGAATATCCGGGGACAGAAATAATTTTTGCATTCCGTGACATAAAGCTTATTTGAAATAAAAAAAAAAAAAGTATATATACTGGTTAAGGAAATGTGCGACTTACTTTCCCTCTCATTCTCTAAAAAACACGAAAAGTCCGTTGTTCAACCCGAGTAGTCCGTTACCATTCTACACCGTGAATGTTAAAAAATAGATTTAAATAGTGACGTGATTATCATTATTGTTGATGCCTAAATCAAGGACGTAAATTATCAATCATGATACTGATTAATAAACACAACATACCGTCGGTTTTAGACGAGTGAAAATAAGACGGGAAATTGGACATGGTCTTTAAATGAGTGTCATAAATGGCCTTATTTGTAGTAAATTATATCTATGTTGTGAAATCTCAAGTGTATTCAAATAGAAAAATAAAAAAGCGAGACAAAAAATTTAACCCATTATGTATGCGAAATCCACAGAACGTATTTCAGACGCGTAATGTGAAAGATATGGACTTCTTAATTATTGGCATACATAACTCGTCGTTTGAATCAACGACAACGGGGTTCCTGGTTGTTTGTTTTGTTTGTTTGATGGCGTTTAACGCCACTTTCAACAATATTTCAGCTATATCGTGTCGGTCAGTTTTATCGGTGGAGGAAATCGGAGGACCCGGAGAAAACATGAGATTCGAACTCACAACATCAGTATCAGTGGTGATAACGACAACGAGGATTGCAACTAATTTCATATCATAGGTAAATAGACAACCACCCATATTAATCCATAAATTCTGCATGGTACAAGTTTGAAAGGTGCAATAAGAAATGATATTTAATACGGAAATATTTTATGAAAATTGTCTACGTAAAACGATAGTGAATGACTTGCCAACCAGTATGCGTTAAGCGTTCTCTGATGATTCTCTTATGTCATACTTTGTCCAACTTTGATAATTATATCAAGCTTATTGTGCATTTAAATTCAACAGCAACAAAATACAAAGAAATGTCTCTGTACTGAAAGAAACTAAAACGGGATATAAAAAGTATTCACAAATTTCTCTAATTTTCCAAAAATGCATTTCAAAGGTAAGAAAAGATAATATAAGATAAGATAAATTTTATTTAAAGTCGGCACATATTATACAAGCAAACAAGCAAAAAATATCCTGAAGTCAAATTCATGTCCGATTTTGATGTTTTTATCAACAAAAGCAGAAAAATATGTAGTTTATAAATCAAGGACGTAAATTATCGTCGATTACTTTCTACAAAATAATTGTCCAAATGTTCATAACATTTAACATGACATTATGGGAATTTAAAATGAAGCTTTATAACGCAAAAAGGGAACGTTTTTTGTTTTTGTTTACGTCTTGAGCTACATTTTGGAAACTTATAGTTTAAAACAAGAATGGTCATATACTTTTTTTTTTTTTATACATCACTGGATTCAGAATATTATGATGTTCAAAATGTTAGTTTTCTGTGTAATTCTTAATATACTAGATTATCCGGTTTATTCAAAATCTGAAAATATAAGCTAAAAAATTGCTATTCCCCCTATATGTCTTTGAAAAAATTGCCTTACAATTCGATTCTTTCATATCTAATAGCTCTAAAACAAGTATGATAACCCCCCTTTTTCAATCGAAATTTCGTTGCATCTCGTGAAGATGCACTTCTGTGCAAAAAAAAAAAAAAAATCAATCAAGAAGGTAACAAGATATGTCATACGGTCATGTCTTATCTTAATGTTATTGACGGCATATAATAAAGCGTTATATATATTAGCGCGCTATTTGTTAATACAATGTACTATTGTGCTATTTATTGAAAGTAGAGCACTAGTTATACAATAATATTGTGTTGTCCATTTTATATGCCGAAATATGTCCCAAGGTTAGAAGGCATAATGCACAACCCGGGTATGCCTTCTAACCTTGGGACATATTATACACTTATTGACTGGGTATGAGGGTAATAGCACTTTTATTGTCCCCAAGGTACCAACTATTTTCCGAGGCAACGCCGAGGAAAATAGTTGGTACAGAGGAGACAATTAAAGTGTTATTACCTGAATATCAAGTCTATAAGTGTTTTATTATACTGAACAACTGTGCAATTCAAAATTTTAAATTAGGTCCTTTTCTGATGGATTTCTAGTCTACTGTATTAATGCTTTTTTTTAAACTAATGCATTTTCATGTGTGCATTTGAAGAAGAAATTATCTTTAGAAAACAAAAACAAAACAAACCATGTGATTAAAGTGCTATAGTCATTTGTGTTATTCACCGGTGATTGTACTTTTCAGACAAATTGAATGAAACTATGGAAATAATATTTTTATTGCAATAAAATTTATATAGAAAAAAGTTTGAGAAGTATAATAATTCGGCATATAACATGGACAACACAATATTATTGTTATTATTACTCTGAATGTCTTTGGTGATTTAAAAAAATGAAATTTGTCTAAAATGTATTGATAGTATAAAAATTGGCAAATAATATTCATTTATTTAAATTCAAGAAATATTTAATTTCAACAAAAACAATGAACTGTCAAATAGAAAATAGAAAAAGAAAAAGAAAAACGTATTTACATTGTAAATTCAATCGTAACTACTCGGCCATTCTCGCTACCCTGCAAATAACAGGGTAGCGAGAATGGCCGAGTAGTTACGATTGATTGTAAATTGTGCACTGTTAAAAGCGCTCAGGTGATCCTGTTTAAACCCCACCTATTTGAATGACGTAACATTGTTCTAAGCTCTGCCCATCAGCATAGTAATGACTCCAACAATAGTACTATGTGGGTGCATAATACAACGACGCTATTTATTCTTTGTAAAATTATGCTTCGATAATATCATGTCAATTATAATGAAAGTTTCTTACATGAAGAATAATAGTTAATTGTAAATATTAGCACGTTAGTAATAAGATATAGCATGCTATTATTTATAGCAACATTCCAGCAGCATCTGCATATGGAGAATATATCTCTCAGTGAAAATCTCCAGTTGATACGATATCCCATAACTTGTGGTTCCTATCCGGATTTCCTTGATAGAGGATTGCTGCTAACAAGGAAACTACTGAGCCAAAGGTTCCTCTTGGTTAGGTTGAAGTCATCACTTCGAAAGTGTTATGGTCACCACCATGACTTGGTTGATCGTTATGGAATATCTGTGTCACAAATGACCACAGATATGTTCCACTTGTCGTAACACTTCACGGTCCTTTCCTCATTCATGACTTATCACCAGGTTTGTAACTAGATTAACACGACGGGTGTCACTAGTTGAGCAGGAACTGCCTACCCTTCCGGAGCATCTGAGTTCACCCCGTTTTTAGTGGTATTCGTATTACTCGATCTTTAGTTTCATACACGTATGCTTTGTAGATCGTTTTTTGTCCTTTTGTATTTTTTGCTTTTGGCCATTGTGTTGTCTGTTCTTCTTCGATGTACGGATTCTGATTACCCCTTTGGTATCTTCAAGCTATTCTTATACTACATGGTATATGCTATGTCTTGCCATTTCAGTGTTAAATGTTATATGTATATACATTGTAAAACGTACTTCGTATTCGTTGATCGCGCTAATATTTGTCACAAATTACGCGGCGCGGTAATTGTAAACATCAGCGCGTTGATTTTAATAAATGATTTGTAAAAAGAGTGTCGTGCTTTTAATGAAAAATGGGGGCCGTCGTGATCATGATCGTATGGTAGTTGAATTTAAAACTACCTGTGCAACCAGTGCCTATCACCAATAAAGTTGTGAGTACTAACCCCGTTCATGACGAGGTGTTCTCGTTACAACCTTTGTTAGTGACATGCGACAGGTAGGTGGTTTTCTCCGGGTAATCCGGTTTCCTCCACCAATAAAACTGACCACCACAATATAACTGAAATGTTGAAAGTGGCGTTAAGCCATACACTAAACCAAACCAAACTTGAATGAAAAATGCGCCTATATAAAATACATATATAAAGCGCCATTTACTGTTCGGTATGTTTTATTATTAGCTTACTTTTTTCGTGTTAGTTCAAGACAAAGTAAAGCAGATTAACACCACCCTTCTCTTATAATAATACAAGAGTGGACACAGAAATGTGCTGTCCAAAGGGCAAGTGTGGATGTCAATATTTCATATTATTAACTTTAAAAAAATCCATGGACACAGTGGTCCTGGATTTTTTTTTAATAAAAAACTAATCCTGGATTATTATTTTTGCTTAAAGTCCGGTCCTGTGTTTTTATTTCAAATTCTGACCATAGCCCTCCCCCACCTCCCAAGGGATATACAATTGTTTCATTAATAATAAATTAATAAATAATAAATTCAAATTTTCTATTTAAAATAAATTTCATTTACAAAACCACTGATATTTGTTCAATTTTTAATGCTGATCTAAGCTTTAGTCGCGAGAAATTTTTATTTTTCTCTTTAAACTGTCGAAATATAACATTTATTTAACTGTAAAATTCACAAATAAAATTCACCCCCACCTTTTCCCCTTTTTTCTTGTTTAAATCAATGATCAACAATATTCCAGAATCAAACAAATGAATAAATATAACATAGATTTCTTTTACATGCATCTTTTTACCACGCGGAGTCAGTGTGTTTTAAATCGGTCATCCAATCAAGACGCTCATTATTCTTGTCCAAGATAAAAAATACATCGCTAAAATTACCTGTGGGTGTTTCCCCACTTCAACTCGTAAATTTACACAGAAATCGGAGATATTTCGTCATAAAACTTCACACATGGTTTTGTCTATCATATTTCTTGAAGACAAACATAAACTTTTATTGCATTTATCAATATTTTATGAGTATCAACAGATTTTTCAACACCGTATCTGTTTCTCGATACAGCCGCAACTTCAACTCGTAAATTTACATAGAAATCGGAGATATTTCGTTATAAAACTTCACACATGGTTTTGTCTATCATATTTCTTGAAGACAAGCATAAAATTGTATTGCATTTATCAATATTTTATGAGTATCAACAGTTTTTTCAACACCGTATCTGTTTCTCGACACAGCCGCCCGATTACAGTGACCCGTGACCCACTTTAGCACGTTCGACCAGTTTTTCTTAATAATGTTGTTTAAATACTGCATGGAAATCACATTAGTAAATTGCTATAAACAGAAAATGTATATACAAATGTATATGAAAATGTAAGAACTCAAAGATAAGGCAACATATAAAACTACCGAAACGAACACCATTACAGCGGGTCTGCTTGCAGCAAAGATTCACGACGCAAAATAGCACTAAGGTCCATTGAACCCTAACAAATATGAATGGCTGTGATAAGCGGTCTATCTTAACGCACAAGTTATTTCAGTTAGATCGTTATCTCTCATAATTATTCACGCGATACAAAAACCCGCTATGTGTAAATAAACGTGCAATTAATAAAACATAACATGTATATTCAGTCAATGTTCAATGAACATGCTATATTTTGCATTTTTAATGATATTTTACATTTTGTGCACCATAGCTATATAAGCTATACCAATATTCACAGGAAAGCCGTTATTGGATCAAATTTACTTAGAGTTGCTCCAATATACTGAAAACTCGTATATGAACCCCATTGATCCAATGTACTGAAAACTCGTATATGAACCCCAAATTAGTCTTATATTTTCGTGTATCAAATTCAATTCAAATATTTTATTGAATAAAGTGCATAAATTTGATTATACAATATCCAATGGAATTGCACATCAGGCATAGCCTATGTAAGTGCTCTCCCTCAATAACTAAGGACATCAAGTATTATAATAAGAAAAAATAATTAATTTACACTATAATTAGTGTACATAATTTTTTTCTTAGGAGAAGTTCAAAATTTTGTAATAATTTTTAACCTATCCATTTATTCATTATAATTGAGAAATTTGCTAATCTAGAGTGTGAATAAGTTCATTAAAGTAATAATTTTTTGATTAGAATAACGAAAATTTGAAATATCTTTTAAACTGTAGATTTTAAAGTAGAAGTGTAAACGAGAGCTGTGTAGAGAATCAAGGGTGCTAATTTAATTTGGAAGTTTGCAGACCAGAAAGTGAACGTATTTGGCCCTGCTCACTAGTCATTTAGGCCAGACTAGACCCATTTCTTCCCATAGACATAACGTTAAATCCGCCATCTTGTTCGGTGGAGGGAATTTTCGCGATTGTCGAAATCCAATAATTTATCGAGTGTACAGGTAAATACACATCAGATACACTATTTTGAATGAGGAAGGTCGTGTGGTCAGATTAATTACAGTATAATTAATTAATATTTTAATTCGACAATAGAATATAATCAAAATTACTATCATTTACTTGAATTTTCATGGACTCGATCATATTTTGTTTTAATTATATATTGTTCGGTTTCTGCAAATATATTATGTCAGTAGGAACGGCGTGGTCATGATCGTATGATAGTTGGCTTTATATCTATGCAATTAGTGCATATCACCACCAACGTGGTGAGCTCGAATCCCGCCTAGGCGAGATATACTAGATGCATTAAGTGATAAATTGGTCAGTGACCTGCAACAGGTCGGTGTTTTTCTACGGTACTTCGATTTTCTCTACCAATAAAACTGACCGCCACGATATAGCCGAAATATTGTTGAAAGTGGCGTTATATACCATAACCGTACCTGTATTGTTATTTGTGCTATTGAATATACAAAAGAAAATGTTTGAAAAAGTATAAAAAAATCAAGAAAATATCAAATATCTACAATATATTTATTATTTTCATAAAGATCCATTATGAATGTTTTACAAAATCTAGTATCCATACGGTTTTGTATTGTAATTATCTACTATCACTCTTTGTCAAACACAATTTTATAATCCTTCCATTCTTCTTTTGTGATGATTCGAGCGTTTTTCTGGTCTCGTGAAATCTTGTTCTCGTCTATAACAGTTATGACCTCATCCTTTTTGCCATTTGTAACCATATCACGAACTGTATTGAAATTAATGCTCAGTCCATTTTTGTAATTGAGTGTTATCCCGCGTACTTTACATATGGTCTGAATTCCTGCTGAATCCGTGTTTTCCATTTTGTACGCATAGTTGTTTGGACCCGCTGTCACAAAATGTGTTATGTTATTCAACGGTACTTCATCTGTAAGATCGCCAAGGTATTCTCCTAGTGAGGGTTTCCATTCTCCTTTCGCAACGGTAAATACAATTGAATCAGTATCTGCGTACATAACACGTGATCCTAACTTTTCTAAATAGCTGTATAATTGTAACCTAGCTTGGGCGGTAGTATATGCAGCTAGCACTACATTGGTTCGTCCAGACGACTTCAGGAATTCCTCCTTGTTTTTCCATCTCATTTCAACCATTTCCTTCGTCACAAAGTTTACTCCAGTAACTACCTGCTGATCACTTGTCAACACATCACAATATATGGACGGATTGGAAATGTATTCGACTTGTGGAAGATTTGTTCGCTGTCCGAATTTACCCCAACAACTGTTTAACATGAGCTTAGCTAATGAACGGAGGCCCGGATTTTTTTTCTATTTTGGAATAGTCCAGTAAAATGCCTTCTTTGTCAGAATAGTTTTGGATATATTTATGTCTATGTTCTTCAGTGGTACACCAGCGAGGCCATCCACTGGCTTCTTGTTTCATTTAAAAAAAAGTGTTGATATATTCGGTAAAAATACCGCCTGATTTCGATATGGGGTCATATTGCTCTACATGGTCGAAATGCCAAACTTCGTATATCGTATGGACGATATATCCTTTATCTACTGCCATTTTCAATTCATCTGTAACCCATGTTCCTGTAAACGCTCTCTCCTCATTGTTGTGGTGACACATTGTTTGCTGGTTTATTTGTGTACATAGTCTACACAGGGAGAACATGAGTTTGTTGTTGATCTTCACGGATAACACTGGAATGTGAAGTTTGCGCGGTGGATATACCTTACATTTAATAAGTCCTTCGTATGTTGATAGATCATCAAAATTTTCTGTCACAATTTTTGGATGACCTAGAACTGTCTTTCCAGTTTTGTTGATATATGGATACAGTGATGTAACATCATAGTATTTAATTGATTCACCCTTTGCAGATTCGTGATCAAGTTTAAATGCCTCTGTTCTACCTCCCGAAAATGCATCTCGGGGTTCTAATGGAGTGACAATATCAATGGAGTCAACAAACCGTTTTATGTTAACATCTTCCCGAATATTCCTGTCAAATTCCCATTCCCATATGCAGTTGTATGTGTATCCTTGCTTTTCAATATGGGTTTTCTTCTCCATGGTTAGGTGGTACAGATCTGCCATTGTTAATTTATTGAGTGTTAATGGTTTGTCTTGTGTATTTTGGACACCCGTGCCAAAAACATCCATGATACTCCATGACAACCTTTTCACCATCTTTGGTTTCATAGTAACCATCTACTCTGTATTGATCGATTGTTTTATCTCCACCGTTCCGTGCATGTTGAATATGCACGCCTTCAAACTGTGCTACATACTTAATCCATTGCAAGGCTTTACCAGACTGTTTTTCTTCTGGTCGGTATCCTTGTGCTGGTATGATACCAATGGTTTCTGGGCGTAGAAAGTTTGTACGAAACACCAAATTACACGCAGAATCTATAGTAATACAGGTTGCAAATGGATCAATACCCTTATCACCTACAGCTGATGAAGTCATAGCCATAAAGAGTTCTCGAAACTTCAAACAGCATCGTCTAAGAATATCTACATCCGACCGAGAGTATTTCAAAAGTTCCTGCTGAAAGTCAAAAGTGTCTTTCTCATGTTTGGTGTACCACCCAAGGAAGGTTTCTATGTCATCTGATTTCATTCCATCTGGGTTATAGAACTTGGCATCTGGAAGATGATTTAACACGGCAGTTTGGTAATTTTTTCTATTATAAAGATGTGGAAAGTACCCCTTCTCTAGCTCTTTAATTCTGAATGTTTTTGGTAGTTTTGAAAATGTTATGGGTAACAAATTTATCGAGTCAATCATTCGTATGTTGCATGACGGTACTTCAATGGACATATTTTTTGCTCCACTAGGGACTATCTTTGGTAGAACACCGTTTTGATAAAGGTATTTCAGGATAGGAAATGAGTCATATCCTTTGAAATTATGACATAGAGTCGTAGCGCCGTTATTGTCTCCAGAGAACAGCCATTGACAAAAATCATTGGTTGTATTCATTCCCCTAAATATGAGCTCATTCTTTCCACATATTCCACATTCGCTCTGTGGAGTGACGTCCTGGCTCAAACATTCAAGGCATACCTTATGGACAATACATAAATTAGGTCTATGTTCATAAACGCCACAGTTACTTTTTCCACAATTGATGCATGAAGAGTTGTCTCCTTGTGGTTGATATCCATCTGTACATTCCACTAGATCGTCTTGAGTGCATTCAAAATCGAAGAAGATATAAACTTGACGTTTGGTATCACTATTCTCTTCATCAACAGACATATCATCCTGTTCTCGATATGTTGTCTCTCTACGCGTCTGTTTTTGCTGACTTTTGCCTTCTACTGGTAGCATAAAACAGAGATGACCAACTTCGAAGAAATCTTTGCATGTTTTACAATAGGTCTCACCACATCTATGTTCTTTCTTGTGCATTCTCTTGTTTATAGTCTGGCTACACTATTTGCACCGGTAGTACGAGTTGCACGTAGAGTGCCCTTTACTGGTGGTCTGTTCATGAAGGTTGAAACATTGTTCTCCATTAAAATGACGCTTACAGTCGTGACAGTACATCCAAACATCTCCTTCTGTTTTGTCGTGTATTCTATGACACGATGTACATATGTTGTTACATCGATGTTCCACTTTATTCTGATATCTTTTATGACAGGTGTCACAATAATAACTACGACACAAGAAAGCAGGCATGCTGGTAATAATGTCGTAATGACCGTCATGGTAATACAAGTATATCTTTTTCTCTGCTTCAGTTCCTTGATAAATAATACCATTAAAGCGTTCTTTTGATACAACGTGTATCTGGTATTCTGGCATAACTGCCTGGAACTTCTTGATTTCTTCAATTCCACATTTTAGAAGGGGAACTTTAGCAAGAGTATGGAACTCAATTGCTAGCTGTTCTTGGATGTTTTTACCCTGTCGAATACTATTCCATTTTGCGTGCCTTTCAACACTATAGCCCTGGCACCGCAAATATTGTCGTTGTTTCTAATTGTAATTATACACGGCTTTGTTTATAAGGAACGCTCCAAGTCCACAAATTGAGTTTTCATCCCACCAGTCGGCAATTCCACATGTGTCATCTCTATTTCAAGAGAATCGTCTAGTACAAACTGTTCATATGACTGTAAAACTCTCTCTATCTCTTGTAGTAATGTTTCAGCTGACAATTGAGATACCTTCATGAATGGTATGGTAATAGGAAAGTCTAACTCAGGGCACTGGACTGATAACCTGATGAGATCTGTTGGTTGCATGAACTCAGTTATGTTGCTGAATATAGACTGGAACAGCAGTCGTAGTGTTTTCAATATCCTTGGTAATTCCTGCACTTCTAATTCCTTAAATGACACCTTGTAACGAGTGGTTTGTGTGTTAAACTTTGACATGTGCTGTGTAGTCAATATACGCAAGTCGTAAACATTTGTAGGGTCGTTTTTAATTGTGACTCGTCGTTTTGGACTTGAGTTATAATCATCCTCGGCTGGTCTTTTTAAACCTCTACCAATCTGATCATGCTTGGCTTCTCGGTGACGTTGTAAACTGTCATGCCTAATAAACACAGTACCACAGTCACTGCATTGGTACAATGACCCATCCTGGTGTCTCAATATGTGACGATCTAGATTATCTTTTCGTGCAGACGTTACATGAATAAATATCTCTATGTCCCAGGGTTCGACGATGTTGTATTAACAATCCTAGTTTTGAAAAGGAGGCTCCGCATTGCTGACACGTGTATTTCTTAGCCATCTGCCCTCTTTGCTGGTTCATCTTGAAATGCAAATAATCTAAAAAAGGCTAGATTTATAGGATATTATTTTATTACTCATAATACATTAGGAACTCTATATAAGTTATACAAATAATAATAAAAAATCATTTGATCGCTAACGTTTAAACGGAGAGGATAGATAACAATAGCTGTCCAGTGTGTAAACTACAATTTTCGAGAAAAGACGTTATGATGCGACATTATAGAAACAAACATGGAACCTCCCATCCGTATCAACCACCGCCGCCATCGCACACTCCACCACCACCGCACACTCCACCGCCACCGCCTCCGCCGCACATTCCACCGCCACCGCCGCAGAGAAAGGAAGAACATTTTGTGTTTAAACATCCCATTACGATGACAGTCAGTGGAGTTACATCTTGTGGGAACTTATTTTGTAAAGTAACTTCTTCAAAACTCCCATCAATTTATTCAACCAACACTACAAAGGATCATTTGGTTATACAAACGTTGGCAACCACTATATGATGAAATACAAAAGACTGTTACTCCACGAGTTGAATTTGTACAAGGAATACTTATTGATTTGGAGAAAGATAGCTACATTGATCCATCAGTAAGAAATTTGATAGTTTTAGATGATTTGATGGCGACAGCGGCAAAAGATCCTAGAATAACCGACCTCTTTACAGAAGGAAGTCATCACAGAAATTTATCTGTGATCGTATTAAATCAAAATTTATATTATAGTAAAGATCCTACACAAAGAAGAAATTGTCAGTATCTGGTCTTATTTAATAATCCTGTCGATAAGCAGCAAATCATGACTTTAGGTAGCCAGATGTATTCTGGAAAAGTGTCATATTTTCTACAAAAATTTGAAGAAGCAACTGCCAGAGACTATGGACACTTACTTTTGGATCTGAAACCAACGACTTCAGAATCTAATCGATTGCGTTCGAATGTTCTGGATAAAACACAAGAAGATGATGTAATACCAATGGCAAAGGGTATAAGTATAAAAGAACAAGAGGATAACGTTCATTCTTTTGAAGATAATTCGGGCGAACAGACGTGCGAAATTATGCCTTCCTGTGATGACTGTGGAGTGGTGCTTGACAGTATGCACGATTTACAGAGACATATTAAGACGTGGTGTCCTGAAAGCGAATCTATGAAAAAGAGCTCAGTTATGGAGCAATATTTTCAATAATTGATGGAATCAACTGTAGTCCCAAAGCGGTTCTGGCGTGTAGGTCGGTAAACCTTGTTTCATTTCATTTAGCGTACAGTAGAGAAAAGTACAGTTATTGACTTCCTAAATTAGTCTTCCGGAGTCTGCTTCAACATTATCTCTCATTATTTGTTTTCCACATATTCTAGGTTTTTTAGCCTCTATGTCTAGCGGTTCGCATATTTTAGCACTCCTCTCAAAACACTAGTGGTTGAATTGTTCAACATTTGCTCTGCAGTCTAGTGACCTCTGAATTATATTTACGCTTTTTAAGGCTTTGCCTATGTCAAGTGATCTCTCTTGTAGGGATCTTGTAGAGGACCTTTGTAAGTTGGAATAACTTGTGTCCAATCCAAATGTTATATAGTTAACAATAAAATAAGCTTAATCTAAATCTAGTGATCTGCTGAGCCCTTTCTTAAAAGCCAGGCACATTTGAACAATAACAATGGTTACGACAAAATCAAAGTTGCAAATGGAATTCAACAAAGAAGTTACATCAGCTTCTTCTGGTCTGGTGTATGCGTGTTTTGACAGTTTTGTAAAGTGCTCAAGGGTTTGAGCAATAGCAGGGGGAAAATCTAATTTAAGACTATTTTATTTCTAATTAATTTTAATTATTTTATATGTATTTATATTTTCATTTAGAGCTTAAAATATGCTGTATTCATATATTTTCAAAACGGAAACTCGTGTATTTTTTTTGTGTTTTTTTTTGTAATACAGCAACATTTGCCTTGAATTTTTGTGTGAAAATAAATGATATTTAAAAAAGAATTTCCTTGAAAGAGCCTCAATTTACAGGTGTTGGTGGTTATACCTATATGAAATTGTGACACTAGACATGATTGCATAACGGTTTAAGACAATACCTGATTCATTAGTATTTTGACAATACATTCATAAAAACTTCAATAAACTTGAAAATTTTATTTAGCATAATTACTTATAATTACCTCTTTGAAGATTAATTCAATACAAAGAAATTAATTTGTATTTTCTTTTACTTTCATCACACAGATCGAAACCATTCGATTAAAATCCATATCGTGACGTTAACTAGCCTTGAAAAGCGTATGTTAATATATGTGCTTGACTTATTCGAGGGAGGGGGTGAAGCTCCCATAGCTCCCCCTTGAATCCGCCCCTGAAAACAATGTTTTAACGGCCATATACACTACAGGTCGTCAACATGTCTACATGGCAGAAATATTTGAAGGACATATATTACAATCCTGCCAAACCTGCTAGTTTTTCGGGACCGAATAAACTGTTTCATTTTGTACAAAAAGATGGAAAGTACATTCTCAGTGAATATAAATTACGAAAATGGCTTTCCAGTCAAGAACCATACAGCCTACAACGCCCTTACAGATGGCATCAAAATAGAACAAGTATTGTGGTTGCAGGCATCGATGACCAATGGTCAGCTGATTTAATGGATTTAGTTAAATTTGCAAAATATAATGATGGATACAGATATATTTTAGTTGTGATTGACGTGTTTTCCAAATACTTGTGGCTTCGAAAGTTAAAAGACAAGAAAGGCGAATCCGTTGCAAAGGCGTTTGAAACTATATTCAAGGAAGGTCGTAAGCCTTATAAAATGCGTACAGATAAAGGACAAGAATTCCGTGCAAGAACTGTTCAGTTTGTGTTCAAAGAGGCAGGAATTAAACATTTCTATGCTCAGAATGAAGTGAAAGCATCCGTCGCCGAACGAGTGATTAAAACTATAAAAACAAAAATCTACATATATTTTACATTTAAGCAATCGTATATATATATTGACAAACTGCAGAGTTTTGCTGAAGGATACAACCATACGAATCATGGCACAATTGATATGGAACCAGCAAAAGTATCAAAGGGAATTAGTACGATTATCAACCTACTTTGCAAAGTCTAATGACAATAAAGGTGCTAAAAAATTTACTTTCAAGTTTAAAATTGGAGATAAAGTACGTATAGCACAACTGAGAAATATTTTTTCACGAGAATACGACGAAAAATGGTCAGGAGAAGTATTCAACATATCGTTCAGATTCTGGAGAAATAATACCCCAATATATCGCATTAAAGATTACAATGGAGAGGAAATAACAGGGACATTTTACCAATCTGAGCTTCAAAAGATAGACATTAAGGACGACGAACTTTGGAAAATTGAAACGATATTGAAAACCAAAGGAAAAGGTCACAACAAACAATTGTATGTCAAGTGGTTGAATTGGCCACATAAATTTGATTCATGGATAAGTTCGGAAGATATTGAAGACTATTAACAAACTAAATAATGTATATTATGTATTGTAAGAAATAATGAAATTATGAAAATTATTTGTGTTGTTTATAATATTCTTACTCATGATGTATAACAATTGCATGTAATAAAAATGAATGGCATCATATAACGAAGATAAAGGAATGCAAAGCATTCGAGGCACTTTTCAAAACATTGGTAAAATTACACATTAATATAAACCTCTCTTGATGCCTTATACAAGAAACATTCGGAAGATTTCACGCTAACTCCTAGAAAGGCGGAGTTTCTCCCTCGCTAGACGAGGCCGTGCATGCTTAGGATCGGATGAATATTCAGACTCATAACAGTGGACAAATCACGTCAAACATCAAACATCCGCTATTGGCTAAGTGATCTCAACTAGAGTCTCATTCACATACATGCACGTGGAAATCAGCACTAAATCTATGCATGATGATACCAATTATAAAACGTAAAGTTTTGAAATAAATTGTATGCTGCTTTAGTATTTATTGTAACATTTAAAATTTAATCCTGTTCTTTGAAGCACCCTTATATCAACAGAGGTGGTGTGTTGATATCTATTCCAAGACAATGGCGAGCATAAAAGACCACACTCTCTGTCATTGGAACGGGGTCACTCTTCGAGAATTCTACCAAAACTTTTCGGGGCTAACAGTGATTGGCATCCATATCAGAATCTTTATACCTCCCATAATTCTGATATACACTGTAGCCGGGTATCATACAGTTGATGTATGCATAACTATTTTAGTGTAAGACACCATCTACTCATATAAACAAAAAATAGGGTGTTGATCAAATTTTAACGTATTCAAATACTTACAACTATTCAATTTGAAGTGACGTACTTTCTCGTTGACACTTCTGCTCAACATATATGAACTCGCTTGATTTTTCTCGTATTTATAGTGTTTCATGGAACGGTCCATATAAAGGAAAAACAACTTTGCAGTTCACAATGCAAACATTTCTAGATATACATTTTTGTAGTATCCAGGCCAGACTAGACCCATTTCTTTCCATAGACATAACGTTAAATCCGCCTTCTTGTTCGGTGGAGGGAATTTTCGCGATTGTCGAAAATCCAATAATTTATCGCGTGTACAGGTAACATCAGATACACTATTTTGTAGTAGAGTAGTCATCCAGGCCTTTTTCTACGTTATAAGAATGACCTCACTTCATTAATAAGCAAGGTGGCACATGAATTTCTACCACAATTGCAATTTTTGCATAATAAAGCTGCAGTGAATGTTATTCCTGAAAATGCAGATGATTTGGCCAGAAAAAACACCATTGTACCGTTACCCGTTTTGCCTCTTAATGAGCAAAAATATTCTGATGTCCAGATTTTGGATCACTATGAAGATACAATCTCACACTTCTTTGAAGAAGCAGCTTCACCTGTCCAAAAGGTTCATGTTGGAGGGAATTTACTTACCCGTGAGAGATTTACAGGTGCAAAAGGTCTAAGGTCTGGCTGTGCAACAGCAAAAGAAATGTTTGATCATTTGTATCCAATAACATTTGAAATGTGACACACAGCAATGAATTTTCTTTTGCTTATATTTAAATCATTGTTTGATGAGAATAGCTTTGAAAAAGGGAGTATGAATGCAGCAAAAATTAGGTTAAAACGTAAAACTGTTAAAAAAGAGGTACAAAATCACTATGACCACGACAAAGATTTCTTTTTGTCATTTCTTAAAAGTTACATTGTTGAAGCACTTTGCGATTTCTTTGGTATTGAGGAAATCACAGATCGACGTACTGTGAATGTACCCGACTACCCAAATGACACTAACTGTGTACAAAGCAAAATGGATGAGTTTATTGACAAATATGTATTTGCAGTAGGTACAGATGCTACAAGTGTTAATGTCCAAGAAACTGAGGTGCTTACAGTAACACCACTGGAGCTACTTTTACCTAATGGCCAAAAGTCAACAGTAAGTATTTTGAAAAAACAGAAACAATCATCATTAGTAGCAGATTATGACAGAATTAAACATTATGGCCATGTTGTGCTTCAACTGGGTTTAATATATATGAATTTTTTAGACATTTGTAAGATACCTGACAGAAGCAGGATGATCTGTACATTCAAATATATGCTGATGATTTTCAAAGCATCGAATAACAGAAGCAAATATGCTTTAGAAATCCTTAGATTTCTTTGCCATCAACAATCCTCATACAGCCTTAAAGTAGCACATGAAAGCTTTTATGGCTTATTCGTTAATACGGAAGGGAAACTGAATACCCACATACCGGCAGACTTACAGATGGAACATCTGATAAGAAAAACCAAAAAAATGTTCAAAGCAGCTGGGCCTAATAACATTGAAAAATCCATTGTAAAAAAATCAAAAGCAATAGCAGGACTTTCTGCAATATCAGAGAATTATGATGAGTTAGGAGGCATTGTTGTCAGGGCAAATCGACATAGGAAAAAGGAATCACATGAAGATGAAATGGAGCTTGTTTCTGACTTAAGAACTGTAAGACCGTTTGCAGCAGTAATGGGGAGAAAATTTCCTAAGTTTGAAAAAATCCTTTCTCCTTTCCATAATTCATATAGTGAAAATATATAATTCATAATTCATATAGTGAAAATGTATAAAGATAAAGAAGTCAAAAATGTCAAGAATTTTTTTTGTCAATGTGTGACGTAAAAATATTTTTGACATTTACGTCACCGAATATGGTACTGCTTTGACTACTATTTTACCTATTTTGTTCCTGTATTTAAATACTGTTACAGTGACAGCCGGAACCTTTGAACCGTAATGAGAGCGGGAGGTTTGGCGCCTTAAAATCTGATTCAACCCACCATTTCTTTAGAAATGCCTGTACCAAGTCAGGGTCATTACGGTTTTCACAGTTTTCCGGTTGTTGACTGATTTTGTCTGTTTATATAATTATGAGTTTTGACTTTCCCTTTGTAAGATTGTTCGGAGTTCGGTAATTTTGTTATTACCTTTATTCATTATTCAGCATGGATAAAACATCATCTGAAAGTTCTAACTTATGAGTCTGGAAAATAGTTTGTCTCTGAGATGTTGAAGATCTAAAAATGATTTAATATCCATTGAGGAAAACATCAAAATATCAATGTAGGATAAAAATCTGAATTCAAATATTATGTTTTCTGAAATTTTTAATTTTTCTATGCCATTTTCCAAATTTTATGTTACCCTCTAAAATGTTTATTTTTGGGGTAAAAAAACTTAATTTTTCACATAATATTAAAGTGGGCAAACAATTTTATTTTATAATGTCGAAAATGTAGTGAATGTTGAGTCAAATTAAAGCTTTCTTGCAAAATGATATGACAAGATATGGTTTTCTTACAATTTTGATCTTTAAAGGAAAAAGGAAAAAAATGTGAATTACATTTTCTATCCTTCATTGAACCGGTGATGTTATCCCCTACCCATATTGCAATATTGTTTATGAATAATAGACTTATTCATTTTGCTAAGATGAACTTTATTTTAAAATACATGTGTCTTGATGGTAAAAATTGCTTCAGCAACTACTTTAGGTAGATGATAGAAAGATTCAAATTCATCAATGAACATAATACTGTGCTTGTCTAAAACATTGGTATCATCAGCTGATTGTTAAATTTCAATGCTCTTAATTAACTGTTGCCTTTGTTGGAGAGTTGGCATTTTGAATTCCTTCCCTCTAATTGATTCAATCTCTTCACAAATATCACAACATGCATACTGTGGCTTAGAAATGACAGTTAAAATATGCGGACAAAAATTCTCGTCTACATGTAGTCTTATTTTGGCAAAACTCCTTCATTGATGTTTCCACATGATCATTTGCAACATCAGTAGCATTGAAATATAAGCATGCATTGGATCCTGAGCCATCTCGTCCAGCTCTGCCCACCTCTTGAGAATGCTCTGAAAGAACATCTAAAACATTTTTAATGGATACTAAAGTAACGTTTAGCATGAGTTGTGCTAACAAAGTCTCATTCAGAACCATTTTTACAGATTGATCAAGTTGTTGATGCTCGATTTTCTTTGATTATAAACAATGCCTTTTTTACCTTATCCTTCGGACAGGTGCCTTGATGTTTCATAAATTATGTATATTTCACAACAATAACACTTGTCAGCTTCCCAGGAGATCTATTTATTTCACTTTGATGGATATAAAAATGAAGTATTTTCCTCCATGAGTCAGTTTTATTGCTTTTTTTTTCAGCAAAACAATTTTTGCCCAAATTTAGTTTGATGCACCATACTCATTTGACTGTCTTAAAAACAAATCTTTTTTCTTCCAGTGTTGCTGTTTTTTACTTATCAATGCTGATGTTTTATAGAATTGAAATAAAGTGTTTAATTATTAAAAACATGTTTATATTGAATCTTAGCTATGCAAGTATCACAAACTAAATTTTCATCAAATATTAATTGTAAATGTACTGCAATGACGAGAAAATCTGTATTTGGATTTGTCAAGGCTCATATATAAGATGTATAAGAATATTTTACCCTCAATTGTTGAAGGAGGTCCTGCATGATAAACCCTCTACGTTACGAAGATCACATCCCATTTCAAGGGCTATTGTAGCAAACACTAGCTTTATGACACACTCTTCTTTACTGAGATGCTCAATTATTTTCTGGTTTAACTGCAGAAATCAAAGAAACATTTAGACATTCATCACTTTGAAGTGTTTAACTGTTATATGGGACAACCCGTCCTATTTCATCTAAATTTGAATACAATCCATCAGCTTGAACTAAACACAGAATTTTTCATGTAAGTTATTGTACATGTACGGTACTTATAAACTCCAAGTTGAAATGTTTTATGTGTTTTTATTAAGTAAATAAGATTGGTCAGTATTATATATTCTCACACATTGGAAAGCAGATGCATATAAAATTAGAAAATAGGGTTCCAAACCATACAATGCATCATCAAAATTACTTACATAGCTGTCACACCAACATGCTTCTATCCATCATGTTGTATTGTATCATACATTCCCATAATGGACATATCTGCTGATAAAGTGTACAATACTAACCAGACAGATGCACCCAAGAAAATACTTATGGGAATGCATATAGAAGACTTGCCATCCTCCTTATCTACATTTTTGTACTACTACTCATTGACGTCAGATCTAGAAAATATAAATTTAAACTCACCTCATCAGGTTGTTGTGCATGATACTGAACAACAGACAAATCTATACTCTGTCCATGTAATCTCCTCGACAAATGAACCCCATATGAACACCATTGCAGTTTACAGTATACAATTGTCAGGTGAAAAGACTGTCCCAGTTTATTAAGTTCTAAAAGAAGAGGCTTAAACACATAATTATATGCCTCTTCAACTGTGTTATTTCCACCAACTGAAGGTGTCCTTTCACAGACATTTAGCATAACATTGGCATTGATTGCATGCAAACTACTTATCTGCTGAAACTCTCTCATTCCAAGACTGAAAGCTATAGCTCTCTTAGAACTGTGACTTGCTGTAGCGGTCACAGCTAACATTCGAATATTGGAAATGTGAGGCCTAAGCTCCACAATGTGCCTAAACTCTGGCCGAAAATCTTCGCCCCAATCAAGAATACAATGGGCCTCATCTACCACTACATAGGTGACATCTGCCTTCAAACTTTTCAAACTTAGATTATCAATGAGTGACAACACATCTTCTGGGTGTCCTATGTAATATCTAACCTTATTACTGGTTGAAGAAATGGGGACATCCCCTCTAACGTGCACCGAAGAAGAACCAAGTTTTGATAATTCCTGGTTAATAATAGCATTTAAAGGAGCTATTAAAATAACAATTGAGGATTTTCCCGTCACATACTTGGTAAAGTAGGGCAATATTTAAAAAATAAGGGATTTGCCATATCCTGTGATTACATCATTGTCATAGACTGCCCTCAGACATTCAAGCTGTTTTGGTTTTATGAACGAATACTCTGTTTTCAATGTTGTATTGAAAACTGATAATGCAAGCTTTTCTTTCATTACCTTCTCCAGTGACATCTTTATTTTACCTACAAAACAAATAAAAAAATTGAATCTTTACCTTTTGAATATAGAGTAAATGTATACAAGACAAAATCCCTCCATATAGAGTGTAAACGATTGCAACTGAATAATATTAGTGTTCTCCTCTAAGTTCCTATGAGGCCTTCCATAATGAGCATTTCTGCAAAGTTTGGTTTCATTAGTTGAACAGTTCTGAAGATGAATTTTGCATGAATTTCCCATAGGATCCAATGCTAAACTAAGTCCGCAGCTGGCGGCCATGTTTGTTGTCCGATCGGCACCAAAGTATAAAAACTTGGCAAGGACCTTCCAAGGATCACCTCTGTAAAGTTTGACTTCAGTTGGTTCAGTGGTTATAAAAAATATGTACTTTGCACGTATTTCCGATATGGTCTAATGCTAAACTAAGTCCGCGGCTGGCAGTCATGTTTGTGGACCAATCGGTACCAAAGTAACAATACTTGGAAAGGACCTTGTCAGGATCATTGCCACCAAGTTTGGTTTGATTCTGTTCAGTGGTTCTCAAGAAGAAATTCAAAATGTGAAAAGTTTACAGACGACAGACGCAAAGTGATGGCTAAAGCTCACATGACCCTTCGGGTTAGGTGAGCTAAAAAGGATATATGGGACAAATGTTGATGATACAACGACCCCCCCAAAAAAAATACACAGGTCACCAAACAGCCTTTAACAATGGGCACACACCGACATTGTCTGGCAAGCTTTTTATGGCCCCCAAAAATTGGAAATATGTGTAAAAACACAAACACCATCTGACCACAACACTATATAAAGCATAGAAAAACCATGAACAAACTCTACATTTATGAATGTTTTGCATATAAATAGGAGATTGTCATCAAATTAAATAAACAAATGGAGCAGTCGGAAACGACAGCTAATCCCCTCGCCCGTCTGTTGTTGTTTGATGTTAAAATAAATGATGTTAAAATTTCAGAGGCAATGATCATTGATGCTTGAAATGCAGTATCCCAGATCTGCATCTTTAATAATGCAAAGCTTAACCCGAGTCAGTTATGCAGTAAATGTAGGTCAAACTATCAGCTGAAGCCGCAATACTCTCCAAGACACATTCACTAACCAAAGATCATTTATGACATGTAGTATCCAAGATCTGGATCTAAACCGACAGTTGCGAAGACAGTGGCGAACAGACGGAAGGATGGACTGAGGGACAGGCAAAACGCTATATCCCCTCCCCAGCCTCCTTGGGCGAGGGCTGAAAATATCGGGGCAGGGGGGATGAGAATCTAGGATTTTTTTTTATTTGGCCTTAATATACACATGCACACAGAATAAATGCAATCAAACACAAGAAACAAATGCTGTTGGTCTAATTAATAAAGATGAAAAACAATGTACATGTAGTCTTGTTTTCTATGTACAGTGGAACCTGTGCGTTCCGACACCTGAGTTTTTTAGGTTTACAAAGAATATATATGTAATAATTAAAATTTTACAGTTACAAAAAATGTACCTGTTTTCACTTTCTTTGTAAATGACATGTCTACAACCATTATCTGATATATCATGAAATTGTTCTAGGCTTGTGTACACAAATTTATTGAATGGCAGGTGATTAAAGAATCATTATTAAGGGTTAAAGTAAGTTTACCAAGAATATAATAATTAAAATTTTACAGAAAACTGTTTTCACTTGCTTTGTTAAAGGACATGGCTACAACCAACAATTATCTGATCAGATTATGAAATTGTTCTAAATATATTAATTTTGTATAAATTAAATATTAAATGTATTTTCATCTACATTGTAGTTCCAATTATTTAAACCATCCTACATAATCAAACATACACAATTACTTCTCTGGTTAAATTTGTGCAAATTTCTGTTAAATAAAAAGAAAACCTGAGTTTTCCGACATCCTGTGCATTCCGACACATTTCTCTGGTCCCTTGGTGTGTCGGATTAGACAGGTTCCACTGTATATAGTAATGTCTGTTGTTTATAGTACCATTCTTGATGAATTGGTTGCTTTTTCTGTCTGGTTTTTATACTGTCACTTGTGACATTTTTATTCAGAATGATTGACAGATTGTGGTGCTGGACGAATTCTGTCAGTTTTGCTTTGCTCGAGGGTCATCAACAGCTTGTCATGCGGTGTGGGTTTTACTCATTGTTGAAGGTTTTATGGTAACCTGTTTTTGTTTTTGATTGCAGTATTAATTCGGATGGTTAATGGGTTGTTGTCTCATCGACATTTACCCCATATCTCTTTTTATTTCTATCAGAGAGGAACAGGGTCTAAATATGGAAGCGGTGTACCCTGTCTACCACTCAAAAAAAGATTGGTGTTGGACAAACTCATTTTATGGGGCAATGAGTCATGCAGCATTCTAAGAAGATGACAGATTTGTGACACTTACCTTAATGTAACTTTTTTTTTATTGTAAAAGATATTTATTTTTGACATTTTCCTTCTTTATATCATACTGCAACCAATAATAGATGTAAAGGATTGCACACACTATTGTGTGGCACATGTACAAGTTATATAAGACATGGGAGACAAGTTGTGAAGTTGTATTTTCCTAAGTACATTGACAAGGTAGTCATTATTGAGATAAAACAGACGTGTCATACAGTTTGGTTACACTGGGAGGATATTTCAATATGTTTTTATTTGCATTAAAAACATTTTCGGTTTCAGACATTGTTTAGATGGGAGAAATGGAGCGCTGGAGATATGGTGTGTCGTGATAACCCCCCCCCCCCCCCCCCTCTTTTTTTTTGCAATGTGACCAAAATTACATTTCCGTGTGATATCTTCAACCTCTAAAATAACTAAAGGGGACAAACAAATGTATCTGATGTGAACTGTGCCAATTACCCACTTAAGACACGCCTTCATTCAATGCTATGCAACATTTCCTTTGCGGAGATGGGAACATCTGTACGCTATGGCGTCCGCCATTAAAAACATGGATTCAGCCGTTACCTGACTCCGATATCAAACAAAAAAATCCGAGAGGTCACGAATACCAGACTATATATATCGCCGTAAGGCTCTACATTTCATCGTCAACGACTTTGGAAATTTGAAAAGATATTGAAACCCAAAGGAAAGGGTCACAACAAGCAATTGTATGTTAAGTGGTTAAATTGGCCAAATAAATTTGATTCATGGATAAGTTCGGAAGATATTGAAGACAAACTCAATAATGTATATTATGTATTGTAAGAAATAATAAAATCATGAAAATTATTTGTGTTGTCTATAATATTCTTACCCATGATGTATAATAATGGCATGTAATAAAAATGAATGGCATCATATAACGTAGAAAAATGCCTGGATGACTACTCTACTACAAAATAGTGTATCTGATGTTACATGTATTTACCTGTATACTCGATAAATTATTGGATTTCGACAATCGCGAAAATTCCCTCCACGGAACAAGATGGCGGATTTAACGTTATGTCTATGGGAAGAAATGGGTCTAGTCTGGCTTGGATGACTACTAAAATTATTTAATATTGATTTTAAAAGAAATTGTTTATAGATATAAATTTACTTTGATAATGTTCTAACATCATAATTCATAATCAAGCCCTACAAAAATATGGCATTCTCCAAAACATTGGTAGAGAAAACAGCAATGAAAATGTACACATTTGACCACTAAAGTAAGGGTACTATTAAAAAGTGCATACACCTGTTCTTGCTGAGCTACAATGAGCATTTAATTTTTCTGTACATTCTTCCCAAAATGCTCCTGCACCTGAGGATGGGACAACACCTGCCTCACTTAAAAAACTATCTAGAAAGTTCCTCTTCTCCTCCTCTGTCCATCTTCGTCTTGAAAGACTGGGATCCTGTGCTATACAAAACAGCTATTTTTTAAACATATTTTTTGTATTTTTTCTACAAATTTCAAAGTTATTTTCAACAGTTGTCTGAAGTGAATAGGTCTGACTATCCATTACTAGTAATTAAATCAATGCTTTATCTATTTAACGGACGGAACGCTATATCCCCTCTCCAACTTTGTTGGGTGAGGGGATAATTAAAAATTTTCATGTTTAAATTGATTAAAAATATGTCATCCTCATTGATATTAGCATTTCAGCTAGACATTAGGAACAGCATTGTAACAATAAGTTTACATTTACACCTAGAAAAACAATGTTTTGTATACCTAGAAATAATTTTGTTCAATAGCATAATAATATATGGACACAGAATACTGCTCAATTTAGTGCTAGGGGCTGTCTGGAACTTCCTTTGGGGTATGTGTACTCAGACCTCACAGTGACTTCAAGATGAAGAACAACAATAAAAGCATTGTTCCTTTGTTATCTTTTACAGTTTTACCCCATGCTATATAGTAAGAAATGGTCCTACATTTCCAGAATGTCACTATTCCAATGGTTACAAGTAAGTTTCTCGGACATTCCTCCAGGCAGGGTAGACATTTGCTTTCTTTCAAATTGCAAAAGGTTTGGAATATATGTCCATTAGACAATGATCCATCAAAACAGAAGATATTCAAA
Organism: Bathymodiolus septemdierum; assembly: GCA_963383655.1. NCBI lineage: Eukaryota > Metazoa > Mollusca > Bivalvia > Mytilida > Modiolidae > Bathymodiolus > Bathymodiolus septemdierum. The sequence continues at coordinate 43,081,927 of OY726522.1, forward strand.
TCTTATACTGAGATTACAATGCAAGTAATTGATAGTAACAAGTAATTCTATTACATACAAGTGCATCAAGTCTTCGTTTTTCTGCTTGTACTGGTGTAATACCTGTTGGGGATGACCGTATCCTTTTTTTTGGAGTAGGCATGTTCGTAGTGTTCAAAATTCTGAAAAACAAAATAATTTCTAACTAATTAAAACACTTTAACAGTATTGCAAACATGGCAAAAATTTAAGATTTTAGAATTGAAATTGTACATACATGTAAATAAGGAAAGTTGCACATGGGCTTTCAAGTTGATATCACATTCCCTGTCCAGTCAACTACCTTTACAACAAAAGATTAACCTGTTGTAGGAATTTACAGATAAACTGCATTGGTCAACATTTAGTAATTAATACTGCTTAAGGTGGTAGTCCTGGGGTATGGGAGATAACTCTATTTTCAGTGTCTTCTCAAATATATGATCATCTGTGCTTTCGAAAATTCCCCCCTCAATTCCAAGCTTCTTGGTGACAAAGATTGTTTACATTGGATATGGCCAGTTAAAAAAATTGACTCCTTTTCCTTTTACCTTTCCATAGATGTGCTCCTTGCAGGGCTCACCAAACCAGGCGAAGTGGGCGAAATTTTCGCCCTATATCGGCTGAAGTCGCTCTCCCTCGACTACAAAGCGAAATTAAAGTCGCCTTGTTTCTTTTTGCAAGTCACTCTTTTCTTGCAAATAATCTTCGTTTTATGGTAAAGCTGATTGTCAAAACAATTGTAATCAATGGAAAGATACATAAGAATAAGAGGAAAAGGTTTTATTCAAGCAATAAAGAAGGTTTAATTTGTTGATACAAAAGTATCACGGCAAACTTCTGCAAATTTGTACTGACGAAATTCCAGGTGAATATTAAATCCCAAATCTTAAAATATACAAACAGACGTTTCCTTTACCAAATTGGCCGTTGAATTGTGTTATATTCTAATTATTTTCACAAAACTTGAGTTATTTGTAGCTTTTTAAAAGCTAAACAATCAATATGTCTAAGTTTTAAACACGCCGATCATCGGGACGTAAGAAATCGGGGGAAGGAAACGAACATTTAGATGTCATTGACAGATTTCAAGGCAAAAATGAATAAATCTAAAATCAATAAATATAAGATCAATAATAATAATAAAACAAATACAAAGCATGAATTTAATGTTAAATATGAAAGATATAAACAAGATATTAGCAAAGATAGAAAGCTATGTTTGAGAACAAAATTGTAATATCTGATCCTCTCTTATACCGCCCTCCCCCCACCCCCCCCCTTCTTCTAAGACAACTAAAAAATTACCAGAATCAAACGAATACAACTGGAGCACAGATTTTTAAGGAATTTAGCAATACAGCTGGGTGGCTGTTTGTGTTTTTTGTGTTTTTTTTTGTAATGAATTAATCAAGTAGAGTCACCTTCAAACCACCCCTCCCCCTCCCCAGTCGACTTGAAAATAAAAAAGACAAATGCAGTCATTTGGTAATTTGGACATCCACTTCGTCAATTATAAGAATTGAAAAGCTTTTTGTTATTGGTAACTAGTTATTTTTTATCTCACAAACAAAGAAACTAGCAAAGGATGGGTGTGTGATAACTTTCCTCGACAATTTCATTTTTTTCTGGGTACCTTCCATGAAAAACATAAATTTAAATATTTTAAAAATCTGATGGTAAAAGTTTGTAAAATTTGGTGCAATGATGTCTATATGTCTATTCTTCAGTGTGACATTTTTTGGTGGAAATTAATTGAGAGGAATTTTTTTAATCCGATTTTTAATACCAAGGTGGTCCTCAGGGCATCCCCCCTTTTTTCAGTTTCCACTGTTTTGCACGTGATTATCTCCAAACAGGATTTTCAGATATGCTAGATATTTCATATTTATTCAACAACAACACTCTCAAGTGTATTAAAGCCAAAATATCTCCTTTCAATCAGAAATAAATGTGCATATCTATTAGAATCTTCCGAAACTAGTATTACCATCTGGCACGGTGAAATTTTGGCAGATAATGTATTTAGACATAACTATTCCATGATGCAAATTTAAAAAAAATTGAATGATGGGAAAATTTTAGGGTATCCCAGATCTACCACCTTAAGCCGGTGATAGGGCTAGCTTCCAACTTGCTGTGAAGTGCGAGTTGAAAGCCTTATGGTACTTCAAGATGAAGATGCTGTTTTATTCTGTGAAATTGGGATTAAAGTCTCATCTACGTTTAATCCATACCATATCATTTTACATGCACTCCTGCTGTGTATGCTGGATTTTCTTCATGTGGGGTAAAATATCTCCTGTTTTTAAGTTCGAATAAAATGACAAAAAGATACCTTTTCAACTACTGGTAAATTCATGACAAAATTATGGGATTCCAAATCCTTACCACCTTAAATCTGATCCAAAAATTTGCATCTTTAGAACTTCCATGAATCATTACATCACAGTTAAACCATTCGCTACTCAACATCAGTCTTACCTTCACTGGTGTTCTAGCATTCTCTTTGTTCTTTGCATACGCATGAAAGGCCAGAAATGATGGTGTTCTGTTCATTTTACTATATGCTGTAAATAAATAAATACAGGAAAGTTAATATAATTGCAGCGAAATCAGCCGTTCACATCAACATATATGAAATTATCTGGATTGTCCCCCTTTGTTATTACAATGGTCATATTAGAAATCCGTTTACATCCGTGTTATTTTTTAATCAAAACATGGCACAAACGATATTTATTTGTTAAGGATGAATTAATAAACACATACAGATTATTATTTTTAGATTATCACTTATTTGGAATTAATATTTAACAAGACACATTTGATAATGAATTCAGCTTGTTAGGTTAACCGAACATCAATATGAAACAGTTGTTTTGATTGGTTAATCCAATTTAGAATTGACAGGCTTTCTTTTACGGTCGCGTTCATTGCACTTAAACCCGAAGATTTGGCAGTGAAGGTGTGCTGGTCGATTGAAGAATATTCAATACTGAAACCTCGCTGTGTGAAGACACAAGTTAAGAGAGAGTTTGAAACAATACGACTTTTTGCTGGGTGCTGCGTTGTTCCTCTGGCAACGACTCATGGCCCTCATGGGTTGGTGATTGTTTCAAGGTTAGTGACAACCTTTTGCTGGGTCCGGTGTTGAAACCAGTGGTTACAACTGACGATTCACATTTGGTTTGGAACTATTATTAATTCACAGTTTTCATGTTGTTTATGGTATAGATCTGTCGTCTAAGGTTGTGACATAGTTTTCGGTTGAGACAGGGTTTGAGACATAGGGTTCGAGACATAGGTCTGAAGCAGGTGTTGGTGACTGGTTAGTTAGGCTTCAGACAGGGTCTGAAACAAAGTAGTTGTTTATAAATATTCATTGTTTATATTGGGGTCTGTGTAGTGTTAGTGTGTGTTGCATTAGGATAGTTATATATTAGTCTGTGTAGATAGTGATTTAGCATTTATTATTTGCAAGGAGCCATTGTACCTATTTTAGTTTGTTGGGTTAGACATTGTTTGCACATTTTTGTTATACAAGACTATTATTTGTCAGGTCCCCAGGAAACTGGTACGAACCCAGTGTTCATATACATCTATTCAAGTTACACGCTACATAATTTTGAGAAATAAAGATATATTCATTTTTAAAAGTATTTAGGTTTAGAGTAACAAAAGCAGAGTACCCCCTCACACTCAACATTTTGATACCATTGCTGTTGAAAAAGAGGATTACAACGACCTTAGTGTGTAACCTTGTGACCTTTAACCCTAACAATCAATAGGTATCCAGGGTTAAACATAAATGACACCTTGAATTTGCAGCTTCGTACGACCAAAATATGGAAACGACATTTATATCACAATAATACCAAAATTATAACAGAAAAACATGATGCTGTTAATTTGCCCAGCAGACAAGTAAGCTGTCTGCCCTTCTCAAGGTTTACTTCCCAGGGGCAAGTGGGAGTGTCTAAATAGACCCCTATTGTGCTATGACCTTGAAAATTACTAGACTCCGTGCCTCTGCAAAGCAACCAACATCCCAAGTTTGTTAAACATTGGTTGAAAAGCATGTGTCTACAAAAGTGTTACACACAGAAACACAGGCCTGTGGTCCAAACTATATTCCCATCGAAACTATGTTGAGAGGATAAATAATGTACACACCAAAAAATGTATTTCATTTTGGCCTAGGTCAAAATAGGAATGAAAACATATATTCAACCAGGGTTGCAGATACCACAAATTAGGCCTAAAAATATGTGCGTTTAGGCTAACAACATGGGAAGAATGCTAGGTAGGGCAATAGGTTTTCTTTTTCTTTATTGTTTAAGGCCGAGTGAATAATATGTATACCAAACGATAAACAGCAGTGATAGTGTAGATTTAATACACAGCCTCAATATTAAATGAAAATATTCATATTCAAATAAATAAACTTTTAACCTGGAGTGTACAAAATGAAAGGATGGACGTATGGACTGGAAATATATATGCCACTACTTTGTAGGCGGGTCATAACGTCATAACAAGTTTGTGTCCTCATCTTTCTATACATGGGGTAATGGCCAGGGTAGGGATTGATCGAAGTGTAGCAGTAAATAGTGTCCCCCCCTTACAATTGTCTCCTATGATATAGTCAGATGACAGAAAAATCGAGAAAGCATCAGAGATGCAACAGCCGAGTTGCAAGTCATAATCATTTGGTCTTGTTTTATAAATAAGTAAGAAAATAAAGAAAAAATATATGGTTTAAGGGTGGGGATCTCAACCATTAAAAAGTTCACTTCAGGTAGAGGGTGGGGTATGACCCCCGGGGCCTGAGCTATAAGGCATTTAATTTGCCTAGTCACCCTGATCATAAATATATATGGTTTAGGGGTGGGGATCTCAACCATTAACAAGTTCACTTCAGGTAGGGGTGGGGTATGACCCCCGGGGCCTGAGCTATAAGGCATTTAATTTGCCTAGTCACCCTGATCATAAATATATATGGTTTAGGGGTGGGGATCTCAACCATTAAACAGTTCACTTCAGGTAGGGGGTGGGGTATGAACACCCGGGGCCTGAGCTATAAGGCATTTAATTTGCCTAGTCACCCTGATCATAAATATATATGGTTTAGGGGTGGGGATCTCAACCATTAAAAAGTTCACTTCAGGTAGGGGGTGGAGTATGACCCCCGGGGCCTCAACTATAAGGCATTTAATTTGCTTAGTCACCCTGATCATAAATATATATGGTTTAGGGGTGGGGATCTCAACCATTAAAAAGTTCACTTCAGGTAGGGGATGGGGTATGACCCCCGGGGCCTGAGCTATAAGGCATTTAATTTGCCTAGTCATCCTGATCATACATATATATGGTTTAGGGGTGGGGATCTCAACCATTAAAAAGTTCACTTCAGGTAGGGGATGGGGTATGACCCCCGGGGCCTGAGCTATAAGGCATTTAATTTGCCTAGTCATCCTGATCATACATATATATGGTTTAGGGGTGGGGATCTCAACCATTAAAAAGTTCACTTCAGGTAGGGGGTGGGGTATGACCCTGGGGCCTGAGCTATAATGCATTTAATTTGCCTAGTCACCCTGATCATAAATATATATGGTTTAGGGTGGGGATCTCGGTCACATTTTTTAAAACAGATTTCCCAGCGCGGTGGGGCTGACCCCCGAGGATAAAATGTTGAATGCACAACTTCATATTGGCATCTCCACCCATGCCAAATATTAAGGTTCTATCTTTTGTGGTTTCAGAGAAATGTGTAATTCTCAAAATATGTACTTTTTCTATAAAAAACCATGATTTTACAAGAAAAAAACAATAGATTAATCTGAATTTCGAACTCGCTCTAAATAATAGTGTAATAATGCTTTCTACCAAAAATTACGTTGATCGGCCAAAAACTAAGAACGCTATCGCGCTAACGAAGATAATTCTCAAAATATGTACTTTTTCTATAAAAAAAAACATGATTTTACAAGAAAAAAACAATAGATTAATCTGAATTTCGAACTCACTCTAAATAATAGTGTAATAATGCTTCCTACCAAAAATTATGTTGATCGGCCAAAAACTAAGAGCGCTATCGTGTTAACGAACATAGGCTAACATACGCCCGCCCGCCCTCCCACCTACCTGCCCGCCTGCCTTTCGCCAAAACATAAGCCAACTGCAACGAAGTTGCAACTCGGCTAATAAAGCACAGCGATAACTTCTTCCTGCCCATGTAAGGTTTTTCATTACAAATATAACATAGCCATACATATTTCACTTAAGACCAATTTATTAACTCAAGAGTATTATTAAATGGGAGGAATGGAGAGTCTATGGTACAGGAATCGAGAGGAACAGGGCCTAAATATGGAAGCGGTGTACCCTGTCTACCACTCAAGAAAAGATTGGTGTTGGACAAACTCATTTTATGGGGCAATGAGTCATGCAGCATTCTACAAAGATGACAAATTTGTGACACCTACTTTAATGTAACTTTTTTTTACTGTAAAAGATATTTATTTTTGACATTTTCCTTCTTTATATCATACTGCAACCAATAATAGATGTAAAGGATTGCACACACTATTGTGGGGCGCATGTACAAGTTATATAAGACATGGGAGACAAGTTGTGAAGTTGTACTTTCCTAAGTACATTGACAAGGTAGTAATTATTGAGATAAAACAGACGTGTCACACAGTTTGGTTACACTGGGAGGATATTTCAATATGTTTTTATTTGTTTTAAAAACATTTTCGGGTTCAGACATTGTTTAGATTGGAGAAATGGAGCGCTGGAGATGGTGTATCGTGATAACCACCCCACTTATTTTGCAATGTGACCAAAATTACATTTCCGCGTGATGTCTTCAACCTCTAAAATAACTAAAGAGGACAAACAAATGTATCTGATGTGAACTGTGCCAATTACCCACTTAAGACACGCCTTCATTCAATGCTGTGCATCATTTCCTTTGCCGAGATGGGAACATCTGTACGCTATGGCGTTCGCCATTAAAAACATGGATTCAGCCGTAACCTGACCCCGATATCAAACAAAAAAATCCGAGGGGTTACGAGTACCAGACTATATATATCGCCGTAAGGCTCTACATTTCATCGTCAACGACATTGGAAATTTGAAAAGATATTGAAACCCACAGGAAAGGGTCACAACAAGCAATTGTATGTTAAGTGGTTAAATTGGCCAAATAAATTTGATTCGGAAGATATTGAAGACCAACTCAATAATGTATATTATGTATTGTAAGAAATAATAAAATTATGAAAATTATTTGTGTTGTTTATAATATTCTTGCCCATGATGTATAATAATGGCATGTAATAAAAATGAATGGCATCATATAACGTAGAAAAAGGCCTGGATGACTACTCTACTACAAAATAGTGTATCTGATGTTACATGTATTCACCTGTACACTCGATAAATTATTGGATTTTGACAATCGCAAAAATTCCCTCCACCGAAAAAGATGGCGGATGACTACTACTGGTTTTTAGTGAGGAGTACTAAAAAATCATTTTTTAGTACTCTTCACTAAAAACCTGTGAGAGACAACACACGTGACCGGCCATCATTAAATACACCACCGCCGTCTTCATTATTTTCATAGTCGTCCGGTCGGTCGATCGATCGGACCGGGTTTTTCCCCCGATGCGCGGTTCCTGAAAGAACGATAAAAAAACCCCCAACAATACTGTTTCACTGATTTGTGTGTGCGAAGAGGAAGGGTTTTGAAAACGAAAAAATTCACCGGGTTGGACTATTAACTATTAAAAGTGAAATATTTAAATATACAAGAATCTTACTTCATGTAAGAATACGGTTTGTTAGTTATAACTGTGATGGCTGAAGAATATGGATCACTGTGCAATTTGCAAAGAGGAAATAAATCTAAAAGATTTAAACACCACACTTGCTATGAACAACGAAAAGTATATGGAATGCTGGCATGTGTTTCATATGAAATGCATGTTAGAATGGCTGCAAACATGCCATGATAAAGGAAGGAGTAAAAGTTGTCCTGTGTGCAGAACACATTGGGAGAATTGTACATATTAGTATAGGAATTACTTAGACAAATTGTACATATATTAGTCAGCGAATTACTGGTCACCTAGAAGCTGGTGAATTTCAGACAGCCTTTTCAGACAGAGCACTATATATCGCCGTAAGGATCTACATTTCATCGTCAACGACTTTGGAAATTTGAAAAGATATTGAAACCCACAGGAAAGAGTCACAACAAACAATTGTATGTTAAGTGGTTGAATTGGCCAAATAAATTTGATTCATGGATAAGTTCGGAAGATATTGAAGACCAACTCAATAATGTATATTATATATTGTAAGAAATAATAAAATTATGAAAATTATTTGTGTTGTTTATAATATTCTTGCCAATGATGTATAATAATGGCATGTAATAAAAATGAATGGATTCATATAACGTAGAAAAAGGCCTGGATGACTACTCTACTACAAAATAGTGTATCTGATGTTACATGTATTTACCTGTACACTCGTTAAATTATTGGATTTTGACAACCGCAAAAATTCGCTCCGCCGAAAAAGATGCCGGATTTAATGTTATGTCTATGGGAAGAAATGGGTCTAGTCTGGCCTGCATTACTACTACACTTTCCACTGGTGGGACCCCCCGAATTTTTCGATTCGATGGCAAACGCACCGGAAAGGTATCACCTCAGTTTCGTCAAGTTCCTGATCGACAATTACGGACCGCAATACCACTACTGTCCGTTTCAAATCCAACCCTACGACACCGACACATGCGGACGGTATTGTCTGTACTACTTCAACTGGAGACATCGAGGAAGGGAGCTGCCAGACATAGTGAAAGACTTTTCCCCCGTTGATTTAAATGGAAACCAGGACAAAATTTTAAGATTTTATATGAATTAATAAACAATCGAACTGTTAAAATTGTATTTTGTCGTGCATTGTCTTGGTGAATTCATGACAACTCGGAACAAAGACAAATCAGACCAAGTCAACTCAGACCACTGTTAAGACAACTCAGCGTGCATCATCTCCTGAAGAAGTGTGGTGCAATCTACGGTCCCGGGTGCTAGACTTGAGTTGAACATGTATATTTTATATTGTACATTCTAATGTGAAATATGTGGTGCTTTTTGTGAAATATAGTGCACTTGGTTAACAGTGCTTTCGATCTTCTTGTTACATTGTTTTATGTATAATATTGTTGGTATCTCTTGAAACGCTAATAAAAATTATTTTAACATATTTTGTTCTTTTTTTTGTCCTCAAAAAGTGGTTCGAGTTGTATATTAATTGACATCACGCCATTGGATTTAAGGTTATGTCTATGGGAAGAAATGGGTCTAGTCTGGCCTGGATGACTACTAATATCGTAAGAAGAGAACAACGTATTGACGAAAGGGTCGTGCTACTTATAGAAGGAGGCGAACAACATATCGTTGGAAAGGTGGTCGATCACAAGCAATGGGTCTAGTCTGGCCTGGATGACTACTTGGCTTGGATGACTACTACTTTTTACATTGTTTTTATGTATAATATTGTTGGTATCTCTTGAAACGTTAATACAAATAATTTTAAATCCTACATAGTCTGGCCTAGATGACTACTAGTTGTATATTAATTGACATCACGCCATTGGATTTAAGGTTAACAAAAAATATTTAAAAAAAAAAAAAATTATTTAAGCAAAAGAAAAAAAAAAATATATATATATTATTTAAAAAAAAAAAAAATATATATATATACTATATCTTTTGACCTTATCGAAAGTTATAAATACCTCTAATTAGTTGCATATTACGACATGCAGACCGATGGAACTATCCCAGTGGAAAACACTGATCCAGACCAAATGGATACGCTAGAAGACAATATACTATCAGATCAAATGGACATATCTGATGACGATCAGATGGACTGGCAAGTAGAGGAACGTGGGATGACCAATCTCCAGATAGAGAGCTGTTTAAAGGGCTATCCCGCGACCGTGTGCTTCGCCGACGAGTTACCGCTCCACGTGGGAGTCAAGCCTCACACGTTCATCGTCAATACAGACACGCCTGACCGTGGCTGGCGTCACTGGGTGGCGTTTCACTTTCCACTGGTGGGACCCCCCGAATTTTTCGATTCGATGGCAAGCGCACCGGAAACGTATCACCTCAGTTTCGTCAAGTTCCTGATCGACAATTACGGACCGCAATACCACTACTGTCCGTTTCAAATCCAACCCGACGACACCGACACATGCGGACGGTATTGTCTGTACTACTTCAACTGGAGACATCGAGGAAGGGAGCTGCCAGACATAGTGAAAGACTTTTCCCCCGTTGATTTAAATGGAAACCAGGACAAAATTTTAAGATTTTATATGAATTAATAAACAATCGAACTGTTAAAATTGTATTTTGTCGTGCATTGTCTTGGTGAATTCATGACAACTCGGAACAAAGACAAATCAGACCAAGTCAACTCAGACCACTGTTAAGACAACTCAGCGTGCATCATCTCCTGAAGAAGTGTGGTGCAATCTACGGTCCCGGGTGCTAGACTTGAGTTGAACATGTATATTTTATATTGTACATTCTAATGTGAAATATGTGGTGCTTTTTGTGAAATATAGTGCACTTGGTTAACAGTGCTTTCGATCTTCTTGTTACATTGTTTTTATGTATAATATTGTTGGTATCTCTTGAAACGCTAATAAAAATTATTTTAACATATTTTGTTCTTTTTTTTGTCCTCAAAAAGTGGTTCGAGTTGTATATTAATTGACATCACGCCATTGGATTTAAGGTTATGTCTATGGGAAGAAATGGGTCTAGTCTGGCCTGGATGACTACTAATTGTATATTAATTGACATCACGCCATTGGATTTAAGGTTATGTCTATGGGAAGAAATGGGTCTAGTCTGGCCTGGATGACTACATATCGTAAGAAGAGAACAACGTATCGACGAAAGGGTCGTGCTACTTATAGAAGGAGGCGAACAACATATCGTTGGAAAGGTGGTCGATCACAAGCAATGGGTCTAGTCTGGCCTGGATGACTACTATCACAAGCAATGGGTCTAGTCTGGCCTGGATGACTACTACATATGGTAAAAAGAGAACAACGTATTGACGAAAGGGTCGTGCTACTTATAGAAAGAGGCGAACAACATATCGTTGGAAAGGTGGTCGAGCACAAGCAATGGGTCTAGTCTGGCCTGGATGACTACTACTACTAGTCTGGCCTGGATGACTACTACATATCGTAAGAAGAGAACAACGTATTGACGAAAGGGTCGTGCTACTTATAGAAGGAGGCGAACAACATATCGTCGGAAAGGTGGTCGAGCACAAGCAATGGGTCTAGTCTGGCTTGGATGACTACTACTTTTTACATTGTTTTTATGTATAATATTGTTGGTATCTCTTGAAACGTTAATAAAAATAATTTTAAATCCTACATAGTCTGGCCTAGATGACTACTAGTTGTATATTAATTGACATCACGCCATTGGATTTAAGGTTAACAAAAAATATTTAAAAAAAAAAAATATTATTTAAGCAAAAGAAAAAAAAAAATATATATATATTATTTAAAAAAAAAAAAAATATATATATATACTATATCTTTTGACCTTATCGAAAGTTATAAATACCTCTAATTAGTTGCATATTACGACATGCAGACCGATGGAACTATCCCAGTGGAAAACACTGATCCAGACCAAATGGATACGCTAGAAGACAATATACTATCAGATCAAATGGACATATCTGATGACGATCAGATGGACTGGCAAGTAGAGGAACGTGGGATGACCAATCTCCAGATAGAGAGCTGTTTAAAGGGCTATCCCGCGACCGTGTGCTTCGCCGACGAGTTACCGCTCCACGTGGGAGTCAAGCCTCACACGTTCATCGTCAATACAGACACGCCTGACCGTGGCTGGCGTCACTGGGTGGCGTTTCACTTTCCACTGGTGGGACCCCCCGAATTTTTCGATTCGATGGCAAGCGCACCGGAAACGTATCACCTCAGTTTCGTCAAGTTCCTGATCGACAATTACGGACCGCAATACCACTACTGTCCGTTTCAAATCCAACCCTACGACACCGACACATGCGGACGGTATTGTCTGTACTACTTCAACTGGAGACATCGAGGAAGGGAGCTGCCAGACATAGTGAAAGACTTTTCCCCCGTTGATTTAAATGGAAACCAGGACAAAATTTTAAGATTTTATATGAATTAATAAACAATCGAACTGTTAAAATTGTATTTTGTCGTGCATTGTCTTGGTGAATTCATGACAACTCGGAACAAAGACAAATCAGACCAAGTCAACTCAGACCACTGTTAAGACAACTCAGCGTGCATCATCTCCTGAAGAAGTGTGGTGCAATCTACGGTCCCGGGTGCTATTAATTGACATCACGCCATTGGATTTAAGGTTATGTCTATGGGAAGAAATGGGTCTAGTCTGGCCTGGATGACTACAACTCGTAAGAAGAGAACAACGTATCGACGAAAGGGTCGTGCTACTTATAGAAGGAGGCGAACAACATATCGTTGGAAAGGTGGTCGATCACAAGCAATGGGTCTAGTCTGGCCTGGATGACTACTATATCGTAAGAAGAGAACAACGTATCGACGAAAGGGTCGTGCTACTTATAGAAGGAGGCGAACAACATATCGTTGGAAAGGTGGTCGATCACAAGCAATGGGTCTAGTCTGGCCTGGATGACTACTATACTACATATCGTAAGAAGAGAACAACGTATTGACGAAAGGGTCGTGCTACTTATAGAAGGAGGCGAACAACATATCGTTGGAAAGGTGGTCGAGCACAAGCAATGGGTCTAGTCTGGCCTGGATGACTACTACATATCGTAAGAAGAGAACAACGTATTGACGAAAGGGTCGTGCTACTTATAGAAGGAGGCGAACAACATATCGTCGGAAAGGTGGTCGAGCACAAGCAATGGGTCTAGTCTGGCTTGGATGACTACTACTTTTTACATTGTTTTTATGTATAATATTGTTGGTATCTCTTGAAACGTTAATAAAAATAATTTTAAATCCTACATAGTCTGGCCTAGATGACTACTAGTTGTATATTAATTGACATCACGCCATTGGATTTAAGGTTAACAAAAAATATTTAAAAAAAAAAAATATTATTTAAGCAAAAGAAAAAAAAAAATATATATATATTATTTAAAAAAAAAAAAAATATATATATATACTATATCTTTTGACCTTATCGAAAGTTATAAATACCTCTAATTAGTTGCATATTACGACATGCAGACCGATGGAACTATCCCAGTGGAAAACACTGATCCAGACCAAATGGATACGCTAGAAGACAATATACTATCAGATCAAATGGACATATCTGATGACGATCAGATGGACTGGCAAGTAGAGGAACGTGGGATGACCAATCTCCAGATAGAGAGCTGTTTAAAGGGCTATCCCGCGACCGTGTGCTTCGCCGACGAGTTACCGCTCCACGTGGGAGTCAAGCCTCACACGTTCATCGTCAATACAGACACGCCTGACCGTGGCTGGCGTCACTGGGTGGCGTTTCACTTTCCACTGGTGGGACCCCCCGAATTTTTCGATTCGATGGCAAGCGCACCGGAAACGTATCACCTCAGTTTCGTCAAGTTCCTGATCGACAATTACGGACCGCAATACCACTACTGTCCGTTTCAAATCCAACCCTACGACACCGACACATGCGGACGGTATTGTCTGTACTACTTCAACTGGAGACATCGAGGAAGGGAGCTGCCAGACATAGTGAAAGACTTTTCCCCCGTTGATTTAAATGGAAACCAGGACAAAATTTTAAGATTTTATATGAATTAATAAACAATCGAACTGTTAAAATTGTATTTTGTCGTGCATTGTCTTGGTGAATTCATGACAACTCGGAACAAAGACAAATCAGACCAAGTCAACTCAGACCACTGTTAAGACAACTCAGCGTGCATCATCTCCTGAAGAAGTGTGGTGCAATCTACGGTCCCGGGTGCTAGACTTGAGTTGAACATGTATATTTTATATTGTACATTCTAATGTGAAATATGTGGTGCTTTTTGTGAAATATAGTGCACTTGGTTAACAGTGCTTTCGATCTTCTTGTTACATTGTTTTTATGTATAATATTGTTGGTATCTCTTGAAACGCTAATAAAAATTATTTTAACATATTTTGTTCTTTTTTTTGTCCTCAAAAAGTGGTTCGAGTTGTATATTAATTGACATCACGCCATTGGATTTAAGGTTATGTCTATGGGAAGAAATGGGTCTAGTCTGGCCTGGATGACTACATATCGTAAGAAGAGAACAACGTATTGACGAAAGGGTCGTGCTACTTATAGAAGGAGGCGAACAACATATCGTTGGAAAGGTGGTCGATCACAAGCAATGGGTCTAGTCTGGCCTGGATGACTAGTAAGAAGAGAACAACGTATTGACGAAAGGGTCGTGCTACTTATAGAAGGAGGCGAACAACATATCGTTGGAAAGGTGGTCGATCACAAGCAATGGGTCTAGTCTGGCCTGGATGACTACTACATATGGTAAGAAGAGAACAACGTATTGACGAAAGGGTCGTGCTACTTATAGAAGGAGGCGAACAACATATCGTTGGAAAGGTGGTCGATCACAAGCAATGGGTCTAGTCTGGCCTGGATGACTACTATGGGTCTAGTCTGGCCTGGATGACTACTATCACAAGCAATGGGTCTAGTCTGGCCTGGATGACTACTATGGGTCTAGTCTGGCCTGGATGACTACTACTACATATCGTAAGAAGAGAACAACGTATTGACGAAAGGGTCGTGCTACTTATAGAAGGAGGCGAACAACATATCGTTGGAAAGGTGGTCGAGCACAAGCAATGGGTCTAGTCTGGCCTGGATGACTACTGGATGACTACTACATATCGTAAGAAGAGAACAACGTATTGACGAAAGGGTCGTGCTACTTATAGAAGGAGGCGAACAACATATCGTCGGAAAGGTGGTCGAGCACAAGCAATGGGTCTAGTCTGGCTTGGATGACTACTACTTTTTACATTGTTTTTATGTATAATATTGTTGGTATCTCTTGAAACGTTAATAAAAATAATTTTAAATCCTACATAGTCTGGCCTAGATGACTACTAGTTGTATATTAATTGACATCACGCCATTGGATTTAAGGTTAACAAAAAATATTTAAAAAAAAAAAAAATTATTTAAGCAAAAGAAAAAAAAAAATATATATATATTATTTAAAAAAAAAAAAAATATATATATATACTATATCTTTTGACCTTATCGAAAGTTATAAATACCTCTAATTAGTTGCATATTACGACATGCAGACCGATGGAACTATCCCAGTGGAAAACACTGATCCAGACCAAATGGATACGCTAGAAGACAATATACTATCAGATCAAATGGACATATCTGATGACGATCAGATGGACTGGCAAGTAGAGGAACGTGGGATGACCAATCTCCAGATAGAGAGCTGTTTAAAGGGCTATCCCGCGACCGTGTGCTTCGCCGACGAGTTACCGCTCCACGTGGGAGTCAAGCCTCACACGTTCATCGTCAATACAGACACGCCTGACCGTGGCTGGCGTCACTGGGTGGCGTTTCACTTTCCACTGGTGGGACCCCCCGAATTTTTCGATTCGATGGCAAGCGCACCGGAAACGTATCACCTCAGTTTCGTCAAGTTCCTGATCGACAATTACGGACCGCAATACCACTACTGTCCGTTTCAAATCCAACCCTACGACACCGACACATGCGGACGGTATTGTCTGTACTACTTCAACTGGAGACATCGAGGAAGGGAGCTGCCAGACATAGTGAAAGACTTTTCCCCCGTTGATTTAAATGGAAACCAGGACAAAATTTTAAGATTTTATATGAATTAATAAACAATCGAACTGTTAAAATTGTATTTTGTCGTGCATTGTCTTGGTGAATTCATGACAACTCGGAACAAAGACAAATCAGACCAAGTCAACTCAGACCACTGTTAAGACAACTCAGCGTGCATCATCTCCTGAAGAAGTGTGGTGCAATCTACGGTCCCGGGTGCTAGACTTGAGTTGAACATGTATATTTTATATTGTACATTCTAATGTGAAATATGTGGTGCTTTTTGTGAAATATAGTGCACTTGGTTAACAGTGCTTTCGATCTTCTTGTTACATTGTTTTTATGTATAATATTGTTGGTATCTCTTGAAACGCTAATAAAAATTATTTTAACATATTTGTTCTTTTTTTTGTCCTCAAAAAGTGGTTCGAGTTGTATATTAATTGACATCACGCCATTGGATTTAAGGTTATGTCTATGGGAAGAAATGGGTCTAGTCTGGCCTGGATGACTATGGGAAGAAATGGGTCTAGTCTGGCCTGGATGACTACATATCGTAAGAAGAGAACAACGTATTGACGAAAGGGTCGTGCTACTTATAGAAGGAGGCGAACAACATATCGTCGGAAAGGTGGTCGAGCACAAGCAATGGGTCTAGTCTGGCTTGGATGACTACTACTTTTTACATTGTTTTTATGTATAATATTGTTGGTATCTCTTGAAACGTTAATAAAAATAATTTTAAATCCTACATAGTCTGGCCTAGATGACTACTAGTTGTATATTAATTGACATCACGCCATTGGATTTAAGGTTAACAAAAAATATTTAAAAAAAAAAAATATTATTTAAGCAAAAGAAAAAAAAAAATATATATATATTATTTAAAAAAAAAAAAAATATATATATATACTATATCTTTTGACCTTATCGAAAGTTATAAATACCTCTAATTAGTTGCATATTACGACATGCAGACCGATGGAACTATCCCAGTGGAAAACACTGATCCAGACCAAATGGATACGCTAGAAGACAATATACTATCAGATCAAATGGACATATCTGATGACGATCAGATGGACTGGCAAGTAGAGGAACGTGGGATGACCAATCTCCAGATAGAGAGCTGTTTAAAGGGCTATCCCGCGACCGTGTGCTTCGCCGACGAGTTACCGCTCCACGTGGGAGTCAAGCCTCACACGTTCATCGTCAATACAGACACGCCTGACCGTGGCTGGCGTCACTGGGTGGCGTTTCACTTTCCACTGGTGGGACCCCCCGAATTTTTCGATTCGATGGCAAGCGCACCGGAAACGTATCACCTCAGTTTCGTCAAGTTCCTGATCGACAATTACGGACCGCAATACCACTACTGTCCGTTTCAAATCCAACCCTACGACACCGACACATGCGGACGGTATTGTCTGTACTACTTCAACTGGAGACATCGAGGAAGGGAGCTGCCAGACATAGTGAAAGACTTTTCCCCCGTTGATTTAAATGGAAACCAGGACAAAATTTTAAGATTTTATATGAATTAATAAACAATCGAACTGTTAAAATTGTATTTTGTCGTGCATTGTCTTGGTGAATTCATGACAACTCGGAACAAAGACAAATCAGACCAAGTCAACTCAGACCACTGTTAAGACAACTCAGCGTGCATCATCTCCTGAAGAAGTGTGGTGCAATCTACGGTCCCGGGTGCTATTAATTGACATCACGCCATTGGATTTAAGGTTATGTCTATGGGAAGAAATGGGTCTAGTCTGGCCTGGATGACTACAACTCGTAAGAAGAGAACAACGTATCGACGAAAGGGTCGTGCTACTTATAGAAGGAGGCGAACAACATATCGTTGGAAAGGTGGTCGATCACAAGCAATGGGTCTAGTCTGGCCTGGATGACTACTATATCGTAAGAAGAGAACAACGTATCGACGAAAGGGTCGTGCTACTTATAGAAGGAGGCGAACAACATATCGTTGGAAAGGTGGTCGATCACAAGCAATGGGTCTAGTCTGGCCTGGATGACTACTATACTACATATCGTAAGAAGAGAACAACGTATTGACGAAAGGGTCGTGCTACTTATAGAAGGAGGCGAACAACATATCGTTGGAAAGGTGGTCGAGCACAAGCAATGGGTCTAGTCTGGCCTGGATGACTACTACTACATATCGTAAGAAGAGAACAACGTATTGACGAAAGGGTCGTGCTACTTATAGAAGGAGGCGAACAACATATCGTCGGAAAGGTGGTCGAGCACAAGCAATGGGTCTAGTCTGGCTTGGATGACTACTACTTTTTACATTGTTTTTATGTATAATATTGTTGGTATCTCTTGAAACGTTAATAAAAATAATTTTAAATCCTACATAGTCTGGCCTAGATGACTACTAGTTGTATATTAATTGACATCACGCCATTGGATTTAAGGTTAACAAAAAATATTTAAAAAAAAAAAATATTATTTAAGCAAAAGAAAAAAAAAAATATATATATATTATTTAAAAAAAAAAAAAATATATATATATACTATATCTTTTGACCTTATCGAAAGTTATAAATACCTCTAATTAGTTGCATATTACGACATGCAGACCGATGGAACTATCCCAGTGGAAAACACTGATCCAGACCAAATGGATACGCTAGAAGACAATATACTATCAGATCAAATGGACATATCTGATGACGATCAGATGGACTGGCAAGTAGAGGAACGTGGGATGACCAATCTCCAGATAGAGAGCTGTTTAAAGGGCTATCCCGCGACCGTGTGCTTCGCCGACGAGTTACCGCTCCACGTGGGAGTCAAGCCTCACACGTTCATCGTCAATACAGACACGCCTGACCGTGGCTGGCGTCACTGGGTGGCGTTTCACTTTCCACTGGTGGGACCCCCCGAATTTTTCGATTCGATGGCAAGCGCACCGGAAACGTATCACCTCAGTTTCGTCAAGTTCCTGATCGACAATTACGGACCGCAATACCACTACTGTCCGTTTCAAATCCAACCCGACGACACCGACACATGCGGACGGTATTGTCTGTACTACTTCAACTGGAGACATCGAGGAAGGGAGCTGCCAGACATAGTGAAAGACTTTTCCCCCGTTGATTTAAATGGAAACCAGGACAAAATTTTAAGATTTTATATGAATTAATAAACAATCGAACTGTTAAAATTGTATTTTGTCGTGCATTGTCTTGGTGAATTCATGACAACTCGGAACAAAGACAAATCAGACCAAGTCAACTCAGACCACTGTTAAGACAACTCAGCGTGCATCATCTCCTGAAGAAGTGTGGTGCAATCTACGGTCCCGGGTGCTAGACTTGAGTTGAACATGTATATTTTATATTGTACATTCTAATGTGAAATATGTGGTGCTTTTTGTGAAATATAGTGCACTTGGTTAACAGTGCTTTCGATCTTCTTGTTACATTGTTTTTATGTATAATATTGTTGGTATCTCTTGAAACGCTAATAAAAATTATTTTAACATATTTTGTTCTTTTTTTTGTCCTCAAAAAGTGGTTCGAGTTGTATATTAATTGACATCACGCCATTGGATTTAAGGTTATGTCTATGGGAAGAAATGGGTCTAGTCTGGCCTGGATGACTACATATCGTAAGAAGAGAACAACGTATTGACGAAAGGGTCGTGCTACTTATAGAAGGAGGCGAACAACATATCGTTGGAAAGGTGGTCGAGCACAAGCAATGGGTCTAGTCTGGCCTGGATGACTACTACTACTACATATCGTAAGAAGAGAACAACGTATTGACGAAAGGGTCGTGCTACTTATAGAAGGAGGCGAACAACATATCGTCGGAAAGGTGGTCGAGCACAAGCAATGGGTCTAGTCTGGCTTGGATGACTACTACTTTTTACATTGTTTTTATGTATAATATTGTTGGTATCTCTTGAAACGTTAATAAAAATAATTTTAAATCCTACATAGTCTGGCCTAGATGACTACTAGTTGTATATTAATTGACATCACGCCATTGGATTTAAGGTTAACAAAAAATATTTAAAAAAAAAAATATTATTTAAGCAAAAGAAAAAAAAAAATATATATATATTATTTAAAAAAAAAAAAAAATATATATATACTATATCTTTTGACCTTATCGAAAGTTATAAATACCTCTAATTAGTTGCATATTACGACATGCAGACCGATGGAACTATCCCAGTGGAAAACACTGATCCAGACCAAATGGATACGCTAGAAGACAATATACTATCAGATCAAATGGACATATCTGATGACGATCAGATGGACTGGCAAGTAGAGGAACGTGGGATGACCAATCTCCAGATAGAGAGCTGTTTAAAGGGCTATCCCGCGACCGTGTGCTTCGCCGACGAGTTACCGCTCCACGTGGGAGTCAAGCCTCACACGTTCATCGTCAATACAGACACGCCTGACCGTGGCTGGCGTCACTGGGTGGCGTTTCACTTTCCACTGGTGGGACCCCCCGAATTTTTCGATTCGATGGCAAGCGCACCGGAAACGTATCACCTCAGTTTCGTCAAGTTCCTGATCGACAATTACGGACCGCAATACCACTACTGTCCGTTTCAAATCCAACCCTACGACACCGACACATGCGGACGGTATTGTCTGTACTACTTCAACTGGAGACATCGAGGAAGGGAGCTGCCAGACATAGTGAAAGACTTTTCCCCCGTTGATTTAAATGGAAACCAGGACAAAATTTTAAGATTTTATATGAATTAATAAACAATCGAACTGTTAAAATTGTATTTTGTCGTGCATTGTCTTGGTGAATTCATGACAACTCGGAACAAAGACAAATCAGACCAAGTCAACTCAGACCACTGTTAAGACAACTCAGCGTGCATCATCTCCTGAAGAAGTGTGGTGCAATCTACGGTCCCGGGTGCTAGACTTGAGTTGAACATGTATATTTTATATTGTACATTCTAATGTGAAATATGTGGTGCTTTTTGTGAAATATAGTGCACTTGGTTAACAGTGCTTTCGATCTTCTTGTTACATTGTTTTTATGTATAATATTGTTGGTATCTCTTGAAACGCTAATAAAAATTATTTTAACATATTTTGTTCTTTTTTTTGTCCTCAAAAAGTGGTTCGAGTTGTATATTAATTGACATCACGCCATTGGATTTAAGGTTATGTCTATGGGAAGAAATGGGTCTAGTCTGGCCTGGATGACTACATATCGTAAGAAGAGAACAACGTATTGACGAAAGGGTCGTGCTACTTATAGAAGGAGGCGAACAACATATCGTTGGAAAGGTGGTCGATCACAAGCAATGGGTCTAGTCTGGCCTGGATGACTACTACTACATATGGTAAGAAGAGAACAACGTATTGACGAAAGGGTCGTGCTACTTATAGAAGGAGGCGAACAACATATCGTTGGAAAGGTGGTCGATCACAAGCAATGGGTCTAGTCTGGCCTGGATGACTACTACTACATATCGTAAGAAGAGAACAACGTATTGACGAAAGGGTCGTGCTACTTATAGAAGGAGGCGAACAACATATCGTTGGAAAGGTGGTCGAGCACAAGCAATGGGTCTAGTCTGGCCTGGATGACTACTGGATGACTACTACATATCGTAAGAAGAGAACAACGTATTGACGAAAGGGTCGTGCTACTTATAGAAGGAGGCGAACAACATATCGTCGGAAAGGTGGTCGAGCACAAGCAATGGGTCTAGTCTGGCTTGGATGACTACTACTTTTTACATTGTTTTTATGTATAATATTGTTGGTATCTCTTGAAACGTTAATAAAAATAATTTTAAATCCTACATAGTCTGGCCTAGATGACTACTAGTTGTATATTAATTGACATCACGCCATTGGATTTAAGGTTAACAAAAAATATTTAAAAAAAAAAAAAATTATTTAAGCAAAAGAAAAAAAAAAATATATATATATTATTTAAAAAAAAAAAAAATATATATATATACTATATCTTTTGACCTTATCGAAAGTTATAAATACCTCTAATTAGTTGCATATTACGACATGCAGACCGATGGAACTATCCCAGTGGAAAACACTGATCCAGACCAAATGGATACGCTAGAAGACAATATACTATCAGATCAAATGGACATATCTGATGACGATCAGATGGACTGGCAAGTAGAGGAACGTGGGATGACCAATCTCCAGATAGAGAGCTGTTTAAAGGGCTATCCCGCGACCGTGTGCTTCGCCGACGAGTTACCGCTCCACGTGGGAGTCAAGCCTCACACGTTCATCGTCAATACAGACACGCCTGACCGTGGCTGGCGTCACTGGGTGGCGTTTCACTTTCCACTGGTGGGACCCCCCGAATTTTTCGATTCGATGGCAAGCGCACCGGAAACGTATCACCTCAGTTTCGTCAAGTTCCTGATCGACAATTACGGACCGCAATACCACTACTGTCCGTTTCAAATCCAACCCTACGACACCGACACATGCGGACGGTATTGTCTGTACTACTTCAACTGGAGACATCGAGGAAGGGAGCTGCCAGACATAGTGAAAGACTTTTCCCCCGTTGATTTAAATGGAAACCAGGACAAAATTTTAAGATTTTATATGAATTAATAAACAATCGAACTGTTAAAATTGTATTTTGTCGTGCATTGTCTTGGTGAATTCATGACAACTCGGAACAAAGACAAATCAGACCAAGTCAACTCAGACCACTGTTAAGACAACTCAGCGTGCATCATCTCCTGAAGAAGTGTGGTGCAATCTACGGTCCCGGGTGCTAGACTTGAGTTGAACATGTATATTTTATATTGTACATTCTAATGTGAAATATGTGGTGCTTTTTGTGAAATATAGTGCACTTGGTTAACAGTGCTTTCGATCTTCTTGTTACATTGTTTTTATGTATAATATTGTTGGTATCTCTTGAAACGCTAATAAAAATTATTTTAACATATTTGTTCTTTTTTTTGTCCTCAAAAAGTGGTTCGAGTTGTATATTAATTGACATCACGCCATTGGATTTAAGGTTATGTCTATGGGAAGAAATGGGTCTAGTCTGGCCTGGATGACTATGGGAAGAAATGGGTCTAGTCTGGCCTGGATGACTACATATCGTAAGAAGAGAACAACGTATTGACGAAAGGGTCGTGCTACTTATAGAAGGAGGCGAACAACATATCGTCGGAAAGGTGGTCGAGCACAAGCAATGGGTCTAGTCTGGCTTGGATGACTACTACTTTTTACATTGTTTTTATGTATAATATTGTTGGTATCTCTTGAAACGTTAATAAAAATAATTTTAAATCCTACATAGTCTGGCCTAGATGACTACTAGTTGTATATTAATTGACATCACGCCATTGGATTTAAGGTTAACAAAAAATATTTAAAAAAAAAAAATATTATTTAAGCAAAAGAAAAAAAAAAATATATATATATTATTTAAAAAAAAAAAAAATATATATATATACTATATCTTTTGACCTTATCGAAAGTTATAAATACCT
Source organism: Bathymodiolus septemdierum (assembly GCA_963383655.1). Classification (NCBI taxonomy): domain Eukaryota; kingdom Metazoa; phylum Mollusca; class Bivalvia; order Mytilida; family Modiolidae; genus Bathymodiolus; species Bathymodiolus septemdierum. The sequence goes on from OY726522.1 coordinate 43,105,390, forward strand.
CTAATTAGTTGCATATTACGACATGCAGACCGATGGAACTATCCCAGTGGAAAACACTGATCCAGACCAAATGGATACGCTAGAAGACAATATACTATCAGATCAAATGGACATATCTGATGACGATCAGATGGACTGGCAAGTAGAGGAACGTGGGATGACCAATCTCCAGATAGAGAGCTGTTTAAAGGGCTATCCCGCGACCGTGTGCTTCGCCGACGAGTTACCGCTCCACGTGGGAGTCAAGCCTCACACGTTCATCGTCAATACAGACACGCCTGACCGTGGCTGGCGTCACTGGGTGGCGTTTCACTTTCCACTGGTGGGACCCCCCGAATTTTTCGATTCGATGGCAAGCGCACCGGAAACGTATCACCTCAGTTTCGTCAAGTTCCTGATCGACAATTACGGACCGCAATACCACTACTGTCCGTTTCAAATCCAACCCTACGACACCGACACATGCGGACGGTATTGTCTGTACTACTTCAACTGGAGACATCGAGGAAGGGAGCTGCCAGACATAGTGAAAGACTTTTCCCCCGTTGATTTAAATGGAAACCAGGACAAAATTTTAAGATTTTATATGAATTAATAAACAATCGAACTGTTAAAATTGTATTTTGTCGTGCATTGTCTTGGTGAATTCATGACAACTCGGAACAAAGACAAATCAGACCAAGTCAACTCAGACCACTGTTAAGACAACTCAGCGTGCATCATCTCCTGAAGAAGTGTGGTGCAATCTACGGTCCCGGGTGCTAGACTTGAGTTGAACATGTATATTTTATATTGTACATTCTAATGTGAAATATGTGGTGCTTTTTGTGAAATATAGTGCACTTGGTTAACAGTGCTTTCGATCTTCTTGTTACATTGTTTTTATGTATAATATTGTTGGTATCTCTTGAAACGCTAATAAAAATTATTTTAACATATTTGTTCTTTTTTTTGTCCTCAAAAAGTGGTTCGAGTTGTATATTAATTGACATCACGCCATTGGATTTAAGGTTATGTCTATGGGAAGAAATGGGTCTAGTCTGGCCTGGATGACTGCCTGGATGACTACATATCGTAAGAAGAGAACAACGTATTGACGAAAGGGTCGTGCTACTTATAGAAGGAGGCGAACAACATATCGTCGGAAAGGTGGTCGAGCACAAGCAATGGGTCTAGTCTGGCTTGGATGACTACTACTTTTTACATTGTTTTTATGTATAATATTGTTGGTATCTCTTGAAACGTTAATAAAAATAATTTTAAATCCTACATAGTCTGGCCTAGATGACTACTAGTTGTATATTAATTGACATCACGCCATTGGATTTAAGGTTAACAAAAAATATTTAAAAAAAAAAAATATTATTTAAGCAAAAGAAAAAAAAAAAATATATATATTATTTAAAAAAAAAAAAAATATATATATATACTATATCTTTTGACCTTATCGAAAGTTATAAATACCTCTAATTAGTTGCATATTACGACATGCAGACCGATGGAACTATCCCAGTGGAAAACACTGATCCACACCAAATGGATACGCTAGAAGACAATATACTATCAGATCAAATGGACATATCTGATGACGATCAGATGGACTGGCAAGTAGAGGAACGTGGGATGACCAATCTCCAGATAGAGAGCTGTTTAAAGGGCTATCCCGCGACCGTGTGCTTCGCCGACGAGTTACCGCTCCACGTGGGAGTCAAGCCTCACACGTTCATCGTCAATACAGACACGCCTGACCGTGGCTGGCGTCACTGGGTGGCGTTTCACTTTCCACTGGTGGGACCCCCCGAATTTTTCGATTCGATGGCAAGCGCACCGGAAACGTATCACCTCAGTTTCGTCAAGTTCCTGATCGACAATTACGGACCGCAATACCACTACTGTCCGTTTCAAATCCAACCCTACGACACCGACACATGCGGACGGTATTGTCTGTACTACTTCAACTGGAGACATCGAGGAAGGGAGCTGCCAGACATAGTGAAAGACTTTTCCCCCGTTGATTTAAATGGAAACCAGGACAAAATTTTAAGATTTTATATGAATTAATAAACAATCGAACTGTTAAAATTGTATTTTGTCGTGCATTGTCTTGGTGAATTCATGACAACTCGGAACAAAGACAAATCAGACCAAGTCAACTCAGACCACTGTTAAGACAACTCAGCGTGCATCATCTCCTGAAGAAGTGTGGTGCAATCTACGGTCCCGGGTGCTAGACTTGAGTTGAACATGTATATTTTATATTGTACATTCTAATGTGAAATATGTGGTGCTTTTTGTGAAATATAGTGCACTTGGTTAACAGTGCTTTCGATCTTCTTGTTACATTGTTTTTATGTATAATATTGTTGGTATCTCTTGAAACGCTAATAAAAATTATTTTAACATATTTGTTCTTTTTTTTTGTCCTCAAAAAGTGGTTCGAGTTGTATATTAATTGACATCACGCCATTGGATTTAAGGTTATGTCTATGGGAAGAAATGGGTCTAGTCTGGCCTGGATGACTACGACTTGAGTTGAACATGTATATTTTATATTGTACATTCTAATGTGAAATATGTGGTGCTTTTTGTGAAATATAGTGCACTTGGTTAACAGTGCTTTCGATCTTCTTGTTACATTGTTTTTATGTATAATATTGTTGGTATCTCTTGAAACGCTAATAAAAATTATTTTAACATATTTGTTCTTTTTTTTGTCCTCAAAAAGTGGTTCGAGTTGTATATTAATTGACATCACGCCATTGGATTTAAGGTTATGTCTATGGGAAGAAATGGGTCTAGTCTGGCCTGGATGGGTCTAGTCTGGCCTGGATGACTACATATGGTAAGAAGAGAACAACGTATTGACGAAAGGGTCGTGCTACTTATAGAAGGAGGCGAACAACATATCGTTGGAAAGGTGGTCGAGCACAAGCAATGGGTCTAGTCTGGCCTGGATGACTACTACAGAACAACGTATTGACGAAAGGGTCGTGCTACTTATAGAAGGAGGCGAACAACATATCGTTGGAAAGGTGGTCGAGCACAAGCAATGGGTCTAGTCTGGCCTGGATGACTACTACTACATATCGTAAGAAGAGAACAACGTATTGACGAAAGGGTCGTGCTACTTATAGAAGGAGGCGAACAACATATCGTCGGAAAGGTGGTCGAGCACAAGCAATGGGTCTAGTCTGGCTTGGATGACTACTACTTTTTACATTGTTTTTATGTATAATATTGTTGGTATCTCTTGAAACGTTAATAAAAATAATTTTAAATCCTACATAGTCTGGCCTAGATGACTACTAGTTGTATATTAATTGACATCACGCCATTGGATTTAAGGTTAACAAAAAATATTTAAAAAAAAAAAATATTATTTAAGCAAAAGAAAAAAAAAAATATATATATATTATTTAAAAAAAAAAAAAATATATATATATACTATATCTTTTGACCTTATCGAAAGTTATAAATACCTCTAATTAGTTGCATATTACGACATGCAGACCGATGGAACTATCCCAGTGGAAAACACTGATCCAGACCAAATGGATACGCTAGAAGACAATATACTATCAGATCAAATGGACATATCTGATGACGATCAGATGGACTGGCAAGTAGAGGAACGTGGGATGACCAATCTCCAGATAGAGAGCTGTTTAAAGGGCTATCCCGCGACCGTGTGCTTCGCCGACGAGTTACCGCTCCACGTGGGAGTCAAGCCTCACACGTTCATCGTCAATACAGACACGCCTGACCGTGGCTGGCGTCACTGGGTGGCGTTTCACTTTCCACTGGTGGGACCCCCCGAATTTTTCGATTCGATGGCAAGCGCACCGGAAACGTATCACCTCAGTTTCGTCAAGTTCCTGATCGACAATTACGGACCGCAATACCACTACTGTCCGTTTCAAATCCAACCCTACGACACCGACACATGCGGACGGTATTGTCTGTACTACTTCAACTGGAGACATCGAGGAAGGGAGCTGCCAGACATAGTGAAAGACTTTTCCCCCGTTGATTTAAATGGAAACCAGGACAAAATTTTATGATTTTATATGAATTAATAAACAATCGAACTGTTAAAATTGTATTTTGTCGTGCATTGTCTTGGTGAATTCATGACAACTCGGAACAAAGACAAATCAGACCAAGTCAACTCAGACCACTGTTAAGACAACTCAGCGTGCATCATCTCCTGAAGAAGTGTGGTGCAATCTACGGTCCCGGGTGCTAGACTTGAGTTGAACATGTATATTTTATATTGTACATTCTAATGTGAAATATGTGGTGCTTTTTGTGAAATATAGTGCACTTGGTTAACAGTGCTTTCGATCTTCTTGTTACATTGTTTTTATGTATAATATTGTTGGTATCTCTTGAAACGCTAATAAAAATTATTTTAACATATTTGTTCTTTTTTTTTGTCCTCAAAAAGTGGTTCGAGTTGTATATTAATTGACATCACGCCATTGGATTTAAGGTTATGTCTATGGGAAGAAATGGGTCTAGTCTGGCCTGGATGACTACGACTTGAGTTGAACATGTATATTTTATATTGTACATTCTAATGTGAAATATGTGGTGCTTTTTGTGAAATATAGTGCACTTGGTTAACAGTGCTTTCGATCTTCTTGTTACATTGTTTTTATGTATAATATTGTTGGTATCTCTTGAAACGCTAATAAAAATTATTTTAACATATTTGTTCTTTTTTTTGTCCTCAAAAAGTGGTTCGAGTTGTATATTAATTGACATCACGCCATTGGATTTAAGGTTATGTCTATGGGAAGAAATGGGTCTAGTCTGGCCTGGATGACTATGGGAAGAAATGGGTCTAGTCTGGCCTGGATGACTACGATGACTACATATCGTAAGAAGAGAACAACGTATTGACGAAAGGGTCGTGCTACTTATAGAAGGAGGCGAACAACATATCGTTGGAAAGGTGGTCGATCACAAGCAATGGGTCTAGTCTGGCCTGGATGACTACTACCTACGGTCCCGGGTGCTAGACTTGAGTTGAACATGTATATTTTATATTGTACATTCTAATGTGAAATATGTGGTGCTTTTTGTGAAATATAGTGCACTTGGTTAACAGTGCTTTCGATCTTCTTGTTACATTGTTTTTATGTATAATATTGTTGGTATCTCTTGAAACGCTAATAAAAATTATTTTAACATATTTGTTCTTTTTTTTTGTCCTCAAAAAGTGGTTCGAGTTGTATATTAATTGACATCACGCCATTGGATTTAAGGTTATGTCTATGGGAAGAAATGGGTCTAGTCTGGCCTGGATGACTACGACTTGAGTTGAACATGTATATTTTATATTGTACATTCTAATGTGAAATATGTGGTGCTTTTTGTGAAATATAGTGCACTTGGTTAACAGTGCTTTCGATCTTCTTGTTACATTGTTTTTATGTATAATATTGTTGGTATCTCTTGAAACGCTAATAAAAATTATTTTAACATATTTGTTCTTTTTTTTGTCCTCAAAAAGTGGTTCGAGTTGTATATTAATTGACATCACGCCATTGGATTTAAGGTTATGTCTATGGGAAGAAATGGGTCTAGTCTGGCCTGGATGACTATGGGAAGAAATGGGTCTAGTCTGGCCTGGATGACTACGATGACTACATATCGTAAGAAGAGAACAACGTATTGACGAAAGGGTCGTGCTACTTATAGAAGGAGGCGAACAACATATCGTTGGAAAGGTGGTCGATCACAAGCAATGGGTCTAGTCTGGCCTGGATGACTACTACATATCGTAAGAAGAGAACAACGTATTGACGAAAGGGTCGTGCTACTTATAGAAGGAGGCGAACAACATATCGTTGGAAAGGTGGTCGAGCACAAGCAATGGGTCTAGTCTGGCCTGGATGACTACTGGATGACTACTACATATCGTAAGAAGAGAACAACGTATTGACGAAAGGGTCGTGCTACTTATAGAAGGAGGCGAACAACATATCGTCGGAAAGGTGGTCGAGCACAAGCAATGGGTCTAGTCTGGCTTGGATGACTACTACTTTTTACATTGTTTTTATGTATAATATTGTTGGTATCTCTTGAAACGTTAATAAAAATAATTTTAAATCCTACATAGTCTGGCCTAGATGACTACTAGTTGTATATTAATTGACATCACGCCATTGGATTTAAGGTTAACAAAAAATATTTAAAAAAAAAAAAAATTATTTAAGCAAAAGAAAAAAAAAAATATATATATATTATTTAAAAAAAAAAAAAATATATATATATACTATATCTTTTGACCTTATCGAAAGTTATAAATACCTCTAATTAGTTGCATATTACGACATGCAGACCGATGGAACTATCCCAGTGGAAAACACTGATCCAGACCAAATGGATACGCTAGAAGACAATATACTATCAGATCAAATGGACATATCTGATGACGATCAGATGGACTGGCAAGTAGAGGAACGTGGGATGACCAATCTCCAGATAGAGAGCTGTTTAAAGGGCTATCCCGCGACCGTGTGCTTCGCCGACGAGTTACCGCTCCACGTGGGAGTCAAGCCTCACACGTTCATCGTCAATACAGACACGCCTGACCGTGGCTGGCGTCACTGGGTGGCGTTTCACTTTCCACTGGTGGGACCCCCCGAATTTTTCGATTCGATGGCAAGCGCACCGGAAACGTATCACCTCAGTTTCGTCAAGTTCCTGATCGACAATTACGGACCGCAATACCACTACTGTCCGTTTCAAATCCAACCCTACGACACCGACACATGCGGACGGTATTGTCTGTACTACTTCAACTGGAGACATCGAGGAAGGGAGCTGCCAGACATAGTGAAAGACTTTTCCCCCGTTGATTTAAATGGAAACCAGGACAAAATTTTAAGATTTTATATGAATTAATAAACAATCGAACTGTTAAAATTGTATTTTGTCGTGCATTGTCTTGGTGAATTCATGACAACTCGGAACAAAGACAAATCAGACCAAGTCAACTCAGACCACTGTTAAGACAACTCAGCGTGCATCATCTCCTGAAGAAGTGTGGTGCAATCTACGGTCCCGGGTGCTAGACTTGAGTTGAACATGTATATTTTATATTGTACATTCTAATGTGAAATATGTGGTGCTTTTTGTGAAATATAGTGCACTTGGTTAACAGTGCTTTCGATCTTCTTGTTACATTGTTTTTATGTATAATATTGTTGGTATCTCTTGAAACGCTAATAAAAATTATTTTAACATATTTGTTCTTTTTTTTGTCCTCAAAAAGTGGTTCGAGTTGTATATTAATTGACATCACGCCATTGGATTTAAGGTTATGTCTATGGGAAGAAATGGGTCTAGTCTGGCCTGGATGACTATGGGAAGAAATGGGTCTAGTCTGGCCTGGATGACTACATATCGTAAGAAGAGAACAACGTATTGACGAAAGGGTCGTGCTACTTATAGAAGGAGGCGAACAACATATCGTCGGAAAGGTGGTCGAGCACAAGCAATGGGTCTAGTCTGGCTTGGATGACTACTACTTTTTACATTGTTTTTATGTATAATATTGTTGGTATCTCTTGAAACGTTAATAAAAATAATTTTAAATCCTACATAGTCTGGCCTAGATGACTACTAGTTGTATATTAATTGACATCACGCCATTGGATTTAAGGTTAACAAAAAATATTTAAAAAAAAAAAAATATTATTTAAGCAAAAGAAAAAAAAAAATATATATATATTATTTAAAAAAAAAAAAAATATATATATATACTATATCTTTTGACCTTATCGAAAGTTATAAATACCTCTAATTAGTTGCATATTACGACATGCAGACCGATGGAACTATCCCAGTGGAAAACACTGATCCAGACCAAATGGATACGCTAGAAGACAATATACTATCAGATCAAATGGACATATCTGATGACGATCAGATGGACTGGCAAGTAGAGGAACGTGGGATGACCAATCTCCAGATAGAGAGCTGTTTAAAGGGCTATCCCGCGACCGTGTGCTTCGCCGACGAGTTACCGCTCCACGTGGGAGTCAAGCCTCACACGTTCATCGTCAATACAGACACGCCTGACCGTGGCTGGCGTCACTGGGTGGCGTTTCACTTTCCACTGGTGGGACCCCCCGAATTTTTCGATTCGATGGCAAGCGCACCGGAAACGTATCACCTCAGTTTCGTCAAGTTCCTGATCGACAATTACGGACCGCAATACCACTACTGTCCGTTTCAAATCCAACCCTACGACACCGACACATGCGGACGGTATTGTCTGTACTACTTCAACTGGAGACATCGAGGAAGGGAGCTGCCAGACATAGTGAAAGACTTTTCCCCCGTTGATTTAAATGGAAACCAGGACAAAATTTTAAGATTTTATATGAATTAATAAACAATCGAACTGTTAAAATTGTATTTTGTCGTGCATTGTCTTGGTGAATTCATGACAACTCGGAACAAAGACAAATCAGACCAAGTCAACTCAGACCACTGTTAAGACAACTCAGCGTGCATCATCTCCTGAAGAAGTGTGGTGCAATCTACGGTCCCGGGTGCTAGACTTGAGTTGAGCATGTATATTTTATATTGTACATTCTAATGTGAAATATGTGGTGCTTTTTGTGAAATATAGTGCACTTGGTTAACAGTGCTTTCGATCTTCTTGTTACATTGTTTTTATGTATAATATTGTTGGTATCTCTTGAAACGCTAATAAAAATTATTTTAACATATTTGTTCTTTTTTTTGTCCTCAAAAAGTGGTTCGAGTTGTATATTAATTGACATCACGCCATTGGATTTAAGGTTATGTCTATGGGAAGAAATGGGTCTAGTCTGGCCTGGATGACTACTAGTAGTCATCCAGGCCAGACTAGACCCACTGCTTGTGATCGACCACCTTTCCAACGATATGTTGTTCGCCTCCTTCTATAAGTAGCACGACCCTTTCGTCAATACGTTGTTCTCTTCTTACCATATGTAGTCATCCAGGCCAGACTAGACCCATTTCTTCCCATAGACATAACCTTAAATCCAATGGCGTGATGTCAATTAATATACAACTCGAACCACTTTTTGAGGACAAAAAAAAGAACAAATATGTTAAAATAATTTTTATTAGCGTTTCAAGAGATACCAACAATATTATACATAAAAACAATGTAACAAGAAGATCGAAAGCACTGTTAACCAAGTGCACTATATTTCACAAAAAGCACCACATATTTCACATTAGAATGTACAATATAAAATATACATGTTCAACTCAAGTCGTAGTCATCCAGGCCAGACTAGACCCATTTCTTCCCATAGACATAACCTTAAATCCAATGGCGTGATGTCAATTAATATACAACTCGAACCACTTTTTGAGGACAAAAAAAAAGAACAAATATGTTAAAATAATTTTTATTAGCGTTTCAAGAGATACCAACAATATTATACATAAAAACAATGTAACAAGAAGATCGAAAGCACTGTTAACCAAGTGCACTATATTTCACAAAAAGCACCACATATTTCACATTAGAATGTACAATATAAAATATACATGTTCAACTCAAGTCTAGCACCCGGGACCGTAGATTGCACCACACTTCTTCAGGAGATGATGCACGCTGAGTTGTCTTAACAGTGGTCTGAGTTGACTTGGTCTGATTTGTCTTTGTTCCGAGTTGTCATGAATTCACCAAGACAATGCACGACAAAATACAATTTTAACAGTTCGATTGTTTATTAATTCATATAAAATCTTAAAATTTTGTCCTGGTTTCCATTTAAATCAACGGGGGAAAAGTCTTTCACTATGTCTGGCAGCTCCCTTCCTCGATGTCTCCAGTTGAAGTAGTACAGACAATACCGTCCGCATGTGTCGGTGTCGTAGGGTTGGATTTGAAACGGACAGTAGTGGTATTGCGGTCCGTAATTGTCGATCAGGAACTTGACGAAACTGAGGTGATACGTTTCCGGTGCGCTTGCCATCGAATCGAAAAATTCGGGGGGTCCCACCAGTGGAAAGTGAAACGCCACCCAGTGACGCCAGCCACGGTCAGGCGTGTCTGTATTGACGATGAACGTGTGAGGCTTGACTCCCACGTGGAGCGGTAACTCGTCGGCGAAGCACACGGTCGCGGGATAGCCCTTTAAACAGCTCTCTATCTGGAGATTGGTCATCCCACGTTCCTCTACTTGCCAGTCCATCTGATCGTCATCAGATATGTCCATTTGATCTGATAGTATATTGTCTTCTAGCGTATCCATTTGGTGTGGATCAGTGTTTTCCACTGGGATAGTTCCATCGGTCTGCATGTCGTAATATGCAACTAATTAGAGGTATTTATAACTTTCGATAAGGTCAAAAGATATAGTATATATATATATTTTTTTTTTTTTTAAATAATATATATATATTTTTTTTTTTCTTTTGCTTAAATAATATTTTTTTTTTTTAAATATTTTTTGTTAACCTTAAATCCAATGGCGTGATGTCAATTAATATACAACTAGTAGTCATCTAGGCCAGACTATGTAGGATTTAAAATTATTTTTATTAACGTTTCAAGAGATACCAACAATATTATACATAAAAACAATGTAAAAAGTAGTAGTCATCCAAGCCAGACTAGACCCATTGCTTGTGCTCGACCACCTTTCCGACGATATGTTGTTCGCCTCCTTCTATAAGTAGCACGACCCTTTCGTCAATACGTTGTTCTCTTCTTACGATATGTAGTAGTCATCCAGGCCAGACTAGACCCATTGATTGTGCTCGACCACCTTTCCAACGATATGTTGTTCGCCTCCTTCTATAAGTAGCACGACCCTTTCGTCAATACGTTGTTCTCTTCTTACGATATGTAGTAGTCATCCAGGCCAGACTAGACCCACTGCTTGTGATCGACCACCTTTCCAACGATATGTTGTTCGCCTCCTTCTATAAGTAGCACGACCCTTTCGTCAATACGTTGTTCTCTTCTTACCATATGTAGTCATCCAGGCCAGACTAGACCCATTTCTTCCCATAGACATAACCTTAAATCCAATGGCGTGATGTCAATTAATATACAACTCGAACCACTTTTTGAGGACAAAAAAAAGAACAAATATGTTAAAATAATTTTTATTAGCGTTTCAAGAGATACCAACAATATTATACATAAAAACAATGTAACAAGAAGATCGAAAGCACTGTTAACCAAGTGCACTATATTTCACAAAAAGCACCACATATTTCACATTAGAATGTACAATATAAAATATACATGTTCAACTCAAGTCGTAGTCATCCAGGCCAGACTAGACCCATTTCTTCCCATAGACATAACCTTAAATCCAATGGCGTGATGTCAATTAATATACAACTCGAACCACTTTTTGAGGACAAAAAAAAAGAACAAATATGTTAAAATAATTTTTATTAGCGTTTCAAGAGATACCAACAATATTATACATAAAAACAATGTAACAAGAAGATCGAAAGCACTGTTAACCAAGTGCACTATATTTCACAAAAAGCACCACATATTTCACATTAGAATGTACAATATAAAATATACATGTTCAACTCAAGTCTAGCACCCGGGACCGTAGATTGCACCACACTTCTTCAGGAGATGATGCACGCTGAGTTGTCTTAACAGTGGTCTGAGTTGACTTGGTCTGATTTGTCTTTGTTCCGAGTTGTCATGAATTCACCAAGACAATGCACGACAAAATACAATTTTAACAGTTCGATTGTTTATTAATTCATATAAAATCATAAAATTTTGTCCTGGTTTCCATTTAAATCAACGGGGGAAAAGTCTTTCACTATGTCTGGCAGCTCCCTTCCTCGATGTCTCCAGTTGAAGTAGTACAGACAATACCGTCCGCATGTGTCGGTGTCGTAGGGTTGGATTTGAAACGGACAGTAGTGGTATTGCGGTCCGTAATTGTCGATCAGGAACTTGACGAAACTGAGGTGATACGTTTCCGGTGCGCTTGCCATCGAATCGAAAAATTCGGGGGGTCCCACCAGTGGAAAGTGAAACGCCACCCAGTGACGCCAGCCACGGTCAGGCGTGTCTGTATTGACGATGAACGTGTGAGGCTTGACTCCCACGTGGAGCGGTAACTCGTCGGCGAAGCACACGGTCGCGGGATAGCCCTTTAAACAGCTCTCTATCTGGAGATTGGTCATCCCACGTTCCTCTACTTGCCAGTCCATCTGATCGTCATCAGATATGTCCATTTGATCTGATAGTATATTGTCTTCTAGCGTATCCATTTGGTCTGGATCAGTGTTTTCCACTGGGATAGTTCCATCGGTCTGCATGTCGTAATATGCAACTAATTAGAGGTATTTATAACTTTCGATAAGGTCAAAAGATATAGTATATATATATATTTTTTTTTTTTTTAAATAATATATATATATTTTTTTTTTTCTTTTGCTTAAATAATATTTTTTTTTTTTAAATATTTTTTGTTAACCTTAAATCCAATGGCGTGATGTCAATTAATATACAACTAGTAGTCATCTAGGCCAGACTATGTAGGATTTAAAATTATTTTTATTAACGTTTCAAGAGATACCAACAATATTATACATAAAAACAATGTAAAAAGTAGTAGTCATCCAAGCCAGACTAGACCCATTGCTTGTGCTCGACCACCTTTCCGACGATATGTTGTTCGCCTCCTTCTATAAGTAGCACGACCCTTTCGTCAATACGTTGTTCTCTTCTTACGATATGTAGTAGTAGTCATCCAGGCCAGACTAGACCCATTGCTTGTGCTCGACCACCTTTCCAACGATATGTTGTTCGCCTCCTTCTATAAGTAGCACGACCCTTTCGTCAATACGTTGTTCTGTAGTAGTAGTCATCCAGGCCAGACTAGACCCATTGCTTGTGCTCGACCACCTTTCCAACGATATGTTGTTCGCCTCTTTCTAGTAGTAGTCATCCAGGCCAGACTAGACCCACTGCTTGTGATCGACCACCTTTCCAACGATATGTTGTTCGCCTCCTTCTATAAGTAGCACGACCCTTTCGTCAATACGTTGTTCTCTTCTTACCATATGTAGTCATCCAGGCCAGACTAGACCCATTTCTTCCCATAGACATAACCTTAAATCCAATGGCGTGATGTCAATTAATATACAACTCGAACCACTTTTTGAGGACAAAAAAAAGAACAAATATGTTAAAATAATTTTTATTAGCGTTTCAAGAGATACCAACAATATTATACATAAAAACAATGTAACAAGAAGATCGAAAGCACTGTTAACCAAGTGCACTATATTTCACAAAAAGCACCACATATTTCACATTAGAATGTACAATATAAAATATACATGTTCAACTCAAGTCGTAGTCATCCAGGCCAGACTAGACCCATTTCTTCCCATAGACATAACCTTAAATCCAATGGCGTGATGTCAATTAATATACAACTCGAACCACTTTTTGAGGACAAAAAAAAAGAACAAATATGTTAAAATAATTTTTATTAGCGTTTCAAGAGATACCAACAATATTATACATAAAAACAATGTAACAAGAAGATCGAAAGCACTGTTAACCAAGTGCACTATATTTCACAAAAAGCACCACATATTTCACATTAGAATGTACAATATAAAATATACATGTTCAACTCAAGTCTAGCACCCGGGACCGTAGATTGCACCACACTTCTTCAGGAGATGATGCACGCTGAGTTGTCTTAACAGTGGTCTGAGTTGACTTGGTCTGATTTGTCTTTGTTCCGAGTTGTCATGAATTCACCAAGACAATGCACGACAAAATACAATTTTAACAGTTCGATTGTTTATTAATTCATATAAAATCTTAAAATTTTGTCCTGGTTTCCATTTAAATCAACGGGGGAAAAGTCTTTCACTATGTCTGGCAGCTCCCTTCCTCGATGTCTCCAGTTGAAGTAGTACAGACAATACCGTCCGCATGTGTCGGTGTCGTAGGGTTGGATTTGAAACGGACAGTAGTGGTATTGCGGTCCGTAATTGTCGATCAGGAACTTGACGAAACTGAGGTGATACGTTTCCGGTGCGCTTGCCATCGAATCGAAAAATTCGGGGGGTCCCACCAGTGGAAAGTGAAACGCCACCCAGTGACGCCAGCCACGGTCAGGCGTGTCTGTATTGACGATGAACGTGTGAGGCTTGACTCCCACGTGGAGCGGTAACTCGTCGGCGAAGCACACGGTCGCGGGATAGCCCTTTAAACAGCTCTCTATCTGGAGATTGGTCATCCCACGTTCCTCTACTTGCCAGTCCATCTGATCGTCATCAGATATGTCCATTTGATCTGATAGTATATTGTCTTCTAGCGTATCCATTTGGTGTGGATCAGTGTTTTCCACTGGGATAGTTCCATCGGTCTGCATGTCGTAATATGCAACTAATTAGAGGTATTTATAACTTTCGATAAGGTCAAAAGATATAGTATATATATATATTTTTTTTTTTTTTAAATAATATATATATTTTTTTTTTTTCTTTTGCTTAAATAATATTTTTTTTTTTTAAATATTTTTTGTTAACCTTAAATCCAATGGCGTGATGTCAATTAATATACAACTAGTAGTCATCTAGGCCAGACTATGTAGGATTTAAAATTATTTTTATTAACGTTTCAAGAGATACCAACAATATTATACATAAAAACAATGTAAAAAGTAGTAGTCATCCAAGCCAGACTAGACCCATTGCTTGTGCTCGACCACCTTTCCGACGATATGTTGTTCGCCTCCTTCTATAAGTAGCACGACCCTTTCGTCAATACGTTGTTCTCTTCTTACGATATGTAGTCATCCAGGCCAGTAGTCATCCAGACTAGACCCATTTCTTCCCATAGACATAACCTTAAATCCAATGGCGTGATGTCAATTAATATACAACTCGAACCACTTTTTGAGGACAAAAAAAAGAACAAATATGTTAAAATAATTTTTATTAGCGTTTCAAGAGATACCAACAATATTATACATAAAAACAATGTAACAAGAAGATCGAAAGCACTGTTAACCAAGTGCACTATATTTCACAAAAAGCACCACATATTTCACATTAGAATGTACAATATAAAATATACATGTTCAACTCAAGTCTAGCACCCGGGACCGTAGATTGCACCACACTTCTTCAGGAGATGATGCACGCTGAGTTGTCTTAACAGTGGTCTGAGTTGACTTGGTCTGATTTGTCTTTGTTCCGAGTTGTCATGAATTCACCAAGACAATGCACGACAAAATACAATTTTAACAGTTCGATTGTTTATTAATTCATATAAAATCTTAAAATTTTGTCCTGGTTTCCATTTAAATCAACGGGGGAAAAGTCTTTCACTATGTCTGGCAGCTCCCTTCCTCGATGTCTCCAGTTGAAGTAGTACAGACAATACCGTCCGCATGTGTCGGTGTCGTAGGGTTGGATTTGAAACGGACAGTAGTGGTATTGCGGTCCGTAATTGTCGATCAGGAACTTGACGAAACTGAGGTGATACGTTTCCGGTGCGCTTGCCATCGAATCGAAAAATTCGGGGGGTCCCACCAGTGGAAAGTGAAACGCCACCCAGTGACGCCAGCCACGGTCAGGCGTGTCTGTATTGACGATGAACGTGTGAGGCTTGACTCCCACGTGGAGCGGTAACTCGTCGGCGAAGCACACGGTCGCGGGATAGCCCTTTAAACAGCTCTCTATCTGGAGATTGGTCATCCCACGTTCCTCTACTTGCCAGTCCATCTGATCGTCATCAGATATGTCCATTTGATCTGATAGTATATTGTCTTCTAGCGTATCCATTTGGTCTGGATCAGTGTTTTCCACTGGGATAGTTCCATCGGTCTGCATGTCGTAATATGCAACTAATTAGAGGTATTTATAACTTTCGATAAGGTCAAAAGATATAGTATATATATATATTTTTTTTTTTTTTAAATAATATATATATATTTTTTTTTTTCTTTTGCTTAAATAATATTTTTTTTTTTTAAATATTTTTTGTTAACCTTAAATCCAATGGCGTGATGTCAATTAATATACAACTAGTAGTCATCTAGGCCAGACTATGTAGGATTTAAAATTATTTTTATTAACGTTTCAAGAGATACCAACAATATTATACATAAAAACAATGTAAAAAGTAGTAGTCATCCAAGCCAGACTAGACCCATTGCTTGTGCTCGACCACCTTTCCGACGATATGTTGTTCGCCTCCTTCTATAAGTAGCACGACCCTTTCGTCAATACGTTGTTCTCTTCTTACGATATGTAGTCATCCAGGCCAGTAGTCATCCAGACTAGACCCATTTCTTCCCATAGACATAACCTTAAATCCAATGGCGTGATGTCAATTAATATACAACTCGAACCACTTTTTGAGGACAAAAAAAAGAACAAATATGTTAAAATAATTTTTATTAGCGTTTCAAGAGATACCAACAATATTATACATAAAAACAATGTAACAAGAAGATCGAAAGCACTGTTAACCAAGTGCACTATATTTCACAAAAAGCACCACATATTTCACATTAGAATGTACAATATAAAATATACATGTTCAACTCAAGTCTAGCACCCGGGACCGTAGATTGCACCACACTTCTTCAGGAGATGATGCACGCTGAGTTGTCTTAACAGTGGTCTGAGTTGACTTGGTCTGATTTGTCTTTGTTCCGAGTTGTCATGAATTCACCAAGACAATGCACGACAAAATACAATTTTAACAGTTCGATTGTTTATTAATTCATATAAAATCTTAAAATTTTGTCCTGGTTTCCATTTAAATCAACGGGGGAAAAGTCTTTCACTATGTCTGGCAGCTCCCTTCCTCGATGTCTCCAGTTGAAGTAGTACAGACAATACCGTCCGCATGTGTCGGTGTCGTAGGGTTGGATTTGAAACGGACAGTAGTGGTATTGCGGTCCGTAATTGTCGATCAGGAACTTGACGAAACTGAGGTGATACGTTTCCGGTGCGCTTGCCATCGAATCGAAAAATTCGGGGGGTCCCACCAGTGGAAAGTGAAACGCCACCCAGTGACGCCAGCCACGGTCAGGCGTGTCTGTATTGACGATGAACGTGTGAGGCTTGACTCCCACGTGGAGCGGTAACTCGTCGGCGAAGCACACGGTCGCGGGATAGCCCTTTAAACAGCTCTCTATCTGGAGATTGGTCATCCCACGTTCCTCTACTTGCCAGTCCATCTGATCGTCATCAGATATGTCCATTTGATCTGATAGTATATTGTCTTCTAGCGTATCCATTTGGTCTGGATCAGTGTTTTCCACTGGGATAGTTCCATCGGTCTGCATGTCGTAATATGCAACTAATTAGAGGTATTTATAACTTTCGATAAGGTCAAAAGATATAGTATATATATATATTTTTTTTTTTTTTAAATAATATATATATATTTTTTTTTTTCTTTTGCTTAAATAATATTTTTTTTTTTTAAATATTTTTTGTTAACCTTAAATCCAATGGCGTGATGTCAATTAATATACAACTAGTAGTCATCTAGGCCAGACTATGTAGGATTTAAAATTATTTTTATTAACGTTTCAAGAGATACCAACAATATTATACATAAAAACAATGTAAAAAGTAGTAGTCATCCAAGCCAGACTAGACCCATTGCTTGTGCTCGACCACCTTTCCGACGATATGTTGTTCGCCTCCTTCTATAAGTAGCACGACCCTTTCGTCAATACGTTGTTCTCTTCTTACGATATGTAGTCATCCAGGCCAGACTAGACCCATTTCTTCCCATAGTCATCCAGGCCAGACTAGACCCATTTCTTCCCATAGACATAACCTTAAATCCAATGGCGTGATGTCAATTAATATACAACTCGAACCACTTTTTGAGGACAAAAAAAAAGAACAAATATGTTAAAATAATTTTTATTAGCGTTTCAAGAGATACCAACAATATTATACATAAAAACAATGTAACAAGAAGATCGAAAGCACTGTTAACCAAGTGCACTATATTTCACAAAAAGCACCACATATTTCACATTAGAATGTACAATATAAAATATACATGTTCAACTCAAGTCTAGCACCCGGGACCGTAGATTGCACCACACTTCTTCAGGAGATGATGCACGCTGAGTTGTCTTAACAGTGGTCTGAGTTGACTTGGTCTGATTTGTCTTTGTTCCGAGTTGTCATGAATTCACCAAGACAATGCACGACAAAATACAATTTTAACAGTTCGATTGTTTATTAATTCATATAAAATCATAAAATTTTGTCCTGGTTTCCATTTAAATCAACGGGGGAAAAGTCTTTCACTATGTCTGGCAGCTCCCTTCCTCGATGTCTCCAGTTGAAGTAGTACAGACAATACCGTCCGCATGTGTCGGTGTCGTAGGGTTGGATTTGAAACGGACAGTAGTGGTATTGCGGTCCGTAATTGTCGATCAGGAACTTGACGAAACTGAGGTGATACGTTTCCGGTGCGCTTGCCATCGAATCGAAAAATTCGGGGGGTCCCACCAGTGGAAAGTGAAACGCCACCCAGTGACGCCAGCCACGGTCAGGCGTGTCTGTATTGACGATGAACGTGTGAGGCTTGACTCCCACGTGGAGCGGTAACTCGTCGGCGAAGCACACGGTCGCGGGATAGCCCTTTAAACAGCTCTCTATCTGGAGATTGGTCATCCCACGTTCCTCTACTTGCCAGTCCATCTGATCGTCATCAGATATGTCCATTTGATCTGATAGTATATTGTCTTCTAGCGTATCCATTTGGTCTGGATCAGTGTTTTCCACTGGGATAGTTCCATCGGTCTGCATGTCGTAATATGCAACTAATTAGAGGTATTTATAACTTTCGATAAGGTCAAAAGATATAGTATATATATATATTTTTTTTTTTTTTAAATAATATATATATATTTTTTTTTTTCTTTTGCTTAAATAATATTTTTTTTTTTTAAATATTTTTTGTTAACCTTAAATCCAATGGCGTGATGTCAATTAATATACAACTAGTAGTCATCTAGGCCAGACTATGTAGGATTTAAAATTATTTTTATTAACGTTTCAAGAGATACCAACAATATTATACATAAAAACAATGTAAAAAGTAGTAGTCATCCAAGCCAGACTAGACCCATTGCTTGTGCTCGACCACCTTTCCGACGATATGTTGTTCGCCTCCTTCTATAAGTAGCACGACCCTTTCGTCAATACGTTGTTCTCTTCTTACGATATGTAGTAGTAGTCAT
Organism: Bathymodiolus septemdierum; assembly: GCA_963383655.1. Taxonomy (NCBI): domain Eukaryota; kingdom Metazoa; phylum Mollusca; class Bivalvia; order Mytilida; family Modiolidae; genus Bathymodiolus; species Bathymodiolus septemdierum. The sequence continues at coordinate 43,124,655 of OY726522.1, forward strand.
CCAGGCCAGACTAGACCCATTGCTTGTGCTCGACCACCTTTCCAACGATATGTTGTTCGCCTCCTTCTATAAGTAGCACGACCCTTTCGTCAATACGTTGTTCTGTAGTAGTCATCCAGGCCAGACTAGACCCATTGCTTGTGCTCGACCACCTTTCCAACGATATGTTGTTCGCCTCTTTCTAGTAGTCATCCAGGCCAGACTAGACCCACTGCTTGTGATCGACCACCTTTCCAACGATATGTTGTTCGCCTCCTTCTATAAGTAGCACGACCCTTTCGTCAATACGTTGTTCTCTTCTTACCATATGTAGTCATCCAGGCCAGACTAGACCCATTTCTTCCCATAGACATAACCTTAAATCCAATGGCGTGATGTCAATTAATATACAACTCGAACCACTTTTTGAGGACAAAAAAAAGAACAAATATGTTAAAATAATTTTTATTAGCGTTTCAAGAGATACCAACAATATTATACATAAAAACAATGTAACAAGAAGATCGAAAGCACTGTTAACCAAGTGCACTATATTTCACAAAAAGCACCACATATTTCACATTAGAATGTACAATATAAAATATACATGTTCAACTCAAGTCGTAGTCATCCAGGCCAGACTAGACCCATTTCTTCCCATAGACATAACCTTAAATCCAATGGCGTGATGTCAATTAATATACAACTCGAACCACTTTTTGAGGACAAAAAAAAAGAACAAATATGTTAAAATAATTTTTATTAGCGTTTCAAGAGATACCAACAATATTATACATAAAAACAATGTAACAAGAAGATCGAAAGCACTGTTAACCAAGTGCACTATATTTCACAAAAAGCACCACATATTTCACATTAGAATGTACAATATAAAATATACATGTTCAACTCAAGTCTAGCACCCGGGACCGTAGATTGCACCACACTTCTTCAGGAGATGATGCACGCTGAGTTGTCTTAACAGTGGTCTGAGTTGACTTGGTCTGATTTGTCTTTGTTCCGAGTTGTCATGAATTCACCAAGACAATGCACGACAAAATACAATTTTAACAGTTCGATTGTTTATTAATTCATATAAAATCTTAAAATTTTGTCCTGGTTTCCATTTAAATCAACGGGGGAAAAGTCTTTCACTATGTCTGGCAGCTCCCTTCCTCGATGTCTCCAGTTGAAGTAGTACAGACAATACCGTCCGCATGTGTCGGTGTCGTAGGGTTGGATTTGAAACGGACAGTAGTGGTATTGCGGTCCGTAATTGTCGATCAGGAACTTGACGAAACTGAGGTGATACGTTTCCGGTGCGCTTGCCATCGAATCGAAAAATTCGGGGGGTCCCACCAGTGGAAAGTGAAACGCCACCCAGTGACGCCAGCCACGGTCAGGCGTGTCTGTATTGACGATGAACGTGTGAGGCTTGACTCCCACGTGGAGCGGTAACTCGTCGGCGAAGCACACGGTCGCGGGATAGCCCTTTAAACAGCTCTCTATCTGGAGATTGGTCATCCCACGTTCCTCTACTTGCCAGTCCATCTGATCGTCATCAGATATGTCCATTTGATCTGATAGTATATTGTCTTCTAGCGTATCCATTTGGTGTGGATCAGTGTTTTCCACTGGGATAGTTCCATCGGTCTGCATGTCGTAATATGCAACTAATTAGAGGTATTTATAACTTTCGATAAGGTCAAAAGATATAGTATATATATATATTTTTTTTTTTTTTAAATAATATATATATTTTTTTTTTTTCTTTTGCTTAAATAATATTTTTTTTTTTTAAATATTTTTTGTTAACCTTAAATCCAATGGCGTGATGTCAATTAATATACAACTAGTAGTCATCTAGGCCAGACTATGTAGGATTTAAAATTATTTTTATTAACGTTTCAAGAGATACCAACAATATTATACATAAAAACAATGTAAAAAGTAGTAGTCATCCAAGCCAGACTAGACCCATTGCTTGTGCTCGACCACCTTTCCGACGATATGTTGTTCGCCTCCTTCTATAAGTAGCACGACCCTTTCGTCAATACGTTGTTCTCTTCTTACGATATGTAGTCATCCAGGCCAGTAGTCATCCAGACTAGACCCATTTCTTCCCATAGACATAACCTTAAATCCAATGGCGTGATGTCAATTAATATACAACTCGAACCACTTTTTGAGGACAAAAAAAAGAACAAATATGTTAAAATAATTTTTATTAGCGTTTCAAGAGATACCAACAATATTATACATAAAAACAATGTAACAAGAAGATCGAAAGCACTGTTAACCAAGTGCACTATATTTCACAAAAAGCACCACATATTTCACATTAGAATGTACAATATAAAATATACATGTTCAACTCAAGTCTAGCACCCGGGACCGTAGATTGCACCACACTTCTTCAGGAGATGATGCACGCTGAGTTGTCTTAACAGTGGTCTGAGTTGACTTGGTCTGATTTGTCTTTGTTCCGAGTTGTCATGAATTCACCAAGACAATGCACGACAAAATACAATTTTAACAGTTCGATTGTTTATTAATTCATATAAAATCTTAAAATTTTGTCCTGGTTTCCATTTAAATCAACGGGGGAAAAGTCTTTCACTATGTCTGGCAGCTCCCTTCCTCGATGTCTCCAGTTGAAGTAGTACAGACAATACCGTCCGCATGTGTCGGTGTCGTAGGGTTGGATTTGAAACGGACAGTAGTGGTATTGCGGTCCGTAATTGTCGATCAGGAACTTGACGAAACTGAGGTGATACGTTTCCGGTGCGCTTGCCATCGAATCGAAAAATTCGGGGGGTCCCACCAGTGGAAAGTGAAACGCCACCCAGTGACGCCAGCCACGGTCAGGCGTGTCTGTATTGACGATGAACGTGTGAGGCTTGACTCCCACGTGGAGCGGTAACTCGTCGGCGAAGCACACGGTCGCGGGATAGCCCTTTAAACAGCTCTCTATCTGGAGATTGGTCATCCCACGTTCCTCTACTTGCCAGTCCATCTGATCGTCATCAGATATGTCCATTTGATCTGATAGTATATTGTCTTCTAGCGTATCCATTTGGTCTGGATCAGTGTTTTCCACTGGGATAGTTCCATCGGTCTGCATGTCGTAATATGCAACTAATTAGAGGTATTTATAACTTTCGATAAGGTCAAAAGATATAGTATATATATATATTTTTTTTTTTTTTAAATAATATATATATATTTTTTTTTTTCTTTTGCTTAAATAATATTTTTTTTTTTTAAATATTTTTTGTTAACCTTAAATCCAATGGCGTGATGTCAATTAATATACAACTAGTAGTCATCTAGGCCAGACTATGTAGGATTTAAAATTATTTTTATTAACGTTTCAAGAGATACCAACAATATTATACATAAAAACAATGTAAAAAGTAGTAGTCATCCAAGCCAGACTAGACCCATTGCTTGTGCTCGACCACCTTTCCGACGATATGTTGTTCGCCTCCTTCTATAAGTAGCACGACCCTTTCGTCAATACGTTGTTCTCTTCTTACGATATGTAGTCATCCAGGCCAGACTAGACCCATTTCTTCCCATAGTCATCCAGGCCAGACTAGACCCATTTCTTCCCATAGACATAACCTTAAATCCAATGGCGTGATGTCAATTAATATACAACTCGAACCACTTTTTGAGGACAAAAAAAAGAACAAATATGTTAAAATAATTTTTATTAGCGTTTCAAGAGATACCAACAATATTATACATAAAAACAATGTAACAAGAAGATCGAAAGCACTGTTAACCAAGTGCACTATATTTCACAAAAAGCACCACATATTTCACATTAGAATGTACAATATAAAATATACATGTTCAACTCAAGTCTAGCACCCGGGACCGTAGATTGCACCACACTTCTTCAGGAGATGATGCACGCTGAGTTGTCTTAACAGTGGTCTGAGTTGACTTGGTCTGATTTGTCTTTGTTCCGAGTTGTCATGAATTCACCAAGACAATGCACGACAAAATACAATTTTAACAGTTCGATTGTTTATTAATTCATATAAAATCATAAAATTTTGTCCTGGTTTCCATTTAAATCAACGGGGGAAAAGTCTTTCACTATGTCTGGCAGCTCCCTTCCTCGATGTCTCCAGTTGAAGTAGTACAGACAATACCGTCCGCATGTGTCGGTGTCGTAGGGTTGGATTTGAAACGGACAGTAGTGGTATTGCGGTCCGTAATTGTCGATCAGGAACTTGACGAAACTGAGGTGATACGTTTCCGGTGCGCTTGCCATCGAATCGAAAAATTCGGGGGGTCCCACCAGTGGAAAGTGAAACGCCACCCAGTGACGCCAGCCACGGTCAGGCGTGTCTGTATTGACGATGAACGTGTGAGGCTTGACTCCCACGTGGAGCGGTAACTCGTCGGCGAAGCACACGGTCGCGGGATAGCCCTTTAAACAGCTCTCTATCTGGAGATTGGTCATCCCACGTTCCTCTACTTGCCAGTCCATCTGATCGTCATCAGATATGTCCATTTGATCTGATAGTATATTGTCTTCTAGCGTATCCATTTGGTCTGGATCAGTGTTTTCCACTGGGATAGTTCCATCGGTCTGCATGTCGTAATATGCAACTAATTAGAGGTATTTATAACTTTCGATAAGGTCAAAAGATATAGTATATATATATATTTTTTTTTTTTTTAAATAATATATATATATTTTTTTTTTTCTTTTGCTTAAATAATATTTTTTTTTTTTTAATATTTTTTGTTAACCTTAAATCCAATGGCGTGATGTCAATTAATATACAACTAGTAGTCATCTAGGCCAGACTATGTAGGATTTAAAATTATTTTTATTAACGTTTCAAGAGATACCAACAATATTATACATAAAAACAATGTAAAAAGTAGTAGTCATCCAAGCCAGACTAGACCCATTGCTTGTGCTCGACCACCTTTCCGACGATATGTTGTTCGCCTCCTTCTATAAGTAGCACGACCCTTTCGTCAATACGTTGTTCTCTTCTTACGATATGTAGTAGTAGTCATCCAGGCCAGACTAGACCCATTGCTTGTGCTCGACCACCTTTCCAACGATATGTTGTTCGCCTCCTTCTATAAGTAGCACGACCCTTTCGTCAATACGTTGTTCTGTAGTAGTCATCCAGGCCAGACTAGACCCATTGCTTGTGCTCGACCACCTTTCCAACGATATGTTGTTCGCCTCTTTCTAGTAGTCATCCAGGCCAGACTAGACCCACTGCTTGTGATCGACCACCTTTCCAACGATATGTTGTTCGCCTCCTTCTATAAGTAGCACGACCCTTTCGTCAATACGTTGTTCTCTTCTTACCATATGTAGTCATCCAGGCCAGACTAGACCCATCCAGGCCAGACTAGACCCATTTCTTCCCATAGACATAACCTTAAATCCAATGGCGTGATGTCAATTAATATACAACTCGAACCACTTTTTGAGGACAAAAAAAAGAACAAATATGTTAAAATAATTTTTATTAGCGTTTCAAGAGATACCAACAATATTATACATAAAAACAATGTAACAAGAAGATCGAAAGCACTGTTAACCAAGTGCACTATATTTCACAAAAAGCACCACATATTTCACATTAGAATGTACAATATAAAATATACATGTTCAACTCAAGTCGTAGTCATCCAGGCCAGACTAGACCCATTTCTTCCCATAGACATAACCTTAAATCCAATGGCGTGATGTCAATTAATATACAACTCGAACCACTTTTTGAGGACAAAAAAAAAGAACAAATATGTTAAAATAATTTTTATTAGCGTTTCAAGAGATACCAACAATATTATACATAAAAACAATGTAACAAGAAGATCGAAAGCACTGTTAACCAAGTGCACTATATTTCACAAAAAGCACCACATATTTCACATTAGAATGTACAATATAAAATATACATGTTCAACTCAAGTCTAGCACCCGGGACCGTAGATTGCACCACACTTCTTCAGGAGATGATGCACGCTGAGTTGTCTTAACAGTGGTCTGAGTTGACTTGGTCTGATTTGTCTTTGTTCCGAGTTGTCATGAATTCACCAAGACAATGCACGACAAAATACAATTTTAACAGTTCGATTGTTTATTAATTCATATAAAATCTTAAAATTTTGTCCTGGTTTCCATTTAAATCAACGGGGGAAAAGTCTTTCACTATGTCTGGCAGCTCCCTTCCTCGATGTCTCCAGTTGAAGTAGTACAGACAATACCGTCCGCATGTGTCGGTGTCGTAGGGTTGGATTTGAAACGGACAGTAGTGGTATTGCGGTCCGTAATTGTCGATCAGGAACTTGACGAAACTGAGGTGATACGTTTCCGGTGCGTTTGCCATCGAATCGAAAAATTCGGGGGGTCCCACCAGTGGAAAGTGAAACGCCACCCAGTGACGCCAGCCACGGTCAGGCGTGTCTGTATTGACGATGAACGTGTGAGGCTTGACTCCCACGTGGAGCGGTAACTCGTCGGCGAAGCACACGGTCGCGGGATAGCCCTTTAAACAGCTCTCTATCTGGAGATTGGTCATCCCACGTTCCTCTACTTGCCAGTCCATCTGATCGTCATCAGATATGTCCATTTGATCTGATAGTATATTGTCTTCTAGCGTATCCATTTGGTGTGGATCAGTGTTTTCCACTGGGATAGTTCCATCGGTCTGCATGTCGTAATATGCAACTAATTAGAGGTATTTATAACTTTCGATAAGGTCAAAAGATATAGTATATATATATATTTTTTTTTTTTTTAAATAATATATATATTTTTTTTTTTTCTTTTGCTTAAATAATATTTTTTTTTTTTAAATATTTTTTGTTAACCTTAAATCCAATGGCGTGATGTCAATTAATATACAACTAGTAGTCATCTAGGCCAGACTATGTAGGATTTAAAATTATTTTTATTAACGTTTCAAGAGATACCAACAATATTATACATAAAAACAATGTAAAAAGTAGTAGTCATCCAAGCCAGACTAGACCCATTGCTTGTGCTCGACCACCTTTCCGACGATATGTTGTTCGCCTCCTTCTATAAGTAGCACGACCCTTTCGTCAATACGTTGTTCTCTTCTTACGATATGTAGTCATCCAGGCCAGTAGTCATCCAGGCCAGACTAGACCCATTTCTTCCCATAGACATAAAATTATTTTAACATATTTGTTCTTTTTTTTGTCCTCAAAAAGTGGTTCGAGTTGTATATTAATTGACATCACGCCATTGGATTTAAGGTTATGTCTATGGGAAGAAATGGGTCTAGTCTGGCCTGGATGACTACATATGGTAAGAAGAGAACAACGTATTGACGAAAGGGTCGTGCTACTTATAGAAGGAGGCGAACAACATATCGTTGGAAAGGTGGTCGATCACAAGCAGTGGGTCTAGTCTGGCCTGGATGACTACTAGAAAGAGGCGAACAACATATCGTTGGAAAGGTGGTCGAGCACAAGCAATGGGTCTAGTCTGGCCTGGATGACTACTACAGAACAACGTATTGACGAAAGGGTCGTGCTACTTATAGAAGGAGGCGAACAACATATCGTTGGAAAGGTGGTCGAGCACAAGCAATGGGTCTAGTCTGGCCTGGATGACTACTACTACATATCGTAAGAAGAGAACAACGTATTGACGAAAGGGTCGTGCTACTTATAGAAGGAGGCGAACAACATATCGTCGGAAAGGTGGTCGAGCACAAGCAATGGGTCTAGTCTGGCTTGGATGACTACTACTTTTTACATTGTTTTTATGTATAATATTGTTGGTATCTCTTGAAACGTTAATAAAAATAATTTTAAATCCTACATAGTCTGGCCTAGATGACTACTAGTTGTATATTAATTGACATCACGCCATTGGATTTAAGGTTAACAAAAAATATTTAAAAAAAAAAAATATTATTTAAGCAAAAGAAAAAAAAAAATATATATATATTATTTAAAAAAAAAAAAAATATATATATATACTATATCTTTTGACCTTATCGAAAGTTATAAATACCTCTAATTAGTTGCATATTACGACATGCAGACCGATGGAACTATCCCAGTGGAAAACACTGATCCAGACCAAATGGATACGCTAGAAGACAATATACTATCAGATCAAATGGACATATCTGATGACGATCAGATGGACTGGCAAGTAGAGGAACGTGGGATGACCAATCTCCAGATAGAGAGCTGTTTAAAGGGCTATCCCGCGACCGTGTGCTTCGCCGACGAGTTACCGCTCCACGTGGGAGTCAAGCCTCACACGTTCATCGTCAATACAGACACGCCTGACCGTGGCTGGCGTCACTGGGTGGCGTTTCACTTTCCACTGGTGGGACCCCCCGAATTTTTCGATTCGATGGCAAGCGCACCGGAAACGTATCACCTCAGTTTCGTCAAGTTCCTGATCGACAATTACGGACCGCAATACCACTACTGTCCGTTTCAAATCCAACCCTACGACACCGACACATGCGGACGGTATTGTCTGTACTACTTCAACTGGAGACATCGAGGAAGGGAGCTGCCAGACATAGTGAAAGACTTTTCCCCCGTTGATTTAAATGGAAACCAGGACAAAATTTTATGATTTTATATGAATTAATAAACAATCGAACTGTTAAAATTGTATTTTGTCGTGCATTGTCTTGGTGAATTCATGACAACTCGGAACAAAGACAAATCAGACCAAGTCAACTCAGACCACTGTTAAGACAACTCAGCGTGCATCATCTCCTGAAGAAGTGTGGTGCAATCTACGGTCCCGGGTGCTAGACTTGAGTTGAACATGTATATTTTATATTGTACATTCTAATGTGAAATATGTGGTGCTTTTTGTGAAATATAGTGCACTTGGTTAACAGTGCTTTCGATCTTCTTGTTACATTGTTTTTATGTATAATATTGTTGGTATCTCTTGAAACGCTAATAAAAATTATTTTAACATATTTGTTCTTTTTTTTTGTCCTCAAAAAGTGGTTCGAGTTGTATATTAATTGACATCACGCCATTGGATTTAAGGTTATGTCTATGGGAAGAAATGGGTCTAGTCTGGCCTGGATGACTACGACTTGAGTTGAACATGTATATTTTATATTGTACATTCTAATGTGAAATATGTGGTGCTTTTTGTGAAATATAGTGCACTTGGTTAACAGTGCTTTCGATCTTCTTGTTACATTGTTTTTATGTATAATATTGTTGGTATCTCTTGAAACGCTAATAAAAATTATTTTAACATATTTGTTCTTTTTTTTGTCCTCAAAAAGTGGTTCGAGTTGTATATTAATTGACATCACGCCATTGGATTTAAGGTTATGTCTATGGGAAGAAATGGGTCTAGTCTGGCCTGGATGACTACATATGGTAAGAAGAGAACAACGTATTGACGAAAGGGTCGTGCTACTTATAGAAGGAGGCGAACAACATATCGTTGGAAAGGTGGTCGATCACAAGCAGTGGGTCTAGTCTGGCCTGGATGACTACTACATATCGTAAGAAGAGAACAACGTATTGACGAAAGGGTCGTGCTACTTATAGAAGGAGGCGAACAACATATCGTTGGAAAGGTGGTCGAGCACAAGCAATGGGTCTAGTCTGGCCTGGATGACTACTACATATCGTAAGAAGAGAACAACGTATTGACGAAAGGGTCGTGCTACTTATAGAAGGAGGCGAACAACATATCGTCGGAAAGGTGGTCGAGCACAAGCAATGGGTCTAGTCTGGCTTGGATGACTACTACTTTTTACATTGTTTTTATGTATAATATTGTTGGTATCTCTTGAAACGTTAATAAAAATAATTTTAAATCCTACATAGTCTGGCCTAGATGACTACTAGTTGTATATTAATTGACATCACGCCATTGGATTTAAGGTTAACAAAAAATATTTAAAAAAAAAAAATATTATTTAAGCAAAAGAAAAAAAAAAATATATATATATTATTTAAAAAAAAAAAAAATATATATATATACTATATCTTTTGACCTTATCGAAAGTTATAAATACCTCTAATTAGTTGCATATTACGACATGCAGACCGATGGAACTATCCCAGTGGAAAACACTGATCCAGACCAAATGGATACGCTAGAAGACAATATACTATCAGATCAAATGGACATATCTGATGACGATCAGATGGACTGGCAAGTAGAGGAACGTGGGATGACCAATCTCCAGATAGAGAGCTGTTTAAAGGGCTATCCCGCGACCGTGTGCTTCGCCGACGAGTTACCGCTCCACGTGGGAGTCAAGCCTCACACGTTCATCGTCAATACAGACACGCCTGACCGTGGCTGGCGTCACTGGGTGGCGTTTCACTTTCCACTGGTGGGACCCCCCGAATTTTTCGATTCGATGGCAAGCGCACCGGAAACGTATCACCTCAGTTTCGTCAAGTTCCTGATCGACAATTACGGACCGCAATACCACTACTGTCCGTTTCAAATCCAACCCTACGACACCGACACATGCGGACGGTATTGTCTGTACTACTTCAACTGGAGACATCGAGGAAGGGAGCTGCCAGACATAGTGAAAGACTTTTCCCCCGTTGATTTAAATGGAAACCAGGACAAAATTTTATGATTTTATATGAATTAATAAACAATCGAACTGTTAAAATTGTATTTTGTCGTGCATTGTCTTGGTGAATTCATGACAACTCGGAACAAAGACAAATCAGACCAAGTCAACTCAGACCACTGTTAAGACAACTCAGCGTGCATCATCTCCTGAAGAAGTGTGGTGCAATCTACGGTCCCGGGTGCTAGACTTGAGTTGAACATGTATATTTTATATTGTACATTCTAATGTGAAATATGTGGTGCTTTTTGTGAAATATAGTGCACTTGGTTAACAGTGCTTTCGATCTTCTTGTTACATTGTTTTTATGTATAATATTGTTGGTATCTCTTGAAACGCTAATAAAAATTATTTTAACATATTTGTTCTTTTTTTTTGTCCTCAAAAAGTGGTTCGAGTTGTATATTAATTGACATCACGCCATTGGATTTAAGGTTATGTCTATGGGAAGAAATGGGTCTAGTCTGGCCTGGATGACTACGACTTGAGTTGAACATGTATATTTTATATTGTACATTCTAATGTGAAATATGTGGTGCTTTTTGTGAAATATAGTGCACTTGGTTAACAGTGCTTTCGATCTTCTTGTTACATTGTTTTTATGTATAATATTGTTGGTATCTCTTGAAACGCTAATAAAAATTATTTTAACATATTTGTTCTTTTTTTTGTCCTCAAAAAGTGGTTCGAGTTGTATATTAATTGACATCACGCCATTGGATTTAAGGTTATGTCTATGGGAAGAAATGGGTCTAGTCTGGCCTGGATGACTACATATGGTAAGAAGAGAACAACGTATTGACGAAAGGGTCGTGCTACTTATAGAAGGAGGCGAACAACATATCGTTGGAAAGGTGGTCGATCACAAGCAGTGGGTCTAGTCTGGCCTGGATGACTACTACATATCGTAAGAAGAGAACAACGTATTGACGAAAGGGTCGTGCTACTTATAGAAGGAGGCGAACAACATATCGTTGGAAAGGTGGTCGAGCACAAGCAATGGGTCTAGTCTGGCCTGGATGACTACTACATATCGTAAGAAGAGAACAACGTATTGACGAAAGGGTCGTGCTACTTATAGAAGGAGGCGAACAACATATCGTCGGAAAGGTGGTCGAGCACAAGCAATGGGTCTAGTCTGGCTTGGATGACTACTACTTTTTACATTGTTTTTATGTATAATATTGTTGGTATCTCTTGAAACGTTAATAAAAATAATTTTAAATCCTACATAGTCTGGCCTAGATGACTACTAGTTGTATATTAATTGACATCACGCCATTGGATTTAAGGTTAACAAAAAATATTTAAAAAAAAAAAATATTATTTAAGCAAAAGAAAAAAAAAAATATATATATATTATTTAAAAAAAAAAAAAATATATATATATACTATATCTTTTGACCTTATCGAAAGTTATAAATACCTCTAATTAGTTGCATATTACGACATGCAGACCGATGGAACTATCCCAGTGGAAAACACTGATCCAGACCAAATGGATACGCTAGAAGACAATATACTATCAGATCAAATGGACATATCTGATGACGATCAGATGGACTGGCAAGTAGAGGAACGTGGGATGACCAATCTCCAGATAGAGAGCTGTTTAAAGGGCTATCCCGCGACCGTGTGCTTCGCCGACGAGTTACCGCTCCACGTGGGAGTCAAGCCTCACACGTTCATCGTCAATACAGACACGCCTGACCGTGGCTGGCGTCACTGGGTGGCGTTTCACTTTCCACTGGTGGGACCCCCCGAATTTTTCGATTCGATGGCAAGCGCACCGGAAACGTATCACCTCAGTTTCGTCAAGTTCCTGATCGACAATTACGGACCGCAATACCACTACTGTCCGTTTCAAATCCAACCCTACGACACCGACACATGCGGACGGTATTGTCTGTACTACTTCAACTGGAGACATCGAGGAAGGGAGCTGCCAGACATAGTGAAAGACTTTTCCCCCGTTGATTTAAATGGAAACCAGGACAAAATTTTATGATTTTATATGAATTAATAAACAATCGAACTGTTAAAATTGTATTTTGTCGTGCATTGTCTTGGTGAATTCATGACAACTCGGAACAAAGACAAATCAGACCAAGTCAACTCAGACCACTGTTAAGACAACTCAGCGTGCATCATCTCCTGAAGAAGTGTGGTGCAATCTACGGTCCCGGGTGCTAGACTTGAGTTGAACATGTATATTTTATATTGTACATTCTAATGTGAAATATGTGGTGCTTTTTGTGAAATATAGTGCACTTGGTTAACAGTGCTTTCGATCTTCTTGTTACATTGTTTTTATGTATAATATTGTTGGTATCTCTTGAAACGCTAATAAAAATTATTTTAACATATTTGTTCTTTTTTTTTGTCCTCAAAAAGTGGTTCGAGTTGTATATTAATTGACATCACGCCATTGGATTTAAGGTTATGTCTATGGGAAGAAATGGGTCTAGTCTGGCCTGGATGACTTTGAGTTGAACATGTATATTTTATATTGTACATTCTAATGTGAAATATGTGGTGCTTTTTGTGAAATATAGTGCACTTGGTTAACAGTGCTTTCGATCTTCTTGTTACATTGTTTTTATGTATAATATTGTTGGTATCTCTTGAAACGCTAATAAAAATTATTTTAACATATTTGTTCTTTTTTTTGTCCTCAAAAAGTGGTTCGAGTTGTATATTAATTGACATCACGCCATTGGATTTAAGGTTATGTCTATGGGAAGAAATGGGTCTAGTCTGGCCTGGATGACTACATATGGTAAGAAGAGAACAACGTATTGACGAAAGGGTCGTGCTACTTATAGAAGGAGGCGAACAACATATCGTTGGAAAGGTGGTCGATCACAAGCAGTGGGTCTAGTCTGGCCTGGATGACTACTACATATCGTAAGAAGAGAACAACGTATTGACGAAAGGGTCGTGCTACTTATAGAAGGAGGCGAACAACATATCGTTGGAAAGGTGGTCGAGCACAAGCAATGGGTCTAGTCTGGCCTGGATGACTACTACTACATATCGTAAGAAGAGAACAACGTATTGACGAAAGGGTCGTGCTACTTATAGAAGGAGGCGAACAACATATCGTCGGAAAGGTGGTCGAGCACAAGCAATGGGTCTAGTCTGGCTTGGATGACTACTACTTTTTACATTGTTTTTATGTATAATATTGTTGGTATCTCTTGAAACGTTAATAAAAATAATTTTAAATCCTACATAGTCTGGCCTAGATGACTACTAGTTGTATATTAATTGACATCACGCCATTGGATTTAAGGTTAACAAAAAATATTTAAAAAAAAAAAATATTATTTAAGCAAAAGAAAAAAAAAATATATATATATTATTTAAAAAAAAAAAAAATATATATATATACTATATCTTTTGACCTTATCGAAAGTTATAAATACCTCTAATTAGTTGCATATTACGACATGCAGACCGATGGAACTATCCCAGTGGAAAACACTGATCCAGACCAAATGGATACGCTAGAAGACAATATACTATCAGATCAAATGGACATATCTGATGACGATCAGATGGACTGGCAAGTAGAGGAACGTGGGATGACCAATCTCCAGATAGAGAGCTGTTTAAAGGGCTATCCCGCGACCGTGTGCTTCGCCGACGAGTTACCGCTCCACGTGGGAGTCAAGCCTCACACGTTCATCGTCAATACAGACACGCCTGACCGTGGCTGGCGTCACTGGGTGGCGTTTCACTTTCCACTGGTGGGACCCCCCGAATTTTTCGATTCGATGGCAAGCGCACCGGAAACGTATCACCTCAGTTTCGTCAAGTTCCTGATCGACAATTACGGACCGCAATACCACTACTGTCCGTTTCAAATCCAACCCTACGACACCGACACATGCGGACGGTATTGTCTGTACTACTTCAACTGGAGACATCGAGGAAGGGAGCTGCCAGACATAGTGAAAGACTTTTCCCCCGTTGATTTAAATGGAAACCAGGACAAAATTTTATGATTTTATATGAATTAATAAACAATCGAACTGTTAAAATTGTATTTTGTCGTGCATTGTCTTGGTGAATTCATGACAACTCGGAACAAAGACAAATCAGACCAAGTCAACTCAGACCACTGTTAAGACAACTCAGCGTGCATCATCTCCTGAAGAAGTGTGGTGCAATCTACGGTCCCGGGTGCTAGACTTGAGTTGAACATGTATATTTTATATTGTACATTCTAATGTGAAATATGTGGTGCTTTTTGTGAAATATAGTGCACTTGGTTAACAGTGCTTTCGATCTTCTTGTTACATTGTTTTTATGTATAATATTGTTGGTATCTCTTGAAACGCTAATAAAAATTATTTTAACATATTTGTTCTTTTTTTTTGTCCTCAAAAAGTGGTTCGAGTTGTATATTAATTGACATCACGCCATTGGATTTAAGGTTATGTCTATGGGAAGAAATGGGTCTAGTCTGGCCTGGATGACTACGACTTGAGTTGAACATGTATATTTTATATTGTACATTCTAATGTGAAATATGTGGTGCTTTTTGTGAAATATAGTGCACTTGGTTAACAGTGCTTTCGATCTTCTTGTTACATTGTTTTTATGTATAATATTGTTGGTATCTCTTGAAACGCTAATAAAAATTATTTTAACATATTTGTTCTTTTTTTTGTCCTCAAAAAGTGGTTCGAGTTGTATATTAATTGACATCACGCCATTGGATTTAAGGTTATGTCTATGGGAAGAAATGGGTCTAGTCTGGCCTGGATGACTGGTAAGAAGAGAACAACGTATTGACGAAAGGGTCGTGCTACTTATAGAAGGAGGCGAACAACATATCGTTGGAAAGGTGGTCGATCACAAGCAGTGGGTCTAGTCTGGCCTGGATGACTACTACATATCGTAAGAAGAGAACAACGTATTGACGAAAGGGTCGTGCTACTTATAGAAGGAGGCGAACAACATATCGTTGGAAAGGTGGTCGAGCACAAGCAATGGGTCTAGTCTGGCCTGGATGACTACTACATATCGTAAGAAGAGAACAACGTATTGACGAAAGGGTCGTGCTACTTATAGAAGGAGGCGAACAACATATCGTCGGAAAGGTGGTCGAGCACAAGCAATGGGTCTAGTCTGGCTTGGATGACTACTACTTTTTACATTGTTTTTATGTATAATATTGTTGGTATCTCTTGAAACGTTAATAAAAATAATTTTAAATCCTACATAGTCTGGCCTAGATGACTACTAGTTGTATATTAATTGACATCACGCCATTGGATTTAAGGTTAACAAAAAATATTTAAAAAAAAAAAATATTATTTAAGCAAAAGAAAAAAAAAAATATATATATATTATTTAAAAAAAAAAAAAATATATATATATACTATATCTTTTGACCTTATCGAAAGTTATAAATACCTCTAATTAGTTGCATATTACGACATGCAGACCGATGGAACTATCCCAGTGGAAAACACTGATCCAGACCAAATGGATACGCTAGAAGACAATATACTATCAGATCAAATGGACATATCTGATGACGATCAGATGGACTGGCAAGTAGAGGAACGTGGGATGACCAATCTCCAGATAGAGAGCTGTTTAAAGGGCTATCCCGCGACCGTGTGCTTCGCCGACGAGTTACCGCTCCACGTGGGAGTCAAGCCTCACACGTTCATCGTCAATACAGACACGCCTGACCGTGGCTGGCGTCACTGGGTGGCGTTTCACTTTCCACTGGTGGGACCCCCCGAATTTTTCGATTCGATGGCAAGCGCACCGGAAACGTATCACCTCAGTTTCGTCAAGTTCCTGATCGACAATTACGGACCGCAATACCACTACTGTCCGTTTCAAATCCAACCCTACGACACCGACACATGCGGACGGTATTGTCTGTACTACTTCAACTGGAGACATCGAGGAAGGGAGCTGCCAGACATAGTGAAAGACTTTTCCCCCGTTGATTTAAATGGAAACCAGGACAAAATTTTATGATTTTATATGAATTAATAAACAATCGAACTGTTAAAATTGTATTTTGTCGTGCATTGTCTTGGTGAATTCATGACAACTCGGAACAAAGACAAATCAGACCAAGTCAACTCAGACCACTGTTAAGACAACTCAGCGTGCATCATCTCCTGAAGAAGTGTGGTGCAATCTACGGTCCCGGGTGCTAGACTTGAGTTGAACATGTATATTTTATATTGTACATTCTAATGTGAAATATGTGGTGCTTTTTGTGAAATATAGTGCACTTGGTTAACAGTGCTTTCGATCTTCTTGTTACATTGTTTTTATGTATAATATTGTTGGTATCTCTTGAAACGCTAATAAAAATTATTTTAACATATTTGTTCTTTTTTTTTGTCCTCAAAAAGTGGTTCGAGTTGTATATTAATTGACATCACGCCATTGGATTTAAGGTTATGTCTATGGGAAGAAATGGGTCTAGTCTGGCCTGGATGACTACGACTTGAGTTGAACATGTATATTTTATATTGTACATTCTAATGTGAAATATGTGGTGCTTTTTGTGAAATATAGTGCACTTGGTTAACAGTGCTTTCGATCTTCTTGTTACATTGTTTTTATGTATAATATTGTTGGTATCTCTTGAAACGCTAATAAAAATTATTTTAACATATTTGTTCTTTTTTTTTGTCCTCAAAAAGTGGTTCGAGTTGTATATTAATTGACATCACGCCATTGGATTTAAGGTTATGTCTATGGGAAGAAATGGGTCTAGTCTGGCCTGGATGACTACTACATATCGTAAGAAGAGAACAACGTATTGACGAAAGGGTCGTGCTACTTATAGAAGGAGGCGAACAACATATCGTCGGAAAGGTGGTCGAGCACAAGCAATGGGTCTAGTCTGGCTTGGATGACTACTACTTTTTACATTGTTTTTATGTATAATATTGTTGGTATCTCTTGAAACGTTAATAAAAATAATTTTAAATCCTACATAGTCTGGCCTAGATGACTACTAGTTGTATATTAATTGACATCACGCCATTGGATTTAAGGTTAACAAAAAATATTTAAAAAAAAAAAATATTATTTAAGCAAAAGAAAAAAAAAAATATATATATATTATTTAAAAAAAAAAAAATATATATATATACTATATCTTTTGACCTTATCGAAAGTTATAAATACCTCTAATTAGTTGCATATTACGACATGCAGACCGATGGAACTATCCCAGTGGAAAACACTGATCCAGACCAAATGGATACGCTAGAAGACAATATACTATCAGATCAAATGGACATATCTGATGACGATCAGATGGACTGGCAAGTAGAGGAACGTGGGATGACCAATCTCCAGATAGAGAGCTGTTTAAAGGGCTATCCCGCGACCGTGTGCTTCGCCGACGAGTTACCGCTCCACGTGGGAGTCAAGCCTCACACGTTCATCGTCAATACAGACACGCCTGACCGTGGCTGGCGTCACTGGGTGGCGTTTCACTTTCCACTGGTGGGACCCCCCGAATTTTTCGATTCGATGGCAAACGCACCGGAAAGGTATCACCTCAGTTTCGTCAAGTTCCTGATCGACAATTACGGACCGCAATACCACTACTGTCCGTTTCAAATCCAACCCTACGACACCGACACATGCGGACGGTATTGTCTGTACTACTTCAACTGGAGACATCGAGGAAGGGAGCTGCCAGACATAGTGAAAGACTTTTCCCCCGTTGATTTAAATGGAAACTAGGACAAAATTTTAAGATTTTATATGAATTAATAAACAATCGAACTGTTAAAATTGTATTTTGTCGTGCATTGTCTTGGTGAATTCATGACAACTCGGAACAAAGACAAATCAGACCAAGTCAACTCAGACCACTGTTAAGACAACTCAGCGTGCATCATCTCCTGAAGAAGTGTGGTGCAATCTACGGTCCCGGGTGCTAGACTTGAGTTGAACATGTATATTTTATATTGTACATTCTAATGTGAAATATGTGGTGCTTTTTGTGAAATATAGTGCACTTGGTTAACAGTGCTTTCGATCTTCTTGTTACATTGTTTTTATGTATAATATTGTTGGTATCTCTTGAAACGCTAATAAAAATTATTTTAACATATTTTGTTCTTTTTTTTGTCCTCAAAAAGTGGTTCGAGTTGTATATTAATTGACATCACGCCATTGGATTTAAGGTTATGTCTATGGGAAGAAATGGGTCTAGTCTGGCCTGGATGACTACTGGCCTGGATGACTACATATCGTAAGAAGAGAACAACGTATTGACGAAAGGGTCGTGCTACTTATAGAAGGAGGCGAACAACATATCGTCGGAAAGGTGGTCGAGCACAAGCAATGGGTCTAGTCTGGCTTGGATGACTACTACTTTTTACATTGTTTTTATGTATAATATTGTTGGTATCTCTTGAAACGTTAATAAAAATAATTTTAAATCCTACATAGTCTGGCCTAGATGACTACTAGTTGTATATTAATTGACATCACGCCATTGGATTTAAGGTTAACAAAAAATATTTAAAAAAAAAAAATATTATTTAAGCAAAAGAAAAAAAAAATATATATATATTATTTAAAAAAAAAAAAAATATATATATATACTATATCTTTTGACCTTATCGAAAGTTATAAATACCTCTAATTAGTTGCATATTACGACATGCAGACCGATGGAACTATCCCAGTGGAAAACACTGATCCACACCAAATGGATACGCTAGAAGACAATATACTATCAGATCAAATGGACATATCTGATGACGATCAGATGGACTGGCAAGTAGAGGAACGTGGGATGACCAATCTCCAGATAGAGAGCTGTTTAAAGGGCTATCCCGCGACCGTGTGCTTCGCCGACGAGTTACCGCTCCACGTGGGAGTCAAGCCTCACACGTTCATCGTCAATACAGACACGCCTGACCGTGGCTGGCGTCACTGGGTGGCGTTTCACTTTCCACTGGTGGGACCCCCCGAATTTTTCGATTCGATGGCAAGCGCACCGGAAACGTATCACCTCAGTTTCGTCAAGTTCCTGATCGACAATTACGGACCGCAATACCACTACTGTCCGTTTCAAATCCAACCCTACGACACCGACACATGCGGACGGTATTGTCTGTACTACTTCAACTGGAGACATCGAGGAAGGGAGCTGCCAGACATAGTGAAAGACTTTTCCCCCGTTGATTTAAATGGAAACCAGGACAAAATTTTAAGATTTTATATGAATTAATAAACAATCGAACTGTTAAAATTGTATTTTGTCGTGCATTGTCTTGGTGAATTCATGACAACTCGGAACAAAGACAAATCAGACCAAGTCAACTCAGACCACTGTTAAGACAACTCAGCGTGCATCATCTCCTGAAGAAGTGTGGTGCAATCTACGGTCCCGGGTGCTAGACTTGAGTTGAACATGTATATTTTATATTGTACATTCTAATGTGAAATATGTGGTGCTTTTTGTGAAATATAGTGCACTTGGTTAACAGTGCTTTCGATCTTCTTGTTACATTGTTTTTATGTATAATATTGTTGGTATCTCTTGAAACGCTAATAAAAATTATTTTAACATATTTGTTCTTTTTTTTGTCCTCAAAAAGTGGTTCGAGTTGTATATTAATTGACATCACGCCATTGGATTTAAGGTTATGTCTATGGGAAGAAATGAGGCGAACAACATATCGTCGGAAAGGTGGTCGAGCACAAGCAATGGGTCTAGTCTGGCTTGGATGACTACTACTTTTTACATTGTTTTTATGTATAATATTGTTGGTATCTCTTGAAACGTTAATAAAAATAATTTTAAATCCTACATAGTCTGGCCTAGATGACTACTAGTTGTATATTAATTGACATCACGCCATTGGATTTAAGGTTAACAAAAAATATTTAAAAAAAAAAAATATTATTTAAGCAAAAGAAAAAAAAAATATATATATATTATTTAAAAAAAAAAAAAATATATATATATACTATATCTTTTGACCTTATCGAAAGTTATAAATACCTCTAATTAGTTGCATATTACGACATGCAGACCGATGGAACTATCCCAGTGGAAAACACTGATCCAGACCAAATGGATACGCTAGAAGACAATATACTATCAGATCAAATGGACATATCTGATGACGATCAGATGGACTGGCAAGTAGAGGAACGTGGGATGACCAATCTCCAGATAGAGAGCTGTTTAAAGGGCTATCCCGCGACCGTGTGCTTCGCCGACGAGTTACCGCTCCACGTGGGAGTCAAGCCTCACACGTTCATCGTCAATACAGACACGCCTGACCGTGGCTGGCGTCACTGGGTGGCGTTTCACTTTCCACTGGTGGGACCCCCCGAATTTTTCGATTCGATGGCAAGCGCACCGGAAACGTATCACCTCAGTTTCGTCAAGTTCCTGATCGACAATTACGGACCGCAATACCACTACTGTCCGTTTCAAATCCAACCCTACGACACCGACACATGCGGACGGTATTGTCTGTACTACTTCAACTGGAGACATCGAGGAAGGGAGCTGCCAGACATAGTGAAAGACTTTTCCCCCGTTGATTTAAATGGAAACCAGGACAAAATTTTATGATTTTATATGAATTAATAAACAATCGAACTGTTAAAATTGTATTTTGTCGTGCATTGTCTTGGTGAATTCATGACAACTCGGAACAAAGACAAATCAGACCAAGTCAACTCAGACCACTGTTAAGACAACTCAGCGTGCATCATCTCCTGAAGAAGTGTGGTGCAATCTACGGTCCCGGGTGCTAGACTTGAGTTGAACATGTATATTTTATATTGTACATTCTAATGTGAAATATGTGGTGCTTTTTGTGAAATATAGTGCACTTGGTTAACAGTGCTTTCGATCTTCTTGTTACATTGTTTTTATGTATAATATTGTTGGTATCTCTTGAAACGCTAATAAAAATTATTTTAACATATTTGTTCTTTTTTTTTGTCCTCAAAAAGTGGTTCGAGTTGTATATTAATTGACATCACGCCATTGGATTTAAGGTTATGTCTATGGGAAGAAATGGGTCTAGTCTGGCCTGGATGACTACGACTTGAGTTGAACATGTATATTTTATATTGTACATTCTAATGTGAAATATGTGGTGCTTTTTGTGAAATATAGTGCACTTGGTTAACAGTGCTTTCGATCTTCTTGTTACATTGTTTTTATGTATAATATTGTTGGTATCTCTTGAAACGCTAATAAAAATTATTTTAACATATTTGTTCTTTTTTTTTGTCCTCAAAAAGTGGTTCGAGTTGTATATTAATTGACATCACGCCATTGGATTTAAGGTTATGTCTATGGGAAGAAATGGGTCTAGTCTGGCCTGGATGACTAAATATGGTAAGAAGAGAACAACGTATTGACGAAAGGGTCGTGCTACTTATAGAAGGAGGCGAACAACATATCGTTGGAAAGGTGGTCGAGCACAAGCAATGGGTCTAGTCTGGCCTGGATGACTACTACTAAGGAGGCGAACAACATATCGTTGGAAAGGTGGTCGAGCACAAGCAATGGGTCTAGTCTGGCCTGGATGACTACTACTACTACATATCGTAAGAAGAGAACAACGTATTGACGAAAGGGTCGTGCTACTTATAGAAGGAGGCGAACAACATATCGTTGGAAAGGTGGTCGAGCACAAGCAATGGGTCTAGTCTGGCCTGGATGACTACTACATATCGTAAGAAGAGAACAACGTATTGACGAAAGGGTCGTGCTACTTATAGAAGGAGGCGAACAACATATCGTCGGAAAGGTGGTCGAGCACAAGCAATGGGTCTAGTCTGGCTTGGATGACTACTACTTTTTACATTGTTTTTATGTATAATATTGTTGGTATCTCTTGAAACGTTAATAAAAATAATTTTAAATCCTACATAGTCTGGCCTAGATGACTACTAGTTGTATATTAATTGACATCACGCCATTGGATTTAAGGTTAACAAAAAATATTTAAAAAAAAAAAATATTATTTAAGCAAAAGAAAAAAAAAATATATATATATTATTTAAAAAAAAAAAAAATATATATATATACTATATCTTTTGACCTTATCGAAAGTTATAAATACCTCTAATTAGTTGCATATTACGACATGCAGACCGATGGAACTATCCCAGTGGAAAACACTGATCCAGACCAAATGGATACGCTAGAAGACAATATACTATCAGATCAAATGGACATATCTGATGACGATCAGATGGACTGGCAAGTAGAGGAACGTGGGATGACCAATCTCCAGATAGAGAGCTGTTTAAAGGGCTATCCCGCGACCGTGTGCTTCGCCGACGAGTTACCGCTCCACGTGGGAGTCAAGCCTCACACGTTCATCGTCAATACAGACACGCCTGACCGTGGCTGGCGTCACTGGGTGGCGTTTCACTTTCCACTGGTGGGACCCCCCGAATTTTTCGATTCGATGGCAAACGCACCGGAAAGGTATCACCTCAGTT
Organism: Bathymodiolus septemdierum; assembly: GCA_963383655.1. NCBI lineage: Eukaryota > Metazoa > Mollusca > Bivalvia > Mytilida > Modiolidae > Bathymodiolus > Bathymodiolus septemdierum. The sequence goes on from OY726522.1 coordinate 43,147,757, forward strand.
TCGTCAAGTTCCTGATCGACAATTACGGACCGCAATACCACTACTGTCCGTTTCAAATCCAACCCTACGACACCGACACATGCGGACGGTATTGTCTGTACTACTTCAACTGGAGACATCGAGGAAGGGAGCTGCCAGACATAGTGAAAGACTTTTCCCCCGTTGATTTAAATGGAAACTAGGACAAAATTTTAAGATTTTATATGAATTAATAAACAATCGAACTGTTAAAATTGTATTTTGTCGTGCATTGTCTTGGTGAATTCATGACAACTCGGAACAAAGACAAATCAGACCAAGTCAACTCAGACCACTGTTAAGACAACTCAGCGTGCATCATCTCCTGAAGAAGTGTGGTGCAATCTACGGTCCCGGGTGCTAGACTTGAGTTGAACATGTATATTTTATATTGTACATTCTAATGTGAAATATGTGGTGCTTTTTGTGAAATATAGTGCACTTGGTTAACAGTGCTTTCGATCTTCTTGTTACATTGTTTTTATGTATAATATTGTTGGTATCTCTTGAAACGCTAATAAAAATTATTTTAACATATTTTGTTCTTTTTTTTGTCCTCAAAAAGTGGTTCGAGTTGTATATTAATTGACATCACGCCATTGGATTTAAGGTTATGTCTATGGGAAGAAATGGGTCTAGTCTGGCCTGGATGACTACTGACTACATATCGTAAGAAGAGAACAACGTATTGACGAAAGGGTCGTGCTACTTATAGAAAGAGGCGAACAACATATCGTTGGAAAGGTGGTCGAGCACAAGCAATGGGTCTAGTCTGGCCTGGATGACTACTACTTATAGAAGGAGGCGAACAACATATCGTTGGAAAGGTGGTCGATCACAAGCAATGGGTCTAGTCTGGCCTGGATGACTACTACATATGGTAAGAAGAGAACAACGTATTGACGAAAGGGTCGTGCTACTTATAGAAAGAGGCGAACAACATATCGTTGGAAAGGTGGTCGAGCACAAGCAATGGGTCTAGTCTGGCCTGGATGACTACTACATATCGTAAGAAGAGAACAACGTATCGACGAAAGGGTCGTGCTACTTATTGAAGGAGGCGAACAACATATCGTCGGAAAGGTGGTCGAGCACAAGCATCTGTCGTGTTAAGAGATGCTGAAAAGTTGTTTACAATTAAAGCCGGCAAGACATGGTTTTATTATCCGAATACAGTGAATTATTCTGATGCCTTTGGATTGAAAGGGACATATTCTAATTTTATGACTCATCCACGGACATTACATTAAAATAAGGAAGAATTGACGTGTAAAGACAACGACTAGTTATCAACAATGTTTGTCAAGAAATCAAGAGGTTTTATGAGGAAGAAAAATTATTTCAAGAAGAAACGTGCCACATGGCGCAAGAAACGTACTGCTACATATCGTAAGAAGAGAACAACGTATTGACGAAAGGGTCGTGCTACTTATAGAAGGAGGCGAACAACATATCGTTGGAAAGGTGGTCGAGCACAAGCAATGGGTCTAGTCTGGCTTGGATGACTACTACTTTTTACATTGTTTTTATGTATAATATTGTTGGTATCTCTTGAAACGTTAATAAAAATAATTTTAAATCCTACATAGTCTGGCCTAGATGACTACTAGTTGTATATTAATTGACATCACGCCATTGGATTTAAGGTTAACAAAAAATATTTAAAAAAAAAAAATATTATTTAAGCAAAAGAAAAAAAAAATATATATATATTATTTAAAAAAAAAAAAAATATATATATATACTATATCTTTTGACCTTATCGAAAGTTATAAATACCTCTAATTAGTTGCATATTACGACATGCAGACCGATGGAACTATCCCAGTGGAAAACACTGATCCAGACCAAATGGATACGCTAGAAGACAATATACTATCAGATCAAATGGACATATCTGATGACGATCAGATGGACTGGCAAGTAGAGGAACGTGGGATGACCAATCTCCAGATAGAGAGCTGTTTAAAGGGCTATCCCGCGACCGTGTGCTTCGCCGACGAGTTACCGCTCCACGTGGGAGTCAAGCCTCACACGTTCATCGTCAATACAGACACGCCTGACCGTGGCTGGCGTCACTGGGTGGCGTTTCACTTTCCACTGGTGGGACCCCCCGAATTTTTCGATTCGATGGCAAGCGCACCGGAAACGTATCACCTCAGTTTCGTCAAGTTCCTGATCGACAATTACGGACCGCTATACCACTACTGTCCGTTTCAAATCCAACCCTACGACACCGACACATGCGGACGGTATTGTCTGTACTACTTCAACTGGAGACATCGAGGAAGGGAGCTGCCAGACATAGTGAAAGACTTTTCCCCCGTTGATTTAAATGGAAACCAGGACAAAATTTTAAGATTTTATATGAATTAATAAACAATCGAACTGTTAAAATTGTATTTTGTCGTGCATTGTCTTGGTGAATTCATGACAACTCGGAACAAAGACAAATCAGACCAAGTCAACTCAGACCACTGTTAAGACAACTCAGCGTGCATCATCTCCTGAAGAAGTGTGGTGCAATCTACGGTCCCGGGTGCTAGACTTGAGTTGAACATGTATATTTTATATTGTACATTCTAATGTGAAATATGTGGTGCTTTTTGTGAAATATAGTGCACTTGGTTAACAGTGCTTTCGATCTTCTTGTTACATTGTTTTTATGTATAATATTGTTGGTATCTCTTGAAACGCTAATAAAAATTATTTTAACATATTTGTTCTTTTTTTTTGTCCTCAAAAAGTGGTTCGAGTTGTATATTAATTGACATCACGCCATTGGATTTAAGGTTATGTCTATGGGAAGAAATGGGTCTAGTCTGGCCTGGATGACTACGACTTGAGTTGAACATGTATATTTTATATTGTACATTCTAATGTGAAATATGTGGTGCTTTTTGTGAAATATAGTGCACTTGGTTAACAGTGCTTTCGATCTTCTTGTTACATTGTTTTTATGTATAATATTGTTGGTATCTCTTGAAACGCTAATAAAAATTATTTTAACATATTTGTTCTTTTTTTTTGTCCTCAAAAAGTGGTTCGAGTTGTATATTAATTGACATCACGCCATTGGATTTAAGGTTATGTCTATGGGAAGAAATGGGTCTAGTCTGGCCTGGATGACTAAATATGGTAAGAAGAGAACAACGTATTGACGAAAGGGTCGTGCTACTTATAGAAGGAGGCGAACAACATATCGTTGGAAAGGTGGTCGAGCACAAGCAATGGGTCTAGTCTGGCCTGGATGACTACTACTACTACATATCGTAAGAAGAGAACAACGTATTGACGAAAGGGTCGTGCTACTTATAGAAGGAGGCGAACAACATATCGTTGGAAAGGTGGTCGAGCACAAGCAATGGGTCTAGTCTGGCCTGGATGACTACTACATATCGTAAGAAGAGAACAACGTATTGACGAAAGGGTCGTGCTACTTATAGAAGGAGGCGAACAACATATCGTCGGAAAGGTGGTCGAGCACAAGCAATGGGTCTAGTCTGGCTTGGATGACTACTACTTTTTACATTGTTTTTATGTATAATATTGTTGGTATCTCTTGAAACGTTAATAAAAATAATTTTAAATCCTACATAGTCTGGCCTAGATGACTACTAGTTGTATATTAATTGACATCACGCCATTGGATTTAAGGTTAACAAAAAATATTTAAAAAAAAAAAATATTATTTAAGCAAAAGAAAAAAAAAATATATATATATTATTTAAAAAAAAAAAAAATATATATATATACTATATCTTTTGACCTTATCGAAAGTTATAAATACCTCTAATTAGTTGCATATTACGACATGCAGACCGATGGAACTATCCCAGTGGAAAACACTGATCCAGACCAAATGGATACGCTAGAAGACAATATACTATCAGATCAAATGGACATATCTGATGACGATCAGATGGACTGGCAAGTAGAGGAACGTGGGATGACCAATCTCCAGATAGAGAGCTGTTTAAAGGGCTATCCCGCGACCGTGTGCTTCGCCGACGAGTTACCGCTCCACGTGGGAGTCAAGCCTCACACGTTCATCGTCAATACAGACACGCCTGACCGTGGCTGGCGTCACTGGGTGGCGTTTCACTTTCCACTGGTGGGACCCCCCGAATTTTTCGATTCGATGGCAAACGCACCGGAAAGGTATCACCTCAGTTTCGTCAAGTTCCTGATCGACAATTACGGACCGCAATACCACTACTGTCCGTTTCAAATCCAACCCTACGACACCGACACATGCGGACGGTATTGTCTGTACTACTTCAACTGGAGACATCGAGGAAGGGAGCTGCCAGACATAGTGAAAGACTTTTCCCCCGTTGATTTAAATGGAAACTAGGACAAAATTTTAAGATTTTATATGAATTAATAAACAATCGAACTGTTAAAATTGTATTTTGTCGTGCATTGTCTTGGTGAATTCATGACAACTCGGAACAAAGACAAATCAGACCAAGTCAACTCAGACCACTGTTAAGACAACTCAGCGTGCATCATCTCCTGAAGAAGTGTGGTGCAATCTACGGTCCCGGGTGCTAGACTTGAGTTGAACATGTATATTTTATATTGTACATTCTAATGTGAAATATGTGGTGCTTTTTGTGAAATATAGTGCACTTGGTTAACAGTGCTTTCGATCTTCTTGTTACATTGTTTTTATGTATAATATTGTTGGTATCTCTTGAAACGCTAATAAAAATTATTTTAACATATTTTGTTCTTTTTTTTGTCCTCAAAAAGTGGTTCGAGTTGTATATTAATTGACATCACGCCATTGGATTTAAGGTTATGTCTATGGGAAGAAATGGGTCTAGTCTGGCCTGGATGACTACTGACTACATATCGTAAGAAGAGAACAACGTATTGACGAAAGGGTCGTGCTACTTATAGAAGGAGGCGAACAACATATCGTTGGAAAGGTGGTCGATCACAAGCAATGGGTCTAGTCTGGCCTGGATGACTACTACATATGGTAAGAAGAGAACAACGTATTGACGAAAGGGTCGTGCTACTTATAGAAAGAGGCGAACAACATATCGTTGGAAAGGTGGTCGAGCACAAGCAATGGGTCTAGTCTGGCCTGGATGACTACTACTTATAGAAGGAGGCGAACAACATATCGTTGGAAAGGTGGTCGATCACAAGCAATGGGTCTAGTCTGGCCTGGATGACTACTACTACATATGGTAAGAAGAGAACAACGTATTGACGAAAGGGTCGTGCTACTTATAGAAAGAGGCGAACAACATATCGTTGGAAAGGTGGTCGAGCACAAGCAATGGGTCTAGTCTGGCCTGGATGACTACTACATATCGTAAGAAGAGAACAACGTATCGACGAAAGGGTCGTGCTACTTATTGAAGGAGGCGAACAACATATCGTCGGAAAGGTGGTCGAGCACAAGCATCTGTCGTGTTAAGAGATGCTGAAAAGTTGTTTACAATTAAAGCCGGCAAGACATGGTTTTATTATCCGAATACAGTGAATTATTCTGATGCCTTTGGATTGAAAGGGACATATTCTAATTTTATGACTCATCCACGGACATTACATTAAAATAAGGAAGAATTGACGTGTAAAGACAACGACTAGTTATCAACAATGTTTGTCAAGAAATCAAGAGGTTTTATGAGGAAGAAAAATTATTTCAAGAAGAAACGTGCCACATGGCGCAAGAAACGTACTGCTACATATCGTAAGAAGAGAACAACGTATTGACGAAAGGGTCGTGCTACTTATAGAAGGAGGCGAACAACATATCGTTGGAAAGGTGGTCGAGCACAAGCAATGGGTCTAGTCTGGCTTGGATGACTACTACTTTTTACATTGTTTTTATGTATAATATTGTTGGTATCTCTTGAAACGTTAATAAAAATAATTTTAAATCCTACATAGTCTGGCCTAGATGACTACTAGTTGTATATTAATTGACATCACGCCATTGGATTTAAGGTTAACAAAAAATATTTAAAAAAAAAAAATATTATTTAAGCAAAAGAAAAAAAAAAATATATATATATTATTTAAAAAAAAAAAAAATATATATATATACTATATCTTTTGACCTTATCGAAAGTTATAAATACCTCTAATTAGTTGCATATTACGACATGCAGACCGATGGAACTATCCCAGTGGAAAACACTGATCCAGACCAAATGGATACGCTAGAAGACAATATACTATCAGATCAAATGGACATATCTGATGACGATCAGATGGACTGGCAAGTAGAGGAACGTGGGATGACCAATCTCCAGATAGAGAGCTGTTTAAAGGGCTATCCCGCGACCGTGTGCTTCGCCGACGAGTTACCGCTCCACGTGGGAGTCAAGCCTCACACGTTCATCGTCAATACAGACACGCCTGACCGTGGCTGGCGTCACTGGGTGGCGTTTCACTTTCCACTGGTGGGACCCCCCGAATTTTTCGATTCGATGGCAAGCGCACCGGAAACGTATCACCTCAATTTCGTCAAGTTCCTGATCGACAATTACGGACCGCAATACCACTACTGTCCGTTTCAAATCCAACCCTACGACACCGACACATGCGGACGGTATTGTCTGTACTACTTCAACTGGAGACATCGAGGAAGGGAGCTGCCAGACATAGTGAAAGACTTTTCCCCCGTTGATTTAAATGGAAACCAGGACAAAATTTTAAGATTTTATATGAATTAATAAACAATCGAACTGTTAAAATTGTATTTTGTCGTGCATTGTCTTGGTGAATTCATGACAACTCGGAACAAAGACAAATCAGACCAAGTCAACTCAGACCACTGTTAAGACAACTCAGCGTGCATCATCTCCTGAAGAAGTGTGGTGCAATCTACGGTCCCGGGTGCTAGACTTGAGTTGAACATGTATATTTTATATTGTACATTCTAATGTGAAATATGTGGTGCTTTTTGTGAAATATAGTGCACTTGGTTAACAGTGCTTTCGATCTTCTTGTTACATTGTTTTTATGTATAATATTGTTGGTATCTCTTGAAACGCTAATAAAAATTATTTTAACATATTTGTTCTTTTTTTTTGTCCTCAAAAAGTGGTTCGAGTTGTATATTAATTGACATCACGCCATTGGATTTAAGGTTATGTCTATGGGAAGAAATGGGTCTAGTCTGGCCTGGATGACTACGACTTGAGTTGAACATGTATATTTTATATTGTACATTCTAATGTGAAATATGTGGTGCTTTTTGTGAAATATAGTGCACTTGGTTAACAGTGCTTTCGATCTTCTTGTTACATTGTTTTTATGTATAATATTGTTGGTATCTCTTGAAACGCTAATAAAAATTATTTTAACATATTTGTTCTTTTTTTTTGTCCTCAAAAAGTGGTTCGAGTTGTATATTAATTGACATCACGCCATTGGATTTAAGGTTATGTCTATGGGAAGAAATGGGTCTAGTCTGGCCTGGATGACTACGACTTGAGTTGAACATGTATATTTTATATTGTACATTCTAATGTGAAATATGTGGTGCTTTTTGTGAAATATAGTGCACTTGGTTAACAGTGCTTTCGATCTTCTTGTTACATTGTTTTTATGTATAATATTGTTGGTATCTCTTGAAACGCTAATAAAAATTATTTTAACATATTTGTTCTTTTTTTTGTCCTCAAAAAGTGGTTCGAGTTGTATATTAATTGACATCACGCCATTGGATTTAAGGTTATGTCTATGGGAAGAAATGGGTCTAGTCTGGCCTGGATGACTACATATGGTAAGAAGAGAACAACGTATTGACGAAAGGGTCGTGCTACTTATAGAAGGAGGCGAACAACATATCGTTGGAAAGGTGGTCGATCACAAGCAGTGGGTCTAGTCTGGCCTGGATGACTACTAGAAAGAGGCGAACAACATATCGTTGGAAAGGTGGTCGAGCACAAGCAATGGGTCTAGTCTGGCCTGGATGACTACTACTACAGAACAACGTATTGACGAAAGGGTCGTGCTACTTATAGAAGGAGGCGAACAACATATCGTTGGAAAGGTGGTCGATCACAAGCAATGGGTCTAGTCTGGCCTGGATGACTACTACATATGGTAAGAAGAGAACAACGTATTGACGAAAGGGTCGTGCTACTTATAGAAAGAGGCGAACAACATATCGTTGGAAAGGTGGTCGAGCACAAGCAATGGGTCTAGTCTGGCCTGGATGACTACTACCTATCGTAAGAAGAGAACAACGTATCGACGAAAGGGTCGTGCTACTTATTGAAGGAGGCGAACAACATATCGTCGGAAAGGTGGTCGAGCACAAGCATCTGTCGTGTTAAGAGATGCTGAAAAGTTGTTTACAATTAAAGCCGGCAAGACATGGTTTTATTATCCGAATACAGTGAATTATTCTGATGCCTTTGGATTGAAAGGGACATATTCTAATTTTATGACTCATCCACGGACATTACATTAAAATAAGGAAGAATTGACGTGTAAAGACAACGACTAGTTATCAACAATGTTTGTCAAGAAATCAAGAGGTTTTATGAGGAAGAAAAATTATTTCAAGAAGAAACGTGCCACATGGCGCAAGAAACGTACTGCTACATATCGTAAGAAGAGAACAACGTATTGACGAAAGGGTCGTGCTACTTATAGAAGGAGGCGAACAACATATCGTTGGAAAGGTGGTCGAGCACAAGCAATGGGTCTAGTCTGGCTTGGATGACTACTACTTTTTACATTGTTTTTATGTATAATATTGTTGGTATCTCTTGAAACGTTAATAAAAATAATTTTAAATCCTACATAGTCTGGCCTAGATGACTACTAGTTGTATATTAATTGACATCACGCCATTGGATTTAAGGTTAACAAAAAATATTTAAAAAAAAAAAATATTATTTAAGCAAAAGAAAAAAAAAAATATATATATATTATTTAAAAAAAAAAAAAATATATATATATACTATATCTTTTGACCTTATCGAAAGTTATAAATACCTCTAATTAGTTGCATATTACGACATGCAGACCGATGGAACTATCCCAGTGGAAAACACTGATCCAGACCAAATGGATACGCTAGAAGACAATATACTATCAGATCAAATGGACATATCTGATGACGATCAGATGGACTGGCAAGTAGAGGAACGTGGGATGACCAATCTCCAGATAGAGAGCTGTTTAAAGGGCTATCCCGCGACCGTGTGCTTCGCCGACGAGTTACCGCTCCACGTGGGAGTCAAGCCTCACACGTTCATCGTCAATACAGACACGCCTGACCGTGGCTGGCGTCACTGGGTGGCGTTTCACTTTCCACTGGTGGGACCCCCCGAATTTTTCGATTCGATGGCAAGCGCACCGGAAACGTATCACCTCAGTTTCGTCAAGTTCCTGATCGACAATTACGGACCGCAATACCACTACTGTCCGTTTCAAATCCAACCCTACGACACCGACACATGCGGACGGTATTGTCTGTACTACTTCAACTGGAGACATCGAGGAAGGGAGCTGCCAGACATAGTGAAAGACTTTTCCCCCGTTGATTTAAATGGAAACCAGGACAAAATTTTAAGATTTTATATGAATTAATAAACAATCGAACTGTTAAAATTGTATTTTGTCGTGCATTGTCTTGGTGAATTCATGACAACTCGGAACAAAGACAAATCAGACCAAGTCAACTCAGACCACTGTTAAGACAACTCAGCGTGCATCATCTCCTGAAGAAGTGTGGTGCAATCTACGGTCCCGGGTGCTAGACTTGAGTTGAACATGTATATTTTATATTGTACATTCTAATGTGAAATATGTGGTGCTTTTTGTGAAATATAGTGCACTTGGTTAACAGTGCTTTCGATCTTCTTGTTACATTGTTTTTATGTATAATATTGTTGGTATCTCTTGAAACGCTAATAAAAATTATTTTAACATATTTGTTCTTTTTTTTTGTCCTCAAAAAGTGGTTCGAGTTGTATATTAATTGACATCACGCCATTGGATTTAAGGTTATGTCTATGGGAAGAAATGGGTCTAGTCTGGCCTGGATGACTACGACTTGAGTTGAACATGTATATTTTATATTGTACATTCTAATGTGAAATATGTGGTGCTTTTTGTGAAATATAGTGCACTTGGTTAACAGTGCTTTCGATCTTCTTGTTACATTGTTTTTATGTATAATATTGTTGGTATCTCTTGAAACGCTAATAAAAATTATTTTAACATATTTGTTCTTTTTTTTTGTCCTCAAAAAGTGGTTCGAGTTGTATATTAATTGACATCACGCCATTGGATTTAAGGTTATGTCTATGGGAAGAAATGGGTCTAGTCTGGCCTGGATGACTACGACTTGAGTTGAACATGTATATTTTATATTGTACATTCTAATGTGAAATATGTGGTGCTTTTTGTGAAATATAGTGCACTTGGTTAACAGTGCTTTCGATCTTCTTGTTACATTGTTTTTATGTATAATATTGTTGGTATCTCTTGAAACGCTAATAAAAATTATTTTAACATATTTGTTCTTTTTTTTGTCCTCAAAAAGTGGTTCGAGTTGTATATTAATTGACATCACGCCATTGGATTTAAGGTTATGTCTATGGGAAGAAATGGGTCTAGTCTGGCCTGGATGACTACATATGGTAAGAAGAGAACAACGTATTGACGAAAGGGTCGTGCTACTTATAGAAGGAGGCGAACAACATATCGTTGGAAAGGTGGTCGATCACAAGCAGTGGGTCTAGTCTGGCCTGGATGACTACTAGAAAGAGGCGAACAACATATCGTTGGAAAGGTGGTCGAGCACAAGCAATGGGTCTAGTCTGGCCTGGATGACTACTACTACAGAACAACGTATTGACGAAAGGGTCGTGCTACTTATAGAAGGAGGCGAACAACATATCGTTGGAAAGGTGGTCGATCACAAGCAATGGGTCTAGTCTGGCCTGGATGACTACTACATATGGTAAGAAGAGAACAACGTATTGACGAAAGGGTCGTGCTACTTATAGAAAGAGGCGAACAACATATCGTTGGAAAGGTGGTCGAGCACAAGCAATGGGTCTAGTCTGGCCTGGATGACTACTACCTATCGTAAGAAGAGAACAACGTATCGACGAAAGGGTCGTGCTACTTATTGAAGGAGGCGAACAACATATCGTCGGAAAGGTGGTCGAGCACAAGCATCTGTCGTGTTAAGAGATGCTGAAAAGTTGTTTACAATTAAAGCCGGCAAGACATGGTTTTATTATCCGAATACAGTGAATTATTCTGATGCCTTTGGATTGAAAGGGACATATTCTAATTTTATGACTCATCCACGGACATTACATTAAAATAAGGAAGAATTGACGTGTAAAGACAACGACTAGTTATCAACAATGTTTGTCAAGAAATCAAGAGGTTTTATGAGGAAGAAAAATTATTTCAAGAAGAAACGTGCCACATGGCGCAAGAAACGTACTGCTACATATCGTAAGAAGAGAACAACGTATTGACGAAAGGGTCGTGCTACTTATAGAAGGAGGCGAACAACATATCGTTGGAAAGGTGGTCGAGCACAAGCAATGGGTCTAGTCTGGCTTGGATGACTACTACTTTTTACATTGTTTTTATGTATAATATTGTTGGTATCTCTTGAAACGTTAATAAAAATAATTTTAAATCCTACATAGTCTGGCCTAGATGACTACTAGTTGTATATTAATTGACATCACGCCATTGGATTTAAGGTTAACAAAAAATATTTAAAAAAAAAAAATATTATTTAAGCAAAAGAAAAAAAAAAATATATATATATTATTTAAAAAAAAAAAAAATATATATATATACTATATCTTTTGACCTTATCGAAAGTTATAAATACCTCTAATTAGTTGCATATTACGACATGCAGACCGATGGAACTATCCCAGTGGAAAACACTGATCCAGACCAAATGGATACGCTAGAAGACAATATACTATCAGATCAAATGGACATATCTGATGACGATCAGATGGACTGGCAAGTAGAGGAACGTGGGATGACCAATCTCCAGATAGAGAGCTGTTTAAAGGGCTATCCCGCGACCGTGTGCTTCGCCGACGAGTTACCGCTCCACGTGGGAGTCAAGCCTCACACGTTCATCGTCAATACAGACACGCCTGACCGTGGCTGGCGTCACTGGGTGGCGTTTCACTTTCCACTGGTGGGACCCCCCGAATTTTTCGATTCGATGGCAAGCGCACCGGAAACGTATCACCTCAGTTTCGTCAAGTTCCTGATCGACAATTACGGACCGCAATACCACTACTGTCCGTTTCAAATCCAACCCTACGACACCGACACATGCGGACGGTATTGTCTGTACTACTTCAACTGGAGACATCGAGGAAGGGAGCTGCCAGACATAGTGAAAGACTTTTCCCCCGTTGATTTAAATGGAAACCAGGACAAAATTTTAAGATTTTATATGAATTAATAAACAATCGAACTGTTAAAATTGTATTTTGTCGTGCATTGTCTTGGTGAATTCATGACAACTCGGAACAAAGACAAATCAGACCAAGTCAACTCAGACCACTGTTAAGACAACTCAGCGTGCATCATCTCCTGAAGAAGTGTGGTGCAATCTACGGTCCCGGGTGCTAGACTTGAGTTGAACATGTATATTTTATATTGTACATTCTAATGTGAAATATGTGGTGCTTTTTGTGAAATATAGTGCACTTGGTTAACAGTGCTTTCGATCTTCTTGTTACATTGTTTTTATGTATAATATTGTTGGTATCTCTTGAAACGCTAATAAAAATTATTTTAACATATTTGTTCTTTTTTTTTGTCCTCAAAAAGTGGTTCGAGTTGTATATTAATTGACATCACGCCATTGGATTTAAGGTTATGTCTATGGGAAGAAATGGGTCTAGTCTGGCCTGGATGACTACGACTTGAGTTGAACATGTATATTTTATATTGTACATTCTAATGTGAAATATGTGGTGCTTTTTGTGAAATATAGTGCACTTGGTTAACAGTGCTTTCGATCTTCTTGTTACATTGTTTTTATGTATAATATTGTTGGTATCTCTTGAAACGCTAATAAAAATTATTTTAACATATTTGTTCTTTTTTTTTGTCCTCAAAAAGTGGTTCGAGTTGTATATTAATTGACATCACGCCATTGGATTTAAGGTTATGTCTATGGGAAGAAATGGGTCTAGTCTGGCCTGGATGACTAAATATGGTAAGAAGAGAACAACGTATTGACGAAAGGGTCGTGCTACTTATAGAAGGAGGCGAACAACATATCGTTGGAAAGGTGGTCGAGCACAAGCAATGGGTCTAGTCTGGCCTGGATGACTACTACATGACTACTACTACATATCGTAAGAAGAGAACAACGTATTGACGAAAGGGTCGTGCTACTTATAGAAGGAGGCGAACAACATATCGTTGGAAAGGTGGTCGAGCACAAGCAATGGGTCTAGTCTGGCCTGGATGACTACTACTTATCGTTGGAAAGGTGGTCGAGCACAAGCAATGGGTCTAGTCTGGCCTGGATGACTACTACATATCGTAAGAAGAGAACAACGTATTGACGAAAGGGTCGTGCTACTTATAGAAGGAGGCGAACAACATATCGTCGGAAAGGTGGTCGAGCACAAGCAATGGGTCTAGTCTGGCTTGGATGACTACTACTTTTTACATTGTTTTTATGTATAATATTGTTGGTATCTCTTGAAACGTTAATAAAAATAATTTTAAATCCTACATAGTCTGGCCTAGATGACTACTAGTTGTATATTAATTGACATCACGCCATTGGATTTAAGGTTAACAAAAAATATTAAAAAAAAAAAAATATTATTTAAGCAAAAGAAAAAAAAAAATATAAATATATTATTTAAAAAAAAAAAAAATATATATATATACTATATCTTTTGACCTTATCGAAAGTTATAAATACCTCTAATTAGTTGCATATTACGACATGCAGACCGATGGAACTATCCCAGTGGAAAACACTGATCCAGACCAAATGGATACGCTAGAAGACAATATACTATCAGATCAAATGGACATATCTGATGACGATCAGATGGACTGGCAAGTAGAGGAACGTGGGATGACCAATCTCCAGATAGAGAGCTGTTTAAAGGGCTATCCCGCGACCGTGTGCTTCGCCGACGAGTTACCGCTCCACGTGGGAGTCAAGCCTCACACGTTCATCGTCAATACAGACACGCCTGACCGTGGCTGGCGTCACTGGGTGGCGTTTCACTTTCCACTGGTGGGACCCCCCGAATTTTTCGATTCGATGGCAAACGCACCGGAAAGGTATCACCTCAGTTTCGTCAAGTTCCTGATCGACAATTACGGACCGCAATACCACTACTGTCCGTTTCAAATCCAACCCTACGACACCGACACATGCGGACGGTATTGTCTGTACTACTTCAACTGGAGACATCGAGGAAGGGAGCTGCCAGACATAGTGAAAGACTTTTCCCCCGTTGATTTAAATGGAAACCAGGACAAAATTTTATGATTTTATATGAATTAATAAACAATCGAACTGTTAAAATTGTATTTTGTCGTGCATTGTCTTGGTGAATTCATGACAACTCGGAACAAAGACAAATCAGACCAAGTCAACTCAGACCACTGTTAAGACAACTCAGCGTGCATCATCTCCTGAAGAAGTGTGGTGCAATCTACGGTCCCGGGTGCTAGACTTGAGTTGAACATGTATATTTTATATTGTACATTCTAATGTGAAATATGTGGTGCTTTTTGTGAAATATAGTGCACTTGGTTAACAGTGCTTTCGATCTTCTTGTTACATTGTTTTTATGTATAATATTGTTGGTATCTCTTGAAACGCTAATAAAAATTATTTTAACATATTTTGTTCTTTTTTTTGTCCTCAAAAAGTGGTTCGAGTTGTATATTAATTGACATCACGCCATTGGATTTAAGGTTATGTCTATGGGAAGAAATGGGTCTAGTCTGGCCTGGATGACTACATATCGTAAGAAGAGAACAACGTATTGACGAAAGGGTCGTGCTACTTATAGAAGGAGGCGAACAACATATCGTTGGAAAGGTGGTCGATCACAAGCAATGGGTCTAGTCTGGCCTGGATGACTACTACATATGGTAAGAAGAGAACAACGTATTGACGAAAGGGTCGTGCTACTTATAGAAAGAGGCGAACAACATATCGTTGGAAAGGTGGTCGAGCACAAGCAATGGGTCTAGTCTGGCCTGGATGACTACTACATATCGTAAGAAGAGAACAACGTATCGACGAAAGGGTCGTGCTACTTATTGAAGGAGGCGAACAACATATCGTCGGAAAGGTGGTCGAGCACAAGCATCTGTCGTGTTAAGAGATGCTGAAAAGTTGTTTACAATTAAAGCCGGCAAGACATGGTTTTATTATCCGAATACAGTGAATTATTCTGATGCCTTTGGATTGAAAGGGACATATTCTAATTTTATGACTCATCCACGGACATTACATTAAAATAAGGAAGAATTGACGTGTAAAGACAACGACTAGTTATCAACAATGTTTGTCAAGAAATCAAGAGGTTTTATGAGGAAGAAAAATTATTTCAAGAAGAAACGTGCCACATGGCGCAAGAAACGTACTGCTACATATCGTAAGAAGAGAACAACGTATTGACGAAAGGGTCGTGCTACTTATAGAAGGAGGCGAACAACATATCGTTGGAAAGGTGGTCGATCACAAGCAATGGGTCTAGTCTGGCCTGGATGACTACTAAGAAGAGAACAACGTATCGACGAAAGGGTCGTGCTACTTATTGAAGGAGGCGAACAACATATCGTCGGAAAGGTGGTCGAGCACAAGCATCTGTCGTGTTAAGAGATGCTGAAAAGTTGTTTACAATTAAAGCCGGCAAGACATGGTTTTATTATCCGAATACAGTGAATTATTCTGATGCCTTTGGATTGAAAGGGACATATTCTAATTTTATGACTCATCCACGGACATTACATTAAAATAAGGAAGAATTGACGTGTAAAGACAACGACTAGTTATCAACAATGTTTGTCAAGAAATCAAGAGGTTTTATGAGGAAGAAAAATTATTTCAAGAAGAAACGTGCCACATGGCGCAAGAAACGTACTGCTACATATCGTAAGAAGAGAACAACGTATTGACGAAAGGGTCGTGCTACTTATAGAAGGAGGCGAACAACATATCGTTGGAAAGGTGGTCGATCACAAGCAATGGGTCTAGTCTGGCCTGGATGACTACTACTATGACTACTAATGGGTCTAGTCTGGCCTGGATGACTACTACATATCGTAAGAAGAGAACAACGTATTGACGAAAGGGTCGTGCTACTTATAGAAGGAGGCGAACAACATATCGTCGGAAAGGTGGTCGAGCACAAGCAATGGGTCTAGTCTGGCTTGGATGACTACTACTTTTTACATTGTTTTTATGTATAATATTGTTGGTATCTCTTGAAACGTTAATAAAAATAATTTTAAATCCTACATAGTCTGGCCTAGATGACTACTAGTTGTATATTAATTGACATCACGCCATTGGATTTAAGGTTAACAAAAAATATTTAAAAAAAAAAAATATTATTTAAGCAAAAGAAAAAAAAAAATATATATATATTATTTAAAAAAAAAAAAAATATATATATATACTATATCTTTTGACCTTATCGAAAGTTATAAATACCTCTAATTAGTTGCATATTACGACATGCAGACCGATGGAACTATCCCAGTGGAAAACACTGATCCAGACCAAATGGATACGCTAGAAGACAATATACTATCAGATCAAATGGACATATCTGATGACGATCAGATGGACTGGCAAGTAGAGGAACGTGGGATGACCAATCTCCAGATAGAGAGCTGTTTAAAGGGCTATCCCGCGACCGTGTGCTTCGCCGACGAGTTACCGCTCCACGTGGGAGTCAAGCCTCACACGTTCATCGTCAATACAGACACGCCTGACCGTGGCTGGCGTCACTGGGTGGCGTTTCACTTTCCACTGGTGGGACCCCCCGAATTTTTCGATTCGATGGCAAACGCACCGGAAAGGTATCACCTCAGTTTCGTCAAGTTCCTGATCGACAATTACGGACCGCAATACCACTACTGTCCGTTTCAAATCCAACCCTACGACACCGACACATGCGGACGGTATTGTCTGTACTACTTCAACTGGAGACATCGAGGAAGGGAGCTGCCAGACATAGTGAAAGACTTTTCCCCCGTTGATTTAAATGGAAACTAGGACAAAATTTTAAGATTTTATATGAATTAATAAACAATCGAACTGTTAAAATTGTATTTTGTCGTGCATTGTCTTGGTGAATTCATGACAACTCGGAACAAAGACAAATCAGACCAAGTCAACTCAGACCACTGTTAAGACAACTCAGCGTGCATCATCTCCTGAAGAAGTGTGGTGCAATCTACGGTCCCGGGTGCTAGACTTGAGTTGAACATGTATATTTTATATTGTACATTCTAATGTGAAATATGTGGTGCTTTTTGTGAAATATAGTGCACTTGGTTAACAGTGCTTTCGATCTTCTTGTTACATTGTTTTTATGTATAATATTGTTGGTATCTCTTGAAACGCTAATAAAAATTATTTTAACATATTTTGTTCTTTTTTTTGTCCTCAAAAAGTGGTTCGAGTTGTATATTAATTGACATCACGCCATTGGATTTAAGGTTATGTCTATGGGAAGAAATGGGTCTAGTCTGGCCTGGATGACTACAGAAGAGAACAACGTATTGACGAAAGGGTCGTGCTACTTATAGAAGGAGGCGAACAACATATCGTTGGAAAGGTGGTCGATCACAAGCAGTGGGTCTAGTCTGGCCTGGATGACTACTCTGGCCTGGATGACTACAGAAGAGAACAACGTATTGACGAAAGGGTCGTGCTACTTATAGAAGGACGCGAACAACATATCGTTGGAAAGGTGGTCGATCACAAGCAGTGGGTCTAGTCTGGCCTGGATGACTACTACTACAGGGTCGTGCTACTTATAGAAGGAGGCGAACAACATATCGTTGGAAAGGTGGTCGATCACAAGCAGTGGGTCTAGTCTGGCCTGGATGACTACTACATATGGTAAGAAGAGAACAACGTATTGACGAAAGGGTCGTGCTACTTATAGAAAGAGGCGAACAACATATCGTTGGAAAGGTGGTCGAGCACAAGCAATGGGTCTAGTCTGGCCTGGATGACTACTCTACTACTACTACATATCGTAAGAAGAGAACAACGTATCGACGAAAGGGTCGTGCTACTTATTGAAGGAGGCGAACAACATATCGTCGGAAAGGTGGTCGAGCACAAGCATCTGTCGTGTTAAGAGATGCTGAAAAGTTGTTTACAATTAAAGCCGGCAAGACATGGTTTTATTATCCGAATACAGTGAATTATTCTGATGCCTTTGGATTGAAAGGGACATATTCTAATTTTATGACTCATCCACGGACATTACATTAAAATAAGGAAGAATTGACGTGTAAAGACAACGACTAGTTATCAACAATGTTTGTCAAGAAATCAAGAGGTTTTATGAGGAAGAAAAATTATTTCAAGAAGAAACGTGCCACATGGCGCAAGAAACGTACTGCTACATATCGTAAGAAGAGAACAACGTATTGACGAAAGGGTCGTGCTACTTATAGAAGGAGGCGAACAACATATCGTTGGAAAGGTGGTCGAGCACAAGCAATGGGTCTAGTCTGGCCTGGATGACTACTACATATCGTAAGAAGAGAACAACGTATTGACGAAAGGGTCGTGCTACTTATAGAAGGAGGCGAACAACATATCGTCGGAAAGGTGGTCGAGCACAAGCAATGGGTCTAGTCTGGCTTGGATGACTACTACTTTTTACATTGTTTTTATGTATAATATTGTTGGTATCTCTTGAAACGTTAATAAAAATAATTTTAAATCCTACATAGTCTGGCCTAGATGACTACTAGTTGTATATTAATTGACATCACGCCATTGGATTTAAGGTTAACAAAAAAATATTTAAAAAAAAAAAATATTATTTAAGCAAAAGAAAAAAAAAAATATATATATATTATTTAAAAAAAAAAAAAATATATATATATACTATATCTTTTGACCTTATCGAAAGTTATAAATACCTCTAATTAGTTGCATATTACGACATGCAGACCGATGGAACTATCCCAGTGGAAAACACTGATCCAGACCAAATGGATACGCTAGAAGACAATATACTATCAGATCAAATGGACATATCTGATGACGATCAGATGGACTGGCAAGTAGAGGAACGTGGGATGACCAATCTCCAGATAGAGAGCTGTTTAAAGGGCTATCCCGCGACCGTGTGCTTCGCCGACGAGTTACCGCTCCACGTGGGAGTCAAGCCTCACACGTTCATCGTCAATACAGACACGCCTGACCGTGGCTGGCGTCACTGGGTGGCGTTTCACTTTCCACTGGTGGGACCCCCCGAATTTTTCGATTCGATGGCAAACGCACCGGAAAGGTATCACCTCAGTTTCGTCAAGTTCCTGATCGACAATTACGGACCGCAATACCACTACTGTCCGTTTCAAATCCAACCCTACGACACCGACACATGCGGACGGTATTGTCTGTACTACTTCAACTGGAGACATCGAGGAAGGGAGCTGCCAGACATAGTGAAAGACTTTTCCCCCGTTGATTTAAATGGAAACCAGGACAAAATTTTAAGATTTTATATGAATTAATAAACAATCGAACTGTTAAAATTGTATTTTGTCGTGCATTGTCTTGGTGAATTCATGACAACTCGGAACAAAGACAAATCAGACCAAGTCAACTCAGACCACTGTTAAGACAACTCAGCGTGCATCATCTCCTGAAGAAGTGTGGTGCAATCTACGGTCCCGGGTGCTAGACTTGAGTTGAACATGTATATTTTATATTGTACATTCTAATGTGAAATATGTGGTGCTTTTTGTGAAATATAGTGCACTTGGTTAACAGTGCTTTCGATCTTCTTGTTACATTGTTTTTATGTATAATATTGTTGGTATCTCTTGAAACGCTAATAAAAATTATTTTAACATATTTTGTTCTTTTTTTTGTCCTCAAAAAGTGGTTCGAGTTGTATATTAATTGACATCACGCCATTGGATTTAAGGTTATGTCTATGGGAAGAAATGGGTCTAGTCTGGCCTGGATGACTACATATCGTAAGAAGAGAACAACGTATTGACGAAAGGGTCGTGCTACTTATAGAAGGAGGCGAACAACATATCGTTGGAAAGGTGGTCGATCACAAGCAGTGGGTCTAGTCTGGCCTGGATGACTACTACATATGGTAAGAAGAGAACAACGTATTGACGAAAGGGTCGTGCTACTTATAGAAAGAGGCGAACAACATATCGTTGGAAAGGTGGTCGAGCACAAGCAATGGGTCTAGTCTGGCCTGGATGGCCTGGATGACTACTACGAAAGGGTCGTGCTACTTATAGAAAGAGGCGAACAACATATCGTTGGAAAGGTGGTCGAGCACAAGCAATGGGTCTAGTCTGGCCTGGATGACTACTACATATCGTAAGAAGAGAACAACGTATCGACGAAAGGGTCGTGCTACTTATTGAAGGAGGCGAACAACATATCGTCGGAAAGGTGGTCGAGCACAAGCATCTGTCGTGTTAAGAGATGCTGAAAAGTTGTTTACAATTAAAGCCGGCAAGACATGGTTTTATTATCCGAATACAGTGAATTATTCTGATGCCTTTGGATTGAAAGGGACATATTCTAATTTTATGACTCATCCACGGACATTACATTAAAATAAGGAAGAATTGACGTGTAAAGACAACGACTAGTTATCAACAATGTTTGTCAAGAAATCAAGAGGTTTTATGAGGAAGAAAAATTATTTCAAGAAGAAACGTGCCACATGGCGCAAGAAACGTACTGCTACATATCGTAAGAAGAGAACAACGTATTGACGAAAGGGTCGTGCTACTTATAGAAGGAGGCGAACAACATATCGTTGGAAAGGTGGTCGAGCACAAGCAATGGGTCTAGTCTGGCCTGGATGACATATCGTAAGAAGAGAACAACGTATTGACGAAAGGGTCGTGCTACTTATAGAAGGAGGCGAACAACATATCGTCGGAAAGGTGGTCGAGCACAAGCAATGGGTCTAGTCTGGCTTGGATGACTACTACTTTTTACATTGTTTTTATGTATAATATTGTTGGTATCTCTTGAAACGTTAATAAAAATAATTTTAAATCCTACATAGTCTGGCCTAGATGACTACTAGTTGTATATTAATTGACATCACGCCATTGGATTTAAGGTTAACAAAAAATATTAAAAAAAAAAAAATATTATTTAAGCAAAAGAAAAAAAAAATATATATATATATTATTTAAAAAAAAAAAATATATATATATATACTATATCTTTTGACCTTATCGAAAGTTATAAATACCTCTAATTAGTTGCATATTACGACATGCAGACCGATGGAACTATCCCAGTGGAAAACACTGATCCAGACCAAATGGATACGCTAGAAGACAATATACTATCAGATCAAATGGACATATCTGATGACGATCAGATGGACTGGCAAGTAGAGGAACGTGGGATGACCAATCTCCAGATAGAGAGCTGTTTAAAGGGCTATCCCGCGACCGTGTGCTTCGCCGACGAGTTACCGCTCCACGTGGGAGTCAAGCCTCACACGTTCATCGTCAATACAGACACGCCTGACCGTGGCTGGCGTCACTGGGTGGCGTTTCACTTTCCACTGGTGGGACCCCCCGAATTTTTCGATTCGATGGCAAGCGCACCGGAAACGTATCACCTCAGTTTCGTCAAGTTCCTGATCGACAATTACGGACCGCAATACCACTACTGTCCGTTTCAAATCCAACCCTACGACACCGACACATGCGGACGGTATTGTCTGTACTACTTCAACTGGAGACATCGAGGAAGGGAGCTGCCAGACATAGTGAAAGACTTTTCCCCCGTTGATTTAAATGGAAACCAGGACAAAATTTTAAGATTTTATATGAATTAATAAACAATCGAACTGTTAAAATTGTATTTTGTCGTGCATTGTCTTGGTGAATTCATGACAACTCGGAACAAAGACAAATCAGACCAAGTCAACTCAGACCACTGTTAAGACAACTCAGCGTGCATCATCTCCTGAAGAAGTGTGGTGCAATCTACGGTCCCGGGTGCTAGACTTGAGTTGAACATGTATATTTTATATTGTACATTCTAATGTGAAATATGTGGTGCTTTTTGTGAAATATAGTGCACTTGGTTAACAGTGCTTTCGATCTTCTTGTTACATTGTTTTTATGTATAATATTGTTGGTATCTCTTGAAACGCTAATAAAAATTATTTTAACATATTTGTTCTTTTTTTTGTCCTCAAAAAGTGGTTCGAGTTGTATATTAATTGACATCACGCCATTGGATTTAAGGTTATGTCTATGGGAAGAAATGGGTCTAGTCTGGCCTGGATGACTACTGGCCTGGATGACTACATATCGTAAGAAGAGAACAACGTATTGACGAAAGGGTCGTGCTACTTATAGAAGGAGGCGAACAACATATCGTCGGAAAGGTGGTCGAGCACAAGCAATGGGTCTAGTCTGGCTTGGATGACTACTACTTTTTACATTGTTTTTATGTATAATATTGTTGGTATCTCTTGAAACGTTAATAAAAATAATTTTAAATCCTACATAGTCTGGCCTAGATGACTACTAGTTGTATATTAATTGACATCACGCCATTGGATTTAAGGTTAACAAAAAATATTTAAAAAAAAAAAATATTATTTAAGCAAAAGAAAAAAAAAATATATATATATATTATTTAAAAAAAAAAAATATATATATATATACTATATCTTTTGACCTTATCGAAAGTTATAAATACCTCTAATTAGTTGCATATTACGACATGCAGACCGATGGAACTATCCCAGTGGAAAACACTGATCCAGACCAAATGGATACGCTAGAAGACAATATACTATCAGATCAAATGGACATATCTGATGACGATCAGATGGACTGGCAAGTAGAGGAACGTGGGATGACCAATCTCCAGATAGAGAGCTGTTTAAAGGGCTATCCCGCGACCGTGTGCTTCGCCGACGAGTTACCGCTCCACGTGGGAGTCAAGCCTCACACGTTCATCGTCAATACAGACACGCCTGACCGTGGCTGGCGTCACTGGGTGGCGTTTCACTTTCCACTGGTGGGACCCCCCGAATTTTTCGATTCGATGGCAAGCGCACCGGAAACGTATCACCTCAGTTTCGTCAAGTTCCTGATCGACAATTACGGACCGCAATACCACTACTGTCCGTTTCAAATCCAACCCTACGACACCGACACATGCGGACGGTATTGTCTGTACTACTTCAACTGGAGACATCGAGGAAGGGAGCTGCCAGACATAGTGAAAGACTTTTCCCCCGTTGATTTAAATGGAAACCAGGACAAAATTTTAAGATTTTATATGAATTAATAAACAATCGAACTGTTAAAATTGTATTTTGTCGTGCATTGTCTTGGTGAATTCATGACAACTCGGAACAAAGACAAATCAGACCAAGTCAACTCAGACCACTGTTAAGACAACTCAGCGTGCATCATCTCCTGAAGAAGTGTGGTGCAATCTACGGTCCCGGGTGCTAGACTTGAGTTGAACATGTATATTTTATATTGTACATTCTAATGTGAAATATGTGGTGCTTTTTGTGAAATATAGTGCACTTGGTTAACAGTGCTTTCGATCTTCTTGTTACATTGTTTTTATGTATAATATTGTTGGTATCTCTTGAAACGCTAATAAAAATTATTTTAACATATTTGTTCTTTTTTTTGTCCTCAAAAAGTGGTTCGAGTTGTATATTAATTGACATCACGCCATTGGATTTAAGGTTATGTCTATGGGAAGAAATGGGTCTAGTCTGGCCTGGATGACTACTAGTTGTATATTAATTGACATCACGCCATTGGATTTAAGGTTATGTCTATGGGAAGAAATGGGTCTATAATATGAGAAATTAAAAAAAATGACCCTTTTTATATATATTTTTCCTTAGATTTTTTTTTAAAATTTAATGAGAGAGAGAGGGTTTAGTTTAGAAAGAAAAAGAAAGAAAAACAAATTTAATAAATATATGAGAGAAATGAGAGAAATAGAATGAATTATAGACTTTTTTTGTTTTGTTTTATAAATTTAAAAGGAAGGAAGATGGGTGGTAAAAATGTGTGTGAGAAATAAATAAAAATAGACTTTGTTTTAAAAAGAATGAGAGATATATGGATGATGGTGGTTGTGATTCGTTTTGTTTTTAATTCTTTTATATATATTGGGGAAACTGTATTTTGTGTGTGTGTGTGTTTATAATTGGGATGATATATTTGAGGAAAAAAAAAAAACCCGTA
Source organism: Bathymodiolus septemdierum (assembly GCA_963383655.1). Lineage (NCBI taxonomy): Eukaryota > Metazoa > Mollusca > Bivalvia > Mytilida > Modiolidae > Bathymodiolus > Bathymodiolus septemdierum. Next base: position 43,172,252 of record OY726522.1, read on the forward strand.
CTAAAAATTTCATATAGAAAAATTTTTTCTGAAAAAAAAAAAAAAATCCAAATTTTAACTTTTTTTTTTATAAAAATTTTTGTATAGAAAAAATTCTGGAAAAAAAAAAAAAATCAAAAAATTTTTTCTGAAAAAAAAAATCCAAATTTTATAGAAAATTTTTCTGAAAAAAAAAAATCAAAAATTTTTCTGGAAAAAAAAAAAAAAATCAAAATTTTATAGAAATTTTTTTTGAAAATCCAAAATTTTTATAGAAAAAAAAAAAAAAATCACTCTTCCCCCATTCACTACGTTTCTAAAATCTGGCACTTTTTTTGGGAAATTTCACTTTTTGACCCTTTTCTATGGTACAAGAACGTCATTTAACAAAAATTTGGTATAAAAAATTTTCAAAAATTTATACAAAATTTTCCGAAAAAAAAAAAAAAAAATTTTTTTACGAAAAAATCAAAAATTTATACAAAATTTTCCGAAAAAAAAAAAAAAAAAATTTTATCCTCCAAATTTAGCCACTTTTGACCATTTTTCATGTCCAAATCCATCACTTTTGACCACTTTCCATGTCGATTAAAAATTTTTAACTTTTTTTACAAAAAATTTTCGAAAAAAAATCAAAAATTTATACAAAATTTTCCGAAAAAAAAAAAAAAAAAAAATTTTATACCAAATTTTCCGAAAAAAAAAAAAAAAAAATTCCCCCAAAAGTGACCAGACTTAGCACTTTTGACCATTTTTCATGTCCAAATCCATCACTTTTGACCACTTTCCATGTCCAAAACCGGCATTTTGGCCGATTTTTCCGAAATTCACTCTTTTTCCTTTATTCTTTTATATATACTTTTATATATATACTGTATATATATACTGTATATTATAACCCCCCTTAATAAGCGGCCGAAGGCCGCGTATACTTGGTTTCTTTACTTTTTTAGGAAACTTGGCGCTCTAAACCCGCGGGTTTGAGATGCGCGAAATGCTTCCAAGTCTCCGCAATTTATAGATAAATGCTGACCGCAAAAAAGACGCCCCTTTGGGGAAATCGTCAAGATTTGTTAAATTGATATTTTTCCGGCCTTCTGATTGGTCGGAACATTCCAAATTACCGATACGTCATAATCCCTGGATTTTCATTGGTCTGACGTCATGAATAAAGACTTTTGATTGGTCGGAAGATTCCATCCCAAATAATTTTTGGGGTACGTTGAGGGGAAATTTAAAAAAAAATTGAATGTGATTTAACAAAAAAAATTCTAAAAAAAAATTTTCATTTTTTTTCGAAAAAAAAAAAATAGAATTTTCAAAAAAAAAATTCGATGGAAAAAAAAAAGACACGAAAAATTGTCCAAATCGACCATTTTGGACCCAAAATCTGTCCAAATCGATCATTTTTGACCTAAAAATTGGTCTAAATTTTTCGGAAAATTTTTTTTTTTTTTATTTTTTTTTCGAAAAAAAAAATTTTTCACAAAATTTTTCGTATAGAAAAAAAAAAAGATAGAAAAGTGTGTCCAAATCGACCATTTTGGACCCAAAATCTGTCCAAATCGATCATTTTTGACCTAAAAATTTGTCCAAATTTTTCATGAATTTTCTATTTTATTTCGAAAAAAAAAAAAAAAAAAAAAATTGTTCTAAGTTTTTCATGGTCGGTTTTTGACCCAAAATTTGTTCAAATCGATCATTTTTGACCTAAATATGTGTCCAAAATAAAAAAAATTTTCTATTTTATTTAAAAAAAAAAAAAAAAAAAAAAAAAAAATTGTTCTAAGTATTTTTACCGAAAATTTCATGGCCGGTTTTGTGTGTGTGTGTGTGTGTATGGGGTACTACTAAAACTAACCCTAGTATTGGTAGGGGGAAATATTAGAGAGATGGAGAAAAAAAAAAGACTGACTATTTTATTTTATTTTATTTCATTTTATTTTATATAAATATATATATTATAATAAACTAAACAAAAATTTTTATTATTATTGTTTTTTTTTTTTTATAACATCATCATTCGTTTAATGTCTTCTTTTGCATTAACATCACCACCACCAACACCACCTTCATCATCATCGGAAAAATAACAATTATTATCAGTACCCATATGCCAATAATTTATAGGTTCTTTATAAATCGGTGATCTATAATGTTCTTCTTCTTCTTCTTCTTCTAACCTTTTCTTCTTCTTCTTCTTTTTCTTTTTATCCTTCATTATTTTACAATAAATCAAACAAATCGAAGACAATCCTAACACCAATAAAAAAAAAATCATCACAAATCCTATACTTCCATACATCAAATAATAAGCAAATTTCACCATTACTCTCTTCTCATCATCAATTATTTCTTTCTTTTTTCCTTTTCTTTTTTCTTTAAAGAAAGGGTCAAAATCATCATCATCATCATCATCATCAACATCCAATATCTTTTTCTTTTCATCATCATCATCATCCCAAAAAGAAAAAGAATTATTATTATTATTATCATTCACCATCTTCTTCTTCTTCTTCGTCGTACACCCCAATCTCTTATCGCAATATTCGGTCCTCTCGTCACATTTACATTCATATCCACACATATAACCGTAATGTCCATCTATACACGTTCTTAAACAATTATTTCCATAAAAACCCAAAGGACACGGTACGCATTTATCATTTTTTAATACGTGTCCAAAACAACACACCAATTTCGATCTAGATATTTTCCATCTAGATCTACATACATTTGCATCCTTTTCGCTCAATCCCATACATTCTTCCATCATCATCGTCAGCCATAATAATAATATCATCAAAACAGAAGATAATAATCTCATTTTATTATTATTATTCATCATAAACCAAAAAAATTCCAGGCTTTTATTAAACTAAACCACCAACTATTATTATTCTTATATACGAGGGGAATAAATAATAATAATATAAATAATTTTTTTTTATCATAATATCCTTTTATTAAAAAAAAACAACACATATTTAACACATATCTTCGTTCTCATATTCATCCAATCTACTCCGTAAAACCAAATTCATATATTTTAATTTCTCAATCTCTTCTTCTTTATTATAAAATTCCTTTTTTTTCATCATCATTACATCTAGAATATCTAACTCTTTATTCAATTCACCCCTTAAATTTTCTAACCCATCAATAGTCTTTCGTAAAAAAAATAAATGATCTTTTTTTATTATATATTTATTATTATAATTATCAATCCAAATTTTACTATATAATCCATCTAATTGGTAATTTTTCTCAGTTAAATTATTCGCTATTTCTTTCAATTGACATAAAATATCATTATTATTTCTTCTTTCCATTTTTTTTCCTTCTTCTTCTTCTTCTTCATCATCATCATTTTCTCCTCCTCCTCCTCCTACTTTTCTTTTTTTTTGTTCGTTTTTCTTTATTATTATTCTCCCAAGCATTTTTTTTTTTTTTATATTGTCCATTCACTTTTTTTTTTTTTTTTTTTAACCATACATTAATAATAACAAAAAAATAACATCATTTCTTCTTCTTTTTCCACACTACACACAACACACCATTATTATTATTTACTACCATCGTCAGTTCAGTTTCAATTCAAATGTTCGATTTCATTTCACCATCATCATCTTCGAGATTTCCACGTCGCGTAAGTGTCACTACAGTTCCATCCACTTCGAAATTAACGTTCGCTGAGGGGGAGAGTTGTTATTAATGATGGATGATGGATGATAATAAATAATTGAAGAATAATAATAATAAGAGAAAAAGAAAGAGAGAGAGAGTTAATTATTTGTTAAATCATCATTTATGTATATATAAATGATGAAAATTGATAAAAAAAAAAAAAGAGAGACATTATTGTTAATATATAAGAGTTTTTTTTTTTGAAAACATACAATATATATCATGTTTATGATTTATTACATTTTATCTGAGTCTGAAAACTTAAGTGATATGGATAATGAATTTATAACAAAAGGCATTGTAAAAATGGATTTAGAGGGATTTAAATGGGAACAACCATCATCTAATAATGCGATTGAATTATATTGTAATGTCAGCTTTGATAAATGTAACAGGAAAGAATATTGCGAACTATTAACTGGTAAACCGTGCGTAAACAAGACGGGAGGTAGAAGCTTTATTAACGATATTTTAAAAAAATTGTTTGAAAGAAAATGTGTATTGGGAATTCATATAGGTGGCGATGTTAGAGCGAACGTTAATTTCGAAGTGGATGGAACTGTAGTGACACTTACGCGACGTGGAAATCTCGAAGATGATGATGGTGAAATGAAATCGAACATTTGAATTGAAACTGAACTGACGATGGTAGTAAATAATAATAATGGTGTGTTGTGTGTAGTGTGGAAAAAGAAGAAGAAATGATGTTATTTTTTTGTTATTATTAATGTATGGTTAAAAAAAAAAAAAAAAAAAGTGAATGGACAATATAAAAAAAAAAAAAATGCTTGGGAGAATAATAATAAAGAAAAACGAACAAAAAAAAAGAAAAGTAGGAGGAGGAGGAGGAGAAAATGATGATGATGAAGAAGAAGAAGAAGAAGGAAAAAAAATGGAAAGAAGAAATAATAATGATATTTTATGTCAATTGAAAGAAATAGCGAATAATTTAACTGAGAAAAATTACCAATTAGATGGATTATATAGTAAAATTTGGATTGATAATTATAATAATAAATATATAATAAAAAAAGATCATTTATTTTTTTTACGAAAGACTATTGATGGGTTAGAAAATTTAAGGGGTGAATTGAATAAAGAGTTAGATATTCTAGATGTAATGATGATGAAAAAAAAGGAATTTTATAATAAAGAAGAAGAGATTGAGAAATTAAAATATATGAATTTGGTTTTACGGAGTAGATTGGATGAATATGAGAACGAAGATATGTGTTAAATATGTGGGTTTTTTTTTTAATAAAAGGATATTATGATAAAAAATTTTTATTTATATTATTATTATTTATTCCCCTCGTATATAAGAATAATAATAGTTGGTGGTTTAGTTTAATAAAAGCCTGGAATTTTTTTGGTTTATGATGAATAATAATAATAAAATGAGATTATTATCTTCTGTTTTGATGATATTATTATTATGGCTGACGATGATGATGGAAGAATGTATGGGATTGAGCGAAAAGGATGCAAATGTATGTAGATCTAGATGGAAAATATCTAGATCGAAATTGGTGTGTTGTTTTGGACACGTATTAAAAAATGATAAATGCGTACCGTGTCCTTTGGGTTTTTATGGAAATAATTGTTTAAGAACGTGTATAGATGGACATTACGGTTATATGTGTGGATATGAATGTAAATGTGACGAGAGGACCGAATATTGCGATAAGAGATTGGGGTGTACGACGAAGAAGAAGAAGAAGATGGTGAATGATAATAATAATAATAATTCTTTTTCTTTTTGGGATGATGATGATGATGAAAAGAAAAAGATATTGGATGTTGATGATGATGATGATGATGATGATTTTGACCCTTTCTTTAAAGAAAAAAGAAAAGGAAAAAAGAAAGAAATAATTGATGATGAGAAGAGAGTAATGGTGAAATTTGCTTATTATTTGATGTATGGAAGTATAGGATTTGTGATGATTTTTTTTTTATTGGTGTTAGGATTGTCTTCGATTTGTTTGATTTATTGTAAAATAATGAAGGATAAAAAGAAAAAGAAGAAGAAGAAGAAAAGGTTAGAAGAAGAAGAAGAAGAAGAACATTATAGATCACCGATTTATAAAGAACCTATAAATTATTGGCATATGGGTACTGATAATAATTGTTATTTTTCCGATGATGATGAAGGTGGTGTTGGTGGTGGTGATGTTAATGCAAAAGAAGACATTAAACGAATGATGATGTTATAAAAAAAAAAAAACAATAATAATAAAAAATTTTGTTTAGTTTATTATAATATATATATTTATATAAAATAAAATGAAATAAAATAAAATAAAATAGTCAGTCTTTTTTTTTTCTCCATCTCTCTAATATTTCCCCCTACCAATACTAGGGTTAGTTTTAGTAGTACCCCATACACACACACACACACACAAAACCGGCCATGAAATTTTCGGTAAAAATACTTAGAACAATTTTTTTTTTTTTTTTTTTTTTTTTTTGAAATAAAATAGAAAATTTTTTTTATTTTGGACACATATTTAGGTCAAAAATGATCGATTTGAACAAATTTTGGGTCAAAAACCGACCATGAAAAACTTAGAACAATTTTTTTTTTTTTTTTTTTTTTCGAAATAAAATAGAAAATTCATGAAAAATTTGGACAAATTTTTAGGTCAAAAATGATCGATTTGGACAGATTTTGGGTCCAAAATGGTCGATTTGGACACACTTTTCTATCTTTTTTTTTTTCTATACGAAAAATTTTGTGAAAAAATTTTTTTTTCGAAAAAAAAATAAAAAAAAAAAAAATTTTCCGAAAAATTTAGACCAATTTTTAGGTCAAAAATGATCGATTTGGACAGATTTTGGGTCCAAAATGGTCGATTTGGACAATTTTTCGTGTCTTTTTTTTTTCCATCGAATTTTTTTTTTGAAAATTCTATTTTTTTTTTTTCGAAAAAAAATGAAAAATTTTTTTTAGAATTTTTTTTGTTAAATCACATTCAATTTTTTTTTAAATTTCCCCTCAACGTACCCCAAAAATTATTTGGGATGGAATCTTCCGACCAATCAAAAGTCTTTATTCATGACGTCAGACCAATGAAAATCCAGGGATTATGACGTATCGGTAATTTGGAATGTTCCGACCAATCAGAAGGCCGGAAAAATATCAATTTAACAAATCTTGACGATTTCCCCAAAGGGGCGTCTTTTTTGCGGTCAGCATTTATCTATAAATTGCGGAGACTTGGAAGCATTTCGCGCATCTCAAACCCGCGGGTTTAGAGCGCCAAGTTTCCTAAAAAAGTAAAGAAACCAAGTATACGCGGCCTTCGGCCGCTTATTAAGGGGGGTTATAATATACAGTATATATATACAGTATATATATAAAAGTATATATAAAAGAATAAAGGAAAAAGAGTGAATTTCGGAAAAATCGGCCAAAATGCCGGTTTTGGACATGGAAAGTGGTCAAAAGTGATGGATTTGGACATGAAAAATGGTCAAAAGTGGCTAAATTTGGAGGATAACATTTTTTTTTTTTTTTTTTCGGAAAATTTTGTATAAATTTTTGATTTTTTCGTAAAAAAATTTTTTTTTTTTTTTTTCGGAAAATTTTGTATAAATTTTTGAAAATTTTTTATACCAAATTTTTGTTAAATGACGTTCTTGTACCATAGAAAAGGGTCAAAAAGTGAAATTTCCCAAAAAAAGTGCCAGATTTTAGAAACGTAGTGAATGGGGGAAGAGTGATTTTTTTTTTTTTTTTCTATAAAAATTTTGGATTTTCAAAAAAATTTTCTATAAAATTTTGATTTTTTTTTTTTTTTCCAGAAAAATTTTTGATTTTTTTTTTTCAGAAAAATTTTCTATAAAATTTGGATTTTTTTTTTCAGAAAAAATTTTTTGATTTTTTTTTTTTTTCCAGAATTTTTTCTATACAAAAATTTTTATAAAAAAAAAAGTTAAAATTTGGATTTTTTTTTTTTTTCAGAAAAAATTTTTCTATATGAAATTTTTAGTACGGGTTTTTTTTTTTTCCTCAAATATATCATCCCAATTATAAACACACACACACACAAAATACAGTTTCCCCAATATATATAAAAGAATTAAAAACAAAACGAATCACAACCACCATCATCCATATATCTCTCATTCTTTTTAAAACAAAGTCTATTTTTATTTATTTCTCACACACATTTTTACCACCCATCTTCCTTCCTTTTAAATTTATAAAACAAAACAAAAAAAGTCTATAATTCATTCTATTTCTCTCATTTCTCTCATATATTTATTAAATTTGTTTTTCTTTCTTTTTCTTTCTAAACTAAACCCTCTCTCTCTCATTAAATTTTAAAAAAAAATCTAAGGAAAAATATATATAAAAAGGGTCATTTTTTTTAATTTCTCATATTAATCAAATTTTTACTATAAAGTTTATTTAAAAGAAAACCCTCCTTAATTTATCTAGGGATAGGATGGGAATAGGATAGGGATTGGTTATTTTTTTTTTTTTTTTTTTTTTTTTAAATTTTCTCGTATTATTATTATTATTGTTGTTGTTTTTTTTTTTTACTAAACACATACTACCCACAAAAACCCCCTTCTTTTAAAATTTGATATATTTTTTTTTTTTTTTTTTTTTTTTTTTTTTTGACCATGTTAGTTGTTGTTGTTGGTTTTTTTTTTAAAGATTTTTTTTTTTAAAAACTAAGATCAGGATTTGAACCCGAATCTCTCATCATGATTATATAAAAAAATGACGAGTGTTTTTTCCAATTAAACTATCTTAGTTGTTGTTTTTTTTTTCTACATACACATAGACGAAAAATATATTTCACAAGTAAAAAATGGCTAGGTTTTTTTTTCTGGTTTTCTAACAATAATAACTTAATATATATACAAAGGTTTTTATTAATCGACGATTTAATTCAGCCTGTTTAAAATTGGGATTGGAAGGTATTTGAACATATTAGATATACCTCAAGTTAGAAGATGGAACTACGCCTGCTTGTTGTTATTTGTATAACGTGTGTTGGTCAGACATGCGGCGAAGTTTACTGGGTAATTTCGAACAAACCTGTAATTTATGGAGACGATATCATATTAACATGCAAAACGGGGTATGTGTTGACAAACACAGATAAATGCCCGGTCCGTCAATGGTACGGTGGTCATCGGGACAAGCTATTGCTTTACAGTGAAATTCCTCTAGATAAAACAAAATATGGGGGTAGAAGGAATATGTCATCCACTGAGTTTTCTCTTGTTATTAAAAATTATACCGAGTCAGATCTCAACGTTCCCTATACATGTTCATGTGGTTTCAGGTCCTACAGCAAACGTCTTGATCTAAATGATAAAGACTTCATAGTTCCCCCGTTAAGAGTGGACACACATATGCAACAATCCAATGAAACGCTCTCAATTCACATACAAGTTGAGAGAGTATATCCGCGTCCAGAGTGTTCTATGGTCATTGGGGAGTGAACAGTGTTTGCTAACGAAACTTTAACATCTGTGAAACGTAACATATTTTTCAATGCAATATATGAAAGAAGTTTTAAGATAGTCGATGATGATTGTGGCAAGAAACCGATATTGTTGTGTTATATTGGAAATAATTTTTTTTTCGAAAAAAAAATAAAAAAAAAAAAAATTTTCCGAAAAATTTAGACCAATTTTTAGGTCAAAAATGATCGATTTGGACAGATTTTGGGTCCAAAATGGTCGATTTGGACAATTTTTCGTGTCTTTTTTTTTTCCATCGAATTTTTTTTTTGAAAATTCTATTTTTTTTTTTTCGAAAAAAAATGAAAATTTTTTTTTAGAATTTTTTTTGTTAAATCACATTCAATTTTTTTTAAAATTTCCCCTCAACGTACCCCAAAAATTATTTGGGATGGAATCTTCCGACCAATCAAAAGTCTTTATTCATGACGTCAGACCAATGAAAATCCAGGGATTATGACGTATCGGTAATTTGGAATGTTCCGACCAATCAGAAGGCCGGAAAAATATCAATTTAACAAATCTTGACGATTTCCCCAAAGGGGCGTCTTTTTTGCGGTCAGCATTTAACTATAAATTGCGGAGACTTGGAAGCATTTCGCGCATCTCAAACCCGCGGGTTTAGAGCGCCAAGTTTCCTAAAAAAGTAAAGAAACCAAGTATACGCGGCCTTCGGCCGCTTATTAAGGGGGGTTATAATATACAGTATATATATACAGTATATATATAAAAGTATATATAAAAGAATAAAGGAAAAAGAGTGAATTTCGGAAAAATCGGCCAAAATGCCGGTTTTGGACATGGAAAGTGGTCAAAAGTGATGGATTTGGACATGAAAAATGGTCAAAAGTGCTAAGTCTGGTCACTTTTGGGGGAAATTTTTTTTTTTTTTTTTCGGAAAATTTGGTATAAAATTTTTTTTTTTTTTTTTTTTCGGAAAATTTTGTATAAATTTTTGATTTTTTTTCGAAAATTTTTTGTAAAAAAAGTTAAAAATTTTTAATCGACATGGAAAGTGGTCAAAAGTGATGGATTTGGACATGAAAAATGGTCAAAAGTGGCTAAATTTGGAGGATAAAATTTTTTTTTTTTTTTTTTCGGAAAATTTTGTATAAATTTTTGATTTTTTCGTAAAAAATTTTTTTTTTTTTTTTTTCGGAAAATTTTGTATAAATTTTTGAAAATTTTTTATACCAAATTTTTGTTAAATGACGTTCTTGTACCATAGAAAAGGGTCAAAAAGTGAAATTTCCCCAAAAAAGTGCCAGATTTTAGAAACGTAGTGAATGGGGGAAGAGTGATTTTTTTTTTTTTTTTCTATAAAAATTTTGGATTTTCAAAAAAATTTTCTATAAAATTTTGATTTTTTTTTTTTTTTCCAGAAAAATTTTTGATTTTTTTTTTTCAGAAAAATTTTCTATAAAATTTGGATTTTTTTTTTCAGAAAAAATTTTTTGATTTTTTTTTTTTTTCCAGAATTTTTTCTATACAAAAATTTTTATAAAAAAAAAAGTTAAAATTTGGATTTTTTTTTTTTTTCAGAAAAAAATTTTCTATATGAAATTTTTAGTACGGGTTTTTTTTTTTTCCTCAAATATATCATCCCAATTATAAACACACACACACACAAAATACAGTTTCCCCAATATATATAAAAGAATTAAAAACAAAACGAATCACAACCACCATCATCCATATATCTCTCATTCTTTTTAAAACAAAGTCTATTTTTATTTATTTCTCACACACATTTTTACCACCCATCTTCCTTCCTTTTAAATTTATAAAACAAAACAAAAAAAGTCTATAATTCATTCTATTTCTCTCATTTCTCTCATATATTTATTAAATTTGTTTTTCTTTCTTTTTCTTTCTAAACTAAACCCTCTCTCTCTCATTAAATTTTAAAAAAAAATCTAAGGAAAAATATATATAAAAAGGGTCATTTTTTTTAATTTCTCATATTAATCAAATTTTTACTATAAAGTTTATTTAAAAGAAAACCCTCCTTAATTTATCTAGGGATAGGATGGGAATAGGATAGGGATTGGTTATTTTTTTTTTTTTTTTTTTTTTTTTAAATTTTCTCGTATTATTATTATTATTGTTGTTGTTTTTTTTTTTTACTAAACACATACTACCCACAAAAACCCCCTTCTTTTAAAATTTGATATATATTTTTTTTTTTTTTTTTTTTTTTTTTTTTGACCATGTTAGTTGTTGTTGTTGGTTTTTTTTTTAAAGATTTTTTTTTTTAAAAACTAAGATCAGGATTTGAACCCGAATCTCTCATCATGATTATATAAAAAAATGACGAGTGTTTTTTCCAATTAAACTATCTTAGTTGTTGTTTTTTTTTTCTACATACACATAGACGAAAAATATATTTCACAAGTAAAAAATGGCTAGGTTTTTTTTTCTGGTTTTCTAACAATAATAACTTAATATATATACAAAGGTTTTTATTAATCGACGATTTAATTCAGCCTGTTTAAAATTGGGATTGGAAGGTATTTGAACATATTAGATATACCTCAAGTTAGAAGATGGAACTACGCCTGCTTGTTGTTATTTGTATAACGTGTGTTGGTCAGACATGCGGCGAAGTTTACTGGGTAATTTCGAACAAACCTGTAATTTATGGAGACGATATCATATTAACATGCAAAACGGGGTATGTGTTGACAAACACAGATAAATGCCCGGTCCGTCAATGGTACGGTGGTCATCGGGACAAGCTATTGCTTTACAGTGAAATTCCTCTAGATAAAACAAAATATGGGGGTAGAAGGAATATGTCATCCACTGAGTTTTCTCTTGTTATTAAAAATTATACCGAGTCAGATCTCAACGTTCCCTATACATGTTCATGTGGTTTCAGGTCCTACAGCAAACGTCTTGATCTAAATGATAAAGACTTCATAGTTCCCCCGTTAAGAGTGGACACACATATGCAACAATCCAATGAAACGCTCTCAATTCACATACAAGTTGAGAGAGTATATCCGCGTCCAGAGTGTTCTATGGTCATTGGGGAGTGAACAGTGTTTGCTAACGAAACTTTAACATCTGTGAAACGTAACATATTTTTCAATGCAATATATGAAAGAAGTTTTAAGATAGTCGATGATGATTGTGGCAAGAAACCGATATTGTTGTGTTATATTGGAAATAATTTTTTTTTCGAAAAAAAAATAAAAAAAAAAAAAATTTTCCGAAAAATTTAGACCAATTTTTAGGTCAAAAATGATCGATTTGGACAGATTTTGGGTCCAAAATGGTCGATTTGGACAATTTTTCGTGTCTTTTTTTTTTCCATCGAATTTTTTTTTTGAAAATTCTATTTTTTTTTTTTCGAAAAAAAATGAAAATTTTTTTTTAGAATTTTTTTTGTTAAATCACATTCAATTTTTTTTAAAATTTCCCCTCAACGTACCCCAAAAATTATTTGGGATGGAATCTTCCGACCAATCAAAAGTCTTTATTCATGACGTCAGACCAATGAAAATCCAGGGATTATGACGTATCGGTAATTTGGAATGTTCCGACCAATCAGAAGGCCGGAAAAATATCAATTTAACAAATCTTGACGATTTCCCCAAAGGGGCGTCTTTTTTGCGGTCAGCATTTAACTATAAATTGCGGAGACTTGGAAGCATTTCGCGCATCTCAAACCCGCGGGTTTAGAGCGCCAAGTTTCCTAAAAAAGTAAAGAAACCAAGTATACGCGGCCTTCGGCCGCTTATTAAGGGGGGTTATAATATACAGTATATATATACAGTATATATATAAAAGTATATATAAAAGAATAAAGGAAAAAGAGTGAATTTCGGAAAAATCGGCCAAAATGCCGGTTTTGGACATGGAAAGTGGTCAAAAGTGATGGATTTGGACATGAAAAATGGTCAAAAGTGCTAAGTCTGGTCACTTTTGGGGGAAATTTTTTTTTTTTTTTTTCGGAAAATTTGGTATAAAATTTTTTTTTTTTTTTTTTTTCGGAAAATTTTGTATAAATTTTTGATTTTTTTTCGAAAATTTTTTGTAAAAAAAGTTAAAAATTTTTAATCGACATGGAAAGTGGTCAAAAGTGATGGATTTGGACATGAAAAATGGTCAAAAGTGGCTAAATTTGGAGGATAAAATTTTTTTTTTTTTTTTTTCGGAAAATTTTGTATAAATTTTTGATTTTTTCGTAAAAAATTTTTTTTTTTTTTTTTTCGGAAAATTTTGTATAAATTTTTGAAAATTTTTTATACCAAATTTTTGTTAAATGACGTTCTTGTACCATAGAAAAGGGTCAAAAAGTGAAATTTCCCCAAAAAAGTGCCAGATTTTAGAAACGTAGTGAATGGGGGAAGAGTGATTTTTTTTTTTTTTTTCTATAAAAATTTTGGATTTTCAAAAAAATTTTCTATAAAATTTTGATTTTTTTTTTTTTTTCCAGAAAAATTTTTGATTTTTTTTTTTCAGAAAAATTTTCTATAAAATTTGGATTTTTTTTTTCAGAAAAAATTTTTTGATTTTTTTTTTTTTTCCAGAATTTTTTCTATACAAAAATTTTTATAAAAAAAAAAGTTAAAATTTGGATTTTTTTTTTTTTTCAGAAAAAAATTTTCTATATGAAATTTTTAGTACGGGTTTTTTTTTTTTCCTCAAATATATCATCCCAATTATAAACACACACACACACAAAATACAGTTTCCCCAATATATATAAAAGAATTAAAAACAAAACGAATCACAACCACCATCATCCATATATCTCTCATTCTTTTTAAAACAAAGTCTATTTTTATTTATTTCTCACACACATTTTTACCACCCATCTTCCTTCCTTTTAAATTTATAAAACAAAACAAAAAAAGTCTATAATTCATTCTATTTCTCTCATTTCTCTCATATATTTATTAAATTTGTTTTTCTTTCTTTTTCTTTCTAAACTAAACCCTCTCTCTCTCATTAAATTTTAAAAAAAAATCTAAGGAAAAATATATATAAAAAGGGTCATTTTTTTTAATTTCTCATATTAATCAAATTTTTACTATAAAGTTTATTTAAAAGAAAACCCTCCTTAATTTATCTAGGGATAGGATGGGAATAGGATAGGGATTGGTTATTTTTTTTTTTTTTTTTTTTTTTTTAAATTTTCTCGTATTATTATTATTATTGTTGTTGTTTTTTTTTTTTACTAAACACATACTACCCACAAAAACCCCCTTCTTTTAAAATTTGATATATTTTTTTTTTTTTTTTTTTTTTTTTTTTTTTGACCATGTTAGTTGTTGTTGTTGGTTTTTTTTTTAAAGATTTTTTTTTTTAAAAACTAAGATCAGGATTTGAACCCGAATCTCTCATCATGATTATATAAAAAAATGACGAGTGTTTTTTCCAATTAAACTATCTTAGTTGTTGTTTTTTTTTTCTACATACACATAGACGAAAAATATATTTCACAAGTAAAAAATGGCTAGGTTTTTTTTTCTGGTTTTCTAACAATAATAACTTAATATATATACAAAGGTTTTTATTAATCGACGATTTAATTCAGCCTGTTTAAAATTGGGATTGGAAGGTATTTGAACATATTAGATATACCTCAAGTTAGAAGATGGAACTACGCCTGCTTGTTGTTATTTGTATAACGTGTGTTGGTCAGACATGCGGCGAAGTTTACTGGGTAATTTCGAACAAACCTGTAATTTATGGAGACGATATCATATTAACATGCAAAACGGGGTATGTGTTGACAAACACAGATAAATGCCCGGTCCGTCAATGGTACGGTGGTCATCGGGACAAGCTATTGCTTTACAGTGAAATTCCTCTAGATAAAACAAAATATGGGGGTAGAAGGAATATGTCATCCACTGAGTTTTCTCTTGTTATTAAAAATTATACCGAGTCAGATCTCAACGTTCCCTATACATGTTCATGTGGTTTCAGGTCCTACAGCAAACGTCTTGATCTAAATGATAAAGACTTCATAGTTCCCCCGTTAAGAGTGGACACACATATGCAACAATCCAATGAAACGCTCTCAATTCACATACAAGTTGAGAGAGTATATCCGCGTCCAGAGTGTTCTATGGTCATTGGGGAGCGAACAGTGTTTGCTAACGAAACTTTAACATCTGTGAAACGTAACATATTTTTCAATGCAATATATGAAAGAAGTTTTAAGATAGTCGATGATGATTGTGGCAAGAAACCGATATTGTTGTGTTATATTGGAAATAAATATAATATTGTCAACACTTCTGGAGATCCAATGCCGAATTGTATAGAAGTAAGAGGGGATGGCACGATTGGATACAACGACACATCGACTGAATCTGACATAGTAGTCATTGACATTACTACGTCTGACTTAGCAGTCATTGTTACGTTGGTTGTTTTAATACTAGTATGTCTTACTGTGGCGGTTATATTATACATAAGTAAATATACATATTTTTGTAAATCTAATCAAAAGAGAAGAAGAAACGGCATTTATTCTGATGATTACCAGAGATGCAATATGTCACCAAAGATTTAACATTAAGTTATACGATAAAAAAAAACAATTTAATTCATAATATCATATCAAAAGTTTTAAAAAAAAATAAAAAAAGTCAGTACATTATTCCTTTTCTTTAAAAGAAAAGAAAAGAAAATAGATATTATTTCGAATTTGATTAGGAGCTACGATTAACAATTTTTTGTTAATTTTTGATTTAAATTTTATATTATATTTGGAGAATTCTATAAATTAGTATTGTTCATGTGAAAATTAAAAAAAATGATTATGAGGATAAAAATGAATATTTTATATCTATCTTTTTTCATTTTTAATGTACAAGCGTATTATAGAGATAATAATAAATTAAAAATAGAAACTAAACATGTATCATTACATGGTGCTGATAATATTTCATTATTGTGCACATTTAATGAAACAATTGACAAAACTAATCTTTCTTGGACAATGCTTTCTTATTGGAATAATTACCCAAAATCTGAGAATATTACATTGGATCTAATATCTACTACAAATAATAGCAAATATATTGAAGAAAAAGTTTCTGATACGCAATATCGTTTAATTATATTAAATTTTACAACTGATGATTACTTAAAGTTTTATGCATGTGAATATGAGTCTGAATATATGTCAGTTTTAGTTTTTAATCAAAAAAGTTCATATTATTATTTTCCAAAAGTTATTGTAAAAGAAGAAGAAAATTATTATCTTCTGTTTTGATGATATTATTATTATGGCTGACGATGATGATGGAAGAATGTATGGGATTGAGCGAAAAGGATGCAAATGTATGTAGATCTAGATGGAAAATATCTAGATCGAAATTGGTGTGTTGTTTTGGACACGTATTAAAAAATGATAAATGCGTACCGTGTCCTTTGGGTTTTTATGGAAATAATTGTTTAAGAACGTGTATAGATGGACATTACGGTTATATGTGTGGATATGAATGTAAATGTGACGAGAGGACCGAATATTGCGATAAGAGATTGGGGTGTACGACGAAGAAGAAGAAGAAGATGGTGAATGATAATAATAATAATAATTCTTTTTCTTTTTGGGATGATGATGATGATGAAAAGAAAAAGATATTGGATGTTGATGATGATGATGATGATGATGATTTTGACCCTTTCTTTAAAGAAAAAAGAAAAGGAAAAAAGAAAGAAATAATTGATGATGAGAAGAGAGTAATGGTGAAATTTGCTTATTATTTGATGTATGGAAGTATAGGATTTGTGATGATTTTTTTTTTATTGGTGTTAGGATTGTCTTCGATTTGTTTGATTTATTGTAAAATAATGAAGGATAAAAAGAAAAAGAAGAAGAAGAAGAAAAGGTTAGAAGAAGAAGAAGAAGAAGAACATTATAGATCACCGATTTATAAAGAACCTATAAATTATTGGCATATGGGTACTGATAATAATTGTTATTTTTCCGATGATGATGAAGGTGGTGTTGGTGGTGGTGATGTTAATGCAAAAGAAGACATTAAACGAATGATGATGTTATAAAAAAAAAAAAACAATAATAATAAAAATTTTTGTTTAGTTTATTATAATATATATATTTATATAAAATAAAATGAAATAAAATAAAATAAAATAGTCAGTCTTTTTTTTTTCTCCATCTCTCTAATATTTCCCCCTACCAATACTAGGGTTAGTTTTAGTAGTACCCCATACACACACACACACACACAAAACCGGCCATGAAATTTTCGGTAAAAAAACTTAGAACAATTTTTTTTTTTTTTTTTTTTTTTTTTTGAAATAAAATAGAAATTTTTTTTTATTTTGGACACATATTTAGGTCAAAAATGATCGATTTGAACAAATTTTGGGTCAAAAACCGACCATGAAAAACTTAGAACAATTTTTTTTTTTTTTTTTTTTTTTCGAAATAAAATAGAAAATTCATGAAAAATTTGGACAAATTTTTAGGTCAAAAATGATCGATTTGGACAGATTTTGGGTCCAAAATGGTCGATTTGGACACACTTTTCTATCTTTTTTTTTTTCTATACGAAAAATTTTGTGAAAAATTTTTTTTTCGAAAAAAAAATAAAAAAAAAAAAATTTTTCCGAAAAATTTAGACCAATTTTTAGGTCAAAAATGATCGATTTGGACAGATTTTGGGTCCAAAATGGTCGATTTGGACAATTTTTCGTGTCTTTTTTTTTTCCATCGAATTTTTTTTTTGAAAATTCTATTTTTTTTTTTTCGAAAAAAAATGAAAATTTTTTTTTAGAATTTTTTTTGTTAAATCACATTCAATTTTTTTTAAAATTTCCCCTCAACGTACCCCAACAATTATTTGGGATGGAATCTTCCGACCAATCAAAAGTCTTTATTCATGACGTCAGACCAATGAAAATCCAGGGATTATGACGTATCGGTAATTTGGAATGTTCCGACCAATCAGAAGGCCGGAAAAATATCAATTTAACAAATCTTGACGATTTCCCCAAAGGGGCGTCTTTTTTGCGGTCAGCATTTATCTATAAATTGCGGAGACTTGGAAGCATTTCGCGCATCTCAAACCCGCGGGTTTAGAGCGCCAAGTTTCCTAAAAAAGTAAAGAAACCAAGTATACGCGGCCTTCGGCCGCTTATTAAGGGGGGTTATAATATACAGTATATATATACAGTATATATATAAAAGTATATATAAAAGAATAAAGGAAAAAGAGTGAATTTCGGAAAAATCGGCCAAAATGCCGGTTTTGGACATGGAAAGTGGTCAAAAGTGATGGATTTGGACATGAAAAATGGTCAAAAGTGCTAAGTCTGGTCACTTTTGGGGGAAATTTTTTTTTTTTTTTTTCGGAAAATTTGGTATAAAATTTTTTTATTTTTTTTTTTTCGGAAAATTTTGTATAAATTTTTGATTTTTTTTCGAAAATTTTTTGTAAAAAAAGTTAAAAATTTTTAATCGACATGGAAAGTGGTCAAAAGTGATGGATTTGGACATGAAAAATGGTCAAAAGTGGCTAAATTTGGAGGATAAAATTTTTTTTTTTTTTTTTTCGGAAAATTTTGTATAAATTTTTGATTTTTTCGTAAAAAAATTTATTTTTTTTTTTTTCGGAAAATTTTGTATAAATTTTTGAAAATTTTTTATACCAAATTTTTGTTAAATGACGTTCTTGTACCATAGAAAAGGGTCAAAAAGTGAAATTTCCCAAAAAAAGTGCCAGATTTTAGAAACGTAGTGAATGGGGGAAGAGTGATTTTTTTTTTCTATAAAAATTTTGGATTTTCAAAAAAAATTTCTATAAAATTTTGATTTTTTTTTTTTCCAGAAAAATTTTTGATTTTTTTTTTTCAGAAAAATTTTCTATAAAATTTGGATTTTTTTTTTCAGAAAAAATATATATATATTATTTAAAAAAAAAAAAAATATATATATATACTATATCTTTTGACCTTATCGAAAGTTATAAATACCTCTAATTAGTTGCATATTACGACATGCAGACCGATGGAACTATCCCAGTGGAAAACACTGATCCAGACCAAATGGATACGCTAGAAGACAATATACTATCAGATCAAATGGACATATCTGATGACGATCAGATGGACTGGCAAGTAGAGGAACGTGGGATGACCAATCTCCAGATAGAGAGCTGTTTAAAGGGCTATCCCGCGACCGTGTGCTTCGCCGACGAGTTACCGCTCCACGTGGGAGTCAAGCCTCACACGTTCATCGTCAATACAGACACGCCTGACCGTGGCTGGCGTCACTGGGTGGCGTTTCACTTTCCACTGGTGGGACCCCCCGAATTTTTCGATTCGATGGCAAGCGCACCGGAAACGTATCACCTCAGTTTCGTCAAGTTCCTGATCGACAATTACGGACCGCAATACCACTACTGTCCGTTTCAAATCCAACCCTACGACACCGACACATGCGGACGGTATTGTCTGTACTACTTCAACTGGAGACATCGAGGAAGGGAGCTGCCAGACATAGTGAAAGACTTTTCCCCCGTTGATTTAAATGGAAACCAGGACAAAATTTTAAGATTTTATATGAATTAATAAACAATCGAACTGTTAAAATTGTATTTTGTCGTGCATTGTCTTGGTGAATTCATGACAACTCGGAACAAAGACAAATCAGACCAAGTCAACTCAGACCACTGTTAAGACAACTCAGCGTGCATCATCTCCTGAAGAAGTGTGGTGCAATCTACGGTCCCGGGTGCTAGACTTGAGTTGAACATGTATATTTTATATTGTACATTCTAATGTGAAATATGTGGTGCTTTTTGTGAAATATAGTGCACTTGGTTAACAGTGCTTTCGATCTTCTTGTTACATTGTTTTTATGTATAATATTGTTGGTATCTCTTGAAACGCTAATAAAAATTATTTTAACATATTTGTTCTTTTTTTTGTCCTCAAAAAGTGGTTCGAGTTGTATATTAATTGACATCACGCCATTGGATTTAAGGTTATGTCTATGGGAAGAAATGGGTCTAGTCTGGCCTGGATGACTACATATGGTAAGAAGAGAACAACGTATTGACGAAAGGGTCGTGCTACTTATAGAAGGAGGCGAACAACATATCGTTGGAAAGGTGGTCGATCACAAGCAGTGGGTCTAGTCTTGCCTGGATGACTATCACAAGCAGTGGGTCTAGTCTGGCCTGGATGACTACTAGAAAGAGGCGAACAACATATCGTTGGAAAGGTGGTCGAGCACAAGCAATGGGTCTAGTCTGGCCTGGATGACTACTACATATCGTAAGAAGAGAACAACGTATTGACGAAAGGGTCGTGCTACTTATAGAAGGAGGCGAACAACATATCGTTGGAAAGGTGGTCGAGCACAAGCAATGGGTCTAGTCTGGCCTGGATGACTAAAGGTGGTCGAGCACAAGCAATGGGTCTAGTCTGGCCTGGATGACTACTACTATCGTAAGAAGAGAACAACGTATTGACGAAAGGGTCGTGCTACTTATAGAAGGAGGCGAACAACATATCGTCGGAAAGGTGGTCGAGCACAAGCAATGGGTCTAGTCTGGCTTGGATGACTACTACTTTTTACATTGTTTTTATGTATAATATTGTTGGTATCTCTTGAAACGTTAATAAAAATAATTTTAAATCCTACATAGTCTGGCCTAGATGACTACTAGTTGTATATTAATTGACATCACGCCATTGGATTTAAGGTTAACAAAAAATATTTAAAAAAAAAAAATATTATTTAAGCAAAAGAAAAAAAAAAATATATATATATTATTTAAAAAAAAAAAAAATATATATATATACTATATCTTTTGACCTTATCGAAAGTTATAAATACCTCTAATTAGTTGCATATTACGACATGCAGACCGATGGAACTATCCCAGTGGAAAACACTGATCCAGACCAAATGGATACGCTAGAAGACAATATACTATCAGATCAAATGGACATATCTGATGACGATCAGATGGACTGGCAAGTAGAGGAACGTGGGATGACCAATCTCCAGATAGAGAGCTGTTTAAAGGGCTATCCCGCGACCGTGTGCTTCGCCGACGAGTTACCGCTCCACGTGGGAGTCAAGCCTCACACGTTCATCGTCAATACAGACACGCCTGACCGTGGCTGGCGTCACTGGGTGGCGTTTCACTTTCCACTGGTGGGACCCCCCGAATTTTTCGATTCGATGGCAAGCGCACCGGAAACGTATCACCTCAGTTTCGTCAAATTCCTGATCGACAATTACGGACCGCAATACCACTACTGTCCGTTTCAAATCCAACCCTACGACACCGACACATGCGGACGGTATTGTCTGTACTACTTCAACTGGAGACATCGAGGAAGGGAGCTGCCAGACATAGTGAAAGACTTTTCCCCCGTTGATTTAAATGGAAACCAGGACAAAATTTTAAGATTTTATATGAATTAATAAACAATCGAACTGTTAAAATTGTATTTTGTCGTGCATTGTCTTGGTGAATTCATGACAACTCGGAACAAAGACAAATCAGACCAAGTCAACTCAGACCACTGTTAAGACAACTCAGCGTGCATCATCTCCTGAAGAAGTGTGGTGCAATCTACGGTCCCGGGTGCTAGACTTGAGTTGAACATGTATATTTTATATTGTACATTCTAATGTGAAATATGTGGTGCTTTTTGTGAAATATAGTGCACTTGGTTAACAGTGCTTTCGATCTTCTTGTTACATTGTTTTTATGTATAATATTGTTGGTATCTCTTGAAACGCTAATAAAAATTATTTTAACATATTTGTTCTTTTTTTTGTCCTCAAAAAGTGGTTCGAGTTGTATATTAATTGACATCACGCCATTGGATTTAAGGTTATGTCTATGGGAAGAAATGGGTCTAGTCTGGCCTGGATGACTACGACTTGAGTTGAACATGTATATTTTATATTGTACATTCTAATGTGAAATATGTGGTGCTTTTTGTGAAATATAGTGCACTTGGTTAACAGTGCTTTCGATCTTCTTGTTACATTGTTTTTATGTATAATATTGTTGGTATCTCTTGAAACGCTAATAAAAATTATTTTAACATATTTGTTCTTTTTTTTGTCCTCAAAAAGTGGTTCGAGTTGTATATTAATTGACATCACGCCATTGGATTTAAGGTTATGTCTATGGGAAGAAATGGGTCTAGTCTGGCCTGGATGACTACATATGGTAAGAAGAGAACAACGTATTGACGAAAGGGTCGTGCTACTTATAGAAGGAGGCGAACAACATATCGTTGGAAAGGTGGTCGATCACAAGCAGTGGGTCTAGTCTGGCCTGGATGACTATCACAAGCAGTGGGTCTAGTCTGGCCTGGATGACTACTAGAAAGAGGCGAACAACATATCGTTGGAAAGGTGGTCGAGCACAAGCAATGGGTCTAGTCTGGCCTGGATGACTACTACATATCGTAAGAAGAGAACAACGTATTGACGAAAGGGTCGTGCTACTTATAGAAGGAGGCGAACAACATATCGTTGGAAAGGTGGTCGAGCACAAGCAATGGGTCTAGTCTGGCCTGGATGACTAAAGGTGGTCGAGCACAAGCAATGGGTCTAGTCTGGCCTGGATGACTACTTATAGAAGGAGGCGAACAACATATCGTCGGAAAGGTGGTCGAGCACAAGCAATGGGTCTAGTCTGGCTTGGATGACTACTACTTTTTACATTGTTTTTATGTATAATATTGTTGGTATCTCTTGAAACGTTAATAAAAATAATTTTAAATCCTACATAGTCTGGCCTAGATGACTACTAGTTGTATATTAATTGACATCACGCCATTGGATTTAAGGTTAACAAAAAATATTTAAAAAAAAAAAATATTATTTAAGCAAAAGAAAAAAAAAAATATATATATATTATTTAAAAAAAAAAAAAATATATATATATACTATATCTTTTGACCTTATCGAAAGTTATAAATACCTCTAATTAGTTGCATATTACGACATGCAGACCGATGGAACTATCCCAGTGGAAAACACTGATCCAGACCAAATGGATACGCTAGAAGACAATATACTATCAGATCAAATGGACATATCTGATGACGATCAGATGGACTGGCAAGTAGAGGAACGTGGGATGACCAATCTCCAGATAGAGAGCTGTTTAAAGGGCTATCCCGCGACCGTGTGCTTCGCCGACGAGTTACCGCTCCACGTGGGAGTCAAGCCTCACACGTTCATCGTCAATACAGACACGCCTGACCGTGGCTGGCGTCACTGGGTGGCGTTTCACTTTCCACTGGTGGGACCCCCCGAATTTTTCGATTCGATGGCAAGCGCACCGGAAACGTATCACCTCAGTTTCGTCAAGTTCCTGATCGACAATTACGGACCGCAATACCACTACTGTCCGTTTCAAATCCAACCCTACGACACCGACACATGCGGACGGTATTGTCTGTACTACTTCAACTGGAGACATCGAGGAAGGGAGCTGCCAGACATAGTGAAAGACTTTTCCCCCGTTGATTTAAATGGAAACCAGGACAAAATTTTAAGATTTTATATGAATTAATAAACAATCGAACTGTTAAAATTGTATTTTGTCGTGCATTGTCTTGGTGAATTCATGACAACTCGGAACAAAGACAAATCAGACCAAGTCAACTCAGACCACTGTTAAGACAACTCAGCGTGCATCATCTCCTGAAGAAGTGTGGTGCAATCTACGGTCCCGGGTGCTAGACTTGAGTTGAACATGTATATTTTATATTGTACATTCTAATGTGAAATATGTGGTGCTTTTTGTGAAATATAGTGCACTTGGTTAACAGTGCTTTCGATCTTCTTGTTACATTGTTTTTATGTATAATATTGTTGGTATCTCTTGAAACGCTAATAAAAATTATTTTAACATATTTGTTCTTTTTTTTGTCCTCAAAAAGTGGTTCGAGTTGTATATTAATTGACATCACGCCATTGGATTTAAGGTTATGTCTATGGGAAGAAATGGGTCTAGTCTGGCCTGGATGACTACTAGTTGTATATTAATTGACATCACGCCATTGGATTTAAGGTTATGTCTATGGGAAGAAATGGGTCTATAATATGAGAAATTAAAAAAAATGACCCTTTTTATATATATTTTTCCTTAGATTTTTTTTTAAAATTTAATGAGAGAGAGAGGGTTTAGTTTAGAAAGAAAAAGAAAGAAAAACAAATTTAATAAATATATGAGAGAAATGAGAGAAATAGAATGAATTATAGACTTTTTTTGTTTTGTTTTATAAATTTAAAAGGAAGGAAGATGGGTGGTAAAAATGTGTGTGAGAAATAAATAAAAATAGACTTTGTTTTAAAAAGAATGAGAGATATATGGATGATGGTGGTTGTGATTCGTTTTGTTTTTAATTCTTTTATATATATTGGGGAAACTGTATTTTGTGTGTGTGTGTGTTTATAATTGGGATGATATATTTGAGGAAAAAAAAAAAACCCGTACTAAAAATTTCATATAGAAAATTTTTTTCTGAAAAAAAAAAAAAATCCAAATTTTAACTTTTTTTTTTATAAAAATTTTTGTATAGAAAAAATTCTGGAAAAAAAAAAAAAATCAAAAAATTTTTTCTGAAAAAAAAAATCCAAATTTTATAGAAAATTTTTCTGAAAAAAAAAAATCAAAAATTTTTCTGGAAAAAAAAAAAAAAATCAAAATTTTATAGAAAATTTTTTTGAAAATCCAAAATTTTTATAGAAAAAAAAAAAAAAAATCACTCTTCCCCCATTCACTACGTTTCTAAAATCTGGCACTTTTTTTGGGAAATTTCACTTTTTGACCCTTTTCTATGGTACAAGAACGTCATTTAACAAAAATTTGGTATAAAAAATTTTCAAAAATTTATACAAAATTTTCCGAAAAAAAAAAAAAAAAAATTTTTTACGAAAAAATCAAAAATTTATACAAAATTTTCCGAAAAAAAAAAAAAAAAAATTTTATCCTCCAAATTTAGCCACTTTTGACCATTTTTCATGTCCAAATCCATCACTTTTGACCACTTTCCATGTCGATTAAAAATTTTTAACTTTTTTTACAAAAAATTTTCGAAAAAAAATCAAAAATTTATACAAAATTTTCCGAAAAAAAAAAAAAAAAAAAATTTTATACCAAATTTTCCGAAAAAAAAAACAAAAAATTTCCCCCAAAAGTGACCAGACTTAGCACTTTTGACCATTTTTCATGTCCAAATCCATCACTTTTGACCACTTTCCATGTCCAAAACCGGCATTTTGGCCGATTTTTCCGAAATTCACTCTTTTTCCTTTATTCTTTTATATATACTTTTATATATATACTGTATATATATACTGTATATTATAACCCCCCTTAATAAGCGGCCGAAGGCCGCGTATACTTGGTTTCTTTACTTTTTTAGGAAACTTGGCGCTCTAAACCCGCGGGTTTGAGATGCGCGAAATGCTTCCAAGTCTCCGCAATTTATAGATAAATGCTGACCGCAAAAAAGACGCCCCTTTGGGGAAATCGTCAAGATTTGTTAAATTGATATTTTTCCGGCCTTCTGATTGGTCGGAACATTCCAAATTACCGATACGTCATAATCCCTGGATTTTCATTGGTCTGACGTCATGAATAAAGACTTTTGATTGGTCGGAAGATTCCATCCCAAATAATTTTTGGGGTACGTTGAGGGGAAATTTAAAAAAAAATTGAATGTGATTTAACAAAAAAAATTCTAAAAAAAAATTTTCATTTTTTTTCGAAAAAAAAAAAATAGAATTTTCAAAAAAAAAATTCGATGGAAAAAAAAAAGACACGAAAAATTGTCCAAATCGACCATTTTGGACCCAAAATCTGTCCAAATCGATCATTTTTGACCTAAAAATTGGTCTAAATTTTTCGGAAAATTTTTTTTTTTTTTATTTTTTTTTCGAAAAAAAAAATTTTTCACAAAATTTTTCGTATAGAAAAAAAAAAAGATAGAAAAGTGTGTCCAAATCGACCATTTTGGACCCAAAATCTGTCCAAATCGATCATTTTTGACCTAAAAATTTGTCCAAATTTTTCATGAATTTTCTATTTTATTTCGAAAAAAAAAAAAAAAAAAAAAATTGTTCTAAGTTTTTCATGGTCGGTTTTTGACCCAAAATTTGTTCAAATCGATCATTTTTGACCTAAATATGTGTCCAAAATAAAAAAAATTTTCTATTTTATTTCAAAAAAAAAAAAAAAAAAAAAAAAAAATTGTTCTAAGTATTTTTACCGAAAATTTCATGGCCGGTTTTGTGTGTGTGTGTGTGTGTATGGGGTACTACTAAAACTAACCCTAGTATTGGTAGGGGGAAATATTAGAGAGATGGAGAAAAAAAAAAGACTGACTTTTATTTTATTTTATTTCATTTTATTTTATATAAATATATATATTATAATAAACTAAACAAAAATTTTTATTATTATTGTTTTTTTTTTTTTATAACATCATCATTCGTTTAATGTCTTCTTTTGCATTAACATCACCACCACCAACACCACCTTCATCATCATCGGAAAAATAACAATTATTATCAGTACCCATATGCCAATAATTTATAGGTTCTTTATAAATCGGTGATCTATAATGTTCTTCTTCTTCTTCTTCTTCTAACCTTTTCTTCTTCTTCTTCTTTTTCTTTTTATCCTTCATTATTTTACAATAAATCAAACAAATCGAAGACAATCCTAACACCAATAAAAAAAAAATCATCACAAATCCTATACTTCCATACATCAAATAATAAGCAAATTTCACCATTACTCTCTTCTCATCATCAATTATTTCTTTCTTTTTTCCTTTTCTTTTTTCTTTAAAGAAAGGGTCAAAATCATCATCATCATCATCATCATCAACATCCAATATCTTTTTCTTTTCATCATCATCATCATCCCAAAAAGAAAAAGAATTATTATTATTATTATCATTCACCATCTTCTTCTTCTTCTTCGTCGTACACCCCAATCTCTTATCGCAATATTCGGTCCTCTCGTCACATTTACATTCATATCCACACATATAACCGTAATGTCCATCTATACACGTTCTTAAACAATTATTTCCATAAAAACCCAAAGGACACGGTACGCATTTATCATTTTTTAATACGTGTCCAAAACAACACACCAATTTCGATCTAGATATTTTCCATCTAGATCTACATACATTTGCATCCTTTTCGCTCAATCCCATACATTCTTCCATCATCATCGTCAGCCATAATAATAATATCATCAAAACAGAAGATAATAATCTCATTTTATTATTATTATTCATCATAAACCAAAAAAATTCCAGGCTTTTATTAAACTAAACCACCAACTATTATTATTCTTATATACGAGGGGAATAAATAATAATAATATAAATAAATTTTTTTTATCATAATATCCTTTTATTAAAAAAAAACAACACATATTTAACACATATCTTCGTTCTCATATTCATCCAATCTACTCCGTAAAACCAAATTCATATATTTTAATTTCTCAATCTCTTCTTCTTTATTATAAAATTCCTTTTTTTTCATCATCATTACATCTAGAATATCTAACTCTTTATTCAATTCACCCCTTAAATTTTCTAACCCATCAATAGTCTTTCGTAAAAAAAATAAATGATCTTTTTTTATTATATATTTATTATTATAATTATCAATCCAAATTTTACTATATAATCCATCTAATTGGTAATTTTTCTCAGTTAAATTATTCGCTATTTCTTTCAATTGACATAAAATATCATTATTATTTCTTCTTTCCATTTTTTTTCCTTCTTCTTCTTCTTCTTCATCATCATCATTTTCTCCTCCTCCTCCTCCTACTTTTCTTTTTTTTTGTTCGTTTTTCTTTATTATTATTCTCCCAAGCATTTTTTTTTTTTTTATATTGTCCATTCACTTTTTTTTTTTTTTTTTTTAACCATACATTAATAATAACAAAAAAATAACATCATTTCTTCTTCTTTTTCCACACTACACACAACACACCATTATTATTATTTACTACCATCGTCAGTTCAGTTTCAATTCAAATGTTCGATTTCATTTCACCATCATCATCTTCGAGATTTCCACGTCGCGTAAGTGTCACTACAGTTCCATCCACTTCGAAATTAACGTTCGCTGAGGGGGAGAGTTGTTATTAATGATGGATGATGGATGATAATAAATAATTGAAGAATAATAATAATAAGAGAAAAAGAAAGAGAGAGAGAGTTAATTATTTGTTAAATCATCATTTATGTATATATAAATGATGAAAATTGATAAAAAAAAAAAAAGAGAGACATTATTGTTAATATATAAGAGTTTTTTTTTTTGAAAACATACAATATATATCATGTTTATGATTTATTACATTTTATCTGAGTCTGAAAACTTAAGTGATATGGATAATGAATTTATAACAAAAGGCATTGTAAAAATGGATTTAGAGGGATTTAAATGGGAACAACCATCATCTAATAATGCGATTGAATTATATTGTAATGTCAGCTTTGATAAATGTAACAGGAAAGAATATTGCGAACTATTAACTGGTAAACCGTGCGTAAACAAGACGGGAGGTAGAAGCTTTATTAACGATATTTTAAAAAAATTGTTTGAAAGAAAATGTGTATTGGGAATTCATATAGGTGGCGATGTTAGAGCGAACGTTAATTTCGAAGTGGATGGAACTGTAGTGACACTTACGCGACGTGGAAATCTCGAAGATGATGATGGTGAAATGAAATCGAACATTTGAATTGAAACTGAACTGACGATGGTAGTAAATAATAATAATGGTGTGTTGTGTGTAGTGTGGAAAAAGAAGAAGAAATGATGTTATTTTTTTGTTATTATTAATGTATGGTTAAAAAAAAAAAAAAAAAAAGTGAATGGACAATATAAAAAAAAAAAAAATGCTTGGGAGAATAATAATAAAGAAAAACGAACAAAAAAAAAGAAAAGTAGGAGGAGGAGGAGGAGAAAATGATGATGATGAAGAAGAAGAAGAAGAAGGAAAAAAAATGGAAAGAAGAAATAATAATGATATTTTATGTCAATTGAAAGAAATAGCGAATAATTTAACTGAGAAAAATTACCAATTAGATGGATTATATAGTAAAATTTGGATTGATAATTATAATAATAAATATATAATAAAAAAAGATCATTTATTTTTTTTACGAAAGACTATTGATGGGTTAGAAAATTTAAGGGGTGAATTGAATAAAGAGTTAGATATTCTAGATGTAATGATGATGAAAAAAAAGGAATTTTATAATAAAGAAGAAGAGATTGAGAAATTAAAATATATGAATTTGGTTTTACGGAGTAGATTGGATGAATATGAGAACGAAGATATGTGTTAAATATGTGGGTTTTTTTTTTAATAAAAGGATATTATGATAAAAATTTTTTATTTATATTATTATTATTTATTCCCCTCGTATATAAGAATAATAATAGTTGGTGGTTTAGTTTAATAAAAGCCTGGAATTTTTTTGGTTTATGATGAATAATAATAATAAAATGAGATTATTATCTTCTGTTTTGATGATATTATTATTATGGCTGACGATGATGATGGAAGAATGTATGGGATTGAGCGAAAAGGATGCAAATGTATGTAGATCTAGATGGAAAATATCTAGATCGAAATTGGTGTGTTGTTTTGGACACGTATTAAAAAATGATAAATGCGTACCGTGTCCTTTGGGTTTTTATGGAAATAATTGTTTAAGAACGTGTATAGATGGACATTACGGTTATATGTGTGGATATGAATGTAAATGTGACGAGAGGACCGAATATTGCGATAAGAGATTGGGGTGTACGACGAAGAAGAAGAAGAAGATGGTGAATGATAATAATAATAATAATTCTTTTTCTTTTTGGGATGATGATGATGATGAAAAGAAAAAGATATTGGATGTTGATGATGATGATGATGATGATGATTTTGACCCTTTCTTTAAAGAAAAAAGAAAAGGAAAAAAGAAAGAAATAATTGATGATGAGAAGAGAGTAATGGTGAAATTTGCTTATTATTTGATGTATGGAAGTATAGGATTTGTGATGATTTTTTTTTTATTGGTGTTAGGATTGTCTTCGATTTGTTTGATTTATTGTAAAATAATGAAGGATAAAAAGAAAAAGAAGAAGAAGAAGAAAAGGTTAGAAGAAGAAGAAGAAGAAGAACATTATAGATCACCGATTTATAAAGAACCTATAAATTATTGGCATATGGGTACTGATAATAATTGTTATTTTTCCGATGATGATGAAGGTGGTGTTGGTGGTGGTGATGTTAATGCAAAAGAAGACATTAAACGAATGATGATGTTATAAAAAAAAAAAAACAATAATAATAAAAAATTTTGTTTAGTTTATTATAATATATATATTTATATAAAATAAAATGAAATAAAATAAAATAAAATAGTCAGTCTTTTTTTTTTCTCCATCTCTCTAATATTTCCCCCTACCAATACTAGGGTTAGTTTTAGTAGTACCCCATACACACACACACACACACAAAACCGGCCATGAAATTTTCGGTAAAAATACTTAGAACAATTTTTTTTTTTTTTTTTTTTTTTTTTTGAAATAAAATAGAAAATTTTTTTTATTTTGGACACATATTTAGGTCAAAAATGATCGATTTGAACAAATTTTGGGTCAAAAACCGACCATGAAAAACTTAGAACAATTTTTTTTTTTTTTTTTTTTTTCGAAATAAAATAGAAAATTCATGAAAAATTTGGACAAATTTTTAGGTCAAAAATGATCGATTTGGACAGATTTTGGGTCCAAAATGGTCGATTTGGACACACTTTTCTATCTTTTTTTTTTTCTATACGAAAAATTTTGTGAAAAAATTTTTTTTTCGAAAAAAAAATAAAAAAAAAAAAAATTTTCCGAAAAATTTAGACCAATTTTTAGGTCAAAAATGATCGATTTGGACAGATTTTGGGTCCAAAATGGTCGATTTGGACAATTTTTCGTGTCTTTTTTTTTTCCATCGAATTTTTTTTTTGAAAATTCTATTTTTTTTTTTTCGAAAAAAAATGAAAAATTTTTTTTAGAATTTTTTTTGTTAAATCACATTCAATTTTTTTTTAAATTTCCCCTCAACGTACCCCAAAAATTATTTGGGATGGAATCTTCCGACCAATCAAAAGTCTTTATTCATGACGTCAGACCAATGAAAATCCAGGGATTATGACGTATCGGTAATTTGGAATGTTCCGACCAATCAGAAGGCCGGAAAAATATCAATTTAACAAATCTTGACGATTTCCCCAAAGGGGCGTCTTTTTTGCGGTCAGCATTTATCTATAAATTGCGGAGACTTGGAAGCATTTCGCGCATCTCAAACCCGCGGGTTTAGAGCGCCAAGTTTCCTAAAAAAGTAAAGAAACCAAGTATACGCGGCCTTCGGCCGCTTATTAAGGGGGGTTATAATATACAGTATATATATACAGTATATATATAAAAGTATATATAAAAGAATAAAGGAAAAAGAGTGAATTTCGGAAAAATCGGCCAAAATGCCGGTTTTGGACATGGAAAGTGGTCAAAAGTGATGGATTTGGACATGAAAAATGGTCAAAAGTGCTAAGTCTGGTCACTTTTGGGGGAAATTTTTTTTTTTTTTTTTCGGAAAATTTGGTATAAAATTTTTTTTTTTTTTTTTTTTCGGAAAATTTTGTATAAATTTTTGATTTTTTTTCGAAAATTTTTTGTAAAAAAAGTTAAAAATTTTTAATCGACATGGAAAGTGGTCAAAAGTGATGGATTTGGACATGAAAAATGGTCAAAAGTGGCTAAATTTGGAGGATAACATTTTTTTTTTTTTTTTTTCGGAAAATTTTGTATAAATTTTTGATTTTTTCGTAAAAAAATTTTTTTTTTTTTTTTTCGGAAAATTTTGTATAAATTTTTGAAAATTTTTTATACCAAATTTTTGTTAAATGACGTTCTTGTACCATAGAAAAGGGTCAAAAAGTGAAATTTCCCAAAAAAAGTGCCAGATTTTAGAAACGTAGTGAATGGGGGAAGAGTGATTTTTTTTTTTTTTTTCTATAAAAATTTTGGATTTTCAAAAAAATTTTCTATAAAATTTTGATTTTTTTTTTTTTTTCCAGAAAAATTTTTGATTTTTTTTTTTCAGAAAAATTTTCTATAAAATTTGGATTTTTTTTTTCAGAAAAAATTTTTTGATTTTTTTTTTTTTTCCAGAATTTTTTCTATACAAAAATTTTTATAAAAAAAAAAGTTAAAATTTGGATTTTTTTTTTTTTTCAGAAAAAATTTTTCTATATGAAATTTTTAGTACGGGTTTTTTTTTTTTCCTCAAATATATCATCCCAATTATAAACACACACACACACAAAATACAGTTTCCCCAATATATATAAAAGAATTAAAAACAAAACGAATCACAACCACCATCATCCATATATCTCTCATTCTTTTTAAAACAAAGTCTATTTTTATTTATTTCTCACACACATTTTTACCACCCATCTTCCTTCCTTTTAAATTTATAAAACAAAACAAAAAAAGTCTATAATTCATTCTATTTCTCTCATTTCTCTCATATATTTATTAAATTTGTTTTTCTTTCTTTTTCTTTCTAAACTAAACCCTCTCTCTCTCATTAAATTTTAAAAAAAAATCTAAGGAAAAATATATATAAAAAGGGTCATTTTTTTTAATTTCTCATATTAATCAAATTTTTACTATAAAGTTTATTTAAAAGAAAACCCTCCTTAATTTATCTAGGGATAGGATGGGAATAGGATAGGGATTGGTTATTTTTTTTTTTTTTTTTTTTTTTTTAAATTTTCTCGTATTATTATTATTATTGTTGTTGTTTTTTTTTTTTACTAAACACATACTACCCACAAAAACCCCCTTCTTTTAAAATTTGATATATTTTTTTTTTTTTTTTTTTTTTTTTTTTTTTGACCATGTTAGTTGTTGTTGTTGGTTTTTTTTTTAAAGATTTTTTTTTTTAAAAACTAAGATCAGGATTTGAACCCGAATCTCTCATCATGATTATATAAAAAAATGACGAGTGTTTTTTCCAATTAAACTATCTTAGTTGTTGTTTTTTTTTTCTACATACACATAGACGAAAAATATATTTCACAAGTAAAAAATGGCTAGGTTTTTTTTTCTGGTTTTCTAACAATAATAACTTAATATATATACAAAGGTTTTTATTAATCGACGATTTAATTCAGCCTGTTTAAAATTGGGATTGGAAGGTATTTGAACATATTAGATATACCTCAAGTTAGAAGATGGAACTACGCCTGCTTGTTGTTATTTGTATAACGTGTGTTGGTCAGACATGCGGCGAAGTTTACTGGGTAATTTCGAACAAACCTGTAATTTATGGAGACGATATCATATTAACATGCAAAACGGGGTATGTGTTGACAAACACAGATAAATGCCCGGTCCGTCAATGGTACGGTGGTCATCGGGACAAGCTATTGCTTTACAGTGAAATTCCTCTAGATAAAACAAAATATGGGGGTAGAAGGAATATGTCATCCACTGAGTTTTCTCTTGTTATTAAAAATTATACCGAGTCAGATCTCAACGTTCCCTATACATGTTCATGTGGTTTCAGGTCCTACAGCAAACGTCTTGATCTAAATGATAAAGACTTCATAGTTCCCCCGTTAAGAGTGGACACACATATGCAACAATCCAATGAAACGCTCTCAATTCACATACAAGTTGAGAGAGTATATCCGCGTCCAGAGTGTTCTATGGTCATTGGGGAGTGAACAGTGTTTGCTAACGAAACTTTAACATCTGTGAAACGTAACATATTTTTCAATGCAATATATGAAAGAAGTTTTAAGATAGTCGATGATGATTGTGGCAAGAAACCGATATTGTTGTGTTATATTGGAAATAATTTTTTTTTCGAAAAAAAAATAAAAAAAAAAAAAATTTTCCGAAAAATTTAGACCAATTTTTAGGTCAAAAATGATCGATTTGGACAGATTTTGGGTCCAAAATGGTCGATTTGGACAATTTTTCGTGTCTTTTTTTTTTCCATCGAATTTTTTTTTTGAAAATTCTATTTTTTTTTTTTCGAAAAAAAATGAAAATTTTTTTTTAGAATTTTTTTTGTTAAATCACATTCAATTTTTTTTAAAATTTCCCCTCAACGTACCCCAAAAATTATTTGGGATGGAATCTTCCGACCAATCAAAAGTCTTTATTCATGACGTCAGACCAATGAAAATCCAGGGATTATGACGTATCGGTAATTTGGAATGTTCCGACCAATCAGAAGGCCGGAAAAATATCAATTTAACAAATCTTGACGATTTCCCCAAAGGGGCGTCTTTTTTGCGGTCAGCATTTAACTATAAATTGCGGAGACTTGGAAGCATTTCGCGCATCTCAAACCCGCGGGTTTAGAGCGCCAAGTTTCCTAAAAAAGTAAAGAAACCAAGTATACGCGGCCTTCGGCCGCTTATTAAGGGGGGTTATAATATACAGTATATATATACAGTATATATATAAAAGTATATATAAAAGAATAAAGGAAAAAGAGTGAATTTCGGAAAAATCGGCCAAAATGCCGGTTTTGGACATGGAAAGTGGTCAAAAGTGATGGATTTGGACATGAAAAATGGTCAAAAGTGCTAAGTCTGGTCACTTTTGGGGGAAATTTTTTTTTTTTTTTTTCGGAAAATTTGGTATAAAATTTTTTTTTTTTTTTTTTTTCGGAAAATTTTGTATAAATTTTTGATTTTTTTTCGAAAATTTTTTGTAAAAAAAGTTAAAAATTTTTAATCGACATGGAAAGTGGTCAAAAGTGATGGATTTGGACATGAAAAATGGTCAAAAGTGGCTAAATTTGGAGGATAAAATTTTTTTTTTTTTTTTTTCGGAAAATTTTGTATAAATTTTTGATTTTTTCGTAAAAAATTTTTTTTTTTTTTTTTTCGGAAAATTTTGTATAAATTTTTGAAAATTTTTTATACCAAATTTTTGTTAAATGACGTTCTTGTACCATAGAAAAGGGTCAAAAAGTGAAATTTCCCAAAAAAAGTGCCAGATTTTAGAAACGTAGTGAATGGGGGAAGAGTGATTTTTTTTTTTTTTTTCTATAAAAATTTTGGATTTTCAAAAAAATTTTCTATAAAATTTTGATTTTTTTTTTTTTTTCCAGAAAAATTTTTGATTTTTTTTTTTCAGAAAAATTTTCTATAAAATTTGGATTTTTTTTTTCAGAAAAAATTTTTTGATTTTTTTTTTTTTTCCAGAATTTTTTCTATACAAAAATTTTTATAAAAAAAAAAGTTAAAATTTGGATTTTTTTTTTTTTTCAGAAAAAAATTTTCTATATGAAATTTTTAGTACGGGTTTTTTTTTTTTCCTCAAATATATCATCCCAATTATAAACACACACACACACAAAATACAGTTTCCCCAATATATATAAAAGAATTAAAAACAAAACGAATCACAACCACCATCATCCATATATCTCTCATTCTTTTTAAAACAAAGTCTATTTTTATTTATTTCTCACACACATTTTTACCACCCATCTTCCTTCCTTTTAAATTTATAAAACAAAACAAAAAAAGTCTATAATTCATTCTATTTCTCTCATTTCTCTCATATATTTATTAAATTTGTTTTTCTTTCTTTTTCTTTCTAAACTAAACCCTCTCTCTCTCATTAAATTTTAAAAAAAAATCTAAGGAAAAATATATATAAAAAGGGTCATTTTTTTTAATTTCTCATATTAATCAAATTTTTACTATAAAGTTTATTTAAAAGAAAACCCTCCTTAATTTATCTAGGGATAGGATGGGAATAGGATAGGGATTGGTTATTTTTTTTTTTTTTTTTTTTTTTTTAAATTTTCTCGTATTATTATTATTATTGTTGTTGTTTTTTTTTTTTACTAAACACATACTACCCACAAAAACCCCCTTCTTTTAAAATTTGATATATTTTTTTTTTTTTTTTTTTTTTTTTTTTTTTGACCATGTTAGTTGTTGTTGTTGGTTTTTTTTTTAAAGATTTTTTTTTTTAAAAACTAAGATCAGGATTTGAACCCGAATCTCTCATCATGATTATATAAAAAAATGACGAGTGTTTTTTCCAATTAAACTATCTTAGTTGTTGTTTTTTTTTTCTACATACACATAGACGAAAAATATATTTCACAAGTAAAAAATGGCTAGGTTTTTTTTTCTGGTTTTCTAACAATAATAACTTAATATATATACAAAGGTTTTTATTAATCGACGATTTAATTCAGCCTGTTTAAAATTGGGATTGGAAGGTATTTGAACATATTAGATATACCTCAAGTTAGAAGATGGAACTACGCCTGCTTGTTGTTATTTGTATAACGTGTGTTGGTCAGACATGCGGCGAAGTTTACTGGGTAATTTCGAACAAACCTGTAATTTATGGAGACGATATCATATTAACATGCAAAACGGGGTATGTGTTGACAAACACAGATAAATGCCCGGTCCGTCAATGGTACGGTGGTCATCGGGACAAGCTATTGCTTTACAGTGAAATTCCTCTAGATAAAACAAAATATGGGGGTAGAAGGAATATGTCATCCACTGAGTTTTCTCTTGTTATTAAAAATTATACCGAGTCAGATCTCAACGTTCCCTATACATGTTCATGTGGTTTCAGGTCCTACAGCAAACGTCTTGATCTAAATGATAAAGACTTCATAGTTCCCCCGTTAAGAGTGGACACACATATGCAACAATCCAATGAAACGCTCTCAATTCACATACAAGTTGAGAGAGTATATCCGCGTCCAGAGTGTTCTATGGTCATTGGGGAGCGAACAGTGTTTGCTAACGAAACTTTAACATCTGTGAAACGTAACATATTTTTCAATGCAATATATGAAAGAAGTTTTAAGATAGTCGATGATGATTGTGGCAAGAAACCGATATTGTTGTGTTATATTGGAAATAAATATAATATTGTCAACACTTCTGGAGATCCAATGCCGAATTGTATAGAAGTAAGAGGGGATGGCACGATTGGATACAACGACACATCGACTGAATCTGACATAGTAGTCATTGACATTACTACGTCTGACTTAGCAGTCATTGTTACGTTGGTTGTTTTAATACTAGTATGTCTTACTGTGGCGGTTATATTATACATAAGTAAATATACATATTTTTGTAAATCTAATCAAAAGAGAAGAAGAAACGGCATTTATTCTGATGATTACCAGAGATGCAATATGTCACCAAAGATTTAACATTAAGTTATACGATAAAAAAAAACAATTTAATTCATAATATCATATCAAAAGTTTTAAAAAAAAATAAAAAAAGTCAGTACATTATTCCTTTTCTTTAAAAGAAAAGAAAAGAAAATAGATATTATTTCGAATTTGATTAGGAGCTACGATTAACAATTTTTTGTTAATTTTTGATTTAAATTTTATATTATATTTGGAGAATTCTATAAATTAGTATTGTTCATGTGAAAATTAAAAAAAATGATTATGAGGATAAAAATGAATATTTTATATCTATCTTTTTTCATTTTTAATGTACAAGCGTATTATAGAGATAATAATAAATTAAAAATAGAAACTAAACATGTATCATTACATGGTGCTGATAATATTTCATTATTGTGCACATTTAATGAAACAATTGACAAAACTAATCTTTCTTGGACAATGCTTTCTTATTGGAATAATTACCCAAAATCTGAGAATATTACATTGGATCTAATATCTACTACAAATAATAGCAAATATATTGAAGAAAAAGTTTCTGATACGCAATATCGTTTAATTATATTAAATTTTACAACTGATGATTACTTAAAGTTTTATGCATGTGAATATGAGTCTGAATATATGTCAGTTTTAGTTTTTAATCAAAAAAGTTCATATTATTATTTTCCAAAAGTTATTGTAAAAGAAGAAGAAAATTATTATCTTCTGTTTTGATGATATTATTATTATGGCTGACGATGATGATGGAAGAATGTATGGGATTGAGCGAAAAGGATGCAAATGTATGTAGATCTAGATGGAAAATATCTAGATCGAAATTGGTGTGTTGTTTTGGACACGTATTAAAAAATGATAAATGCGTACCGTGTCCTTTGGGTTTTTATGGAAATAATTGTTTAAGAACGTGTATAGATGGACATTACGGTTATATGTGTGGATATGAATGTAAATGTGACGAGAGGACCGAATATTGCGATAAGAGATTGGGGTGTACGACGAAGAAGAAGAAGAAGATGGTGAATGATAATAATAATAATAATTCTTTTTCTTTTTGGGATGATGATGATGATGAAAAGAAAAAGATATTGGATGTTGATGATGATGATGATGATGATGATTTTGACCCTTTCTTTAAAGAAAAAAGAAAAGGAAAAAAGAAAGAAATAATTGATGATGAGAAGAGAGTAATGGTGAAATTTGCTTATTATTTGATGTATGGAAGTATAGGATTTGTGATGATTTTTTTTTTATTGGTGTTAGGATTGTCTTCGATTTGTTTGATTTATTGTAAAATAATGAAGGATAAAAAGAAAAAGAAGAAGAAGAAGAAAAGGTTAGAAGAAGAAGAAGAAGAAGAACATTATAGATCACCGATTTATAAAGAACCTATAAATTATTGGCATATGGGTACTGATAATAATTGTTATTTTTCCGATGATGATGAAGGTGGTGTTGGTGGTGGTGATGTTAATGCAAAAGAAGACATTAAACGAATGATGATGTTATAAAAAAAAAAAAACAATAATAATAAAAATTTTTGTTTAGTTTATTATAATATATATATTTATATAAAATAAAATGAAATAAAATAAAATAAAATAGTCAGTCTTTTTTTTTTCTCCATCTCTCTAATATTTCCCCCTACCAATACTAGGGTTAGTTTTAGTAGTACCCCATACACACACACACACACACAAAACCGGCCATGAAATTTTCGGTAAAAAAACTTAGAACAATTTTTTTTTTTTTTTTTTTTTTTTTTTGAAATAAAATAGAATTTTTTTTTTATTTTGGACACATATTTAGGTCAAAAATGATCGATTTGAACAAATTTTGGGTCAAAAACCGACCATGAAAAACTTAGAACAATTTTTTTTTTTTTTTTTTTTTTTCGAAATAAAATAGAAAATTCATGAAAAATTTGGACAAATTTTTAGGTCAAAAATGATCGATTTGGACAGATTTTGGGTCCAAAATGGTCGATTTGGACACACTTTTCTATCTTTTTTTTTTTCTATACGAAAAATTTTGTGAAAAATTTTTTTTTCGAAAAAAAAATAAAAAAAAAAAAATTTTTCCGAAAAATTTAGACCAATTTTTAGGTCAAAAATGATCGATTTGGACAGATTTTGGGTCCAAAATGGTCGATTTGGACAATTTTTCGTGTCTTTTTTTTTTCCATCGAATTTTTTTTTTGAAAATTCTATTTTTTTTTTTTCGAAAAAAAATGAAAATTTTTTTTTAGAATTTTTTTTGTTAAATCACATTCAATTTTTTTTAAAATTTCCCCTCAACGTACCCCAACAATTATTTGGGATGGAATCTTCCGACCAATCAAAAGTCTTTATTCATGACGTCAGACCAATGAAAATCCAGGGATTATGACGTATCGGTAATTTGGAATGTTCCGACCAATCAGAAGGCCGGAAAAATATCAATTTAACAAATCTTGACGATTTCCCCAAAGGGGCGTCTTTTTTGCGGTCAGCATTTATCTATAAATTGCGGAGACTTGGAAGCATTTCGCGCATCTCAAACCCGCGGGTTTAGAGCGCCAAGTTTCCTAAAAAAGTAAAGAAACCAAGTATACGCGGCCTTCGGCCGCTTATTAAGGGGGGTTATAATATACAGTATATATATACAGTATATATATAAAAGTATATATAAAAGAATAAAGGAAAAAGAGTGAATTTCGGAAAAATCGGCCAAAATGCCGGTTTTGGACATGGAAAGTGGTCAAAAGTGATGGATTTGGACATGAAAAATGGTCAAAAGTGCTAAGTCTGGTCACTTTTGGGGGAAATTTTTTTTTTTTTTTTTCGGAAAATTTGGTATAAAATTTTTTTATTTTTTTTTTTTCGGAAAATTTTGTATAAATTTTTGATTTTTTTTCGAAAATTTTTTGTAAAAAAAGTTAAAAATTTTTAATCGACATGGAAAGTGGTCAAAAGTGATGGATTTGGACATGAAAAATGGTCAAAAGTGGCTAAATTTGGAGGATAAAATTTTTTTTTTTTTTTTTTCGGAAAATTTTGTATAAATTTTTGATTTTTTCGTAAAAAAATTTTTTTTTTTTTTTTTCGGAAAATTTTGTATAAATTTTTGAAAATTTTTTATACCAAATTTTTGTTAAATGACGTTCTTGTACCATAGAAAAGGGTCAAAAAGTGAAATTTCCCAAAAAAAGTGCCAGATTTTAGAAACGTAGTGAATGGGGGAAGAGTGATTTTTTTTTTCTATAAAAATTTTGGATTTTCAAAAAAAATTTCTATAAAATTTTGATTTTTTTTTTTTCCAGAAAAATTTTTGATTTTTTTTTTTCAGAAAAATTTTCTATAAAATTTGGATTTTTTTTTTCAGAAAAAATATATATATATTATTTAAAAAAAAAAAAAATATATATATATATACTATATCTTTTGACCTTATCGAAAGTTATAAATACCTCTAATTAGTTGCATATTACGACATGCAGACCGATGGAACTATCCCAGTGGAAAACACTGATCCAGACCAAATGGATACGCTAGAAGACAATATACTATCAGATCAAATGGACATATCTGATGACGATCAGATGGACTGGCAAGTAGAGGAACGTGGGATGACCAATCTCCAGATAGAGAGCTGTTTAAAGGGCTATCCCGCGACCGTGTGCTTCGCCGACGAGTTACCGCTCCACGTGGGAGTCAAGCCTCACACGTTCATCGTCAATACAGACACGCCTGACCGTGGCTGGCGTCACTGGGTGGCGTTTCACTTTCCACTGGTGGGACCCCCCGAATTTTTCGATTCGATGGCAAGCGCACCGGAAACGTATCACCTCAGTTTCGTCAAGTTCCTGATCGACAATTACGGACCGCAATACCACTACTGTCCGTTTCAAATCCAACCCTACGACACCGACACATGCGGACGGTATTGTCTGTACTACTTCAACTGGAGACATCGAGGAAGGGAGCTGCCAGACATAGTGAAAGACTTTTCCCCCGTTGATTTAAATGGAAACCAGGACAAAATTTTAAGATTTTATATGAATTAATAAACAATCGAACTGTTAAAATTGTATTTTGTCGTGCATTGTCTTGGTGAATTCATGACAACTCGGAACAAAGACAAATCAGACCAAGTCAACTCAGACCACTGTTAAGACAACTCAGCGTGCATCATCTCCTGAAGAAGTGTGGTGCAATCTACGGTCCCGGGTGCTAGACTTGAGTTGAACATGTATATTTTATATTGTACATTCTAATGTGAAATATGTGGTGCTTTTTGTGAAATATAGTGCACTTGGTTAACAGTGCTTTCGATCTTCTTGTTACATTGTTTTTATGTATAATATTATTGGTATCTCTTGAAACGCTAATAAAAATTATTTTAACATATTTGTTCTTTTTTTTGTCCTCAAAAAGTGGTTCGAGTTGTATATTAATTGACATCACGCCATTGGATTTAAGGTTATGTCTATGGGAAGAAATGGGTCTAGTCTGGCCTGGATGACTACATATGGTAAGAAGAGAACAACGTATTGACGAAAGGGTCGTGCTACTTATAGAAGGAGGCGAACAACATATCGTTGGAAAGGTGGTCGATCACAAGCAGTGGGTCTAGTCTGGCCTGGATGACTATCACAAGCAGTGGGTCTAGTCTGGCCTGGATGACTACTAGAAAGAGGCGAACAACATATCGTTGGAAAGGTGGTCGAGCACAAGCAATGGGTCTAGTCTGGCCTGGATGACTACTACATATCGTAAGAAGAGAACAACGTATTGACGAAAGGGTCGTGCTACTTATAGAAGGAGGCGAACAACATATCGTTGGAAAGGTGGTCGAGCACAAGCAATGGGTCTAGTCTGGCCTGGATGACTAAAGGTGGTCGAGCACAAGCAATGGGTCTAGTCTGGCCTGGATGACTACTACATATCGTAAGAAGAGAACAACGTATTGACGAAAGGGTCGTGCTACTTATAGAAGGAGGCGAACAACATATCGTCGGAAAGGTGGTCGAGCACAAGCAATGGGTCTAGTCTGGCTTGGATGACTACTACTTTTTACATTGTTTTTATGTATAATATTGTTGGTATCTCTTGAAACGTTAATAAAAATAATTTTAAATCCTACATAGTCTGGCCTAGATGACTACTAGTTGTATATTAATTGACATCACGCCATTGGATTTAAGGTTAACAAAAAATATTTAAAAAAAAAAAATATTATTTAAGCAAAAGAAAAAAAAAAATATATATATATTATTTAAAAAAAAAAAAAATATATATATATACTATATCTTTTGACCTTATCGAAAGTTATAAATACCTCTAATTAGTTGCATATTACGACATGCAGACCGATGGAACTATCCCAGTGGAAAACACTGATCCAGACCAAATGGATACGCTAGAAGACAATATACTATCAGATCAAATGGACATATCTGATGACGATCAGATGGACTGGCAAGTAGAGGAACGTGGGATGACCAATCTCCAGATAGAGAGCTGTTTAAAGGGCTATCCCGCGACCGTGTGCTTCGCCGACGAGTTACCGCTCCACGTGGGAGTCAAGCCTCACACGTTCATCGTCAATACAGACACGCCTGACCGTGGCTGGCGTCACTGGGTGGCGTTTCACTTTCCACTGGTGGGACCCCCCGAATTTTTCGATTCGATGGCAAGCGCACCGGAAACGTATCACCTCAGTTTCGTCAAATTCCTGATCGACAATTACGGACCGCAATACCACTACTGTCCGTTTCAAATCCAACCCTACGACACCGACACATGCGGACGGTATTGTCTGTACTACTTCAACTGGAGACATCGAGGAAGGGAGCTGCCAGACATAGTGAAAGACTTTTCCCCCGTTGATTTAAATGGAAACCAGGACAAAATTTTAAGATTTTATATGAATTAATAAACAATCGAACTGTTAAAATTGTATTTTGTCGTGCATTGTCTTGGTGAATTCATGACAACTCGGAACAAAGACAAATCAGACCAAGTCAACTCAGACCACTGTTAAGACAACTCAGCGTGCATCATCTCCTGAAGAAGTGTGGTGCAATCTACGGTCCCGGGTGCTAGACTTGAGTTGAACATGTATATTTTATATTGTACATTCTAATGTGAAATATGTGGTGCTTTTTGTGAAATATAGTGCACTTGGTTAACAGTGCTTTCGATCTTCTTGTTACATTGTTTTTATGTATAATATTGTTGGTATCTCTTGAAACGCTAATAAAAATTATTTTAACATATTTGTTCTTTTTTTTGTCCTCAAAAAGTGGTTCGAGTTGTATATTAATTGACATCACGCCATTGGATTTAAGGTTATGTCTATGGGAAGAAATGGGTCTAGTCTGGCCTGGATGACTACGACTTGAGTTGAACATGTATATTTTATATTGTACATTCTAATGTGAAATATGTGGTGCTTTTTGTGAAATATAGTGCACTTGGTTAACAGTGCTTTCGATCTTCTTGTTACATTGTTTTTATGTATAATATTGTTGGTATCTCTTGAAACGCTAATAAAAATTATTTTAACATATTTGTTCTTTTTTTTGTCCTCAAAAAGTGGTTCGAGTTGTATATTAATTGACATCACGCCATTGGATTTAAGGTTATGTCTATGGGAAGAAATGGGTCTAGTCTGGCCTGGATGACTACATATGGTAAGAAGAGAACAACGTATTGACGAAAGGGTCGTGCTACTTATAGAAGGAGGCGAACAACATATCGTTGGAAAGGTGGTCGATCACAAGCAGTGGGTCTAGTCTGGCCTGGATGACTATCACAAGCAGTGGGTCTAGTCTGGCCTGGATGACTAAAGTGGTTCGAGTTGTATATTAATTGACATCACGCCATTGGATTTAAGGTTATGTCTATGGGAAGAAATGGGTCTAGTCTGGCCTGGATGACTACGACTTGAGTTGAACATGTATATTTTATATTGTACATTCTAATGTGAAATATGTGGTGCTTTTTGTGAAATATAGTGCACTTGGTTAACAGTGCTTTCGATCTTCTTGTTACATTGTTTTTATGTATAATATTGTTGGTATCTCTTGAAACGCTAATAAAAATTATTTTAACATATTTGTTCTTTTTTTTGTCCTCAAAAAGTGGTTCGAGTTGTATATTAATTGACATCACGCCATTGGATTTAAGGTTATGTCTATGGGAAGAAATGGGTCTAGTCTGGCCTGGATGACTACATATGGTAAGAAGAGAACAACGTATTGACGAAAGGGTCGTGCTACTTATAGAAGGAGGCGAACAACATATCGTTGGAAAGGTGGTCGATCACAAGCAGTGGGTCTAGTCTGGCCTGGATGACTATCACAAGCAGTGGGTCTAGTCTGGCCTGGATGACTACTAGAAAGAGGCGAACAACATATCGTTGGAAAGGTGGTCGAGCACAAGCAATGGGTCTAGTCTGGCCTGGATGACTACTACATATCGTAAGAAGAGAACAACGTA
Organism: Bathymodiolus septemdierum; assembly: GCA_963383655.1. NCBI lineage: Eukaryota > Metazoa > Mollusca > Bivalvia > Mytilida > Modiolidae > Bathymodiolus > Bathymodiolus septemdierum. The sequence goes on from OY726522.1 coordinate 43,217,187, forward strand.
TTGACGAAAGGGTCGTGCTACTTATAGAAGGAGGCGAACAACATATCGTTGGAAAGGTGGTCGAGCACAAGCAATGGGTCTAGTCTGGCCTGGATGACTAAAGGTGGTCGAGCACAAGCAATGGGTCTAGTCTGGCCTGGATGACTACTTATAGAAGGAGGCGAACAACATATCGTCGGAAAGGTGGTCGAGCACAAGCAATGGGTCTAGTCTGGCTTGGATGACTACTACTTTTTACATTGTTTTTATGTATAATATTGTTGGTATCTCTTGAAACGTTAATAAAAATAATTTTAAATCCTACATAGTCTGGCCTAGATGACTACTAGTTGTATATTAATTGACATCACGCCATTGGATTTAAGGTTAACAAAAAATATTTAAAAAAAAAAAATATTATTTAAGCAAAAGAAAAAAAAAAATATATATATATTATTTAAAAAAAAAAAAAATATATATATATACTATATCTTTTGACCTTATCGAAAGTTATAAATACCTCTAATTAGTTGCATATTACGACATGCAGACCGATGGAACTATCCCAGTGGAAAACACTGATCCAGACCAAATGGATACGCTAGAAGACAATATACTATCAGATCAAATGGACATATCTGATGACGATCAGATGGACTGGCAAGTAGAGGAACGTGGGATGACCAATCTCCAGATAGAGAGCTGTTTAAAGGGCTATCCCGCGACCGTGTGCTTCGCCGACGAGTTACCGCTCCACGTGGGAGTCAAGCCTCACACGTTCATCGTCAATACAGACACGCCTGACCGTGGCTGGCGTCACTGGGTGGCGTTTCACTTTCCACTGGTGGGACCCCCCGAATTTTTCGATTCGATGGCAAGCGCACCGGAAACGTATCACCTCAGTTTCGTCAAGTTCCTGATCGACAATTACGGACCGCAATACCACTACTGTCCGTTTCAAATCCAACCCTACGACACCGACACATGCGGACGGTATTGTCTGTACTACTTCAACTGGAGACATCGAGGAAGGGAGCTGCCAGACATAGTGAAAGACTTTTCCCCCGTTGATTTAAATGGAAACCAGGACAAAATTTTAAGATTTTATATGAATTAATAAACAATCGAACTGTTAAAATTGTATTTTGTCGTGCATTGTCTTGGTGAATTCATGACAACTCGGAACAAAGACAAATCAGACCAAGTCAACTCAGACCACTGTTAAGACAACTCAGCGTGCATCATCTCCTGAAGAAGTGTGGTGCAATCTACGGTCCCGGGTGCTAGACTTGAGTTGAACATGTATATTTTATATTGTACATTCTAATGTGAAATATGTGGTGCTTTTTGTGAAATATAGTGCACTTGGTTAACAGTGCTTTCGATCTTCTTGTTACATTGTTTTTATGTATAATATTGTTGGTATCTCTTGAAACGCTAATAAAAATTATTTTAACATATTTGTTCTTTTTTTTGTCCTCAAAAAGTGGTTCGAGTTGTATATTAATTGACATCACGCCATTGGATTTAAGGTTATGTCTATGGGAAGAAATGGGTCTAGTCTGGCCTGGATGACTACTAGTTGTATATTAATTGACATCACGCCATTGGATTTAAGGTTATGTCTATGGGAAGAAATGGGTCTAGTCTGGCCTGGATGACTACTGGCCAGACTACTACTACAATGTGAAATATGTGGTGCTTTTTGTGAAATATAGTGCACTTGGTTAACAGTGCTTTCGATCTTCTTGTTACATTGTTTTTATGTATAATATTGTTGGTATCTCTTGAAACGCTAATAAAAATTATTTTAACATATTTGTTCTTTTTTTTGTCCTCAAAAAGTGGTTCGAGTTGTATATTAATTGACATCACGCCATTGGATTTAAGGTTATGTCTATGGGAAGAAATGGGTCTAGTCTGGCCTGGATGACTACTAGTTGTATATTAATTGACATCACGCCATTGGATTTAAGGTTATGTCTATGGGAAGAAATGGGTCTAGTCTGGCCTGGATGACTACTTTTATATATTGTACATTCTAATGTGAAATATGTGGTGCTTTTTGTGAAATATAGTGCACTTGGTTAACAGTGCTTTCGATCTTCTTGTTACATTGTTTTTATGTATAATATTGTTGGTATCTCTTGAAACGCTAATAAAAATTATTTTAACATATTTGTTCTTTTTTTTGTCCTCAAAAAGTGGTTCGAGTTGTATATTAATTGACATCACGCCATTGGATTTAAGGTTATGTCTATGGGAAGAAATGGGTCTAGTCTGGCCTGGATGACTACTGACTACTAGTTGTATATTAATTGACATCACGCCATTGGATTTAAGGTTATGTCTATGGGAAGAAATGGGTCTAGTCTGGCCTGGATGACTACTAGTTGTATATTAATTGACATCACGCCATTGGATTTAAGGTTATGTCTATGGGAAGAAATGGGTCTAGTCTGGCCTGGATGACTACATATCGTAAGAAGAGAACAACGTATTGACGAAAGGGTCGTGCTACTTATAGAAGGAGGCGAACAACATATCGTTGGAAAGGTGGTCGATCACAAGCAATGGGTCTAGTCTGGCCTGGATGACTAAATGGGTCTAGTCTGGCCTGGATGACTACTACTAGTTGTATATTAATTGACATCACGCCATTGGATTTAAGGTTATGTCTATGGGAAGAAATGGGTCTAGTCTGGCCTGGATGACTACTAGTTGTATATTAATTGACATCACGCCATTGGATTTAAGGTTATGTCTATGGGAAGAAATGGGTCTAGTGGTCTAGTCTGGCCTGGATGACTACTAGTTGTATATTAATTGACATCACGCCATTGGATTTAAGGTTATGTCTATGGGAAGAAATGGGTCTAGTCTGGCCTGGATGACTACATATCGTAAGAAGAGAACAACGTATTGACGAAAGGGTCGTGCTACTTATAGAAGGAGGCGAACAACATATCGTTGGAAAGGTGGTCGATCACAAGCAATGGGTCTAGTCTGGCCTGGATGACTACTTGGCTTGGATGACTACTACTTTTTACATTGTTTTTATGTATAATATTGTTGGTATCTCTTGAAACGTTAATACAAATAATTTTAAATCCTACATAGTCTGGCCTAGATGACTACTAGTTGTATATTAATTGACATCACGCCATTGGATTTAAGGTTAACAAAAAATATTTAAAAAAAAAAAATATTATTTAAGCAAAAGAAAAAAAAAAATATATATATATTATTTAAAAAAAAAAAAAATATATATATATACTATATCTTTTGACCTTATCGAAAGTTATAAATACCTCTAATTAGTTGCATATTACGACATGCAGACCGATGGAACTATCCCAGTGGAAAACACTGATCCAGACCAAATGGATACGCTAGAAGACAATATACTATCAGATCAAATGGACATATCTGATGACGATCAGATGGACTGGCAAGTAGAGGAACGTGGGATGACCAATCTCCAGATAGAGAGCTGTTTAAAGGGCTATCCCGCGACCGTGTGCTTCGCCGACGAGTTACCGCTCCACGTGGGAGTCAAGCCTCACACGTTCATCGTCAATACAGACACGCCTGACCGTGGCTGGCGTCACTGGGTGGCGTTTCACTTTCCACTGGTGGGACCCCCCGAATTTTTCGATTCGATGGCAAGCGCACCGGAAACGTATCACCTCAGTTTCGTCAAGTTCCTGATCGACAATTACGGACCGCAATACCACTACTGTCCGTTTCAAATCCAACCCTACGACACCGACACATGCGGACGGTATTGTCTGTACTACTTCAACTGGAGACATCGAGGAAGGGAGCTGCCAGACATAGTGAAAGACTTTTCCCCCGTTGATTTAAATGGAAACCAGGACAAAATTTTAAGATTTTATATGAATTAATAAACAATCGAACTGTTAAAATTGTATTTTGTCGTGCATTGTCTTGGTGAATTCATGACAACTCGGAACAAAGACAAATCAGACCAAGTCAACTCAGACCACTGTTAAGACAACTCAGCGTGCATCATCTCCTGAAGAAGTGTGGTGCAATCTACGGTCCCGGGTGCTAGACTTGAGTTGAACATGTATATTTTATATTGTACATTCTAATGTGAAATATGTGGTGCTTTTTGTGAAATATAGTGCACTTGGTTAACAGTGCTTTCGATCTTCTTGTTACATTGTTTTTATGTATAATATTGTTGGTATCTCTTGAAACGCTAATAAAAATTATTTTAACATATTTGTTCTTTTTTTTGTCCTCAAAAAGTGGTTCGAGTTGTATATTAATTGACATCACGCCATTGGATTTAAGGTTATGTCTATGGGAAGAAATGGGTCTAGTCTGGCCTGGATGACTACGACTTGAGTTGAACATGTATATTTTATATTGTACATTCTAATGTGAAATATGTGGTGCTTTTTGTGAAATATAGTGCACTTGGTTAACAGTGCTTTCGATCTTCTTGTTACATTGTTTTTATGTATAATATTGTTGGTATCTCTTGAAACGCTAATAAAAATTATTTTAACATATTTGTTCTTTTTTTTGTCCTCAAAAAGTGGTTCGAGTTGTATATTAATTGACATCACGCCATTGGATTTAAGGTTATGTCTATGGGAAGAAATGGGTCTAGTCTGGCCTGGATGACTACATATGGTAAGAAGAGAACAACGTATTGACGAAAGGGTCGTGCTACTTATAGAAGGAGGCGAACAACATATCGTTGGAAAGGTGGTCGATCACAAGCAGTGGGTCTAGTCTGGCCTGGATGACTATCACAAGCAGTGGGTCTAGTCTGGCCTGGATGACTACTAGAAAGAGGCGAACAACATATCGTTGGAAAGGTGGTCGAGCACAAGCAATGGGTCTAGTCTGGCCTGGATGACTACATATCGTAAGAAGAGAACAACGTATTGACGAAAGGGTCGTGCTACTTATAGAAGGAGGCGAACAACATATCGTTGGAAAGGTGGTCGAGCACAAGCAATGGGTCTAGTCTGGCCTGGATGACTAAAGGTGGTCGAGCACAAGCAATGGGTCTAGTCTGGCCTGGATGACTACTACATATCGTAAGAAGAGAACAACGTATTGACGAAAGGGTCGTGCTACTTATAGAAGGAGGCGAACAACATATCGTCGGAAAGGTGGTCGAGCACAAGCAATGGGTCTAGTCTGGCTTGGATGACTACTACTTTTTACATTGTTTTTATGTATAATATTGTTGGTATCTCTTGAAACGTTAATAAAAATAATTTTAAATCCTACATAGTCTGGCCTAGATGACTACTAGTTGTATATTAATTGACATCACGCCATTGGATTTAAGGTTAACAAAAAATATTTAAAAAAAAAAAATATTATTTAAGCAAAAGAAAAAAAAAAATATATATATATTATTTAAAAAAAAAAAAAATATATATATATACTATATCTTTTGACCTTATCGAAAGTTATAAATACCTCTAATTAGTTGCATATTACGACATGCAGACCGATGGAACTATCCCAGTGGAAAACACTGATCCAGACCAAATGGATACGCTAGAAGACAATATACTATCAGATCAAATGGACATATCTGATGACGATCAGATGGACTGGCAAGTAGAGGAACGTGGGATGACCAATCTCCAGATAGAGAGCTGTTTAAAGGGCTATCCCGCGACCGTGTGCTTCGCCGACGAGTTACCGCTCCACGTGGGAGTCAAGCCTCACACGTTCATCGTCAATACAGACACGCCTGACCGTGGCTGGCGTCACTGGGTGGCGTTTCACTTTCCACTGGTGGGACCCCCCGAATTTTTCGATTCGATGGCAAGCGCACCGGAAACGTATCACCTCAGTTTCGTCAAGTTCCTGATCGACAATTACGGACCGCAATACCACTACTGTCCGTTTCAAATCCAACCCTACGACACCGACACATGCGGACGGTATTGTCTGTACTACTTCAACTGGAGACATCGAGGAAGGGAGCTGCCAGACATAGTGAAAGACTTTTCCCCCGTTGATTTAAATGGAAACCAGGACAAAATTTTAAGATTTTATATGAATTAATAAACAATCGAACTGTTAAAATTGTATTTTGTCGTGCATTGTCTTGGTGAATTCATGACAACTCGGAACAAAGACAAATCAGACCAAGTCAACTCAGACCACTGTTAAGACAACTCAGCGTGCATCATCTCCTGAAGAAGTGTGGTGCAATCTACGGTCCCGGGTGCTAGACTTGAGTTGAACATGTATATTTTATATTGTACATTCTAATGTGAAATATGTGGTGCTTTTTGTGAAATATAGTGCACTTGGTTAACAGTGCTTTCGATCTTCTTGTTACATTGTTTTTATGTATAATATTGTTGGTATCTCTTGAAACGCTAATAAAAATTATTTTAACATATTTGTTCTTTTTTTTTGTCCTCAAAAAGTGGTTCGAGTTGTATATTAATTGACATCACGCCATTGGATTTAAGGTTATGTCTATGGGAAGAAATGGGTCTAGTCTGGCCTGGATGACTACTACTGTTGAACATGTATATTTTATATTGTACATTCTAATGTGAAATATGTGGTGCTTTTTGTGAAATATAGTGCACTTGGTTAACAGTGCTTTCGATCTTCTTGTTACATTGTTTTTATGTATAATATTGTTGGTATCTCTTGAAACGCTAATAAAAATTATTTTAACATATTTGTTCTTTTTTTTTGTCCTCAAAAAGTGGTTCGAGTTGTATATTAATTGACATCACGCCATTGGATTTAAGGTTATGTCTATGGGAAGAAATGGGTCTAGTCTGGCCTGGATGACTACTAGTTGTATATTAATTGACATCACGCCATTGGATTTAAGGTTATGTCTATGGGAAGAAATGGGTCTAGTCTGGCCTGGATTATTGGATTTAAGGTTATGTCTATGGGAAGAAATGGGTCTAGTCTGGCCTGGATGACTACTAGTCTGGCCTGGATGACTACTACTATGACTACTAGTTGTATATTAATTGACATCACGCCATTGGATTTAAGGTTATGTCTATGGGAAGAAATGGGTCTAGTCTGGCCTGGATGACTACTACTATGTTCTTTTTTTTGTCCTCAAAAAGTGGTTCGAGTTGTATATTAATTGACATCACGCCATTGGATTTAAGGTTATGTCTATGGGAAGAAATGGGTCTAGTCTGGCCTGGATGACTACTAGTTGTATATTAATTGACATCACGCCATTGGATTTAAGGTTATGTCTATGGGAAGAAATGGGTCTAGTCTGGCCTGGATTATTGGATTTAAGGTTATGTCTATGGGAAGAAATGGGTCTAGTCTGGCCTGGATGACTACTAGTCTGGCCTGGATGACTACTACTATGACTACTAGTTGTATATTAATTGACATCACGCCATTGGATTTAAGGTTATGTCTATGGGAAGAAATGGGTCTAGTCTGGCCTGGATGACTACTATTGGATTTAAGGTTATGTCTATGGGAAGAAATGGGTCTAGTCTGGCCTGGATGACTACTAGTCTGGCCTGGATGACTACTACTATGACTACTAGTTGTATATTAATTGACATCACGCCATTGGATTTAAGGTTATGTCTATGGGAAGAAATGGGTCTAGTCTGGCCTGGATGACTACTGATTTAAGGTTATGTCTATGGGAAGAAATGGGTCTAGTCTGGCCTGGATGACTACGACTTGAGTTGAACATGTATATTTTATATTGTACATTCTAATGTGAAATATGTGGTGCTTTTTGTGAAATATAGTGCACTTGGTTAACAGTGCTTTCGATCTTCTTGTTACATTGTTTTTATGTATAATATTGTTGGTATCTCTTGAAACGCTAATAAAAATTATTTTAACATATTTGTTCTTTTTTTTGTCCTCAAAAAGTGGTTCGAGTTGTATATTAATTGACATCACGCCATTGGATTTAAGGTTATGTCTATGGGAAGAAATGGGTCTAGTCTGGCCTGGATGACTACATATGGTAAGAAGAGAACAACGTATTGACGAAAGGGTCGTGCTACTTATAGAAGGAGGCGAACAACATATCGTTGGAAAGGTGGTCGATCACAAGCAGTGGGTCTAGTCTGGCCTGGATGACTATCACAAGCAGTGGGTCTAGTCTGGCCTGGATGACTACTAGAAAGAGGCGAACAACATATCGTTGGAAAGGTGGTCGAGCACAAGCAATGGGTCTAGTCTGGCCTGGATGACTACTACATATCGTAAGAAGAGAACAACGTATTGACGAAAGGGTCGTGCTACTTATAGAAGGAGGCGAACAACATATCGTTGGAAAGGTGGTCGAGCACAAGCAATGGGTCTAGTCTGGCCTGGATGACTAAAGGTGGTCGAGCACAAGCAATGGGTCTAGTCTGGCTTGGATGACTACTACTTTTTACATTGTTTTTATGTATAATATTGTTGGTATCTCTTGAAACGTTAATAAAAATAATTTTAAATCCTACATAGTCTGGCCTAGATGACTACTAGTTGTATATTAATTGACATCACGCCATTGGATTTAAGGTTAACAAAAAATATTTAAAAAAAAAAAAATATTATTTAAGCAAAAGAAAAAAAAAAATATATATATATTATTTAAAAAAAAAAAAAATATATATATATACTATATCTTTTGACCTTATCGAAAGTTATAAATACCTCTAATTAGTTGCATATTACGACATGCAGACCGATGGAACTATCCCAGTGGAAAACACTGATCCAGACCAAATGGATACGCTAGAAGACAATATACTATCAGATCAAATGGACATATCTGATGACGATCAGATGGACTGGCAAGTAGAGGAACGTGGGATGACCAATCTCCAGATAGAGAGCTGTTTAAAGGGCTATCCCGCGACCGTGTGCTTCGCCGACGAGTTACCGCTCCACGTGGGAGTCAAGCCTCACACGTTCATCGTCAATACAGACACGCCTGACCGTGGCTGGCGTCACTGGGTGGCGTTTCACTTTCCACTGGTGGGACCCCCCGAATTTTTCGATTCGATGGCAAGCGCACCGGAAACGTATCACCTCAGTTTCGTCAAGTTCCTGATCGACAATTACGGACCGCAATACCACTACTGTCCGTTTCAAATCCAACCCTACGACACCGACACATGCGGACGGTATTGTCTGTACTACTTCAACTGGAGACATCGAGGAAGGGAGCTGCCAGACATAGTGAAAGACTTTTCCCCCGTTGATTTAAATGGAAACCAGGACAAAATTTTAAGATTTTATATGAATTAATAAACAATCGAACTGTTAAAATTGTATTTTGTCGTGCATTGTCTTGGTGAATTCATGACAACTCGGAACAAAGACAAATCAGACCAAGTCAACTCAGACCACTGTTAAGACAACTCAGCGTGCATCATCTCCTGAAGAAGTGTGGTGCAATCTACGGTCCCGGGTGCTAGACTTGAGTTGAACATGTATATTTTATATTGTACATTCTAATGTGAAATATGTGGTGCTTTTTGTGAAATATAGTGCACTTGGTTAACAGTGCTTTCGATCTTCTTGTTACATTGTTTTTATGTATAATATTGTTGGTATCTCTTGAAACGCTAATAAAAATTATTTTAACATATTTGTTCTTTTTTTTGTCCTCAAAAAGTGGTTCGAGTTGTATATTAATTGACATCACGCCATTGGATTTAAGGTTATGTCTATGGGAAGAAATGGGTCTAGTCTGGCCTGGATGACTACGACTACTAGTTGTATATTAATTGACATCACGCCATTGGATTTAAGGTTATGTCTATGGGAAGAAATGGGTCTAGTCTGGCCTGGATGACTACTACTATGACTACTAGTTGTATATTAATTGACATCACGCCATTGGATTTAAGGTTATGTCTATGGGAAGAAATGGGTCTAGTCTGGCCTGGATGACTACTAGTCTGGCCTGGATGACTACTACTATGACTACTAGTTGTATATTAATTGACATCACGCCATTGGATTTAAGGTTATGTCTATGGGAAGAAATGGGTCTAGTCTGGCCTGGATGACTACTAGTTGTATATTAATTGACATCACGCCATTGGATTTAAGGTTATGTCTATGGGAAGAAATGGGTCTAGTCTGGCCTGGATGACTACGACTTGAGTTGAACATGTATATTTTATATTGTACATTCTAATGTGAAATATGTGGTGCTTTTTGTGAAATATAGTGCACTTGGTTAACAGTGCTTTCGATCTTCTTGTTACATTGTTTTTATGTATAATATTGTTGGTATCTCTTGAAACGCTAATAAAAATTATTTTAACATATTTGTTCTTTTTTTTGTCCTCAAAAAGTGGTTCGAGTTGTATATTAATTGACATCACGCCATTGGATTTAAGGTTATGTCTATGGGAAGAAATGGGTCTAGTCTGGCCTGGATGACTACTAGTTGTATATTAATTGACATCACGCCATTGGATTTAAGGTTATGTCTATGGGAAGAAATGGGTCTAGTCTGGCCTGGATGACTACTAGTTGTATATTAATTGACATCACGCCATTGGATTTAAGGTTATGTCTATGGGAAGAAATGGGTCTAGTCTGGCCTGGATGACTACTCTATGGGAAGAAATGGGTCTAGTCTGGCCTGGATGACTACGACTTGAGTTGAACATGTATATTTTATATTGTACATTCTAATGTGAAATATGTGGTGCTTTTTGTGAAATATAGTGCACTTGGTTAACAGTGCTTTCGATCTTCTTGTTACATTGTTTTTATGTATAATATTGTTGGTATCTCTTGAAACGCTAATAAAAATTATTTTAACATATTTGTTCTTTTTTTTGTCCTCAAAAAGTGGTTCGAGTTGTATATTAATTGACATCACGCCATTGGATTTAAGGTTATGTCTATGGGAAGAAATGGGTCTAGTCTGGCCTGGATGACTACTAGTTGTATATTAATTGACATCACGCCATTGGATTTAAGGTTATGTCTATGGGAAGAAATGGGTCTAGTCTGGCCTGGATGACTACTACTACTAGTTGTATATTAATTGACATCACGCCATTGGATTTAAGGTTATGTCTATGGGAAGAAATGGGTCTAGTCTGGCCTGGATGACTACTACTAGTCTGGCCTGGATGACTACTACTATGACTACTAGTTGTATATTAATTGACATCACGCCATTGGATTTAAGGTTATGTCTATGGGAAGAAATGGGTCTAGTCTGGCCTGGATGACTACTAGTTGTATATTAATTGACATCACGCCATTGGATTTAAGGTTATGTCTATGGGAAGAAATGGGTCTAGTCTGGCCTGGATGACTACATATCGTAAGAAGAGAACAACGTATTGACGAAAGGGTCGTGCTACTTATAGAAGGAGGCGAACAACATATCGTTGGAAAGGTGGTCGATCACAAGCAATGGGTCTAGTCTGGCCTGGATGACTACTGCCATTGGATTTAAGGTTATGTCTATGGGAAGAAATGGGTCTAGTCTGGCCTGGATGACTACTAGTTGTATATTAATTGACATCACGCCATTGGATTTAAGGTTATGTCTATGGGAAGAAATGGGTCTAGTCTGGCCTGGATGACTACTCTATGGGAAGAAATGGGTCTAGTCTGGCCTGGATGACTACGACTTGAGTTGAACATGTATATTTTATATTGTACATTCTAATGTGAAATATGTGGTGCTTTTTGTGAAATATAGTGCACTTGGTTAACAGTGCTTTCGATCTTCTTGTTACATTGTTTTTATGTATAATATTGTTGGTATCTCTTGAAACGCTAATAAAAATTATTTTAACATATTTGTTCTTTTTTTTGTCCTCAAAAAGTGGTTCGAGTTGTATATTAATTGACATCACGCCATTGGATTTAAGGTTATGTCTATGGGAAGAAATGGGTCTAGTCTGGCCTGGATGACTACTAGTTGTATATTAATTGACATCACGCCATTGGATTTAAGGTTATGTCTATGGGAAGAAATGGGTCTAGTCTGGCCTGGATGACTACATATCGTAAGAAGAGAACAACGTATTGACGAAAGGGTCGTGCTACTTATAGAAGGAGGCGAACAACATATCGTTGGAAAGGTGGTCGATCACAAGCAATGGGTCTAGTCTGGCCTGGATGACTACTACTATGACTACTCGTTGGAAAGGTGGTCGATCACAAGCAATGGGTCTAGTCTGGCCTGGATGACTACTACTTGGCTTGGATGACTACTACTTTTTACATTGTTTTTATGTATAATATTGTTGGTATCTCTTGAAACGTTAATACAAATAATTTTAAATCCTACATAGTCTGGCCTAGATGACTACTAGTTGTATATTAATTGACATCACGCCATTGGATTTAAGGTTAACAAAAAATATTTAAAAAAAAAAAATATTATTTAAGCAAAAGAAAAAAAAAAATATATATATATTATTTAAAAAAAAAAAAAATATATATATATACTATATCTTTTGACCTTATCGAAAGTTATAAATACCTCTAATTAGTTGCATATTACGACATGCAGACCGATGGAACTATCCCAGTGGAAAACACTGATCCAGACCAAATGGATACGCTAGAAGACAATATACTATCAGATCAAATGGACATATCTGATGACGATCAGATGGACTGGCAAGTAGAGGAACGTGGGATGACCAATCTCCAGATAGAGAGCTGTTTAAAGGGCTATCCCGCGACCGTGTGCTTCGCCGACGAGTTACCGCTCCACGTGGGAGTCAAGCCTCACACGTTCATCGTCAATACAGACACGCCTGACCGTGGCTGGCGTCACTGGGTGGCGTTTCACTTTCCACTGGTGGGACCCCCCGAATTTTTCGATTCGATGGCAAGCGCACCGGAAACGTATCACCTCAGTTTCGTCAAGTTCCTGATCGACAATTACGGACCGCAATACCACTACTGTCCGTTTCAAATCCAACCCTACGACACCGACACATGCGGACGGTATTGTCTGTACTACTTCAACTGGAGACATCGAGGAAGGGAGCTGCCAGACATAGTGAAAGACTTTTCCCCCGTTGATTTAAATGGAAACCAGGACAAAATTTTAAGATTTTATATGAATTAATAAACAATCGAACTGTTAAAATTGTATTTTGTCGTGCATTGTCTTGGTGAATTCATGACAACTCGGAACAAAGACAAATCAGACCAAGTCAACTCAGACCACTGTTAAGACAACTCAGCGTGCATCATCTCCTGAAGAAGTGTGGTGCAATCTACGGTCCCGGGTGCTAGACTTGAGTTGAACATGTATATTTTATATTGTACATTCTAATGTGAAATATGTGGTGCTTTTTGTGAAATATAGTGCACTTGGTTAACAGTGCTTTCGATCTTCTTGTTACATTGTTTTTATGTATAATATTGTTGGTATCTCTTGAAACGCTAATAAAAATTATTTTAACATATTTGTTCTTTTTTTTGTCCTCAAAAAGTGGTTCGAGTTGTATATTAATTGACATCACGCCATTGGATTTAAGGTTATGTCTATGGGAAGAAATGGGTCTAGTCTGGCCTGGATGACTACGACTACTAGTTGTATATTAATTGACATCACGCCATTGGATTTAAGGTTATGTCTATGGGAAGAAATGGGTCTAGTCTGGCCTGGATGACTACTACTACTACTATGACTACTAGTTGTATATTAATTGACATCACGCCATTGGATTTAAGGTTATGTCTATGGGAAGAAATGGGTCTAGTCTGGCCTGGATGACTACTAGTCTGGCCTGGATGACTACTACTATGACTACTAGTTGTATATTAATTGACATCACGCCATTGGATTTAAGGTTATGTCTATGGGAAGAAATGGGTCTAGTCTGGCCTGGATGACTACTAGTTGTATATTAATTGACATCACGCCATTGGATTTAAGGTTATGTCTATGGGAAGAAATGGGTCTAGTCTGGCCTGGATGACTACGACTTGAGTTGAACATGTATATTTTATATTGTACATTCTAATGTGAAATATGTGGTGCTTTTTGTGAAATATAGTGCACTTGGTTAACAGTGCTTTCGATCTTCTTGTTACATTGTTTTTATGTATAATATTGTTGGTATCTCTTGAAACGCTAATAAAAATTATTTTAACATATTTGTTCTTTTTTTTGTCCTCAAAAAGTGGTTCGAGTTGTATATTAATTGACATCACGCCATTGGATTTAAGGTTATGTCTATGGGAAGAAATGGGTCTAGTCTGGCCTGGATGACTACTACATTAATTGACATCACGCCATTGGATTTAAGGTTATGTCTATGGGAAGAAATGGGTCTAGTCTGGCCTGGATACTACTAGTTGTATATTAATTGACATCACGCCATTGGATTTAAGGTTATGTCTATGGGAAGAAATGGGTCTAGTCTGGCCTGGATGACTACTATTATGTCTATGGGAAGAAATGGGTCTAGTCTGGCCTGGATACTACTAGTTGTATATTAATTGACATCACGCCATTGGATTTAAGGTTATGTCTATGGGAAGAAATGGGTCTAGTCTGGCCTGGATGACTACTATGACTACTAGTCTGGCCTGGATGACTACTACTATGACTACTAGTTGTATATTAATTGACATCACGCCATTGGATTTAAGGTTATGTCTATGGGAAGAAATGGGTCTAGTCTGGCCTGGATGATTGACATCACGCCATTGGATTTAAGGTTATGTCTATGGGAAGAAATGGGTCTAGTCTGGCCTGGATGACTACATATCGTAAGAAGAGAACAACGTATTGACGAAAGGGTCGTGCTACTTATAGAAGGAGGCGAACAACATATCGTTGGAAAGGTGGTCGATCACAAGCAATGGGTCTAGTCTGGCCTGGATGACTACTGCCATTGGATTTAAGGTTATGTCTATGGGAAGAAATGGGTCTAGTCTGGCCTGGATGACTACTAGTTGTATATTAATTGACATCACGCCATTGGATTTAAGGTTATGTCTATGGGAAGAAATGGGTCTAGTCTGGCCTGGATGACTACTACATATCGTAAGAAGAGAACAACGTATTGACGAAAGGGTCGTGCTACTTATAGAAGGAGGCGAACAACATATCGTTGGAAAGGTGGTCGATCACAAGCAATGGGTCTAGTCTGGCCTGGATGACTACTACTAGAAGAAATGGGTCTAGTCTGGCCTGGATGACTACTAGTTGTATATTAATTGACATCACGCCATTGGATTTAAGGTTATGTCTATGGGAAGAAATGGGTCTAGTCTGGCCTGGATGACTACTACATATCGTAAGAAGAGAACAACGTATTGACGAAAGGGTCGTGCTACTTATAGAAGGAGGCGAACAACATATCGTTGGAAAGGTGGTCGATCACAAGCAATGGGTCTAGTCTGGCCTGGATGACTACTATGACTACTCGTTGGAAAGGTGGTCGATCACAAGCAATGGGTCTAGTCTGGCCTGGATGACTACTACTTGGCTTGGATGACTACTACTTTTTACATTGTTTTTATGTATAATATTGTTGGTATCTCTTGAAACGTTAATACAAATAATTTTAAATCCTACATAGTCTGGCCTAGATGACTACTAGTTGTATATTAATTGACATCACGCCATTGGATTTAAGGTTAACAAAAAATATTTAAAAAAAAAAAATATTATTTAAGCAAAAGAAAAAAAAAAATATATATATATTATTTAAAAAAAAAAAAAATATATATATATACTATATCTTTTGACCTTATCGAAAGTTATAAATACCTCTAATTAGTTGCATATTACGACATGCAGACCGATGGAACTATCCCAGTGGAAAACACTGATCCAGACCAAATGGATACGCTAGAAGACAATATACTATCAGATCAAATGGACATATCTGATGACGATCAGATGGACTGGCAAGTAGAGGAACGTGGGATGACCAATCTCCAGATAGAGAGCTGTTTAAAGGGCTATCCCGCGACCGTGTGCTTCGCCGACGAGTTACCGCTCCACGTGGGAGTCAAGCCTCACACGTTCATCGTCAATACAGACACGCCTGACCGTGGCTGGCGTCACTGGGTGGCGTTTCACTTTCCACTGGTGGGACCCCCCGAATTTTTCGATTCGATGGCAAGCGCACCGGAAACGTATCACCTCAGTTTCGTCAAGTTCCTGATCGACAATTACGGACCGCAATACCACTACTGTCCGTTTCAAATCCAACCCTACGACACCGACACATGCGGACGGTATTGTCTGTACTACTTCAACTGGAGACATCGAGGAAGGGAGCTGCCAGACATAGTGAAAGACTTTTCCCCCGTTGATTTAAATGGAAACCAGGACAAAATTTTAAGATTTTATATGAATTAATAAACAATCGAACTGTTAAAATTGTATTTTGTCGTGCATTGTCTTGGTGAATTCATGACAACTCGGAACAAAGACAAATCAGACCAAGTCAACTCAGACCACTGTTAAGACAACTCAGCGTGCATCATCTCCTGAAGAAGTGTGGTGCAATCTACGGTCCCGGGTGCTAGACTTGAGTTGAACATGTATATTTTATATTGTACATTCTAATGTGAAATATGTGGTGCTTTTTGTGAAATATAGTGCACTTGGTTAACAGTGCTTTCGATCTTCTTGTTACATTGTTTTTATGTATAATATTGTTGGTATCTCTTGAAACGCTAATAAAAATTATTTTAACATATTTGTTCTTTTTTTTTGTCCTCAAAAAGTGGTTCGAGTTGTATATTAATTGACATCACGCCATTGGATTTAAGGTTATGTCTATGGGAAGAAATGGGTCTAGTCTGGCCTGGATGACTACGACTACTAGTTGTATATTAATTGACATCACGCCATTGGATTTAAGGTTATGTCTATGGGAAGAAATGGGTCTAGTCTGGCCTGGATGACTACTAGTTGTATATTAATTGACATCACGCCATTGGATTTAAGGTTATGTCTATGGGAAGAAATGGGTCTAGTCTGGCCTGGATGACTACTACTAGTTGTATATTAATTGACATCACGCCATTGGATTTAAGGTTATGTCTATGGGAAGAAATGGGTCTAGTCTGGCCTGGATGACTACATATCGTAAGAAGAGAACAACGTATTGACGAAAGGGTCGTGCTACTTATAGAAGGAGGCGAACAACATATCGTTGGAAAGGTGGTCGATCACAAGCAATGGGTCTAGTCTGGCCTGGATGACTACTATGACTACTCGTTGGAAAGGTGGTCGATCACAAGCAATGGGTCTAGTCTGGCCTGGATGACTACTACTTTTTACATTGTTTTTATGTATAATATTGTTGGTATCTCTTGAAACGTTAATACAAATAATTTTAAATCCTACATAGTCTGGCCTAGATGACTACTAGTTGTATATTAATTGACATCACGCCATTGGATTTAAGGTTAACAAAAAATATTTAAAAAAAAAAAATATTATTTAAGCAAAAGAAAAAAAAAAATATATATATATTATTTAAAAAAAAAAAAATATATATATATACTATATCTTTTGACCTTATCGAAAGTTATAAATACCTCTAATTAGTTGCATATTACGACATGCAGACCGATGGAACTATCCCAGTGGAAAACACTGATCCAGACCAAATGGATACGCTAGAAGACAATATACTATCAGATCAAATGGACATATCTGATGACGATCAGATGGACTGGCAAGTAGAGGAACGTGGGATGACCAATCTCCAGATAGAGAGCTGTTTAAAGGGCTATCCCGCGACCGTGTGCTTCGCCGACGAGTTACCGCTCCACGTGGGAGTCAAGCCTCACACGTTCATCGTCAATACAGACACGCCTGACCGTGGCTGGCGTCACTGGGTGGCGTTTCACTTTCCACTGGTGGGACCCCCCGAATTTTTCGATTCGATGGCAAGCGCACCGGAAACGTATCACCTCAGTTTCGTCAAGTTCCTGATCGACAATTACGGACCGCAATACCACTACTGTCCGTTTCAAATCCAACCCTACGACACCGACACATGCGGACGGTATTGTCTGTACTACTTCAACTGGAGACATCGAGGAAGGGAGCTGCCAGACATAGTGAAAGACTTTTCCCCCGTTGATTTAAATGGAAACCAGGACAAAATTTTAAGATTTTATATGAATTAATAAACAATCGAACTGTTAAAATTGTATTTTGTCGTGCATTGTCTTGGTGAATTCATGACAACTCGGAACAAAGACAAATCAGACCAAGTCAACTCAGACCACTGTTAAGACAACTCAGCGTGCATCATCTCCTGAAGAAGTGTGGTGCAATCTACGGTCCCGGGTGCTAGACTTGAGTTGAACATGTATATTTTATATTGTACATTCTAATGTGAAATATGTGGTGCTTTTTGTGAAATATAGTGCACTTGGTTAACAGTGCTTTCGATCTTCTTGTTACATTGTTTTTATGTATAATATTGTTGGTATCTCTTGAAACGCTAATAAAAATTATTTTAACATATTTGTTCTTTTTTTTGTCCTCAAAAAGTGGTTCGAGTTGTATATTAATTGACATCACGCCATTGGATTTAAGGTTATGTCTATGGGAAGAAATGGGTCTAGTCTGGCCTGGATGACTACGACTACTAGTTGTATATTAATTGACATCACGCCATTGGATTTAAGGTTATGTCTATGGGAAGAAATGGGTCTAGTCTGGCCTGGATGACTACTAGTTGTATATTAATTGACATCACGCCATTGGATTTAAGGTTATGTCTATGGGAAGAAATGGGTCTAGTCTGGCCTGGATGACTACTAGTTGTATATTAATTGACATCACGCCATTGGATTTAAGGTTATGTCTATGGGAAGAAATGGGTCTAGTCTGGCCTGGATGACTACATATCGTAAGAAGAGAACAACGTATTGACGAAAGGGTCGTGCTACTTATAGAAGGAGGCGAACAACATATCGTTGGAAAGGTGGTCGATCACAAGCAATGGGTCTAGTCTGGCCTGGATGACTACTATGACTACTCGTTGGAAAGGTGGTCGATCACAAGCAATGGGTCTAGTCTGGCCTGGATGACTACTACTTTTTACATTGTTTTTATGTATAATATTGTTGGTATCTCTTGAAACGTTAATACAAATAATTTTAAATCCTACATAGTCTGGCCTAGATGACTACTAGTTGTATATTAATTGACATCACGCCATTGGATTTAAGGTTAACAAAAAATATTTAAAAAAAAAAATATTATTTAAGCAAAAGAAAAAAAAAAATATATATATATTATTTAAAAAAAAAAAAAATATATATATATACTATATCTTTTGACCTTATCGAAAGTTATAAATACCTCTAATTAGTTGCATATTACGACATGCAGACCGATGGAACTATCCCAGTGGAAAACACTGATCCAGACCAAATGGATACGCTAGAAGACAATATACTATCAGATCAAATGGACATATCTGATGACGATCAGATGGACTGGCAAGTAGAGGAACGTGGGATGACCAATCTCCAGATAGAGAGCTGTTTAAAGGGCTATCCCGCGACCGTGTGCTTCGCCGACGAGTTACCGCTCCACGTGGGAGTCAAGCCTCACACGTTCATCGTCAATACAGACACGCCTGACCGTGGCTGGCGTCACTGGGTGGCGTTTCACTTTCCACTGGTGGGACCCCCCGAATTTTTCGATTCGATGGCAAGCGCACCGGAAACGTATCACCTCAGTTTCGTCAAGTTCCTGATCGACAATTACGGACCGCAATACCACTACTGTCCGTTTCAAATCCAACCCTACGACACCGACACATGCGGACGGTATTGTCTGTACTACTTCAACTGGAGACATCGAGGAAGGGAGCTGCCAGACATAGTGAAAGACTTTTCCCCCGTTGATTTAAATGGAAACCAGGACAAAATTTTAAGATTTTATATGAATTAATAAACAATCGAACTGTTAAAATTGTATTTTGTCGTGCATTGTCTTGGTGAATTCATGACAACTCGGAACAAAGACAAATCAGACCAAGTCAACTCAGACCACTGTTAAGACAACTCAGCGTGCATCATCTCCTGAAGAAGTGTGGTGCAATCTACGGTCCCGGGTGCTAGACTTGAGTTGAACATGTATATTTTATATTGTACATTCTAATGTGAAATATGTGGTGCTTTTTGTGAAATATAGTGCACTTGGTTAACAGTGCTTTCGATCTTCTTGTTACATTGTTTTTATGTATAATATTGTTGGTATCTCTTGAAACGCTAATAAAAATTATTTTAACATATTTGTTCTTTTTTTTGTCCTCAAAAAGTGGTTCGAGTTGTATATTAATTGACATCACGCCATTGGATTTAAGGTTATGTCTATGGGAAGAAATGGGTCTAGTCTGGCCTGGATGACTACGACTACTAGTTGTATATTAATTGACATCACGCCATTGGATTTAAGGTTATGTCTATGGGAAGAAATGGGTCTAGTCTGGCCTGGATGACTACTACTATGACTACTAGTTGTATATTAATTGACATCACGCCATTGGATTTAAGGTTATGTCTATGGGAAGAAATGGGTCTAGTCTGGCCTGGATGACTACACTACTGGATGACTACTAGTCTGGCCTGGATGACTACTACTATGACTACTAGTTGTATATTAATTGACATCACGCCATTGGATTTAAGGTTATGTCTATGGGAAGAAATGGGTCTAGTCTGGCCTGGATGACTACTAGTTGTATATTAATTGACATCACGCCATTGGATTTAAGGTTATGTCTATGGGAAGAAATGGGTCTAGTCTGGCCTGGATGACTACTACTAGTTGTATATTAATTGACATCACGCCATTGGATTTAAGGTTATGTCTATGGGAAGAAATGGGTCTAGTCTGGCCTGGATGACTACTATACTATGACTACTAGTTGTATATTAATTGACATCACGCCATTGGATTTAAGGTTATGTCTATGGGAAGAAATGGGTCTAGTCTGGCCTGGATGACTACACTACTGGATGACTACTAGTCTGGCCTGGATGACTACTACTATGACTACTAGTTGTATATTAATTGACATCACGCCATTGGATTTAAGGTTATGTCTATGGGAAGAAATGGGTCTAGTCTGGCCTGGATGACTACTAGTTGTATATTAATTGACATCACGCCATTGGATTTAAGGTTATGTCTATGGGAAGAAATGGGTCTAGTCTGGCCTGGATGACTACTACTAGTTGTATATTAATTGACATCACGCCATTGGATTTAAGGTTATGTCTATGGGAAGAAATGGGTCTAGTCTGGCCTGGATGACTACTAGTCTGGCCTGGATGACTACTACTATGACTACTAGTTGTATATTAATTGACATCACGCCATTGGATTTAAGGTTATGTCTATGGGAAGAAATGGGTCTAGTCTGGCCTGGATGACTACTACTAGTTGTATATTAATTGACATCACGCCATTGGATTTAAGGTTATGTCTATGGGAAGAAATGGGTCTAGTCTGGCCTGGATGACTACATATCGTAAGAAGAGAACAACGTATTGACGAAAGGGTCGTGCTACTTATAGAAGGAGGCGAACAACATATCGTTGGAAAGGTGGTCGATCACAAGCAATGGGTCTAGTCTGGCCTGGATGACTACTGCCATTGGATTTAAGGTTATGTCTATGGGAAGAAATGGGTCTAGTCTGGCCTGGATGACTACTAGTTGTATATTAATTGACATCACGCCATTGGATTTAAGGTTATGTCTATGGGAAGAAATGGGTCTAGTCTGGCCTGGATGACTACATATCGTAAGAAGAGAACAACGTATTGACGAAAGGGTCGTGCTACTTATAGAAGGAGGCGAACAACATATCGTTGGAAAGGTGGTCGATCACAAGCAATGGGTCTAGTCTGGCCTGGATGACTACTATGACTACTCGTTGGAAAGGTGGTCGATCACAAGCAATGGGTCTAGTCTGGCCTGGATGACTACTACTTGGCTTGGATGACTACTACTTTTTACATTGTTTTTATGTATAATATTGTTGGTATCTCTTGAAACGTTAATACAAATAATTTTAAATCCTACATAGTCTGGCCTAGATGACTACTAGTTGTATATTAATTGACATCACGCCATTGGATTTAAGGTTAACAAAAAATATTTAAAAAAAAAAAATATTATTTAAGCAAAAGAAAAAAAAAAATATATATATATTATTTAAAAAAAAAAAAAATATATATATATACTATATCTTTTGACCTTATCGAAAGTTATAAATACCTCTAATTAGTTGCATATTACGACATGCAGACCGATGGAACTATCCCAGTGGAAAACACTGATCCAGACCAAATGGATACGCTAGAAGACAATATACTATCAGATCAAATGGACATATCTGATGACGATCAGATGGACTGGCAAGTAGAGGAACGTGGGATGACCAATCTCCAGATAGAGAGCTGTTTAAAGGGCTATCCCGCGACCGTGTGCTTCGCCGACGAGTTACCGCTCCACGTGGGAGTCAAGCCTCACACGTTCATCGTCAATACAGACACGCCTGACCGTGGCTGGCGTCACTGGGTGGCGTTTCACTTTCCACTGGTGGGACCCCCCGAATTTTTCGATTCGATGGCAAGCGCACCGGAAACGTATCACCTCAGTTTCGTCAAGTTCCTGATCGACAATTACGGACCGCAATACCACTACTGTCCGTTTCAAATCCAACCCTACGACACCGACACATGCGGACGGTATTGTCTGTACTACTTCAACTGGAGACATCGAGGAAGGGAGCTGCCAGACATAGTGAAAGACTTTTCCCCCGTTGATTTAAATGGAAACCAGGACAAAATTTTAAGATTTTATATGAATTAATAAACAATCGAACTGTTAAAATTGTATTTTGTCGTGCATTGTCTTGGTGAATTCATGACAACTCGGAACAAAGACAAATCAGACCAAGTCAACTCAGACCACTGTTAAGACAACTCAGCGTGCATCATCTCCTGAAGAAGTGTGGTGCAATCTACGGTCCCGGGTGCTAGACTTGAGTTGAACATGTATATTTTATATTGTACATTCTAATGTGAAATATGTGGTGCTTTTTGTGAAATATAGTGCACTTGGTTAACAGTGCTTTCGATCTTCTTGTTACATTGTTTTTATGTATAATATTGTTGGTATCTCTTGAAACGCTAATAAAAATTATTTTAACATATTTGTTCTTTTTTTTGTCCTCAAAAAGTGGTTCGAGTTGTATATTAATTGACATCACGCCATTGGATTTAAGGTTATGTCTATGGGAAGAAATGGGTCTAGTCTGGCCTGGATGACTACATATGGTAAGAAGAGAACAACGTATTGACGAAAGGGTCGTGCTACTTATAGAAGGAGGCGAACAACATATCGTTGGAAAGGTGGTCGATCACAAGCAGTGGGTCTAGTCTGGCCTGGATGACTATCACAAGCAGTGGGTCTAGTCTGGCCTGGATGACTACTAGAAAGAGGCGAACAACATATCGTTGGAAAGGTGGTCGAGCACAAGCAATGGGTCTAGTCTGGCCTGGATGACTACTACATATCGTAAGAAGAGAACAACGTATTGACGAAAGGGTCGTGCTACTTATAGAAGGAGGCGAACAACATATCGTTGGAAAGGTGGTCGAGCACAAGCAATGGGTCTAGTCTGGCCTGGATGACTAAAGGTGGTCGAGCACAAGCAATGGGTCTAGTCTGGCCTGGATGACTACTACTACATATCGTAAGAAGAGAACAACGTATTGACGAAAGGGTCGTGCTACTTATAGAAGGAGGCGAACAACATATCGTCGGAAAGGTGGTCGAGCACAAGCAATGGGTCTAGTCTGGCTTGGATGACTACTACTTTTTACATTGTTTTTATGTATAATATTGTTGGTATCTCTTGAAACGTTAATAAAAATAATTTTAAATCCTACATAGTCTGGCCTAGATGACTACTAGTTGTATATTAATTGACATCACGCCATTGGATTTAAGGTTAACAAAAAATATTTAAAAAAAAAAAATATTATTTAAGCAAAAGAAAAAAAAAAATATATATATATTATTTAAAAAAAAAAAAAATATATATATATACTATATCTTTTGACCTTATCGAAAGTTATAAATACCTCTAATTAGTTGCATATTACGACATGCAGACCGATGGAACTATCCCAGTGGAAAACACTGATCCAGACCAAATGGATACGCTAGAAGACAATATACTATCAGATCAAATGGACATATCTGATGACGATCAGATGGACTGGCAAGTAGAGGAACGTGGGATGACCAATCTCCAGATAGAGAGCTGTTTAAAGGGCTATCCCGCGACCGTGTGCTTCGCCGACGAGTTACCGCTCCACGTGGGAGTCAAGCCTCACACGTTCATCGTCAATACAGACACGCCTGACCGTGGCTGGCGTCACTGGGTGGCGTTTCACTTTCCACTGGTGGGACCCCCCGAATTTTTCGATTCGATGGCAAGCGCACCGGAAACGTATCACCTCAGTTTCGTCAAGTTCCTGATCGACAATTACGGACCGCAATACCACTACTGTCCGTTTCAAATCCAACCCTACGACACCGACACATGCGGACGGTATTGTCTGTACTACTTCAACTGGAGACATCGAGGAAGGGAGCTGCCAGACATAGTGAAAGACTTTTCCCCCGTTGATTTAAATGGAAACCAGGACAAAATTTTAAGATTTTATATGAATTAATAAACAATCGAACTGTTAAAATTGTATTTTGTCGTGCATTGTCTTGGTGAATTCATGACAACTCGGAACAAAGACAAATCAGACCAAGTCAACTCAGACCACTGTTAAGACAACTCAGCGTGCATCATCTCCTGAAGAAGTGTGGTGCAATCTACGGTCCCGGGTGCTAGACTTGAGTTGAACATGTATATTTTATATTGTACATTCTAATGTGAAATATGTGGTGCTTTTTGTGAAATATAGTGCACTTGGTTAACAGTGCTTTCGATCTTCTTGTTACATTGTTTTTATGTATAATATTGTTGGTATCTCTTGAAACGCTAATAAAAATTATTTTAACATATTTGTTCTTTTTTTTGTCCTCAAAAAGTGGTTCGAGTTGTATATTAATTGACATCACGCCATTGGATTTAAGGTTATGTCTATGGGAAGAAATGGGTCTAGTCTGGCCTGGATGACTAGTTGTATATTAATTGACATCACGCCATTGGATTTAAGGTTATGTCTATGGGAAGAAATGGGTCTAGTCTGGCCTGGATGACTACTAGTTGTATATTAATTGACATCACGCCATTGGATTTAAGGTTATGTCTATGGGAAGAAATGGGTCTAGTCTGGCCTGGATGACTACATATCGTAAGAAGAGAACAACGTATTGACGAAAGGGTCGTGCTACTTATAGAAGGAGGCGAACAACATATCGTTGGATCCTACATAGTCTGGCCTAGATGACTACTAGTTGTATATTAATTGACATCACGCCATTGGATTTAAGGTTAACAAAAAATATTAAAAAAAAAAAAAAATTATTTAAGCAAAAGAAAAAAAAAAATATATATATATTATTTAAAAAAAAAATATATATATATATATACTATATCTTTTGACCTTATCGAAAGTTATAAATACCTCTAATTAGTTGCATATTACGACATGCAGACCGATGGAACTATCCCAGTGGAAAACACTGATCCAGACCAAATGGATACGCTAGAAGACAATATACTATCAGATCAAATGGACATATCTGATGACGATCAGATGGACTGGCAAGTAGAGGAACGTGGGATGACCAATCTCCAGATAGAGAGCTGTTTAAAGGGCTATCCCGCGACCGTGTGCTTCGCCGACGAGTTACCGCTCCACGTGGGAGTCAAGCCTCACACGTTCATCGTCAATACAGACACGCCTGACCGTGGCTGGCGTCACTGGGTGGCGTTTCACTTTCCACTGGTGGGACCCCCCGAATTTTTCGATTCGATGGCAAACGCACCGGAAAGGTATCACCTCAGTTTCGTCAAGTTCCTGATCGACAATTACGGACCGCAATACCACTACTGTCCGTTTCAAATCCAACCCTACGACACCGACACATGCGGACGGTATTGTCTGTACTACTTCAACTGGAGACATCGAGGAAGGGAGCTGCCAGACATAGTGAAAGACTTTTCCCCCGTTGATTTAAATGGAAACTAGGACAAAATTTTAAGATTTTATATGAATTAATAAACAATCGAACTGTTAAAATTGTATTTTGTCGTGCATTGTCTTGGTGAATTCATGACAACTCGGAACAAAGACAAATCAGACCAAGTCAACTCAGACCACTGTTAAGACAACTCAGCGTGCATCATCTCCTGAAGAAGTGTGGTGCAATCTACGGTCCCGGGTGCTAGACTTGAGTTGAACATGTATATTTTATATTGTACATTCTAATGTGAAATATGTGGTGCTTTTTGTGAAATATAGTGCACTTGGTTAACAGTGCTTTCGATCTTCTTGTTACATTGTTTTTATGTATAATATTGTTGGTATCTCTTGAAACGCTAATAAAAATTATTTTAACATATTTTGTTCTTTTTTTTTTCCTCAAAAAGTGGTTCGAGTTGTATATTAATTGACATCACGCCATTGGATTTAAGGTTATGTCTATGGGAAGAAATGGGTCTAGTCTGGCCTGGATGACTACATATCGTAAGAAGAGAACAACGTATTGACGAAAGGGTCGTGCTACTTATAGAAGGAGGCGAACAACATATCGTTGGAAAGGTGGTCGATCACAAGCAATGGGTCTAGTCTGGCCTGGATGACTACTGCCTGGATGACTACTACATATGGTAAGAAGAGAACAACGTATTGACGAAAGGGTCGTGCTACTTATAGAAAGAGGCGAACAACATATCGTTGGAAAGGTGGTCGATCACAAGCAATGGGTCTAGTCTGGCCTGGATGACTACTACATATCGTAAGAAGAGAACAACGTATCGACGAAAGGGTCGTGCTACTTATTGAAGGAGGCGAACAACATATCGTCGGAAAGGTGGTCGAGCACAAGCATCTGTCGTGTTAAGAGATGCTGAAAAGTTGTTTACAATTAAAGCCGGCAAGACATGGTTTTATTATCCGAATACAGTGAATTATTCTGATGCCTTTGGATTGAAAGGGACATATTCTAATTTTATGACTCATCCACGGACATTACATTAAAATAAGGAAGAATTGACGTGTAAAGACAACGACTAGTTATCAACAATGTTTGTCAAGAAATCAAGAGGTTTTATGAGGAAGAAAAATTATTTCAAGAAGAAACGTGCCACATGGCGCAAGAAACGTACTGCTACATATCGTAAGAAGAGAACAACGTATTGACGAAAGGGTCGTGCTACTTATAGAAAGAGGCGAACAACATATCGTCGGAAAGGTGGTCGAGCACAAGCAATGGGTCTAGTCTGGCTTGGATGACTACTACTTTTTACATTGTTTTTATGTATAATATTGTTGGTATCTCTTGAAACGTTAATAAAAATAATTTTAAATCCTACATAGTCTGGCCTAGATGACTACTAGTTGTATATTAATTGACATCACGCCATTGGATTTAAGGTTAACAAAAAATATTTAAAAAAAAAAAATATTATTTAAGCAAAAGAAAAAAAAAAATATATATATATTATTTAAAAAAAAAATATATATATATATATACTATATCTTTTGACCTTATCGAAAGTTATAAATACCTCTAATTAGTTGCATATTACGACATGCAGACCGATGGAACTATCCCAGCGGAAAACACTGATCCAGACCAAATGGATACGCTAGAAGACAATATACTATCAGATCAAATGGACATATCTGATGACGATCAGATGGACTGGCAAGTAGAGGAACGTGGGATGACCAATCTCCAGATAGAGAGCTGTTTAAAGGGCTATCCCGCGACCGTGTGCTTCGCCGACGAGTTACCGCTCCACGTGGGAGTCAAGCCTCACACGTTCATCGTCAATACAGACACGCCTGACCGTGGCTGGCGTCACTGGGTGGCGTTTCACTTTCCACTGGTGGGACCCCCCGAATTTTTCGATTCGATGGCAAACGCACCGGAAAGGTATCACCTCAGTTTCGTCAAGTTCCTGATCGACAATTACGGACCGCAATACCACTACTGTCCGTTTCAAATCCAACCCTACGACACCGACACATGCGGACGGTATTGTCTGTACTACTTCAACTGGAGACATCGAGGAAGGGAGCTGCCAGACATAGTGAAAGACTTTTCCCCCGTTGATTTAAATGGAAACTAGGACAAAATTTTAAGATTTTATATGAATTAATAAACAATCGAACTGTTAAAATTGTATTTTGTCGTGCATTGTCTTGGTGAATTCATGACAACTCGGAACAAAGACAAATCAGACCAAGTCAACTCAGACCACTGTTAAGACAACTCAGCGTGCATCATCTCCTGAAGAAGTGTGGTGCAATCTACGGTCCCGGGTGCTAGACTTGAGTTGAACATGTATATTTTATATTGTACATTCTAATGTGAAATATGTGGTGCTTTTTGTGAAATATAGTGCACTTGGTTAACAGTGCTTTCGATCTTCTTGTTACATTGTTTTTATGTATAATATTGTTGGTATCTCTTGAAACGCTAATAAAAATTATTTTAACATATTTTGTTCTTTTTTTTGTCCTCAAAAAGTGGTTCGAGTTGTATATTAATTGACATCACGCCATTGGATTTAAGGTTATGTCTATGGGAAGAAATGGGTCTAGTCTGGCCTGGATGACTACATATCGTAAGAAGAGAACAACGTATTGACGAAAGGGTCGTGCTACTTATAGAAGGAGGCGAACAACATATCGTTGGAAAGGTGGTCGATCACAAGCAATGGGTCTAGTCTGGCCTGGATGACTACTACATATGGTAAGAAGAGAACAACGTATTGACGAAAGGGTCGTGCTACTTATAGAAAGAGGCGAACAACATATCGTTGGAAAGGTGGTCGAGCACAAGCAATGGGTCTAGTCTGGCCTGGATGACTACATATCGTAAGAAGAGAACAACGTATCGACGAAAGGGTCGTGCTACTTATTGAAGGAGGCGAACAACATATCGTCGGAAAGGTGGTCGAGCACAAGCATCTGTCGTGTTAAGAGATGCTGAAAAGTTGTTTACAATTAAAGCCGGCAAGACATGGTTTTATTATCCGAATACAGTGAATTATTCTGATGCCTTTGGATTGAAAGGGACATATTCTAATTTTATGACTCATCCACGGACATTACATTAAAATAAGGAAGAATTGACGTGTAAAGACAACGACTAGTTATCAACAATGTTTGTCAAGAAATCAAGAGGTTTTATGAGGAAGAAAAATTATTTCAAGAAGAAACGTGCCACATGGCGCAAGAAACGTACTGCTACATATCGTAAGAAGAGAACAACGTATTGACGAAAGGGTCGTGCTACTTATAGAAGGAGGCGAACAACATATCGTTGGAAAGGTGGTCGAGCACAAGCAATGGGTCTAGTCTGGCCTGGATGACTACTACTACTACATATCGTAAGAAGAGAACAACGTATTGACGAAAGGGTCGTGCTACTTATAGAAGGAGGCGAACAACATATCGTCGGAAAGGTGGTCGAGCACAAGCAATGGGTCTAGTCTGGCTTGGATGACTACTACTTTTTACATTGTTTTTATGTATAATATTGTTGGTATCTCTTGAAACGTTAATAAAAATAATTTTAAATCCTACATAGTCTGGCCTAGATGACTACTAGTTGTATATTAATTGACATCACGCCATTGGATTTAAGGTTAACAAAAAATATTTAAAAAAAAAAAAATATTATTTAAGCAAAAGAAAAAAAAAAATATATATATATTATTTAAAAAAAAAAAAAATATATATATATACTATATCTTTTGACCTTATCGAAAGTTATAAATACCTCTAATTAGTTGCATATTACGACATGCAGACCGATGGAACTATCCCAGTGGAAAACACTGATCCAGACCAAATGGATACGCTAGAAGACAATATACTATCAGATCAAATGGACATATCTGATGACGATCAGATGGACTGGCAAGTAGAGGAACGTGGGATGACCAATCTCCAGATAGAGAGCTGTTTAAAGGGCTATCCCGCGACCGTGTGCTTCGCCGACGAGTTACCGCTCCACGTGGGAGTCAAGCCTCACACGTTCATCGTCAATACAGACACGCCTGACCGTGGCTGGCGTCACTGGGTGGCGTTTCACTTTCCACTGGTGGGACCCCCCGAATTTTTCGATTCGATGGCAAGCGCACCGGAAACGTATCACCTCAGTTTCGTCAAGTTCCTGATCGACAATTACGGACCGCAATACCACTACTGTCCGTTTCAAATCCAACCCTACGACACCGACACATGCGGACGGTATTGTCTGTACTACTTCAACTGGAGACATCGAGGAAGGGAGCTGCCAGACATAGTGAAAGACTTTTCCCCCGTTGATTTAAATGGAAACCAGGACAAAATTTTAAGATTTTATATGAATTAATAAACAATCGAACTGTTAAAATTGTATTTTGTCGTGCATTGTCTTGGTGAATTCATGACAACTCGGAACAAAGACAAATCAGACCAAGTCAACTCAGACCACTGTTAAGACAACTCAGCGTGCATCATCTCCTGAAGAAGTGTGGTGCAATCTACGGTCCCGGGTGCTAGACTTGAGTTGAACATGTATATTTTATATTGTACATTCTAATGTGAAATATGTGGTGCTTTTTGTGAAATATAGTGCACTTGGTTAACAGTGCTTTCGATCTTCTTGTTACATTGTTTTTATGTATAATATTGTTGGTATCTCTTGAAACGCTAATAAAAATTATTTTAACATATTTTGTTCTTTTTTTTGTCCTCAAAAAGTGGTTCGAGTTGTATATTAATTGACATCACGCCATTGGATTTAAGGTTATGTCTATGGGAAGAAATGGGTCTAGTCTATCGTAAGAAGAGAACAACGTATTGACGAAAGGGTCGTGCTACTTATAGAAGGAGGCGAACAACATATCGTTGGAAAGGTGGTCGATCACAAGCAATGGGTCTAGTCTGGCCTGGATGACTACTACATATGGTAAGAAGAGAACAACGTATTGACGAAAGGGTCGTGCTACTTATAGAAAGAGGCGAACAACATATCGTTGGAAAGGTGGTCGAGCACAAGCAATGGGTCTAGTCTGGCCTGGATGACTACTACATATCGTAAGAAGAGAACAACGTATCGACGAAAGGGT
The DNA here is from genome assembly GCA_963383655.1 of Bathymodiolus septemdierum. NCBI lineage: Eukaryota > Metazoa > Mollusca > Bivalvia > Mytilida > Modiolidae > Bathymodiolus > Bathymodiolus septemdierum. The sequence continues at coordinate 43,248,468 of OY726522.1, forward strand.
CGTGCTACTTATTGAAGGAGGCGAACAACATATCGTCGGAAAGGTGGTCGAGCACAAGCATCTGTCGTGTTAAGAGATGCTGAAAAGTTGTTTACAATTAAAGCCGGCAAGACATGGTTTTATTATCCGAATACAGTGAATTATTCTGATGCCTTTGGATTGAAAGGGACATATTCTAATTTTATGACTCATCCACGGACATTACATTAAAATAAGGAAGAATTGACGTGTAAAGACAACGACTAGTTATCAACAATGTTTGTCAAGAAATCAAGAGGTTTTATGAGGAAGAAAAATTATTTCAAGAAGAAACGTGCCACATGGCGCAAGAAACGTACTGCTACATATCGTAAGAAGAGAACAACGTATTGACGAAAGGGTCGTGCTACTTATAGAAGGAGGCGAACAACATATCGTTGGAAAGGTGGTCGAGCACAAGCAATGGATTCTAATTTTATGACTCATCCACGGACATTACATTAAAATAAGGAAGAATTGACGTGTAAAGACAACGACTAGTTATCAACAATGTTTGTCAAGAAATCAAGAGGTTTTATGAGGAAGAAAAATTATTTCAAGAAGAAACGTGCCACATGGCGCAAGAAACGTACTGCTACATATCGTAAGAAGAGAACAACGTATTGACGAAAGGGTCGTGCTACTTATAGAAGGAGGCGAACAACATATCGTCGGAAAGGTGGTCGAGCACAAGCAATGGGTCTAGTCTGGCTTGGATGACTACTACTTTTTACATTGTTTTTATGTATAATATTGTTGGTATCTCTTGAAACGTTAATAAAAATAATTTTAAATCCTACATAGTCTGGCCTAGATGACTACTAGTTGTATATTAATTGACATCACGCCATTGGATTTAAGGTTAACAAAAAATATTAAAAAAAAAAAAAATATTATTTAAGCAAAAGAAAAAAAAAAATATATATATATTATTTAAAAAAAAAAAATATATATATATACTATATCTTTTGACCTTATCGAAAGTTATAAATACCTCTAATTAGTTGCATATTACGACATGCAGACCGATGGAACTATCCCAGTGGAAAACACTGATCCAGACCAAATGGATACGCTAGAAGACAATATACTATCAGATCAAATGGACATATCTGATGACGATCAGATGGACTGGCAAGTAGAGGAACGTGGGATGACCAATCTCCAGATAGAGAGCTGTTTAAAGGGCTATCCCGCGACCGTGTGCTTCGCCGACGAGTTACCGCTCCACGTGGGAGTCAAGCCTCACACGTTCATCGTCAATACAGACACGCCTGACCGTGGCTGGCGTCACTGGGTGGCGTTTCACTTTCCACTGGTGGGACCCCCCGAATTTTTCGATTCGATGGCAAGCGCACCGGAAACGTATCACCTCAGTTTCGTCAAGTTCCTGATCGACAATTACGGACCGCAATACCACTACTGTCCGTTTCAAATCCAACCCTACGACACCGACACATGCGGACGGTATTGTCTGTACTACTTCAACTGGAGACATCGAGGAAGGGAGCTGCCAGACATAGTGAAAGACTTTTCCCCCGTTGATTTAAATGGAAACCAGGACAAAATTTTAAGATTTTATATGAATTAATAAACAATCGAACTGTTAAAATTGTATTTTGTCGTGCATTGTCTTGGTGAATTCATGACAACTCGGAACAAAGACAAATCAGACCAAGTCAACTCAGACCACTGTTAAGACAACTCAGCGTGCATCATCTCCTGAAGAAGTGTGGTGCAATCTACGGTCCCGGGTGCTAGACTTGAGTTGAACATGTATATTTTATATTGTACATTCTAATGTGAAATATGTGGTGCTTTTTTTGTGAAATATAGTGCACTTGGTTAACAGTGCTTTTTCGATCTTCTTGTTACATTGTTTTTATGTATAATATTGTTGGTATCTCTTGAAACGCTAATAAAAATTATTTTAACATATTTTGTTTTTTTTTTTTTGTCCTCAAAAAGTGGTTCGAGTTGTATATTAATTGACATCACGCCATTGGATTTAAGGTTATGTCTATGGGAAGAAATGGGTCTAGTCTGGCCTGGATGACTCAACAAAGACAAATCAGACCAAGTCAACTCAGACCACTGTTAAGACAACTCAGCGTGCATCATCTCCTGAAGAAGTGTGGTGCAATCTACGGTCCCGGGTGCTAGACTTGAGTTGAACATGTATATTTTATATTGTACATTCTAATGTGAAATATGTGGTGCTTTTTGTGAAATATAGTGCACTTGGTTAACAGTGCTTTCGATCTTCTTGTTACATTGTTTTTATGTATAATATTGTTGGTATCTCTTGAAACGCTAATAAAAATTATTTTAACATATTTTGTTCTTTTTTTTTTGTCCTCAAAAAGTGGTTCGAGTTGTATATTAATTGACATCACGCCATTGGATTTAAGGTTATGTCTATGGGAAGAAATGGGTCTAGTCTGGCCTGGATGACTACTACTCTGTTAAAATTGTATTTTGTCGTGCATTGTCTTGGTGAATTCATGACAACTCGGAACAAAGACAAATCAGACCAAGTCAACTCAGACCACTGTTAAGACAACTCAGCGTGCATCATCTCCTGAAGAAGTGTGGTGCAATCTACGGTCCCGGGTGCTAGACTTGAGTTGAACATGTATATTTTATATTGTACATTCTAATGTGAAATATGTGGTGCTTTTTGTGAAATATAGTGCACTTGGTTAACAGTGCTTTCGATCTTCTTGTTACATTGTTTTTATGTATAATATTGTTGGTATCTCTTGAAACGCTAATAAAAATTATTTTAACATATTTTGTTCTTTTTTTTTTGTCCTCAAAAAGTGGTTCGAGTTGTATATTAATTGACATCACGCCATTGGATTTAAGGTTATGTCTATGGGAAGAAATGGGTCTAGTCTGGCCTGGATGACTACTATATGACTACTACTACTAGTTGTATATTAATTGACATCACGCCATTGGATTTAAGGTTATGTCTATGAGAAGAAATGGGTCTAGTCTGGCCTGGATGACTACACTACATATCGTAAGAAGAGAACAACATATTGACGAAAGGGTCGTGCTACTTATAGAAGGAGGCGAACAACATATCGTTGGAAAGGTGGTCGATCACAAGCAATGGGTCTAGTCTGGCCTGGATGACTACCACAAGCAATGGGTCTAGTCTGGCCTGGATGACTACGATGACTACTACATATCGTAAGAAGAGAACAACGTATTGACGAAAGGGTCGTGCTACTTATAGAAGGAGGCGAACAACATATCGTTGGAAAGGACTACTACATATCGTAAGAAGAGAACAACGTATTGACGAAAGGGTCGTGCTACTTATAGAAGGAGGCGAACAACATATCGTTGGAAAGGTGGTCGAGGACAAGCAATGGGTTTAGTCTGGCCTGGATGACTACTACATATCGTAAGAAGAGAACAACGTATTGACGAAAGGGTCGTGCTACTTATAGAAGGAGGCGAACAACATATCGTTGGAAAGGACTACTACATATCGTAAGAAGAGAACAACGTATTGACGAAAGGGTCGTGCTACTTATAGAAGGAGGCGAACAACATATCGTTGGAAAGGTGGTCGAGGACAAGCAATGGGTTTAGTCTGGCCTGGATGACTACTACATATCGTAAGAAGAGAACAACGTATTGACGAAAGGGTCGTGCTACTTATAGAAGGAGGCGAACAACATATCGTTGGAAAGGACTACTACATATCGTAAGAAGAGAACAACGTATTGACGAAAGGGTCGTGCTACTTATAGAAGGAGGCGAACAACATATCGTTGGAAAGGTGGTCGAGCACAAGCAATGGGTCTAGTCTGGCCTGGATAACTACTAAGAGAACAACGTATTGACGAAAGGGTCGTGCTACTTATAGAAGGAGGCGAACAACATATCGTTGGAAAGGTGGTCGAGCACAAGCAATGGGTTTAGTCTGGCCTGGATGACTACTACATATCGTAAGAAGAGAACAACGTATTGACGAAAGGGTCGTGCTACTTATAGAAGGAGGCGAACAACATATCGTTGGAAAGGACTACTACATATCGTAAGAAGAGAACAACGTATTGACGAAAGGGTCGTGCTACTTATAGGAGGCGAACAACATATCGTTGGAAAGGTGGTCGAGCACAAGCAATGGGTCTAGTCTGGCCTGGATGACTAACGTATTGACGAAAGGGTCGTGCTACTTATAGAAGGAGGCGAACAACATATCGTTGGAAAGGACTACTACATATCGTAAGAAGAGAACAACGTATTGACGAAAGGGTCGTGCTACTTATAGGAGGCGAACAACATATCGTTGGAAAGGTGGTCGAGCACAAGCAATGGGTCTAGTCTGGCCTGGATGACTACTAATCGGTCTAGTCTGGCCTGGATGACTACTACATATCGTAAGAAGAGAACAACGTATTGACGAAAGGGTCGTGCTACTTATAGAAGGAGGCTAACAACATATCGTTGGAAAGGACTACTACATATCGTAAGAAGAGAACAACGTATTGACGAAAGGGTCGAGCTACTTATAGAAGGAGGCGAACAACATATCGTTGGAAAGGTGGTCGAGCACAATCAATGGGTCTAGTCTGGCCTGGATGACAACTACATATCGTAAGAAGAGAACAACGTTTTTTAAGATTTTATTTGAATTAATAAACAATAGTGCACTTGGTTAACTGTGCTTTAGATCTTCTTGTTACATTGTTTTCATGTATAATATTGTTGGTTTCTCTTGAAACGCTAATAAAAATAATTTTAACACATTTTGTTCTTTTTTTTTTGTCCTCAAAAAGTGGTTCGTGTTGTATATTAATTGGCATAACGCCATTGGATTTAAGGTTATGTCTATGGGATGAAATGGGTCTAGCTACTCTAATAAAAATAATTTTAACACATTTTGTTCTTTTTTTTTGTCCTCAAAAAGTGGTTCGTGTTGTATATTAATTGGCATAACGCCATTGGATTTAAGGTTATGTCTATGGGATGAAATGGGTCTAGTCTGGCCTGGATGACTCTTGTTACATTGTTTTCATGTATAATATTGTTGGTTTCTCTTGAAACGCTAATAAAAATAATTTTAACACATTTTGTTCTTTTTTTTTTGTCCTCAAAAAGTGGTTCGTGTTGTATATTAATTGGCATTACGCCATTGGATTTAAGGTTATGTCTATGGGATGAAATGGGTCTAGCTACTCTAATAAAAATAATTTTAACACATTTTGTTCTTTTTTTTTTGTCCTCAAAAAGTGGTTCGTGTTGGATATTAATTGGCATAACGCCATTGGATTTAAGGTTATGTCTATGGGATGAAATGGGTCTAGTGTGGCCTGGATGATTACTGGGTCTAGCTACTCTAATAAAAATAATTTTAACACATTTTGTTCTTTTTTTTTGTCCTCAAAAAGTGGTTCGTGTTGTATATTAATTGGCATAACGCCATTGGATTTAAGGTTATGTCTATGGGATGAAATGGGTCTAGTTTGGCCTGGATGACTACTACTACCCGTTGATTTAAATATAAACGAGGACAACATTTTTAGATTTTATATGAATTAATAAACAATCGAACTGTTAAAATTGTATTTTGTCGTGCATTGTCTTGGTGAATTCATGACAACTCAGACCAAAGACAAATCAGACCAAGTCAACTCAAACCACTGTTAAGACAACTCAGCGTGCATCATCTCCTGAAGAAGTGTGGATAACAGTGCTTTCGATCTTCTTGTTACATTGTTTTTATGTTTAATATTGTTGGTATCTCTTGAAACGCTAATAAAAATAATTTTAATACATTTTGTTCTTTTTTTTTGTCCTCAAAAAGTGGTTCGAGTTGTATATTAATTGGCATCACCCCATTGGATTTAAGGTTATGTCTATGGGAAGAAATGGGTCTAATCTGGCCAGGATGATTACTTGTCATTTGTTAGTACTCTTCACTAAAAACCTGTGGGAGACAACCCACGTGACCGGCCATCATTAAATACACCACCTCCGTCTTCATTATTTTCATAGTCGTCCGGTTGGTCGATCGATCGGATCGCGTTTTTCCCCCGATGCGGTGTGCCTGAACGAACGATAAAAAACCCCAACAATACTGTTTCACTGGTGTGTGCGTGCGAAGAGGAAGGGTTTTGAAAACGAAAAAATTCACCGGGTTGGACTACTAACTATTAAAAGTGAAATATTTAAATATGCAGACCGATCGAACTATCCCAGTGGAAAACACTGACCCAGACCAAATGGATACGCTAGAAGACAATATACTTTCAGATCAAATGGACATATCTGATGATGATCAGATGGACTGGCAAGTAGAGGAACCACTAGCCCCTGGAATGACCAATCTCCAGATAGAGAGCTGTTTAAAGGGCTATCCCGCGACCGTGTGCTGCGCCGACGAGTTACCGCTCCACGTGGGAGTCAAGCCTCACACGTTCATCGTCAATACGGACACGTCCGACCGTGGTGGAAGTCACTGGGTGGCGTTTCACTTTCCACTCGTGGGACCCGCCGAATTTTTCGATTCGCTGGGAAACGGACCAGAAACGTATCACCTCTGTTTCGCCAACTTCCTGATCGTCAATTACGGACCGCAATACTACTACTGTTCGTTTCAAATCCAACCCGACGACACCGACACCTGCGGACGGTATTGTCTGTACTACTTCAACTGGAGACATCGAGGAAGGGAGCTGCCAGACATAGTGAAAGACTTTTCCCCCGTTGACTTAAATGGAAACGAGGACAAAATTTTAAGATTTTATTTGAATTAATAAACAATAGTGCACTTGGTTAACAGTGCTTTAGATCTTCTTGTTACATTGTTTTCAAGTATAATATTGTTGGTTTCTCTTGAAACGCTAATAAAAATAATCTTAACACATTTTGTTCTTTTTTTTTGTCCTCAAAAAGTGGTTCGTGTTGTATATTAATTGGCATAACGCCATTGGATTTAAGGTTATGTCTATGGGATGAAATGGGTCTAGCTACTCTAATAAAAATAATTTTAACACATTTTGTTCTTTTTTTTTGTCCTCAAAAAGTGGTTCGTGTTGTATATTAATTGGCATAACGCCATTGGATTTAAGGTTATGTCTATGGGATGAAATGGGTCTAGTCTGGCCTGGATGATTAACACATTTTGTTCTTTTTTTTTGTCCTCAAAAAGTGGTTCGTGTTGTATATTAATTGGCATAACGCCATTGGATTTATGGTTATGTCTATGGGATGAAATGGGTCTAGTCTGGCCTGGATGACTACTACTACTAGTTATGTCTATGGGATGAAATGGGTCTAGCTACTCTAATAAAAATAATTTTAACACATTTTGTTCTTTTTTTTTTGTCCTCAAAAAGTGGTTCGTGTTGTATATTAATTGGCATAACGCCATTGGATTTAAGGTTATGTCTACTACTACTCGTTGATTTAAATATAAACGAGGACAAAATTTTTAGATTTTATATGAATTAATAAACAATCGAACTGTTAAAATTGTATTTTGTCGTGCATTGTCTTGGTGAATTCATGACAACTCAGACCAAAGACAAATCAGACCAAGTCAACTCAAATCACTGTTGAGACAACTCAGCGTGCATCATCTCCTGAAGAAGTGTGGTTAACAGTGCTTTCGATCTTCTTGTTACATTGTTTTTATGTTTAATATTGTTGGTATCTCTTGAAACGCTAATAAAAATAATTTTAATACATTTTGTTCTTTTTTTTTGTCCTCAAAAAGTGGTTCGAGTTGTATATTAATTGGCATCACGCCATTGGATTTAAGGTTATGTCTATGGGAAGAAATGGGTCTAATCTGGCCAGGATGATTACTTGTCATTTGTTAGTACTCTTCACTAAAAACCTGTGGGAGACAACCCACGTGACCGGCCATCATTAAATACACCACCTCCGTCTTCATTATTTTCATAGTCGTCCGGTCGGTCGATCGATCGGACCGCGTTTTTCCCCCGATGCGCTGTTCCTGAACGAACGATTAAAAAAACCAACAATACTGTTTCACTGGTGTGTGCGTGCGAAGAGGAAGGGTTTTGAAAACGAAAAAATTCACCGGGTTGGACTACTAACTACTAAAAGTGAAATATTTAAATATGCAGACCGATCGAACTATCCCAGTGGAAAACACTGACCCAGACCAAATGGATATGCTAGAAGACAATATACTTTCAGATCAAATGGACATATCTGATGATGATCAGATGGACTGGCAAGTAGAGGAACCACTAGCCCCTGGAATGACCAATCTCCAGATAGAGAGCTGTTTAAAGGGCTATCCCGCGACCGTGTGCTGCGCCGACGAGTTACCGCTCCACGTGGGAGTCAAGCCTCACACGTTCATCGTCAATACGGACACGTCCGACCGTGGTGGAAGTCACTGGGTGGCGTTTCACTTTCCACTCGTGGGACCCGCCGAATTTTTCGATTCGCTGGGAAACGCACCAGAAACGTATCACCTCTGTTTCGCCAACTTCCTGATCGTCAATTACGGACCGCAATACTACTACTGTTCGTTTCAAATCCAACCCGACGACACCGACACCTGCGGACGGTATTGTCTGTACTACTTCAACTGGAGACATCGAGGAAGGGAGCTGCCAGACATAGTGAAAGACTTTTCCCCCGTTGACTTAAATGGAAACGAGGACAAAATTTTAAGATTTTATTTGAATTAATAAACAATAGTGCACTTGGTTAACAGTGCTTTAGATCTTCTTGTTACATTGTTTTCAAGTATAATATTGTTGGTTTCTCTTGAAACGCTAATAAAAATAATCTTAACACATTTTGTTCTTTTTTTTTGTCCTCAAAAAGTGGTTCGTGTTGTATATTAATTGGCATAACGCCATTGGATTTAAGGTTATGTCTATGGGATGAAATGGGTCTAGCTACTCTAATAAAAATAATTTTAACACATTTTGTTCTTTTTTTTTGTCCTCAAAAAGTGGTTCGTGTTGTATATTAATTGGCATAACGCCATTGGATTTAAGGTTATGTCTATGGGATGAAATGGGTACTACCCGTTGATTTAAATATAAACGAGGACAACATTTTTAGATTTTATATGAATTAATAAACAATCGAACTGTTAAAATTGTATTTTGTCGTGCATTGTCTTGGTGAATTCATGACAACTCAGACCAAAGACAAATCAGACCAAGTCAACTCAAACCACTGTTAAGACAACTCAGCGTGCATCATCTCCTGAAGAAGTGTGGATAACAGTGCTTTCGATCTTCTTGTTACATTGTTTTTATGTTTAATATTGTTGGTATCTCTTGAAACGCTAATAAAAATAATTTTAATACATTTTGTTCTTTTTTTTTGTCCTCAAAAAGTGGTTCGAGTTGTATATTAATTGGCATCACCCCATTGGATTTAAGGTTATGTCTATGGGAAGAAATGGGTCTAATCTGGCCAGGATGATTACTTGTCATTTGTTAGTACTCTTCACTAAAAACCTGTGGGAGACAACCCACGTGACCGGCCATCATTAAATACACCACCTCCGTCTTCATTATTTTCATAGTCGTCCGGTTGGTCGATCGATCGGATCGCGTTTTTCCCCCGATGCGGTGTGCCTGAACGAACGATAAAAAACCCCAACAATACTGTTTCACTGGTGTGTGCGTGCGAAGAGGAAGGGTTTTGAAAACGAAAAAATTCACCGGGTTGGACTACTAACTATTAAAAGTGAAATATTTAAATATGCAGACCGATCGAACTATCCCAGTGGAAAACACTGACCCAGACCAAATGGATACGCTAGAAGACAATATACTTTCAGATCAAATGGACATATCTGATGATGATCAGATGGACTGGCAAGTAGAGGAACCACTAGCCCCTGGAATGACCAATCTCCAGATAGAGAGCTGTTTAAAGGGCTATCCCGCGACCGTGTGCTGCGCCGACGAGTTACCGCTCCACGTGGGAGTCAAGCCTCACACGTTCATCGTCAATACGGACACGTCCGACCGTGGTGGAAGTCACTGGGTGGCGTTTCACTTTCCACTCGTGGGACCCGCCGAATTTTTCGATTCGCTGGGAAACGGACCAGAAACGTATCACCTCTGTTTCGCCAACTTCCTGATCGTCAATTACGGACCGCAATACTACTACTGTTCGTTTCAAATCCAACCCGACGACACCGACACCTGCGGACGGTATTGTCTGTACTACTTCAACTGGAGACATCGAGGAAGGGAGCTGCCAGACATAGTGAAAGACTTTTCCCCCGTTGACTTAAATGGAAACGAGGACAAAATTTTAAGATTTTATTTGAATTAATAAACAATAGTGCACTTGGTTAACAGTGCTTTAGATCTTCTTGTTACATTGTTTTCAAGTATAATATTGTTGGTTTCTCTTGAAACGCTAATAAAAATAATCTTAACACATTTTGTTCTTTTTTTTTGTCCTCAAAAAGTGGTTCGTGTTGTATATTAATTGGCATAACGCCATTGGATTTAAGGTTATGTCTATGGGATGAAATGGGTCTAGCTACTCTAATAAAAATAATTTTAACACATTTTGTTCTTTTTTTTTGTCCTCAAAAAGTGGTTCGTGTTGTATATTAATTGGCATAACGCCATTGGATTTAAGGTTATGTCTATGGGATGAAATGGGTCTAGTCTGGCCTGGATGATTAACACATTTTGTTCTTTTTTTTTGTCCTCAAAAAGTGGTTCGTGTTGTATATTAATTGGCATAACGCCATTGGATTTATGGTTATGTCTATGGGATGAAATGGGTCTAGTCTGGCCTGGATGACTACTACTACTAGTTATGTCTATGGGATGAAATGGGTCTAGCTACTCTAATAAAAATAATTTTAACACATTTTGTTCTTTTTTTTTTGTCCTCAAAAAGTGGTTCGTGTTGTATATTAATTGGCATAACGCCATTGGATTTAAGGTTATGTCTACTACTACTCGTTGATTTAAATATAAACGAGGACAAAATTTTTAGATTTTATATGAATTAATAAACAATCGAACTGTTAAAATTGTATTTTGTCGTGCATTGTCTTGGTGAATTCATGACAACTCAGACCAAAGACAAATCAGACCAAGTCAACTCAAACCACTGTTGAGACAACTCAGCGTGCATCATCTCCTGAAGAAGTGTGGTTAACAGTGCTTTCGATCTTCTTGTTACATTGTTTTTATGTTTAATATTGTTGGTATCTCTTGAAACGCTAATAAAAATAATTTTAATACATTTTGTTCTTTTTTTTTGTCCTCAAAAAGTGGTTCGAGTTGTATATTAATTGGCATCACGCCATTGGATTTAAGGTTATGTCTATGGGAAGAAATGGGTCTAATCTGGCCAGGATGATTACTTGTCATTTGTTAGTACTCTTCACTAAAAACCTGTGGGAGACAACCCACGTGACCGGCCATCATTAAATACACCACCTCCGTCTTCATTATTTTCATAGTCGTCCGGTCGGTCGATCGATCGGACCGCGTTTTTCCCCCGATGCGCTGTTCCTGAACGAACGATTAAAAAAACCCAACAATACTGTTTCACTGGTGTGTGCGTGCGAAGAGGAAGGGTTTTGAAAACGAAAAAATTCACCGGGTTGGACTACTAACTACTAAAAGTGAAATATTTAAATATGCAGACCGATCGAACTATCCCAGTGGAAAACACTGACCCAGACCAAATGGATATGCTAGAAGACAATATACTTTCAGATCAAATGGACATATCTGATGATGATCAGATGGACTGGCAAGTAGAGGAACCACTAGCCCCTGGAATGACCAATCTCCAGATAGAGAGCTGTTTAAAGGGCTATCCCGCGACCGTGTGCTGCGCCGACGAGTTACCGCTCCACGTGGGAGTCAAGCCTCACACGTTCATCGTCAATACGGACACGTCCGACCGTGGTGGAAGTCACTGGGTGGCGTTTCACTTTCCACTCGTGGGACCCGCCGAATTTTTCGATTCGCTGGGAAACGCACCAGACACGTATCACCTCTGTTTCGCCAACTTCCTGATCGTCAATTACGGACCGCAATACTACTCCTGTTCGTTTCAAATCCAACCCGACGACACCGACACCTGCGGACGGTATTGTCTGTACTACTTCAACTGGAGACATCGAGGAAGGGAGCTGCCAGACATAGTGAAAGACTTTTCCCCCGTTGACTTAAATGGAAACGAGGACAAAATTTTAAGATTTTATTTGAATTAATAAACAATAGTGCACTTGGTTAACAGTGCTTTAGATCTTCTTGTTACATTGTTTTCAAGTATAATATTGTTGGTTTCTCTTGAAACGCTAATAAAAATAATCTTAACACATTTTGTTCTTTTTTTTTGTCCTCAAAAAGTGGTTCGTGTTGTATATTAATTGGCATAACGCCATTGGATTTAAGGTTATGTCTATGGGATGAAATGGGTCTAGCTACTCTAATAAAAATAATTTTAACACATTTTGTTCTTTTTTTTTATCCTCAAAAAGTGGTTCGTGTTGTATATTAATTGGCATAACGCCATTGGATTTAAGGTTATGTCTATGGGATGAAATGGGTCTAGCTACTCTAATAAAAATAATTTTAACACATTTTGTTCTTTTTTTTTGTCCTCAAAAAGTGGTTCGTGTTGTATATTAATTGGCATAACGCCATTGGATTTAAGGTTATGTCTATGGGATGAAATGGGTCTAGTCTGGCCTGGATGACTATGTCTATGGGATGAAATGGGTCTAGCTACTCTAATAAAAATAATTTTAACACATTTTGTTCTTTTTTTTTATCCTCAAAAAGTGGTTCGTGTTGTATATTAATTGGCATAACGCCATTGGATTTAAGGTTATGTCTATGGGATGAAATGGGTCTAGCTACTCTAATAAAAATAATTTTAACACATTTTGTTCTTTTTTTTTGTCCTCAAAAAGTGGTTCGTGTTGTATATTAATTGGCATAACGCCATTGGATTTAAGGTTATGTCTATGGGATGAAATGGGTCTAGTCTGGCCTGGATGACTACTACTACTACCCGTTGATTTAAATATAAACGAGGACAACATTTTTAGATTTTATATGAATTAATAAACAATCGAACTGTTAAAATTGTATTTTGTCGTGCATTGTCTTGGTGAATTCATGACAACTCAGACCAAAGACAAATCAGACCAAGTCAACTCAAACCACTGTTAAGACAACTCAGCGTGCATCATCTCCTGAAGAAGTGTGGATAACAGTGCTTTCGATCTTCTTGTTACATTGTTTTTATGTTTAATATTGTTGGTATCTCTTGAAACGCTAATAAAAATAATTTTAATACATTTTGTTGTTTTTTTTTGTCCTCAAAAAGTGGTTCGAGTTGTATATTAATTGGCATCACCCCATTGGATTTAAGGTTATGTCTATAGGAAGAAATGGGTCTAATCTGGCCAGGATGATTACTTGTCATTTGTTAGTACTCTTCACTAAAAACCTGTGGGAGACAACCCACGTGACCGGCCATCATTAAATACACCACCTCCGTCTTCATTATTTTCATAGTCGTCCGGTTGGTCGATCGATCGGATCGCGTTTTTCCCCCGATGCGGTGTGCCTGAACGAACGATAAAAAACCCCAACAATACTGTTTCACTGGTGTGTGCGTGCGAAGAGGAAGGGTTTTGAAAACGAAAAAATTCACCGGGTTGGACTACTAACTATTAAAAGTGAAATATTTAAATATGCAGACCGATCGAACTATCCCAGTGGAAAACACTGACCCAGACCAAATGGATACGCTAGAAGACAATATACTTTCAGATCAAATGGACATATCTGATGATGATCAGATGGACTGGCAAGTAGAGGAACCACTAGCCCCTGGAATGACCAATCTCCAGATAGAGAGCTGTTTAAAGGGCTATCCCGCGACCGTGTGCTGCGCCGACGAGTTACCGCTCCACGTGGGAGTCAAGCCTCACACGTTCATCGTCAATACGGACACGTCCGACCGTGGTGGAAGTCACTGGGTGGCGTTTCACTTTCCACTCGTGGGACCCGCCGAATTTTTCGATTCGCTGGGAAACGGACCAGAAACGTATCACCTCTGTTTCGCCAACTTCCTGATCGTCAATTACGGACCGCAATACTACTACTGTTCGTTTCAAATCCAACCCGACGACACCGACACCTGCGGACGGTATTGTCTGTACTACTTCAACTGGAGACATCGAGGAAGGGAGCTGCCAGACATAGTGAAAGACTTTTCCCCCGTTGACTTAAATGGAAACGAGGACAAAATTTTAAGATTTTATTTGAATTAATAAACAATAGTGCACTTGGTTAACAGTGCTTTAGATCTTCTTGTTACATTGTTTTCAAGTATAATATTGTTGGTTTCTCTTGAAACGCTAATAAAAATAATCTTAACACATTTTGTTCTTTTTTTTTGTCCTCAAAAAGTGGTTCGTGTTGTATATTAATTGGCATAACGCCATTGGATTTAAGGTTATGTCTATGGGATGAAATGGGTCTAGCTACTCTAATAAAAATAATTTTAACACATTTTGTTCTTTTTTTTTGTCCTCAAAAAGTGGTTCGTGTTGTATATTAATTGGCATAACGCCATTGGATTTAAGGTTATGTCTATGGGATGAAATGGGTCTAGCTACTCTAATAAAAATAATTTTAACACATTTTGTTCTTTTTTTTTGTCCTCAAAACGTGGTTCGTGTTGTATATTAATTGGCATAACGGCATTGGATTTAAGGTTATGTCTATGGGATGAAATGGGTCTAGCTACTCTAATAAAAATAATTTTAACACATTTTGTTCTTTTTTTTTTGTCCTCAAAAAGTGGTTCGTGTTGTATATTAATTGGCATAACGCCATTGGATTTATGGTTATGTCTATGGGATGAAATGGGTCTAGTCTGGCCTGGATTTAAGGTTATGTCTATGGGATGAAATGGGTCTAGCTACTCTAATAAAAATAATTTTAACACATTTTGTTCTTTTTTTTTGTCCTCAAAACGTGGTTCGTGTTGTATATTAATTGGCATAACGGCATTGGATTTAAGGTTATGTCTATGGGATGAAATGGGTCTAGTCTGGCCTGGATGACTAACACATTTTGTTCTTTTTTTTTGTCCTCAAAAAGTGGTTCGTGTTGTATATTAATTGGCATAACGCCATTGGATTTATGGTTATGTCTATGGGATGAAATGGGTCTAGTCTGGCCTGGATGACTACTACTACTACTACTAGTTATGTCTATGGGATGAAATGGGTCTAGCTACTCTAATAAAAATAATTTTAACACATTTTGTTCTTTTTTTTTTGTCCTCAAAAAGTGGTTCGTGTTGTATATTAATTGGCATAACGCCATTGGATTTAAGGTTATGTCTACTACTACTCGTTGATTTAAATATAAACGAGGACAAAATTTTTAGATTTTATATGAATTAATAAACAATCGAACTGTTAAAATTGTATTTTGTCGTGCATTGTCTTGGTGAATTCATGACAACTCAGACCAAAGACAAATCAGACCAAGTCAACTCAAACCACTGTTGAGACAACTCAGCGTGCATCATCTCCTGAAGAAGTGTGGTTAACAGTGCTTTCGATCTTCTTGTTACATTGTTTTTATGTTTAATATTGTTGGTATCTCTTGAAACGCTAATAAAAATAATTTTAATACATTTTGTTCTTTTTTTTTGTCCTCAAAAAGTGGTTCGAGTTGTATATTAATTGGCATCACGCCATTGGATTTAAGGTTATGTCTATGGGAAGAAATGGGTCTAATCTGGCCAGGATGATTACTTGTCATTTGTTAGTACTCTTCACTAAAAACCTGTGGGAGACAACCCACGTGACCGGCCATCATTAAATACACCACCTCCGTCTTCATTATTTTCATAGTCGTCCGGTCGGTCGATCGATCGGACCGCGTTTTTCCCCCGATGCGCTGTTCCTGAACGAACGATTAAAAAAACCAACAATACTGTTTCACTGGTGTGTGCGTGCGAAGAGGAAGGGTTTTGAAAACGAAAAAATTCACCGGGTTGGACTACTAACTACTAAAAGTGAAATATTTAAATATGCAGACCGATCGAACTATCCCAGTGGAAAACACTGACCCAGACCAAATGGATATGCTAGAAGACAATATACTTTCAGATCAAATGGACATATCTGATGATGATCAGATGGACTGGCAAGTAGAGGAACCACTAGCCCCTGGAATGACCAATCTCCAGATAGAGAGCTGTTTAAAGGGCTATCCCGCGACCGTGTGCTGCGCCGACGAGTTACCGCTCCACGTGGGAGTCAAGCCTCACACGTTCATCGTCAATACGGACACGTCCGACCGTGGTGGAAGTCACTGGGTGGCGTTTCACTTTCCACTCGTGGGACCCGCCGAATTTTTCGATTCGCTGGGAAACGGACCAGAAACGTATCACCTCTGTTTCGCCAACTTCCTGATCGTCAATTACGGACCGCAATACTACTACTGTTCGTTTCAAATCCAACCCGACGACACCGACACCTGCGGACGGTATTGTCTGTACTACTTCAACTGGAGACATCGAGGAAGGGAGCTGCCAGACATAGTGAAAGACTTTTCCCCCGTTGACTTAAATGGAAACGAGGACAAAATTTTAAGATTTTATTTGAATTAATAAACAATAGTGCACTTGGTTAACAGTGCTTTAGATCTTCTTGTTACATTGTTTTCAAGTCTAATATTGTTGGTTTCTCTTGAAACGCTAATAAAAGTAATTTTAACACATTTTGTTCTTTTTTTTTGTCCTCAAAAAGTGGTTCGTGTTGTATATTAATTGGCATAACGCCATTGGATTTAAGGTTATGTCTATGGGATGAAATGGGTCTAGCTACTCTAATAAAAATAATTTTAACACATTTTGTTCTTTTTTTTTTGTCCTCAAAAAGTGGTTCGTGTTGTATATTAATTGGCATAACGCCATTGGATTTAAGGTTATGTCTATGGGATGAAATGGGTCTAGTCTGGCCTGGATGACTAACGCCATTGGATTTAAGGTTATGTCTATGGGATGAAATGGGTCTAGTCTGGCCTGGATGACTACTACTGGATGACTACTACTACTACCCGTTGATTTAAATGGAAACGAGGACAAAAATTTTAGATTTTATATGAATTAATAAACAATCGAACTGTTAAAATTGCATTTTGTCGTGCATTGTCTTGGTGAATTCATGACAACTCGGACCAAAGACAAATCAGACCAAGTCAACTCAGACCACTGTTAAGACAACTCAGCGTGCATCATCTCCTGAAGAAGTGTGGTTAACAGTGCTTTCGATCTTCTTGTTACATTGTTTTTATGTTTAATATTGTTGGTATCTCTTGAAACGCTAATAAAAATAATTTTAACACATTTTGTTCTTTTTTTTTGTCCTCAAAAGGTGGTTCGAGTTGTATATTAATTGGCATCACCCCATTGGATTTAAGATTATGTCTATGGGAAGAAATGGGTCTAATCTGGCCAGGATGATTACTTGTCATTTTTTAGTACTCTTCACTAAAAACCTGTGGGAGACAACCCACGTGACGGCCATCATTAAATACACCACCTCCGTCTTCATTATTTTCATAGTCGTCCGGTCGGTCGATCGATCGAACCGGGTTTTTTCCCCGATGCGGTGTTCCTGAACGAACGATAAAAAAACCCAACAATACTGTTTCACTGGTGTGTGCGTGCGAAGAGGAAGGGTTTTGAAAACGAAAAAATTCACCGGGTTGGACTACTAACTATTAAAAGTGAAATATTTAAATATGCAGACCGATCGAACTATCCCAGTGGAAAACACTGACCCAGACCAAATGGATACGCTAGAAGACAATATACTTTCAGATCAAATGGACATATCTGATGATGATCAGATGGACTGGCAAGTAGAGGAACCACTAGCCCCTGGAATGACCAATCTCCAGATAGAGAGCTGTTTAAAGGGCTATCCCGCGACCGTGTGCTGCGCCGACGAGTTACCGCTCCACGTGGGAGTCAAGCCTCACACGTTCATCGTCAATACGGACACGTCCGACCGTGGTGGAAGTCACTGGGTGGCGTTTCACTTTCCACTCGTGGGACCCGCCGAATTTTTCGATTCGCTGGGAAACGCACCAGAAACGTATCACCTCTGTTTCGCCAACTTCCTGATCGTCAATTACGGACCGCAATACTACTACTGTTCGTTTCAAATCCAACCCGACGACACCGACACCTGCGGACGGTATTGTCTGTACTACTTCAACTGGAGACATCGAGGAAGGGAGCTGCCAGACATAGTGAAAGACTTTTCCCCCGTTGACTTAAATGGAAACGAGGACAAAATTTTAAGATTTTATTTGAATTAATAAACAATAGTGCACTTGGTTAACAGTGCTTTAGATCTTCTTGTTACATTGTTTTCAAGTATAATATTGTTGGTTTCTCTTGAAACGCTAATAAAAATAATCTTAACACATTTTGTTCTTTTTTTTTGTCCTCAAAAAGTGGTTCGTGTTGTATATTAATTGGCATAACGCCATTGGATTTAAGGTTATGTCTATGGGATGAAATGGGTCTAGCTACTCTAATAAAAATAATTTTAACACATTTTGTTCTTTTTTTTTGTCCTCAAAAAGTGGTTCGTGTTGTATATTAATTGGCATAACGCCGTTGGATTTAAGGTTATGTCTATGGGATGAAATGGGTCTAGTCTGGCCTGGATGACTCTTGTTACATTGTTTTCATTTATAATATTGTTGGTTTCTCTTGAAACGCTAATAAAAATAATTTTAACACATTTTGTTCTTTTTTTTTTGTCCTCAAAAAGTGGTTCGTGTTGTATATTAATTGGCATAACGGCATTGGATTTAAGGTTATGTCTATGGGATGAAATGGGTCTAGCTACTCTAATAAAAATAATTTTAACACATTTTGTTCTTTTTTTTTGTCCTCAAAAAGTGGTTCGTGTTGTATATTAATTGGCATAACGCCATTGGATTTAAGGTTATGTCTATGGGATGAAATGGGTCTGGCCTGGATGACTACTACTCGTTGATTTAAATATAAACGAGGACAAAATTTTTAGATTTTATATGAATTAATAAACAATCGAACTGTTAAAATTGTATTTTGTCGTGCATTGTCTTGGTGAATTCATGACAACTCAGACCAAAGACAAATCAGACCAAGTCAACTCAAACCACTGTTGAGACAACTCAGCGTGCATCATCTCCTGAAGAAGTGTGGTTTACAGTGCTTTCGATCTTCTTGTTACATTGTTTTTATGTTTAATATTGTTGGTATCTCTTGAAACGCTAATAAAAATAATTTTAATACATTTTGTTCTTTTTTTTTGTCCTCAAAAAGTGGTTCGAGTTGTATATTAATTGGCATCACGCCATTGGATTTAAGGTTATGTCTATGGGAAGAAATGGGTCTAATCTGGCCAGGATGATTACTTGTCATTTGTTAGTACTCTTCACTAAAAACCTGTGGGAGACAACCCACGTGACCGGCCATCATTAAATACACCACCTCCGTCTTCATTATTTTCATAGTCGTCCGGTCGGTCGATCGATCGGACCGCGTTTTTCCCCCGATGCGCTGTTCCTGAACGAACGATAAAAAAACCAACAATACTGTTTCACTGGTGTGTGCGTGCGAAGAGGAAGGGTTTTGAAAACGAAAAAATTCACCGGGTTGGACTACTAACTACTAAAAGTGAAATATTTAAATATGCAGACCGATCGAACTATCCCAGTGGAAAACACTGACCCAGACCAAATGGATACGCTAGAAGACAATATACTTTCAGATCAAATGGACATATCTGATGATGATCAGATGGACTGGCAAGTAGAGGAACCACTAGCCCCTGGAATGACCAATCTCCAGATAGAGAGCTGTTTAAAGGGCTATCCCGCGACCGTCTGCTGCGCCGACGAGTTACCGCTCCACGTGGGAGTCAAGCCTCACACGTTCATCATCAATACGGACACGTCCGACCGTGGTGGAAGTCACTGGGTGGCGTTTCACTTTCCACTCGTGGGACCCGCCGAATTTTTCGATTCGCTGGGAAACGGACCAGAAACGTATCACCTCTGTTTCGCCAACTTCCTGATCGTCAATTACGGACCGCAATACTACTACTGTTCGTTTCAAATCCAACCCGACGACACCGACACCTGCGGACGGTATTGTCTGTACTACTTCAACTGGAGACATCGAGGAAGGGAGCTGCCAGACATAGTGAAAGACTTTTCCCCCGTTGACTTAAATGGAAACGAGGACAAAATTTTAAGATTTTATTTGAATTAATAAACAATAGTGCACTTGGTTAACAGTGCTTTAGATCTTCTTGTTACATTGTTTTCAAGTATAATATTGTTGGTTTCTCTTGAAACGCTAATAAAAATAATTTTAACACATTTTGTTCTTTTTTTTTGTCCTCAAAAAGTGGTTCGTGTTGTATATTAATTGGCATAACGCCATTGGATTTAAGGTTATGTCTATGGGATGAAATGGGTCTAGCTACTCTAATAAAAATAATTTTAACACATTTTGTTCTTTTTTTTTGTCCTCAAAAAGTGGTTCGTGTTGTATATTAATTGGCATAACGCCATTGGATTTAAGGTTATGTCTATGGGATGAAATGGGTCTAGTCTGGCCTGGATGACTAACGCCATTGGATTTAAGGTTATGTCTATGGGATGAAATGGGTCTAGTCTGGCCTGGATGACTACTGCCTGGATGACTACTGCCTGGATGACTACTACCCGTTGATTTAAATGGAAACGAGGACAAAATTTTAAGATTTTATATGAATTATTAAACAATCGAACTGTTAAAATTGCATTATGTCGTGCATTGTCTTGGTGAATTCATGACAACTCGGACCAAAGACAAATCAGACCAAGTCAACTCAGACCACTGTTAAGACAACTCAGCGTGCATCATCTCCTGAAGAAGTGTGGTTAACAGTGCTTTCGATCTTCTTGTTACATTGTTTTTATGTTTAATATTGTTGGTATCTCTTGAAACGATAATAAAAATAATTTTAACACATTTTGTTCTTTTTTTTTGTCCTCAAAAAGTGGTTCGAGTTGTATATTAATTGGCATCACCCCATTGGATTTAAGGTTATGTCTATGGGAAGAAATGGGTCTAATCTGGCCAGGATGATTACTTGTCATTTTTTAGTACTCTTCACTAAAAACCTGTGGGAGACAACCCACGTGACGGCCATCATTAAATACACCACCTCCGTCTTCATTATTTTCATAGTCGTCCGGTCGGTCGATCGATCGAACCGGGTTTTTTCCCCGATGCGCTGTTCCTGAACGAACGATAAAAAAACCAACAATACTGTTTCACTGGTGTGTGCGTGCGAAGAGGAAGGGTTTTGAAAACGAAAAAATTCACCGGGTTGGACTACTAACTATTAAAAGTGAAATATTTAAATATGCAGACCGATCGAACTATCCCAGTGGAAAACACTGATCCAGACCAAATGGATACGCTAGAAGACAATATACTTTCAGATCAAATGGACATATCTGATGATGATCAGATGGACTGGCAAGTAGAGGAACCACTAGCCCCTGGAATGACCAATCTCCAGATAGAGAGCTGTTTAAAGGGCTATCCCGCGACCGTGTGCTGCGCCGACGAGTTACCGCTCCACGTGGGAGTCAAGCCTCACACCTTCATCGTCAATACGGACACGTCCGACCGTGGTGGAAGTCACTGGGTGGCGTTTCACTTTCCACTCGTGGGACCCGCCGAATTTTTCGATTCGCTGGGAAACGCACCAGAAACGTATCACCTCTGTTTCGCCAACTTCCTGATCGTCAATTACGGACCGCAATACTACTACTGTTCGTTTCAAATCAAACCCGACGACACCGACACCTGCGGACGGTATTGTCTGTACTACTTCAACTGGAGACATCGAGGAAGGGAGCTGCCAGACATAGTGAAAGACTTTTCCCCCGTTGACTTAAATGGAAACGAGGACAAAATTTTAAGATTTTATTTGAATTAATAAACAATAGTGCACTTGGTTAACAGTGCTTTAGATCTTCTTGTTACATTGTTTTCAAGTATAATATTGTTGGTTTCTCTTGAAACGCTAATAAAAATAATTTTAACACATTTTGTTCTTTTTTTTTGTCCTCAAAAAGTGGTTCGTGTTGTATATTAATTGGCATAACGCCGTTGGATTTAAGGTTATGTCTATGGGATGAAATGGGTCTAGTCTACCCGTTGATTTAAATGGAAACGAGGACAAAATTTTAAGATTTTATATGAATTAATAAACAATCGAACTGTTAAAATTGTATTTTGTCGTGCATTGTCTTGGTGAATTCATGACAACTCGGACCAAAGACAAATCAGACCAATGAACTCAGACCACTGCTAAGACAACTCAGCGTGCATCATCTCCTGAAGAAGTGTGGTTAACAGTGCTTTCGATCTTCTTGTTACATTGTTTTTATGTTTAATATTGTTGGTATCTCTTGAAACGCTAATAAAAATAATTTTAATACATTTTGTTATTTTTTTTTGTCCTCAAAAAGTGGTTCGAGTTGTATATTAATTGGCATCACGCCATTGGATTTAAGGTTATGTCTATGGGAAGAAATGGGTCTAATCTGGCCAGGATGATTACTTGTCATTTTTTAGTACTCTTCACTAAAAACCTGTGGGAGACAACCCACGTGACGGCCATCATTAAATACACCACCTCCGTCTTCATTATTTTCATAGTCGTCCGGTCGGTCGATCGATCGGACCGTGTTTTTTCCCCGATGCGCTGTTCCTGAACGAACGATAAAAAAAACCAACAATACTGTTTCACTGGTGTGTGCGTGCGAAGAGGAAGGGTTTTGAAAACGAAAAAATTCACCGGGTTGGACTACTAACTATTAAAAGTGAAATATTTAAATATGCAGACCGATCGAACTATCCCAGTGGAAAACACTGACCCAGACCAAATGGATACGCTAGAAGACAATATACTTTCAGATCAAATGGACATATCTGATGATGATCAGATGGACTGGCAAGTAGAGGAACCACTAGCCCCTGGAATGACCAATCTCCAGATAGAGAGCTGTTTAAAGGGCTATCCCGCGACCGTGTGCTGCGCCGACGAGTTACCGCTCCACGTGGGAGTCAAGCCTCACACGTTCATCGTCAATACGGACACGTCCGACCGTGGTGGAAGTCACTGGGTGGCGTTTCACTTTCCACTCGTGGGACCCGCCGAATTTTTCGATTCGCTGGGAAACGGACCAGAAACGTATCACCTCTGTTTCGCCAACTTCCTGATCGTCAATTACGGACCGCAATACTACTACTGTTCGTTTCAAATCCAACCCGACGACACCGACACCTGCGGACGGTATTGTCTGTACTACTTCAACTGGAGACATCGAGGAAGGGAGCTGCCAGACATAGTGAAAGACTTTTCCCCCGTTGATTTAAATGGAAACGAGGACAAAATTTTAAGATTTTATTTGAATTAATAAACAATCAAACTGTTAAAATTGTATTTTGTCGTGCATTGTCTTGGTGAATTCATGACAACTTGGACCAAAGAGAAATCAGACCAAGTCAACTCAGACCACTGTTAAGACAACCCAGCGTGCATCATCTCCTGAAGAA
Organism: Bathymodiolus septemdierum; assembly: GCA_963383655.1. NCBI lineage: Eukaryota > Metazoa > Mollusca > Bivalvia > Mytilida > Modiolidae > Bathymodiolus > Bathymodiolus septemdierum. The sequence goes on from OY726522.1 coordinate 43,272,168, forward strand.
GTGTGGTTAACAGTGCTTTCGATCTTCTTGTTACATTGTTTTTATGTATAATATTGTTGGTATCTCTTGAAACGGTAATAAAAATTATTTTAACACATTTTGTTCTTTTTTTTTGTCCTCAAAAAGTGGTTCGAGTTGTTTAAGGTTATGTCTATGGGAAGAAATGGGTCTAATCTGACCAGGATGATTACTTGTCATTTTTTAGGAATCTTCAGTAAAAACCTGTGGGAGACAACCCACGTGACCGGCCATCATTAAATACACCACCTCCGTCTTCATTATTTTCATAGTCCTCCGGTCGGTCGATCGATCGGACCGTGTTTTTTCCCCGATGCGCTGTTCCTGAACGAACGATAAAAAAAAACCCAACAATACTGTTTCACTGGTGTGTGCGTGCGAAGAGGAAAGGTTTTGAAAACGAAAAAAAAATAAAGTGTTGGACTACTAACTACTAAAAGTGAAATATTTAAATATACACAAAAAATGGGTCTTGCTAAAAAAGTTGTTGGTCGGAAGGTAGATAATAACCGTTCACAGGCCATGTTTGTGTTTGTATGTTTTTTTTAAGATGATTATGATGGATGTATGTCGTATATATAAGATATAAGGGCCTATTTTGTTAATGAAGAGAAGGTCTCTCTTCTTTAACAAATCCATTTTGTTAATGAAGGAGAAGAAAAAAAAGAAAGTCTATATATATAATAACACCACATCTTTCTTTCTCTTCATTAACAAATCGACTGTTGTCTGTTTAAAAAAACTACCATGTACTTACACGGATTTAAACGTTACATCGATTTCTTGCAACGAGAGTATCACAATAAGGGACGCATACACGGTAACATTACCATCAACGGATTAAAACGAGGAGGAAATAATAAAATTATGAAAATTATTTGTGTTGTTTATAATATTCTTATCCATGATGTATAACAATTGCATGTAATAAAAATGAATGGCATCATTTATAACGACGATAAAGGAATGCAAAGCATTCGAGGCCCTTTTCAAAACATTGGTAAAATTACACATTAATCTAAACGTCTCTTGATGCCTTATACAAGAAACATTCGGAAGATTTCACGCTAACTCCTAAAAAGGCGGAGTTTCTCCCTCGCTAGACGAGGCCGTGCATGCTTAGGATCGGATGAATAGTCAGACTCATAACAGTGGACAAATCACGTCAAACACCAAACATCCGCTATTGGCTAAGTCATCTCAACTAGAGTCTCATTCACATACATGCACGTGGAAATCAGCACTAGATCTATGTATAATGATACCAATTATGAAACGTAAAGTTTTGAAATAAATTGTATGCTGCTTTAGTATTTATTGTAACATTAAAAAATTAATCATCTCCTTCGAAGCACCCTTATATCAACAGAGGTGGTGTGTTGACATCTATTCCAAGACAATGGCGAGCATAAAAGACCACACTCTCTGTCATTGGAACGGGGTCACTCTTCGAGAATTCTAACAAAACTTTTCGGGGTTAACAGTGATTGGCATCCATATCAGAATCTTTATACCTCCCATAATTCTGATAGAGCCGGGTATCATACCGTTGATGAATGCATAACTATTGTAGTGTAAGACACCATCTGCTCATATAAACAAAAAATAGGGTGTTGATCAAATTTTAACGTATTCAAATACTTACTACTATTCAATTTGAAGTGACGTACTTTCTCGTTGACACTTTTACTCAACATCTATGAACTCGCTTGATGTTTCTCGTATTAATAGTGTTTCATGGAACGGTCCATATAAAGGAAAAACAACTTTGTAGTTCACAATGCAAAAAATATCTAGATATACATTAAGTTATTTAAAAAATATAATATGTCATCTCATTATTATAATGTTAAATATCATCTCATCAAAACATCATTAAAACATAAAATTTAATCAGAAATTAACTTTTATTCAGCATTTTACCCCCTTTGAGATGAACTCACCCATTTCCGTAATCAGTGTAAATTGTCCACCATATTGTGCAGACGTGTTACTGAAAGTCCTCCTTAAATCTTATAATTAACATATTTTCAACTGATTGAAGTCTCTGAAATGAGAAACAATGTTAAATTATCATTAATCTTTTTGATGGTGTTGTTTAATATGAATTATTTTTGATTGGATTTATTATAAATAAATAAAAAACCTTCGGTAAGGTAAAGTAGTAGTCTAGACTGGTTGGTGATTAGTAAACTATTAAGCAAACATATACCAAGAATGTTGAAAATAGGTAAATACTTAGCAAGAGTATTTCATCCTGTATCTTGATTAATACCTTGACGGTTGTTCCCGGACACAACTTGGGAGTACGACGCCATTTTTTCATTGTTTACAAGTTGTTGGTCAACTTCAATGTCATTATTCATCGGTTGCTCACCTCGCAATCCTTGAATGATTTGGTTAACAAAAGCTTCCACCAAACAAGCTTCTTCTACCAAAGGTAACATATACAAACCAGAACCAGCAAAAGATTCAACGAGAAAGGTCAGGACAACAAACAATTAAAACACTGAAAAATCAGAAAAGGGTCAACACGCAATACAAACCTTTCTGAAACATGGCCAGACTAGACCCATTTATTCCCATAGACATAACGTTAAATACACCATGTGTGCAGTGGAGGGATTTTTTGCGATTGTCGAAATCCAATAATTTATCGAGTATACATGTAAATATATGTAACATCAGATACACTATTAATATGTAGGAGAGTAGTCATCCAGGGCTTTTTCTACATTATATGATACCATTGGGAGAATTGTACATATTAGTCTATATTTAAATAATACCCCAATATATGGCATTAAAGATTACAATGGAGAGGAAATAACAGGGACATTTTACAAATCTGAGCTTCAAAAGATAGACATTAAGGACGAGGAACTTTGGAAAATTGAATTGGCCACATAAATTTGATTCATGGATAGGTTGGGAAGATATTGAAGACTATTAACAAACTAAATAATGTATATTATATATTGTAAGAAATAATAAAATCATGAAAATTACTTGTGTTGTTTATAATATTCTTACCCATGATGTATAACAATGGCATGTAAAAAAAATGAATGGCATCATATAATGTAGAAAAAGCCCTGGATGACTACTCTCCTACATATTAATAGTGTAGCTGATGTTACATATATTTACATGTATACTCGATAAATTATTGGATTTCGACAATCGCAAAAATTCCCTCCACCGAACAAGATGGTGTATTTAACGTTATGTATATGGGGAAAAATGGGTCTAGTCTGGTCTGGATGACTACTACTACTTACTTTCCAAAGTCTAATGACAATAAAGGTGTTAAAAAAAATACTTTCAATTTTAAAATTGGAGATAAAGTAGGTATAGCACAACTGAGAAATATTTTTTCACGAGAATACGACGAAAAATAGTCAGGAGAACTATTCAACATATCGTCCAGATTTTGGAGAAATAATACCCCAATATATGGCATTAAAGATTACAATGGAGAGGAAATAACAGGGACATTTTACCAATCTGAGCTTCAAAAGATAGACATTAAGGAAGACGAACTTTGGAAAATTGAAACGATATTGAAAACCAAAGGAAAGGGTCACAACAAACAATTGTATGTTAAGTGATTGACTATTTTGAAAAAGAAGGCATTTTTCTGGACTCATTTTAAATATACATGAAATATTTTTGTATATTTAAATATTTCACTTTTTTTTGTAGTACTGAAAGTGAAATATTTAAATATAGAAAAATATTTTCTCATGTAAAAATAAGGTTTGTTCGTTATAACTGTGTTGGCTGAAGAATATGGATCACTGCGCAATTTACATAGAGGAAATAAATCTAAAAGATTCAAAACCCAAACTTGCTATGAACGACGAAAAGCATATGGAATGCTGGCATGTGTTTCAGAACCTTACGGCGATATATAGTGCTCTGTCTGAAACGGTTGTCTGAAATTCACCAGCTTCTAGGTGACCAGTAATTCGCTGACTAATATATGTACAATTTGTCTAAGTAATTCCTAGACTAATATGTACAATTCTCCCAATGTGTTCTGCACACAGGACAACTTTTACTCCTTGCTTTATCATGGCATGTTTGCAGCTATTCTAACATGCATGTCATATGAAACACATGCCAGCATTCCATATACTTTTCGTCGTTCATAGCAAGTGTGGTGTTTAAATCTTTTAGATTTATTTCCTCTTTGCAAATTGGGCAGTGATGCATATTATTCAGCCAACACAGTTATAACTAACAAATGGTATTTTTACATCAAGTAAGATTTTTGTATATTTAAATATTTCACTTTTTTCTTAGTATTTCCCACAGGTTTTTAGTGAAGAGTACTAAAAAATCATTTTATTATTTCTTACAATACATAGTATACATTATTGAGTTGGTCTTTAATATCTTGCCAACTTATCCATAAATCAAATTTATTTGGCCAATTCAACCACTTAACATACAATTGTTTGTTGTGACTCTTTCCTGTGGGTTTCAATATCTTTTCAAATTTCCAAAGTCGTTGACGATGAAATGTAGATCCTTACGGCGATATCTAGTGCTCTGTTTGAAACAGTTGTCTGAAATTCACCAGCTTCTAGGTGACCAGTAATTCGCTGACTAATATATGTACAATTTGTCTAAGTAATTCCTAGACTAATATGTACAATTCTCCCAATGTGTTCTGCACACAGGACAACTTTTACTCCTTCCTTTATCATGGCATGTGTGCAGCCATTCTAACATGCATGTCATATGAAACACATGCCAGCATTCCATATACTTTTCGTCATTCATAGCAAGTGTGCTGTTTAAATCTTTTAGATTTATTTCCTCTTTGCAAATTGCGCAGTGATCCATATTCTTCAACCAACACAGTTATAACTAACAAACCGTATTTTTACATCAAGTAAGATTTTTGTATATTTAAATATTTCACTTTTTTCTTAGTATTAGTCATCCAGGTCAGACTAGACCCATTTTTTTGGATATCTAAATATTTCACTTTTAGTGGTTAGAAGTACAACCCGGTGAATTTTTTCGTTTTCAAAACCCTTCCTCTTCGCACACACACACACACACCAGTGAAACAGTATTGTTGGTTTTTTTTTATCGTTCGTTCAGGAACCGCGCATCGGGGAAACACCCTGTTAGATCGATCCACCGACCGGACGACTATGAAAATAATGAAGACGGCGGTGGTGTATTTATAGATGGCCGGTCACGTGGCTTGTTTCCCACAGGTTTTGAGTGAAGAGTACTAAAAAATCATTTTATTATTTCTTACAATACATAATATACATTATTGAGTTGGTCTTCAATATCTTGCCAACTTATCCATGAATCAAATTTATTTGGCCAATTCAACAACTTAACATACAATTGTTTGTTGTGACTCTTTCTTGCGGGTTTCAATATCTTTTCAAATTTCCAAAGTCGTTGACGATGAAATGTAGATCTTTACGGCTATATATAGTGCTCTGTCTGGAATGCACCAGCTTCTACGCTAGAAGACAATATACTTTCAGATGAAATGGACATATCTGATGACGATCAGATGGACTGGCAAGTAGTGGAACCACTAGCCCCTGGAATGACCAATCTCCAGATAGAGAGCTGTTCAAAGGGCTATCCCGCGACCGTGTGCTGCGCCGACGTGTTACCGCTCCACGTGGGAGTCAAGCTTCACAGGTTCATCGTCAATACGGACACGTCCGACCGTGGCGGAAGTCACTGGGTGGCGTTTCACTTCCGGAAACGTATCACCTCTGTTTCGCCAACTTCCTGATCGTCAATTACGGACCGCAATACTACTACTCTTCGCTTCAAATCCAACCCGACGACACCGATACCTGCGGACGGTATTGTCTGTACTACTTAAACTGGAGACATCGAGGAAGGGAGCTGCCAGACATAGTGAAAGACTTTTCCCCCGTTGATTTAAATGGAAACGAGGACAAAATTTTAAGATTTTATATGAATTAATAAACAATAGTGCACTTGGTTAACAGTGCTTTAGATCTTCTTGTTACATTGTTTTCATGTATAATATTGTTGGTTTCTCTTGAAACGCTAATAAAAATAATTTTAACACATTTTGTTCTTTTTTTTTGTCCTCAAAAAGTGGTTCGTGTTGTATATTAATTGGCATAACGCCATTGGATTTAAGGTTATGTCAATGGGATGAAATGGGTCTAGTCTGGCCTGACTACTACTACCCGTTGATTTAAATGGAAACGAGGACAAAATTTTAAGATTTTATATGAATTAATAAACAATCGAACTGTTAAAATTGTATTTTGTCGTGCATTGTCTTGGTGAATTCATGACAACTCGGACCAAAGACAAATCAGACCAAGTCAACTCAAACCACTGTTAAGACAACTCAGCGTGCATCATCTCCTGAAGAAGTGTGGTTAACAGTGCTTTCGATCTTCTTGTTACATTGTTTTTATGTTTAATATTGTTGGTATCTCTTGAAACGCTAATAAAAATAATTTTAATACATTTTGTTCTTTTTTTTTGTCCTCAAAAAGTGGTTCGAGTTGTATATTAATTGGCATCACGCCATTGGATTTAAGGTTATGTCTATGGGAAGAAATGGGTCTAATCTGGCCAGGATGATTACTTGTCATTTTTTAGTACTCTTCACTAAAAACCTGTGGGAGACAACCCACGTGACCGGCCATCATTAAATACACCACCTCCGTCTTCATTATTTTCATAGTCGTCCGGTCGGTCGATCGATCGGACCGGCTTTTTTCCCCGATGCGCTGTTCCTGAACGAACGATCAAAAAAACCAACAATACTGTTTCACTGGTGTGTGCGTGCGAAGAGGAAGGGTTTTGAAAACGAAAAAATTCACCGGGTTGGACTACTAACTATTAAAAGTGAAATATTTAAATATGCAGACCGATCGAACTATCCCAGTGGAAAACACTGACCCAGACCAAATGGATATGCTAGAAGACAATATACTTTCAGATCAAATGGACATATCTGATGATGATCAGATGGACTGGCAAGTAGAGGAACCACTAGCACCTGGAATTACCAATCTCCAGATAGAGAGCTGTTTAAAGGGATATCCCGCGACCGTGTGCTGCGCCGACGAGTTACCGCTCCACGTGGGAGTCAAGCCTCACACGTTCATCGTCAATACGGACACGTCCGACCGTGGTGGAAGTCACTGGGTGGCGTTTCACTTTCCACTCGTGGGACCCGCCGAATTTTTCGATTCGCTGGGAAACGCACCAGACACGTATCACCTCTGTTTCGCCAACTTCCTGATCGTCAATTACGGACCGCAATACTACTCCTGTTCGTTTCAAATCCAACCCGACGACACCGACACCTGCGGACGGTATTGTCTGTACTACTTCAACTGCAGACATCGAGGAAGGGAGCTGCCAGACATAGTGAAAGACTTTTCCCCCGTTGATTTAAATGGAAACGAGGACAAAATTTTAAGATTTTATTTGAATTAATAAACAATCAAACTGTTAAAATTGTATTTTGTCGTGCATTGTCTTGGTGAATTCATGACAACTTGGACCAAAGACAAATCAGACCAAGTCAACTCAGACCACTGTTAAGACAACCCAGCGTGCATCATCTCCTGAAGAAGTGTGGTTAACAGTGCTTTCGATCTTCTTGTTACATTGTTTTTATGTATAATATTGTTGGTATCTCTTGAAACGCTAATAAAAAGAATTTTAACACATTTTGTTCTTTTTTTTTGTCCTCAAAAAGTGGTTCGAGTTGTTTAAGGTTATGTTTATGGGAAGAAATGGGTCTAATCTGGCCAGGATGATTACTTGTCATTTTTTAGTACTCTTCACTAAAAACCTGTGGGAGACAACCCACGTGACCGGCCATCATTAAATACACCACCTCCGTCTTCATTATTTTCATAGTCGTCCGGTCGGTCGATCGATCGGACCGGGTTTTTTCCCCGATGCGCTGTTCCTGAACGAACGATAAAAAAAACCAACAATACTGTTTCACTGGTGTGTGCGTGCGAAGAGGAAGGGTTTTGAAAACGAAAAAATTCACCGGGTTGGACTACTAACTACTAAAAGTGAAATATTTAAATATGCAGACCGATCGAACTATCCCAGTGGAAAACACTGACCCAGACCAAATGGATATGCTAGAAGACAATATACTTTCAGATCAAATGGACATATCTGATGATGATCAGATGGACTGGCAAGTAGAGGAACCACTAGCACCTGGAATTACCAATCTCCAGATAGAGAGCTGTTTAAAGGGATATCCCGCGACCGTGTGCTGCGCCGACGAGTTACCGCTCCACGTGGGAGTCAAGCCTCACACGTTCATCGTCAATACGGACACGTCCGACCGTGGTGGAAGTCACTGGGTGGCGTTTCACTTTCCACTCGTGGGACCCGCCGAATTTTTCGATTCGCTGGGAAACGCACCAGACACGTATCACCTCTGTTTCGCCAACTTCCTGATCGTCAATTACGGACCGCAATACTACTCCTGTTCGTTTCAAATCCAACCCGACGACACCGACACCTGCGGACGGTATTGTCTGTACTACTTCAACTGCAGACATCGAGGAAGGGAGCTGCCAGACATAGTGAAAGACTTTTCCCCCGTTGATTTAAATGGAAACGAGGACAAAATTTTAAGATTTTATTTGAATTAATAAACAATCAAACTGTTAAAATTGTATTTTGTCGTGCATTGTCTTGGTGAATTCATGACAACTTGGACCAAAGACAAATCAGACCAAGTCAACTCAGACCACTGTTAAGACAACCCAGCGTGCATCATCTCCTGAAGAAGTGTGGTTAACAGTGCTTTCGATCTTCTTGTTACATTGTTTTTATGTATAATATTGTTGGTATCTCTTGAAACGCTAATAAAAAGAATTTTAACACATTTTGTTCTTTTTTTTTGTCCTCAAAAAGTGGTTCGAGTTGTTTAAGGTTATGTTTATGGGAAGAAATGGGTCTAATCTGGCCAGGATGATTACTTGTCATTTTTTAGTACTCTTCACTAAAAACCTGTGGGAGACAACCCACGTGACCGGCCATCATTAAATACACCACCTCCGTCTTCATTATTTTCATAGTCGTCCGGTCGGTCGATCGATCGGACCGGGTTTTTTCCCCGATGCGCTGTTCCTGAACGAACGATAAAAAAACCCAACAATACTGTTTCACTGGTGTGTGCGTGCGAAGAGGAAGGGTTTTGAAAACGAAAAAATTCACCGGGTTGGACTACTAACCACTAAAAGTGAAATATTTAAATATGCAGACCGATGGAACTATCCCAGTGGAAAACACTGACTCAGACCAAATGGATACGCTAGAAGACAATATACTTTCAGATCAAATGGACATATCTGATGATGATCAGATGGACTGGCAAGTAGAGGAACCACTAGCCCCTGGAATGACCAATCTCCAGATAGAGAGCTGTTTAAAGGGCTATCCCGCGACCGTGTGCTGCGCCGACGAGTTACCGCTCCACGTGGGAGTCAAGCCTCACACGTTCATCGTTAATACGGACACGTCCGACCGTGGTGGAAGTCACTGGGTGGCGTTTCACTTTCCACTCGTGGGACCCGCCGAATTGTTCGATTCGCTGTGAAACGCACCAGAAACGTATCACCTCTGTTTCGCCAACTTCCTGATCGTCAATTACGGACCGCAATACTACTACTGTTCGTTTCAAATCCAACCCGACGACACCGACACCTGCGGACGGTATTGTCTGTACTACTTCAACTGGAGACATCGAGGAAGGGAACTGCCAGACATAGTGAAAGACTTTTCCCCCGTTGATTTAAATGGAAACGAGGACAAAATTTTTAGATTTTATTTGAATTGATAAACAATCAAACTGTTAAAATTGTATTTTGTCGTGCATTGTCTTGGTGAATTCATGACAACTTGGACCAAAGACAAATCAGACCAAGTCAACTCAGACCACTGTTAAGACAACCCAGCGTGCATCATCTCCTGAAGAAGTGTGGTTAACAGTGCTTTCGATCTTCTTGTTACATTGTTTTTATGTATAATATATTGTTGGTATCTCTTGAAACGCTAATAAAAATAATTTTAACACATTTTGTTCTTTTTTTTTGTCCTCAAAAAGTGGTTCGAGTTGTTTAAGGTTATGTCTATGGGAAGAAATGGGTCTAATCTGGCCAGGATGATTACTTGTCATTTTTAGGAATCTTCACTAAAAACCTGTGGGAGACAACCCACGTGACCGGCCATCATTAAATACACCACCTCCGTCTTCATTATTTTCATAGTCGTCCGGTCGGTCGATCGATCGGACCGTGTTTTTTCCCCGATGCGCTGTTCCTGAACGAACGATAAAAAAAACCCCCAACAATACTGTTTCACTGGTGTGTGCGTGCGAAGAGGAAAGGTTTTGAAAACGAAAAAATTCACCGGGTTGGACTACTAACTACTAAAAGTGAAATATTTAAATATACACAAAAAATGGGTCTTGCTAAAAAAGTTGTTGGTCGGAAGGTAGGTAATAACCGTTCACAGGCCATGTTTGTGTTTGTATGTTTTTTTAAGATGATTATGATGGATGTATGTCGTATATATAAGATATAAGGGCCTATTTTGTTAATGAAGAGAAGGTCTCTCTTCTTTACCAAATCCATTTTGTTAATGAAGGAGAAGAAAAAAAAGAAAGTCTATATATATAATAACACCACATCTTTCTTTCTCTTCATTAACAAATCGACTGTTGTCTGTTTAAAAAAACTACCATGTACTTACACGGATTTAAACGTTACATCGATTTCTTGCAACGAGAGTATCACAATAAGGGACGCATACACGGTAACATTACCATCAACGGATTAAAACGAGGAGGAAATAATAAAATTATGAAAATTATTTGTGTTGTTTATAATATTCTTATCCATGATGTATAACAATTGCATGTAATAAAAATGAATGGCATCATATAACGACGATAAAGGAATGCAAAGCATTCGAGGCCCTTTTCAAAACATTGGTAAAATTACACATTAATCTAAACGTCTCTTGATGCCTTATACAAGAAACATTCGGAAGATTTCACGCTAACTCCTAAAAAGGCGGAGTTTCTCCCTCGCTAGACAAGGCCGTGCATGCTTAGGATCGGATGAATAGTCAGACTCATAACAGTGGACAAATCACGTCAAACACCAAACATCCGCTATTGGCTAAGTCATCTCAACTAGAGTCTCATTCACATACATGCACGTGGAAATCAGCACTAGATCTATGTATAATGATACCAATTATGAAACGTAAAGTTTTGAAATAAATTGTATGCTGCTTTAGTATTTATTGTAACATTACAAAATTAATCATCTCCTTCGAAGCACCCTTATATCAACAGAGGTGGTGTGTTGACATCTATTCCAAGACAATGGCGAGCATAAAAGACCACACTCTCTGTCATTGGAACGGGGTCAGTCTTCGAGAATTCTAACAAAACTTTTCGGGGTTAACAGTGATTGGCATCCATATCAGAATCTTTATACCTCCCATAATTCTGATAGAGCCGGGTATCATACCGTTGATGAATGCATAACTATTGTAGTGTAAGACACCATCTGCTCATATAAACAAAAAATAGGGTGTTGATAAAATTTTAACGTATTCAAATACTTACTACTATTCAATTTGAAGTGACGTACTTTCTCGTTGACACTTTTACTCAACATCTATGAACTCGCTTGATGTTTCTCGTATTAATAGTGTTTCATGGAACGGTCCATATAAAGGAAAAACAACTTTGTAGTTCACAATGCAAAAAATATCTAGATATACATTAAGTTATTTAAAAAATATAATATGTCATCTCATTATTATAATGTTAAATATCATCTCATCAAAACATCATTAAAACATAAAATTTAATCAGAAATTAACTTTTATTCAGCATTTTACCCCCTTTGAGATGAACTCACCCATTTCCGTAATCAGTGTAAATTGTCCACCATATTGTGCAGACGTGTTACTGAAAGTCCTCCTTAAATCTTATAATTAACATATTTTCAACTGATTGAAGTCTCTGAAATGAGAAACAATGTTAAATTATCATTAATCTTTTTGATGGTGTTGTTTAATATGAATTATTTTTGATTGGATTTATTATAAATAAATAAAAAACCTTCGGTAAGGTAAAGTAGTAGTCTAGACTGGTTGGTGATTAGTAAACTATTAAGCAAACATATACCAAGAATGTTGAAAATAGGTAAATACTTAGCAAGAGTATTTCATCCTGTATCTTGATTAATACCTTGACGGTTGTTCCCGGACACAACTTGGGAGTACGACGCCATTTTTTCATTGTTTACAAGTTGTTGGTCAACTTCAATGTCATTATTCATCGGTTGCTCACCTCGCAATCCTTGAATGATTTGGTTAACAAAAGCTTCCACCAAACAAGCTTCTTCTACCAAAGGTAACATATACAAACCAGAACCAGCAAAAGATTCAACGAGAAAGGTCAGGACAACAAACAATTAAAACACTGAAAAATCAGAAAAGGGTCAACACGCAATACAAACCTTTCTGAAACATGGCCAGACTAGACCCATTTATTCCCATAGACATAACGTTAAATACACCATGTGTGCAGTGGAGGGAATTTTTGCGATTGTCGAAATCCAATAATTTATCGAGTATACATGTAAATATATGTAACATCAGATACACTATTAATATGTAGGAGAGTAGTCATCCAGGGCTTTTTCTACATTATATGATGCCATTGGGAGAATTGTACATATTAGTCTATATTTAAATAATACCCCAATATATGGCATTAAAGATTACAATGGAGAGGAAATAACAGGGACATTTTACAAATCTGAGCTTCAAAAGATAGACATTAAGGACGACGAACTTTGGAAAATTGAAAAGATATTGAAAACCAAAGGAAAGGGTCACAACAAACAATTGTATGTTAATTGTTGAATTGGCCATATAAATTTGATTCACGGATACGTTCGGAAGATATTGAAGACTATTAACAAAGTAAATAATGTATATTATGTATTGTAAGAAATAGTAAAATCATGAAAATTATTTGTGTTGTTTATAATATTCTTACCTATGATGTATAACATTTGCATGTAATAAAAATGAATGGCATCATATAACGACGATAAAAGAATGCAAAGCATTCGAGGCCCTTTTCAAAACATTGGTAAAATTACACATTAATCTAAGCGTCTCTTGATGCCTTATACAAGAAACATTCGGAAGATTTCACGCTAACTCCTAAAAAGGCGGAGTTTCTCCGTCGCTAGACGAGGCCGTGCATGCTAAGGATCGGATGAATAGTCAGACTCATAACAGTGGACAAATCACGTCAAACACCAAACATCCGCTATTGGCTATGTGATCTCAACTAGAGTCTCATTCACATACATGCACGTGGAAATCAGCACTAAATCTATGTATAATGATACCAATTATAAAACGTAAAGTTTTGAAATAAATTGTATGCTGCTTTAGTATTTATTGTAACATTAAAAATTTAATCATCTCCTTCGAAGCACCCTTATATCAACAGAGGTGGTGTGTTGATATCTATTCCAAGACAATGGCGAGCATAAAAGACCACACTCTCTGTCATTGGAACGGGGTCAGTCTTCGAGAATTCTACCAAAACTTTTCGGGGTTAACAGTGATTGGCATCCATATCAGAATCTTTATACCTCCCATAATTCTGATAGAGCCGGGTATCAGACCGTTGATGAATGCATAACTATTGTAGTGTAAGACACCATCTACTCATATAAACAAAAAATAGGGTGTTAATCAAATTTTAACGTTTTCAAATACTTACAACTATTCAATTTGAAGTGACGTACTTTCTCGTTGACACTTTTACTCAACATCTATGAACTCGCTTGATGTTTCTCGTATTTATAGTGTTTCATGGAACGGTCCATATAAAGGGAAAACAACTTTGTAGTTCACAATGCAAAAAATATCTAAATATACATTAAGTTATCTAAAAAATATAATATGTTATTTCATTATTATAATGTTAAATATTATCTCATCAAAACATCATTAAAACATAAAATTTAATCAGAAATTAACTTTTATTCAGCATTTTACCCCCTTTGAGATGGACTCGTCCATTTCCGTAATCAGTGTAAATTGTCCGCCATATTGTGCGGACGTGTTACTGAAAGACCTCCTAAATCTTATAATTAACATATTTTCAACTGATTGAAGTTTCTGAAATGAGAAACAATGTTAAATTATTATTAATCTTTTTGTTGGTGTTGTTTATTATGAATTATTTTGGATTTATTGTAAATAAATAAAAAACACCTTCGGTAAGGTAAGCCTTCAAACAATAAAAAATAGGAGGTACATATAGTTCCGGGTGTTATTTTTAAATACACATACATAAGTGGAATATTCTCTTCAATTTATTTACTTAATCATCCATTGTTGATAAAAAAAAAATCACACTACCTTACTAGAGCTTATGTTATGTGTAATAGATATTTCGACTTTAAATAAAATTTATTTGATTTGATTTGAATTTGAAATGTTTACAATTTTCATTGACCTACATTTGATAGCGTCGCCTGTCGAAGTTATTAATCCACTTAGAATCTATATAAATTCATGTTTAAATTTTTAAAAGAACCCTTTAATATTGATAAAATTATTGCATAAACCCTTAGATAGTTATATATACATGAAAGAATTGTCTTACGTAGTTTTATTTATAAACTTAGGGATATATTTTTTGTGTACAGCCACCCGATTACACACAAATCTATTTATATCTACATACGACACCTGATTACGCACAAATCTGTTTATATCTACGTACGTTTAATACCTGTATTTAGTTTTTTTTACAAGCACTGTGTAGAAAATATTTCCTATGGATATAACACCTACTTCCACATCTACTATAGCAGACGACCACCAATTAAATATATTTGCCTAATTAACTAGCATTTAATTAATATAAAAATAATCGTAAAAAATCATTCAGATGACCATAAATAGACAACAGACAATATTTATTGGTACTAACACATTTACAATAGATGGTTATGACACATAAAAAAAAGATATACATGTAAAATATATATAATATCAATACATATGTGGGAGCGACAGTAAATGTACCCTCCTACCAACTTCGACATTGAGACCATGAAGATAAGGTATGTTATATATATGGAGGGGGGGGGGGGGGGGGGCAATAAATATACCCTAATTAGTTTGTTTATTAAAAAAATAATCATTAAAATGTTCACACGACCTTCCTCATTCAAAATAGTGTATTTACCTGTATACTCGATAAATTATTGGATTTCGACAATCGCGAAAATTCCCTCCACCGAACAAGATGATGACTACTAAAGTGAAATATTTAAATATATAAAAATCTTACCTCATGTGAAAATACGGTTTGTTCGTTATAACTGTGATGGCTGAAGAATATGGAGCACTGCGCAATTTGCATAGAGGAAATAAATCTAAAAGATTCAAAAACCAAACTTGCTATGAACGACGAAAAGTATATGGAATGCTGGCATGTGTTTCATATGACATGCATGTTAGAATGGCTGCAAAAATGCCATGATAGTGGTTGGAGTAAAAGTTGTCCCGTGTGCAGAACGCATTGGGGGAATTGTACATATTAGTCTACGAATTACTAATGCAAATTGTACATATATTAGTCAGCGAATTACTGGTCACCCAGAAGCTGGTGAATCTCGGACAGTCGTTTCAGACAGAGCACTATATATCGCGTATTTAAAGTCCAAAGAAGCTGTTAAGTGTCTTTCCTCTCTTCATGACAAATATGTTATCGTTCCTGCGGACAAGGCTTCCAACAATATCGTGTTTGTAGGTAAGTCATATTACTTCGAATGCCTAATTAAGGAATTAGGCATAAATAGCAACACCTCTAGTAATACCACATACAAATCAACTTCGTTCGACAAAGATGAAATCCTAGCTAACCACAGATCATTCATGACCTCTTTAAACATTCCCTCTGGTAAAGAGTCTGAGGATTTACCCTATTTATATTGGATACCTAAACTCCATAAGACACCATACAAAGAAAGGTGCATAGCGGGATCATCAACTTGTTCGACGAAAGAATTGTCTATTCACCTGACAAAGATTCTGTCTGCAGTAAAAGAGGGACAACAGAAATATTGTGAAACTGTTTACTCGCGTAGTGGCATAAATCACATGTGGATTTTGAAAAACTCTAAAGATCTTTTGGATAATCTCAAATCAAGATCTTTCTCTCATGTATCCTCCATCAAAACTTTTCATTTTTCAACTCTATATACCACACTACCGCATGACAAATTAAAAACCCGCTTAAAAGAAACAATTCATAAAGCTTTGTCATAGAAACTATGACTCAAAATGTGTTGTGTTAGGCTACAAATCCACATATTTTTCAAACAAAATTCAAAAAGGTAAAACATGTTACTCCGAGGAACAAGTGATCAGTATGCTGGAGTTCCTCATCGATAACATATTTGTCTCCTTTGGAGGGACACTGTTTCAGCAGGTCGTCGGCTTACCAATGGGTAAGAATAAGGATAATAACAAAATTACCGAACTCCGAACAATCTTACAAAGAGAAAGTCAAAACTCATAATTATAGAAACAGACAAAATCAGTCAACAACGGAAAACTGTGAAAACCGTAATGACCCTGACTTGGTACAGGCATTTCTAAAGAAATGGTGGGTTGAATCAGATTTTAAAGCGCCAAACCTCCCGCTCTCATTACGGTTCAAAGATTCCGGCTGTCACTATAACAGTATTTAAATACAGGAACAAAATAGGTAAAACAGTCGTCAAAGCAGTACCATATTCAGTGAAGTAAATGTCAAAGACACTTTTACGTCACACATTGATAAAAAAATATCTTTGACATATTTCTTGGCTTCCTTATCTTTATACATTTTCACTATATGTATGCTAAGTGGTTGAATTGGCCACATACATTTGATTCATGGATAGGTTCGGAAGATATTGAAGACAAATTCATATGAACATGCATGTTAAAATGGCTGCAAACATGCCATGATAAAGGAAATAGTAAAAGTTGTCCCGTGTGCAGAACACATTGTGGGGAATTGTACATATTAGTCTACGAATTACTGATACAAATTGTACATATATTAGTCAGCGAATTACTGGTCACCTAGAAGCTGGTGAATCTCGGACAGCCGTTTCAGACAGAGCACTATATATCACTGTAAGGCTCTACATGTCATCGTGAACGACTTTGGAAATTTGAAAAGATATTGAAACCCACAGGAAAGGATCACAACAAACAATTGTATGTTAAGTGGTTGAATTGGCCACATAAATTTGATTCATGGATAAGTTCGGAAGATATTGAAGACAAACTCAATAATGTATATTATGTATTGTAAGAAATAATAAAATTATGACAATTATTTGTGTTGTTTATAATATGTTTACCCATGATGTATAACAATGACATGTAATAAAAATGAATGGCATCATATAACGTAGAAAAAGGACTGGTTGACTACTCTACTACAAAATAGTGTATCTGATGTTACATGTATTTACCTGTACACTCGATACAGGGTTGAGTTACGTCCCTTGGTTTGTCAAGACTCACCGAGAGAATAGCTCCAGCAAAAGTTAAATTTAAAGTATTTCTTGTTCACTATGGAAGACACGAGTACGCACAGTGGTAGCAAACTGACTGAAGAACAAATTGAGCAACTAATAAAACGACTCAGGGGTGTAGAACACATAGAACGCATTGTTACAATCGAAGATTCAAATGTATACAATGAGAAAATGGCGACGTTCGCCGAGGTAGTTAACAATCAGAGCAGTAATAAAAACAATACAGACGAATCTGATAGTAAACACGGGGAACAAAATAAAGATTACGCATCTGGTGATTCAGTAAAGCCCCTATTTTTAGTCGATCAAGACGTGTTTGGTTCCACCAAACCCGATAAAATTCACTGGCTCACCAACGTAGAGATATATAAAGCAGTAGGCTCCAAAGTCCCAGCCGAATGCATAAAGGGGATACAGCGTATTAGAGATATGTGGAGGATTTATATGGACAATACAGAGGATAGAATTACTCTAATTGTGGAAGGTTTAAATCTACGTGGCAGGCGGGTACCCCTTCACACACAAAATCCTCGGAATACTCAAAGATTTCGACCTGATACCATCCGCATTAAAGTTAAAAATATTCCTCTTTCCGCTGATGACGGCCAAATTCACCGTACTTTGACTCTAGAAGGTTGCAATATTGAAAGTATCTTTAGGGAAAAACATAGAGTGGATGGGAGATTAACTAACTGTGATACAGGTGACAGACTAGTCATCAGTAAACCACTCCCACACCCACTTCCAAGGAGTCTTCAAATAGGCAAATACTGGGGGAGGATATTCCATCCTGGTCAAGTAGAAACCGACAATCAAAACAGGGAGAATAATAAAAACTGTCACAAATGTCTAAAGCCAGGACACTTCATGTATCAGTGCACAAGTGATTGGGTGTGTAGGTCATGCAATCAGCAAGGTCATAGAATGGTAGACTGTCCTCATGATCTTGCTTTCCCAGAGCCAACCATAAGTGCACATGATGGTGTTGAGGAGGAAAATCTGACTGAGCATGATGAGGATGATGATGCAAGTCAAGCTGAGAATTCTCAACCCCATAACAAAGCTGTACAATCAATTACAACAGACAAGGAAGACAAAGACATAGAAGGAAAAGGAAATAAAAAAGTGAAAATCATTGAAACTGATAAATCAGAAAATAAACAAGTTAAAGCTGGTCAAAAAACTATGGACAATTTCATGAAAACTTCAAGCAGGCCTAGTGCAATTCAAAGGACTCCACCAACTCCTACTGAGAAATTACATGATCAACAAGGAAGCAGTAAAGGTCGAAAGAAGTTAAAACCAAGCAACAGGACAACTTAATCATCATTTAGTGTGCTATTTGAAATAAGTTTTTTTTTATCTTAAATTAAAATTAAATTTTTTTTACAAAACTACTAATGTTATTTAAGCTCCAACAAAGAGTAAAAATGTTGTATATCATTAAAAACCTAATTGGGGGTTATATGATGTTTAATGAAGATATAAAAAGTAAAAAATCATTACAACATAAGAAGTATACTATTAATAGATGTACCTTTATATTGATGTTGTTTATGATAATTCTGACTATAGATTTATACTATTATTATGAATATGTAAACATGTATTTAGTGTGTACATATAACATGGCTCGTTATTATTTTCATATGGTTATTCTCTCAGTTTTCCTTTACAAAACAGTATGTATTTTCTTTACAAAGCAACACATATTTATTTGCCCCATACAATTACAATTCAGGTTTCCACCTAATCTATTTTTAGCCATCGTTAATACACATGAGATGTGTCACGCCAAATATAGCACGTAGTTATACATATATATATTCCTTATAAATATAAATGTAAACAAAAGAGAAACGCTAATAAAACAAATTGGCTATAGCCAAGTGTCATATAAAATATATAGAAAAAAATACGTACCAGTGGGTAAAACATCACAGATACTTCCTTTAAGGTTCCGCTAAAGTAAAAATTTGTGGTCTGAGATGCATTTATAAAATTTATCAATTGTATCCTTATTGCTTAATATGCAGACTTGAAATTTGGTCTATGCATAGAAAACCACTCAAAGTTTACTTTGCTTCAATTGGTGTTCTCACCTTACAACTTCCAAATACACTATTTTGATTAAAAATACGAAAAATACACTTTTCAATGACCAATTTTTTCAAAAAAATCTAGCTCTCATATGGAAGAGTTTTCAGTCATTTCAATATACGAGTTTCAATCCCAAAGATCATATGTAGTGCAAGCTAGCATTTAAAACTTATTTCTGTTAAGCCTTTTGTCCAAAAATGTCAAGTGTTTGCAATTTTACAACACGGGATGGACGCCGCCATTTTGCAAATTGTAGGGGACTCGAACTTATGTGATTTTTGAGAATATGGCAGTTCTGATCTTCCTTTGGTCTATGTTATATGAAAATATATTCATTTAGGAGTATGTATTTCACAATGACACCAAACCTATTTACCATTAACAATGTTTAATAATCAGCTGATTCTTCGTACCCCTCCAAAATAGAAGTGTAAATTAATCCGCATTTGCGTATTATGAAAATAACTTTAAATGTTTAATAAAGGTATGTAAAATAAGATTTTACAATGTTACACGCAATTAGTATTACATAAATTGCATTTCTGGCAGGAATTTGACTTGTTTCGTAACAGTTTTTTCAATACGAAAACATTATCTATTTCAGATATATTACTTCCGGTTTGTGGAAAAGCGGTTGATCTTTGATCAAGACGATGTAAACAGTAGAAAAAATTTAGTTTTGTGGACAATCAGTAAATATTTATTTGTAAGTATCAGTGTCAATACATATTTATTGCTTTGATATGAATGATTAACACGACTGATTAAACATCAGGCACAGTTTATACGCCCTGATCGAGTAATTTATCGGTTGTGCTTGTGAATGATATACTGACAACACGTGTTATGTACGGTAAATATTTCTTGCTTAATACTCATTAAAAACACAAATCCATGAATTTGAAACATTAAAGTAAAGGTTAAAATGCCATTCACATATTGGTAAGTAAAAAATAAATATTATTTTATGAATGACCCACAGTGACAAAAGTATGGAGAGCAAGCGGATACATCTTGATTTGTTTACATTATATGTTTGAAATAAGAATGGGTAGGAAAACCAAAATAAGTAGAGTATTTGGTCACAGTTTAAGCAGACACAGGAAAATTAGACAGAATAAATATTTAGGAAGGCCTATATATACCATAACAATGTCAAAACACCTGAGAAAGGAAAATTTGAGACTCAAAATCAGAAAAACTCATAGACAGTACAAAACACAGAGAACAAGTTATAAAACAAATGGATCACTATATGCCTCATATGCATCAGACTGTAGTTTGAAATTGAAGATACGTAAGATAAAAGACCTTAGTCCAAAAGGTTATAGGATTATAAACTTAGATTGCCTGCAGTCCCACATATCTGATATCATCTTGCATGTATGTCTATGTCCAGATGCCATGAAAATTGCCTCAGCAGGGAGACTGCCTATTAAATTAGAATCTGAACTTCGTTCATATGGTTTAGCAAGCGTTATGCTAGCACAGTGTCAGGGGTGCTCACAAAAGTTTAGCTTTGATAGTAGTCCGAAGGTTCCAGGGTCAAAACGTTTTGACATAAATGTTCGTGCTGTATGGGGCAGTATGGTTACAGGCAATGGTCCGTCCCATTTAAATGAATTTATGGCAACGCTGAATTCACCAGGCTTATCACAGCCATCATTTAGTGCTATAGAGACTGACATCGGAAAGTGGTGGCATGATGTTTTACTAGCAGACATGTTGGCAGCAGGACAGGAGGAAAGACGGCTAGCAATTGAACGGAAAGATTACCATGAAGAGGTTCCTGCTATAACAGTTATTACAGATGGTGGGTGGTCAAAGAGAACACACAAACATTCATATAACGCAGCGGGTGGTGTGGCCATTATAATTGGAAAAGAGACTAAAAAGCTTTTACACATTGGCGTCCGTAATAAGTATTGTTATTTATGTAACCATAAAAGTAGCAAGCCACACACATGTTTTAAGAACTGGGACCAAGATAGCCAATCAATGGAAGGTGATATCATTTTAGAAGGTTTTTTGGAGGCCGAAAGTAAACATGGTCTAAGGTGCATGCGGCTTGTTGGAGATGGAGATTCATCTGTTTTTTTCTAGGATAAGACAGGAAGTACCAGGCTGGGGGAGATATGTTGCCAAAGAAGAGTGTGCTAATCACATTTGCAAGTGCTACAGAACGAATCTTGAAAAACTTCTTTCTGACAACCAGCTATACAAGGGTAGACACCATCTCTCCAAAACAACTAGAGTTAGACTTGTAAGTGCTGTTAGGTGTGCCATTCGTGTACGCTCAAAAGAATACAATGACAAAAAGTGTGATAAAAATACTGCAACAAAAAGATTGAGCAATGACATTAGAAAGTCTGTTCACCATATATTTGGGCAACACCAACACTGTTCCGATTTTTGTCGTGCTAAAATCCAGCCTCCACAACATACACAAACAGACTCCACATCATGCATGTCTTCATGTCAGCCAGGTATTGAGGAAACCGATTTAATTGAGGAACAAGTTGATTTTTGGAATGAAGGATCGTCAATAGATTTGCAAGAAGAGTCACGATATGGTACATCTATTGATTATCAAAATGTAGAAAAACACATAATTAAAGACGTTACTTTACTACTTAGTAAAATTGCAGACAAATCAGACAGGCTAATAAACAACAGCACTACAAACCTTGCAGAAAGTTGGATGCATATAAGAACAAAATTTGATGGAGGTAAAGTGTACAACCTTTGTAATCGTGGTTCTTGGCATGCACGCTGTTATGGTGGAGCGTTACGGATGAATCTTGGACCTGAGTGGTCTTGTAAGGTTTGGGAAGATTCGACTGGAACAGAGCCAGGTTACCACTTTAGGAAATTGTATTCGCGTCGTGATCAAACATTAAAAAACTCTTTGAAGCATAAGTCGAAACCAAATGTGCAACACATGCGTTGGAAGAAGACAATAACAACAATTAAAACCAGCACAACAAAGAAAGCTCGACAGGCTTATGGACCAGAAGCTATTGATATTACTGATGATGTTTCTCAGTCAGATTTGGATCAGCTTCAACAATCATTTATTGAAAATCATGTCAACCTTTCGGCCCAACAATGTAAAACTATTACTACATCTACCATTCAACAGTCTCACTCAGGTCTTTGGCACTCAGAAAGAAAGAAAAGAATTACTGCTTCAAATTTTGGTACAATTGTAAAAAGGAACCCATCTATACCCATTAAACAATTAGTCCGCAACATGCTGTATTCAACATTCCATGGTAATCGCCATACTAAAAATGGTATACTTCAGGAAGACACCACAATTGAAGAGTACAAGTTGAAAAAGGCAGAGGAAAATGAAAATGTCATAGTTCGTCGCAGTGGTCTTGTAATTCATCCCGAACAAAGGTACATAGCAGGAAGTCCCAATGGAATAGTTTCTGTATCAACTGGAGAAACAGGTCTCGTAGAAATAAAAAACTTATTACACTCAAAGCCTATCAATCTTTGGCAAGCATCATTAAACAAAAACTTTTGTCTGGAAAATATTAACGGAAAATTACAGTTAAAACCAAACCACAATTACTTCTACCAGTGTCAAGGTCTTCTTAACATTTGCAACAAAGACTGGATTGATTTCATTGTAAGAACATTAAATCCTCATCAGATTTTCATTCAAAGAATTCAGCGTAAAAAATTTATGGGAGAATATTATGCTGCCAAAACTTCAAGCATTTTATTTCAAGGCTCTGCTTCCAGAACTAGCTTCTCCAAGAGATGGAAAATGTCCTGGCATTCGAGAACCTGGATTATGGGTCAGATTTCAAATATGCATGCGCTTACCGTAACAATGTAACATTTATCAGATTTGATGATACCATTAGCAGCTTTTAAAAAATTAACATATATATATATATATATATATATATATATATATATATATATATGTTAACATTTAAAAGGTAAGTATTAACGAGGGGTGGGAGCAGTCGGAAACGACAGCTAATCCCCTCGCCCGTTTCTTGTTATTTTATGTTAAAATAAGTAGGTTTCAGGCTATGGGCAAGATTATCAGCTGAAGCTATATTATTCCTCAAGACCTGTACACTGATCAAAGATCATTGATTTATGACATGTAATATCCCAGATCTGGACCTTAATGCAAATTTAACCTGAGTCAGTCATGTGAAAAATGTAGGTCAAACTGACCAAACTATCATCTGCAGCTCTATACCTCTCCAAGGTGCATCCATTGACCAAAGATCATTGATGTATGACATGTAGTATCCCAGATCTGGACCTTAATGCAAACTTTAACCTGTCAGTCATGCAGAAAATGTAGGTCAAACTGACCAAACTATCAGTTGAAGCTGCATTACTCTCCAAGACGCATCCACTGACCAAAGATCATTGATCTGGTCAATGGCCAAATGAGCTATTGTAATTATCAGTTGTCCGTCTGTCTGTTTGTCTACCTTTCAACATCTATAAAATATAACTTCTGCACAATTTCAATAAATCTTCATTTTATGAATCTGTTTAAAATGTCATTGATTGTTGAGGATGATATTATAGAAAAATGATATCACTGCCATTAATAGAATATTTTCTGTCATGCTTAGCTAATATCAAATAGATTTAATGCAATCTATTGATTATGTTTTACATTTGTATGTATTTTATATTTACAATATGTAACTGAAGTCAAATCAAAGCGGAAGAAGAGAACATCATTAGCCTCAAGACCTTGTAGAAAGAAACCATGTAAACCAACATCTGAAAGTGATACACCTGACACTGACTCGCAGGCACCTGTTTTAATTCATCCCAGGTAAGGCCATCTTTACCATAAACAATTTTAAGATTATGGATTAAATATGCATCAGACAATTACATAATATACATGATATAAAATGATATACAGGGGAAAACTTTGCAAATGTACAATTTTTTTTTATTGTTGTTCTTCATCTTAAGAGTCAATGTGAGGCCTTCAAGAAACCACTTAAATGTTCAACTGATTGATTGATTCATTAGTGTTTAATGCCAGCTTTAGCAATATTTCAGCTATATCGACATTGCAAGAATAGTTATTGATATCAAGATATGCATGTACAATAGACAAAGAGAGCAAATGCTGATGAAACAACTACCTCTCATAACTACAAAAATTGGCACTTAAACTAGAAAATATGTGAACAAAGCACCAACACCATCTGACCACAAAACTAAATAAATTCAGAAATGAATCCATGCATTTATTATTGTGATTTTTGACAATTTTCACAGATTGCGATTTTTATTAATGCGAAACTGCTGAAGATCTCCAGTGCAAACAGATACAAATGATTCTGAAATGAGAGTTTTAATTATTATGATCCCACTTCAGTCGCATTTTTTGTAATAATAAAATTATGAATTTACAGTATATAAATACTCAGAAAAATGATGAAAAAAAAGTAATAAAAAATTGATAAAGGCACACAAAGGGGTTTATAGGGGGTAAACATGTTTTGTGAGATCTCATCTCTCCCCCATAACTTTTTCAGTAGCAGATCGAGTATCAACACATAGTGACATGCTACCAGAATAGAAAAAAAATGAATCAATAAATTTGTATTAAGACAATCATAACAATAGATAGATATAAAATAAAACGATATGAGGCATATATCAAAATTGGACCAAGAACATACCCGAAATTTGAATTTGGTTAATTTGGATCCCATGTATTGAGCTGAACATACAGGTAAAAACTGGGAAGTGATTTTGAAATAGAAGAAATATGGGGTATATGCTGATGAGACAACAACCCATAACAACCTGAATAAATACTGCAATTAAACCCCAAAATGGGTGACAATTCAGCCTTCAACAATGAGTAAAACCCACAACGCATGACAAGCTGTTGATGGCCTGTCAAGCAAAGCAAAACTGTGACAGAATTCCACCAGCACCACAATCATTCAGAATAAAAGATAATAAAAATGTCAACAATAAACAAGAAACACAAGGAGTACTTTCTATATAAGGAGGGGGTATATGTTATTGTTGTTTTGAGTGAATGCAGCATTAACATCATAAATAAAAAGGATTTCACATTCTATGACTGCTGTAAAACTTAGAAATCTATGAAGTCGGGAGAGAACTTGTTTAGTTGATAAGGAACAATGCCATTGGTTTTCAAAATGTACCATCAACCAGCAATTTTTTTGCCTTAAAAAAGATTATTTCATTTATAGCTTCAATATTTTTGGCTATATATATTACATGTTATGATATGTTAGCTATATTGTATATTTAACACATGAGTTTCTGTCCCTGTGAAACTGTAGGTCATACTGGCCCATGTTTTACTAAACAATAGTTATACTATAAAATGTAAAGTTTAATGTTGAATTTCATTTATTTGCAATTTCTAGTAGAACATATAAGATCTTACAGATTCTTATATTTCAGGAGAACAAGACAAAAGCAAAATAAATTTCTAGGCAGAACCATCCAGCATGAATGGATAGTTGATGAAACTTTACAACAAAAAGAATGGTATAAAGGGACTGTTATGTCTGTGATATCTGGAAATGATGGAAAGTTAAACGCTGTATATGAAGTACTGTATGATGGAGATGATGATGCATATGTAATAGACCATTTAATTCAGGATTTCCATGCTGGTTCTGTGGTGTTTTGTGATTTATAAATGCTAAAAGTTTGATTAGAAGTGCAGGTATTTTACATAATATTTATAGAGAAGTAACATTCAAAACATGTACAACAATGTATGTTGAATATTTTTTTATTATACAACGTCATATTTGTAGGATCTCGTGCTATCCAGTTCAGGATTTGAAAAAATAATAGACAAGATGACTGGCTTGAATATAGATATTTTGATGTTAAAATACAAATTCCTTTATGATGTTACAGGCATAAATAAAATTGTAAAAAAACCACTTTGATTAAATTTTAATGATTGCAGGATATAATTGGCATACATACATTGTTGGTAAAATATAAAATTGATTTCTGCTTGCTGCTAAACGGGTGATAAATGCTTGTTGCTAAAGCTTACACTTCTACCAGTTTCTGAAGCTGGTTAAATCAATTATATATTTTATTACACATGCAATAATTAACCATCATTTATAGATCATGAAAATAATCACAGTGTGATGGAATAGAAGTTCTGTCGTAATATTTGTTACCATGCTGCTTATAGGCATTTAGACAATTTATGTCTTTTCAGTAGAGCTAGAATCAAAACTTGGATGTCTGTGAAAAGTAATAATTGTTTCTTGGGTACTAATCATCATATGCCTATGTTAGTTTGCACTAATATTGATCATGGGGCATATGTGAGTTTTTGTAAATACAGGTATACACATTTTTCAAATATATCCTGGTACTGGTAGTCATACATTCATTTAGGAAAGTTCAATGTTAGGGAAATGCCTTATGTGTACTGTATATTTACAGATCAACAAAACAAAATCCATTATTTATACTGGTTTTACATTATTCAAAGTATAAAAAATCAAAAATATAGATTTTGCTTTACATGTGTAGGATTCAGATACACATATCAATGTCCATTTTCCATATCATTATATTGCTGTAGGTAAAACATAATTCAAGGACACAACCTTGTTCGATAATCAAAGACGGCCATGAATGATTGACACAAAAGGCTTGATTGTACTATCCTTACTCTACCCTAAAACTATTGCCCTAACCCTTACCCTTAAACATAACCTCCAATAAATCATAACCCCACCCAACCACTATAATTGGCCAGGAAGTCATAAACTTAATTTTGTAAATCCAGATAATATAGAGAAAAGTTGACAAGTCAACATTACCAAATCAGTGCATACCAAAACTAGTTAAGGACAGAGCTGTGCACAAGGAAGATACTCCTTGCTTTTTAGTTAATATTCCTATTAAGATTAATGCATATTTCATTAACAATGTTAATTTTGCACTTAAGCACCGCATGTAAGAGGAAAACAAATGTGTGGATGTATTTTGCAAGATGACCAGATTTGATTCCTACATACCGGGTATATGTACCGATGCATTTAAAAAAACAATTGAAGCTCTAAATCAGTTATGTATTACTGCAGAAATGAAATAACATTTTGAGAAAGCTACATTTAGTAATAAAAAAGAAATGTTAAGGAACATATAGTGTCCTTTATTGAAAATGATATGCATTTATGTACCTTCCCCCCACCCCCCCCCCCCCTTTTCCTATGTTACAACAAAATAAAATTTCACTTTAGCAATACAATATTAAACAATTTAGAAGTTGAACAGACATTATACTATTCTATATTTATGTAATAAATGATATTTCCATGCAATTCTTTAAAATACATTATTGTACTATATTTAGCCAAAATGGGCCTCCATACATTGTTGACAAAAGTAGTTCTGTACCATAAAATGGCTTCCAATTTTTTTAATAGCCAAACTTTAATCATTAAATATGGCATGTAGAATATATCAAAGAATTAATAAATGCTAGCTTGCCCTAGATATAAACTTCATTTACATTTTATAACACTTTTTTCAGGCATATTTGGACTTAGAAAAACAGTGGATTTTTTTAAAGACTACCATACTAATTTGAGTGATACTGACTTTATGAATGTGAACTGATGTTTTTAATTGATGTAAATGAATTGTACAGATTACAAGGAAGATTTTGATATATAATAAGGTATGCTAGAGGAATTAAGCATCATGAAATTGAACTTTGAAGTTAAACATAGATTTGACTTTAGCGGAACCTTAAGTGAATTATTTGTTTTCACGATCACTGCATTTAAAATATTTTCAATCCTCATAATGTTTGTACTAATGTTACACTATGAACCAAGTTTATGGAAAGAATATTATCCACATGTTGAATATAATCCTGTCTGTATTGAGTCGCATAAATGTACTTTTAAAGGTCGGATAGTCTGTATTAAATATAGGTCGAGGCCAGTACATGATATGTTAAAAAATATATTAGGATACATACACGGAAAAGTTCGCATGCTATTTACGGGTATAGAAATATGTAAAAATGATATTAAATGTTGCATATTTGTAATATTGTGTAGATATTGTAGATTATTCATGTTTTTTTTTCTATTTGACAAAATTAGAATTGCTATATATAAAAAAAAAAATTATGATAGTATGTAAATATGGGATATTAATGACTCATTTGTGGTTAAAAAAAAATAGAATTGTTACATATCAAATACAAATCTTATCTCATAAAAAATGTCTGTCAAAAATATGATAAATTTATGTAGCTTAAATGTAAACGGTTTGCAAAACAGAGAGAAAAGAGGTCGAGCTATAGAATGGGTCAAGTCAATGAAATGTGATATAGCTTATTTTCAAGAAACACATTTCGATCAGAATATTGAAAACGAAATAAATTTCAATACAGATTTTAACGTTTATGGTAGCATAGGAACATCTGCTAGTAGGGGGGTAGCAATATTTATTAATAAAGCAGTCAATTATAAGGTCATTGACAAGGTTACTGATGAAAATGTCAGAATTGTTTTATTAAATCTACAGATAGATGATGCAGTTTTTTCGTTAGTATGCATTTATGCACCAAATAGCAAAATTTTAAGAAACATGTTTTTTAAAAAGGTAAGTAATTTCTGTAAAGAACATGGGACGGGTATTCTTGTGGTCGGGGGAGATTTTAACGAGATAATGCAAGACATAGATCGTAGAAGTTTACGTACAGGTAATGTTTGTAAGCAATCAGTAAATAGTTTAAAGTCCTTTATAAAAACTAATAAGTTAATTGATGTCTGGAGGATATATAATGAAAACAGGCAACAGTTTACATGGCGTAGGAAAGACAAAACACAAGCTAGTCGGATTGATATGATTCTTTTAGGAAAAGATTTTTTATCGCTTGTTCAAGGCTGTAAAATTAAACCTGCGGTCATACAGTATACTGATCATCACAGTGTGGTTTTAACCTTTCGGTCGGGGGTGTCTGAAAAGGGAAGAGGGTATTGGAAAATTGATAATTCTGTAATACAGGAATATGATTATAAACAGTTAATAAATAAAGTAATTGATAAATATTTAATACAGTATCATAATAATAAGATCGACATAAGATTATTATGGGACGCAATGAAAGTTGAAATTCGAGAAGTAACCACTATGTATTGTAAAAACAAATCAAAATTAACTAGAGAACTTAGACATAAATTAGAAAGTGAATTAGAAAAAAATATTATGGTAAGGGATAATCAAAGCGAGGAAAACGATAATTTAAATAAAGTTATTCATAATATTGAAATAGAACTTGTAAAAATATATGACCAAAAAGCTAAAGGGGCACACATTAGATGTCGTGAGAAATGGGTGGAACATGGGGAAAACAATAACTCATATTTTCTAGGTCTGGAAAAACAGAGGCAAATTAAAAAGTCAATAAACAAATTAATAGATGAAAACAATGAAATAATAACTGACCAGATGCACATTCTTAGTACTATTAAATCATATTATGAAAAATTGTATACTACAAAATATCCTGATGAAAATCTAATCAGTAATTATATTTTTGATACAAAATTAGAAAACAGGCTTCAGGATCAGGATCAATCAATTTGTGATGGAAAGGTAACTGAAGAAGAGTGTTCTAATGCAATAAATAATATGAAATCAAATAAAGCCCCAGGTTTGGATGGACTAACAGTAGAATTTTATAGAGAATTTTGGGGAAAAGTCAATTTTTTTTTAATTGATGTTCTAAATAAAAGCTATGATGAAAAGCTACTGAGTTTTTCTCAGCGGACTAGTGTTTTATCTTTATTGTTTAAAAAGGGGATCCCTTAGTTCTAGATAATTATAGACCAATTTCTCTTTTAAATGTTGATCTAAAACTTCTTTCTTATGTTCTAGCACAGCGTTTAAAAAAAGTTTTAGAAAAAATTGTAAATAATGACCAAACTGGATATATTAGAAACAGGTTCATTGGCTTCAATCATAGACAAATACAAGACATTATTGATTTTGCTGAATCTTATAATGTTGAAGGGGCAATAGTCTTTGTTGATTTTAAAAAAGCGTTTGACTCACTTGAATGGACATTTATCTTGACAACTTTAAAACATTTTGGGTTTAATGAATCGTTTATAATTTGGGTCAAAACTTTATATAGTAATATTCAAACTTGTGTAATGAACAATGGCTGGATATCAGAGATTTTCAAAAACTCGCGCGGAATACGTCAAGGTTGTCCTTTATCTGCTTTGCTATTTGTTTTATCAGTTGAAATCATGGCTCTTCGAATAAGAAATAATAAGGATATCAAGGGTTTTCGGATAAAAATAGATGAACAAACACATAGTATAAAAATTTCGCAATTAGCAGATGACACAACACTATATTTTAACTCTAAAAACGATATATCTGTTGCTATGAACGAAATTGAAATTTTTGGTAATTTTTCAGGTTTAATGATAAATAGAAATAAGACAGAGGGGTTGTGGATTGGGAAACTAAAACACAGTAAAGATAAGGAAGAAAATATTAAATGGACAAACAAACCAATAAAGACCTTAGGTATTTATTATGGTCATGATTACATAGAATGTGAAAAACTTAATTGGGAAAACAAATTGAAAAAATGAATAGCTTATTTTTGTCATGGTCAAAGCGAAATCTCTCAATATTGGGTAAAGTACTAATCATTAAAGCTTTGATTATACCTATTTTTACTTTTATTGTAAGTTCATGTGTTATTCCAGAAAAATACAAAAAAGAGATAGAGAGTAAGTGTTTTAAATTTTTATGGAATGAGAAACCAGATAAGGTAAAAAGAAATACATTGATAGGAGATTTTGAGAAGGGTGGACTGAAAATGATAGATATAGAAAGTTATTTTATATCTTTGAAGGCATCATGGGTAAGTAGATTAGCTGACTCAAAATTTTCGAATTGGAAATTGATACCACTAAAATATTTAAATGTATTTGGGAAAATATGGCTTATTTTTAAAATGAACATAGATGTGAAAAAACATAAACAGTTTCTAAATAATATCCCCGAATTTTACAAAAATGTTTTGACCAGTTGGATAAAAACAGGTGATGGCCAATTAAGTTCACCATTGACATTCAGTAATGTAAGAAAGCAAATTTTATGGGGAAATAGATTTATTACATTTGAAAAAAAATATTTATTTTTTAAAGAATGGATTAATAGTGGAATGTTTTTTGTTAATGATATAATAGATAATAATGGTAAAATTACGCAAGAATTTATTCTTCACAAGTTAAAAAATAAATCTAATTGGATATCTGAATTTAGTATTCTTAAAAAAGCTTTTCCAAAGAATTGGATAGACATTTTAAAAACAGAAAGCTCAGTTAAAAGCATTGTAAATATCAAAAAAGATTATTTCATCTGGAACAATCAGTTTATTAATTTATCTACATTGTCTAATAAGTTATTATATAATAAACTGGTGAATGTTAAATTTTCAAACCCTATTGGTACACATTATTGGATTAATTATTTAGTGTTGTCTGAAAAACCAAATACAAGTAGTCTATATTTTTTCATTTTCAAATTTCTTGACGAAAACAAACTTAAAATGTTCAGATGGAAACTTTTTCATTTTATTATACCAAATAAAGTTTTACTTTCCAAATGGAAAATTGTTGGGAATAGTTTATGTAATTTCTGTAAATTAAATGAAGATTACTCTCATTATTTTATTACTTGTACCTTTCTAAAAGAGTTTTGGACAAAATTTCAGAATTTAATGAAGGGTTTGGGTGTCGAAAACAAAATTACTTTGAATCATATAGTACTTGGATACAAGATAGATGATAAAAACTATCTTGCATTAAATTTTTTGATAACAGTTGTAGGATTTTCCATCTACAAATCGTACTATGTATCTGAACAGAAAACAAAGTATATTGATGTTTATAAAATATTTGCCAATGAATATATTAAAAGAATAAATGAAAATAAAACACTTCAAAAGTGTACATTTTTAATGAAAGTAAAAAATAATATAATAAATGCAAAATAAATAAATGTTTTCAAAAGGTATTAAATAGAAAGTGTACTTAAGTTATATGTATATTTCATATAATTCTGATTATAGCCCTGGATAATCAGAACATGATGTAACAGGGAAACACCAAAAGGAGCTTGGACTTTTGGCGTGTTAATTGTAGCAAGCATTTGAATAAAATATATTACGTTGTTAAAAAAAAAAAAAAAAATTATTACAATTATTTGTGTTGTTTATAATATTCTTACCCATGATGTATAACAATGACATGTAATAAAAATGAATGGCATCATATAACGTAGAAAAAGGCCTGGATGACTACTCTACTACAAAATAGTGTATCTGATGTTTCATGTATTTACCTGTACACTCGATAAACTATTGGATTTCGACAATTGCGAAAATTCCTTCCACCGAACAAGATGGCGGATTTAGCGTTATGTCTATGAAAGGAAATGGGTCTAATCTGGCCTGGATAACTAGAAATATTTAAATATACAAAAATCTTACCTCAAGTACAAATACGGTTTGTTCGTTATAACTGTGTTGGCTGCAGAATATGGATCACTGTGCAATTTGCATGGTGGAAATAAATCAAACAAATTCAAACACCACACTTGCTATGAACGAGGAAAAGCATAGGGAATGCTGGCATGTGTTTCATATCACATGCATGTTAGAATGACTGCAAACATGCCATGATAATGGAAATAGTAAAAGTTGTCCAGTGTGAAAAACACATAGTGGGGAATTGTGCATATTAGTATACGAATTAATGATACACATTGTACATATATTAGTCAGCGAATTACTGGTCACCTAGAAGCTGGTGAATCTCAGACAACCGTTTTAGGCAGAGTACTATATATCGCCGTAAGTTCGGAAGATATTGAAGACAAACTCAGTAATGTATATTATGTATTATAAGATATAATAAAATCACAAAAATTATTTGTGTTGTTTATAATATTCTTACCCATGATGTATTACAATGGCATGTAATAAAAATGAATGGCATCATATAAAGTAGAAAAAGGCCTGGATGACTACTCTATTACAAAATAGTGTATCTGATGTTACATGTATTTACATGTACACTCGATAAATTATTGGATTTTCGACAATCGCGGAATTTCCCTCCACCGAACAAGATGGCGGACTTAACGTTATGTCTTTGGGAAGAAATGGGTCTAGTCTGGCCAGGATGACTGCGCAATTTGCATGGTGGAAATAAATCTAAAAGATTCAAACACCACACTTGCTATGAACGACGAAAAGTCTATGGAAGGCTGGCATGTGTTTCATATGACATGCATGTTAGAATGGCTGCAAATATGCCATGATAATGGAAGGAGTAAAATGTGTCCCGTGTGCACAACACATTGGGAGAATAGTACATTTTAGTCTACGAATTACTGATACAAATTGTACATATATTAGTCAGCGAATTACTGGTCACCTAGAAGCTGGTGAATCTCATACAGCCGTTTCAGACAGAGCACTATACATCGCCGTAAGTTCGGAAGATATTGAAGACAAACTCAATAATGTATATTATGTATTGTAAGAAATAATAAAATCATGAAAATTATTTGTGTTGTTTATAATATTCTTACCATTGATGTATAACAATGGCATGTAATAACAATGAATGACATCATATAACGTAGAAAAAGGCCTGGATGACTACTCTACTACAAAATAGTGTATCTGATGTTACATGTATTTACCTGTACACTCGATAAACTATTGGATTTCGACAATTGCGAAAATTCCTTGCACGGAACAAGATGGTGGATTTAGCGTTATGTCTATGAGAACAAATGGGTCTAATCTGGCCTGGATGACTACATAGTCATCCAGGTCAGACTAGACCCATTTCTTCCCATAGACATAACGTTAAATCCACCATCTTGTTCGGTGGAGGGAATTTTCGCGATTGTCGAAATCCAATAATTGATCGAGTGTACAGGTAAATATATGTAACATCAGATACACTATTTTGTAGTAGAGTAAATCATTCAGGCCTTTTTCTACGCTATATGATGCCATTCATTTTTATTACATGCCATTGTTATTCATCATGTGTAAGAATATTATAAACAACACAAATTATTTTCATAATTTTATTATTTCTTACAATACATAATATACATTATTGAGTTTGTCTTCAATATCTTCCGAACTTATCCATGAATCAAATTTATGTGGCCAATTCAACCACTTAACATACAATTGTTTGTTGTGACCCTTTCCTGTGGGTTTCAATATCTTTTCAAATTTCCAAAGTCGTTGACGATAAAATGTAGAGCCTTACGGCGATATATAGTGCTCTGTCTCAAACGGCTGTTCGAGATTCACCAGCTTCTAGGTGACCAGTAATTCGCTGACTAATATATGTTCAATTTGTATCAGTAATTCGTAGACTAATATGTACAATTCTCCCAATGTATTCTGCATACGGGACAACTTTTACTATTTCCATTATCAATGGCATGTTTGCAGCCATTTTAACATGTATGTCATATGAAACACATGCCAGCATTCCATATACTTTTCGTCGTTCATAGCAAGTGTGGTGTTTAAATCTTTTAGATTTATTTTCATCATGCAAATTGCGCAGTCATCCACGCCAGACTAGATCCATTTCTTCCCATAGACATAACGTTAAATCCGCCATCTCGTTCGGTGGAGGGAATTTTTTTCGCGATTGTCTAAATCCAATAATTTATCGAGTGTACAGATAAATACATGTAACAACAGATACACTATTTTGTAGTAGAGTAGTCATCCAGGCCTTTTTCTACGTTATATGATGCCATTCATTTCAATTCAATTCGACCAAATACAATTGTTTGTTGTGACCCTTTCTTGTGGGTTTCAATATCTTTTCAAATTTCCAAAGTCGTTGACGATGACATGTAGAGCCTTACGACGATATATAGTGCTCTGTCTGAAACGGCTGTCTGAGATTCACTAGCTTCTAGGTGACCAGTAAATCGCTGACTAATATATGTACAATTTATATCAGTAATTCATAGATTAATATGTACAATTTCCCATAATATGTTCTGCACACGGGACAACTTTTACTCCAACCATTATCATGGCATTTTTGCAGCCATTCTAACATGCATGTCATATAAAACACATGCCAGCATTCCATATACTTTTCGTCGTTCATAGCAAGTGTGGTGTTTGAATCTTTTAGATATATTTCCACCATGCGAATTGCGCAGTCATCCAGGCCAGACTACACCCATTTCCTCCCATAGACATAGGGAATTTTCGCGATTTTCGAAATCCAATAATTTATCG
This sequence comes from Bathymodiolus septemdierum, assembly GCA_963383655.1. Taxonomy (NCBI): domain Eukaryota; kingdom Metazoa; phylum Mollusca; class Bivalvia; order Mytilida; family Modiolidae; genus Bathymodiolus; species Bathymodiolus septemdierum. Next base: position 43,308,348 of record OY726522.1, read on the forward strand.
AGTGTACAGGTAAATACATGTAACATCAGATACACTATTTTGTAGTAGAGTAGTCATCCAGGATTTATTCTACGTTATATGATGCCATTCATTTTTATTACATGCCATTGTTATTCATCATGGGTAAGAATATTATAAACAACACAAATAATTTTCATGATTTTATTATTTCTTACAATACATAATATACATTATTGAGTTTGTCTTCAATATCTTCCGAACTTATCCATGAATTAAATTTATGTGGCCAATTCAACCACTTAACATACAATTGTTTGTTGTGATCCTTTCCTGTGGGTTTCAATATCTTTTCAAATTTCCAAAGTCGTTCACGATGACATGTAGAGCCTTGCAGTTATATATAGTGCTCTGTCTGAAACGGCTGTCCGAGACTTTTGTGTTGTTTATAATATTATTACCCATGATGTATAACAATGGCATGTAATAACAATAATATTTTTTGTATATTTAAATATTTCACTTTTTTTTGTAGTACTAAAAGTGAAATATTTAAATATACAAAAAAAATGGGTCTAGTCTGGCCAGACTAGACCCATTTTTTTTGTATATTTAAATATTACCTCATGTAAAAATAAGGTTTGTTCGTTATAACTGTGTTGACTGAAGAATATGGATCACTGCGCAATTTGCATAGAGGAAATAAATCAAAAAGATTCAAAAACCAAACTTGCTATGAACGATGAAAAGCATAATGAAATGCTGGCATGTGTTTCATATGACATGCATGTTAGAATGGCTGCAAAAATGCCATGATAATGGTTGGAGTAAAAGTTGCCCCGTGTACAGAACACATTGTGGGGAATTGTACATATTAGTCTACGAATTACAGATACAAATTGTACATATATTAGTCAGCGAATTACTGGTCACCTAGATGCTGGTGAATCTCAGACAGTCGTTTCAGACAGAACACTATATATTGTCGTAAGGCTCTACATGTCATCATCAACGACATTGGAAATTTGAAAAGAAATTGAAACCCACAGGAAAGGGTCACAACAAACAATTGTATGTTAAGTGGTTGAATTGGCCACATAAATTTGATTCATTGATAAGTTGATAAGATATTGAAGACAAACTCAATAATGTATATTATGTATTGAAAGAAATAAAAAAATTATGAAAATTATTTGTGTTGTTTATAATATTCTTACCCATGATGAATAAAAATGGCATGTAATAAAAATGAATGGCATCATATAACGTAGAAAAAGGCCTGGATGACTACTGCTCATATAGAAAAATTGCATTTTAAAGGCGTTTTTGGATGTATCTTTTGACAAAGCAGGAATCCGAAGTTTCGACCTTTGTATTTTGACTTTTCATGAATACGAGGCCCATTTTGTGTTTGGTTTTCGGTTGGATTATAAACTGTCCCTGTTTAACTATTCTTTTTTGTTGTGTCAAGTTGTTTTGTGTATTATTTATGTGTTATAATCAATATAAGTTAAATAATTCATCTGACCCCAGATAGTTTCAACAGTTACAACTTTTCTTAAACCTTAATGAATTGGCAGACGCATGTTCCAAATATTTTCGGCATTGACTTTAACGTGACATTTATTCGATTTTTACATTTTTTTTCTCTGTCTATTATACTTAATATGAGTATGCTTCAACCCGTGTCGTCATTCGAGTCATCATCACAAAAATCAATGATAATAGGTTCTATGAGACTTCTATCTATACAGTTTTCTTTGCAGTATTCTTTTTTCAATTTTGATCACATGTTCTTCTGCTTTTGTCCACACATTTTTTGTAATTTTTCCGAAAGCGGCGTACGTGAGTTCTTTAGCATCTTTTAATCGGAAGGTGGTATTGTTTTTAACCACGAAACCTTTGACTTGCGTCCATATTAATTATATCGGGTTAAGTTCAATGTCGAACGGGGGGGTTCTTGATACTTCATGTCCGTGTAAATTAGCAATGTTATCTGTTTTATAAACTACTGGAGTCTTTTTTTTCTTTTCTTTTTTCATATAATACTTTCTTGGTATCAGTAGCAGAAAAAGGAATGTTGTGTTGTGTAAGATAGTTTTGGAGAACAGCTTTTTTCTGACTAAAATTTTGACACACCGTATCTTCTGTTTTAACATTGTGATAACTTGCATTATCTAACACAACCAAGCTAGGATTGTTCAGAGCAGGCATCAATTGATTTTCAAAGCACTCAAGAAAGACAACACTATTCATCTCCTGGTGATAGTCACCATCCTTTGATTTGGCCAGAAACACTATATCGCAGCCGTCAATCAAACTATCACTTCGTGTACCTGCATGCAAAACAATCAAACGTTTGCCTTTACCCGAGGGTATTTTTGAGGCATCAGACCCATCATTCGGATGCCACATATAATCTGTGCAGTGATTTTGGTTAACTCATGTTTCATCCATGTACACGATATCATACCCTGCTTCCCCATATAAAAGATTTGATCTTTCTCAGATAATTACACCTATCATTGATAATAGACACTTGATCGTACAGAACTCTTCGATTATCTCCTATTTGTTTATAAGTATATCCAAGATCAATGAGAGTTAGAGTAAGTTTAGACTTTGATATTTTAATAGAATCTTTTATTTCCTTATGTATTATTGAGACGGTTGGAGCAATTAATCGTCCAAAATTGTAGCTCTTTCTTTGGGTTTATTTGACTTGCAAGGCCTCTTACCATTCATAATACGGTGCACTGAAGTGTAAGACACACCCAAAGCTTTAGATGTCTTTTGATATACCCTATCAAATGAGACAATTGGCTTCTTTGTTGCCTTTTCCGTACTAAAAAAGGCAAACAACTTTTCTACAAACTTTTGGCATTCCGGAGATAAGTCAGATTGCTTACCCATTTTACAAAAAATGCAAAATATAACAATAATTTATGAGAGAAATGCTTGTCAGATTCGTCTAAAGTACACGTGGCTGAGAGAAAGATTTTACAGGTAAGATACCTGACGTACGGATGGCTCTTCTATAAAGTACATCTACTCCCACCCCAAAAATGACAACAAAATAGAACCAAAATACAAAATTTCATCTGAGTACAGCCTCAGCCAAAATAATAAGAAGCATTGCTGGAACATTTTACGTAAGCACTCATAATTCTAAATAAAACTCTCGTTTATTTTGCTGTTCAAAAATCTATAGTTTAAAAGATATTTGGATTTTTCGTTATTCTAATCAAAAAGTTATTACTTTAGTAATTAATATATTCTTCTGTATATTAAAAAAATACATATGTACATGTATATATAAGCCTTAAAAGGGCATATTCATACATATACACATAAATATTAGATATATATTTGTTATTTGTTTACAGAATGTACATGATTCATTACTCTAACGGACGCTAAAGTTTCTTTGGATAAAATAGCGCAGCAAATTTAGAATGGAGTATCAAACGTTTGTTGTTACTACCAGAAAAGGTAAAAAGTCCATTTCTTTATGACTAAATGGCTTCCAATTTAGACTGTATTTGCACGGATAGTTTTGGATGTGAGAAGCATTCTTTTTACAAAGAAGCGATAAAGAAAATATAATTTTTCCTACTTAAAAAATGGATTGGAAAAATGAGTGTACTGTCGGCTGTTTGGTGTAGCTGTGTAAGTCTGTTTTACGTGGCGTTTGAAAACTGTCTGTAACCTCATTGACGTGCTAAATTTGTATTTATTAACAATCAACTAACATTTATGCTTTATTACTCTTACATTTCAAGCAAAACGGAAAACAGTGTACTAGGTGATGATGCCATATGCATATAAGATTGATTTTTAATGGCATATTTTGTCTTTTGTAGCAAAATGGAGAGCGGGTACCTATGCTATTATTGCAATGAAAAATTCGATTTATTCAAAGACATATTCAACCACCTCATTGAGAAACATAATGCAGAAACATTTTATGAATTGTATGAAATAGGTTAAATTTCCTCCGGTTTGGCGGAAGAAAATAGTGGCGAACGAGTTAAAAAGATAACTTGATCTCTATAGATCTCCCAAACTAACCCTCTTCCCCGAAATTCAAATGGTCTACTCATTACAGCTACATTAGGTGGAAAATAAATGAGATAAATTCATGTAAGGAAATGAACTATATTTAATCAAATTACTGAAAAGAAACGACTTCATCTTAAGCTTAAAACAAGGCTATAACATGGAGCATGCGATCGAACCAATTTCAGTTTCAAGATGGCCTTTATCGCCGATTTAGGCGGAATTTTAGATTCATCACTGAGGTATGCTACGGCTCAAAGAAGCAATGCCTGCCTTGAATGTGATATTCTTGGTATTTGCAGTAAATGAAAATTAGCAGTTATACGACATCTGAAACTGCTGTAGCATAATCTACCCGGTATGTCATTGTTAATGCTTTAAAGTTTAGATTTCTGCTTTTTAGCAAGATTACCCAAAGCCAACATGATTCAGATATTTGAATTCCTTTGCAATTTACTGAACATTTAATATATAATTCGATGCCAGGTAGCGTTAGTTATATTCGACGATCTTAAAATAATTTCTTTTATAGTTCATTGCCTTCATTAGTGCATCATAAAAGTATGAATAAAGCACCAAATACTTCTAAACAGTACCTTCTGGCACGTCAAACATTCTTCAGACGACACTGTAAACAGACTTACAGTTGTCAAATTGGACGACGTCAAACATTGAATATAAGTAGTATATGGGTACGGACAAAACAATATTTGTGGTGGAGCGATGCGATGGAGCTACCGGAAGTCACGTGACCGGAAGTGACCGGAATTCACGTGACCAGAAGTATATTTTACGCATGCGCAGCCAATTCCCGCGCTTTTCCCTTACTATAAAAGTAGTACAAAATGTAGTACAGTAGTGCAAGTACCATGGCTACCGGAAGTGACCAAAGGTCACGTGACTCCTTCGGGGTTCCCTTGGGTGTGCGCATGCGCAACCAGAAGTTGCGCAATATCCGCCCTAGTGGAGTGTTTTGACCGGAAGTGACGCTATGAAACGTCACCCGTAGTGACCGAAGGGGTGTGGAAGGGGTGTGCGCATGCGCAACCGAAAGTTGCGCAATATCCGCCCTAGTGGGGCCTTTTGACCAGAAATACGGTCAACACTCATAGGCTTCCCCTGGAAGTTGGGGTGTTCTCTAGAACGTCCGCGTCTATCGCTTTCTAGCCCTGGTGATCTGCCCCTTTCCCGCCATTCTATTTTCATATAATATAATATATTTCAATAATGGTTTTCACCTAGTGTTTTCGGATATGTTCCCTATGTACTCCAAGTAGTCTATGACGTCTGCATTCTCACTGTGGTATTTCTAAGAGTCAAATAAATGAAATGGTAAATTTGATCCCTACTTGCATAGTCTCTAGCAGAAAAAAAAATATTCCAGGATCATTCTTCTCAATTCTTTAAAACAAGGTACATACATGTATAGAGGGAGGAGGGGAAGGGCGGTGGCGACGACGGAAGAAGAGGAGGAGGGAGGCGGCGGAAGAGCAGGAGGATGAGGTCTCTTTGGGTGTAATTATGACTAACACATTTCAACTTGCCTTTCTTCCATATTTTCCATATCATTTCGCTATTCAACTTGGGTTTCTTCCATATTTTTCATATCTTTTCACTATTTAGCTTATTTTTCTTCCATCTTTTTTATATCTTTTCACTATTCAACTTGCCTTTCTTCTATATTGTCCATATCTTTTCACATTTCAACTTGCCTTTCTTCCATATTTTCCATATCATTTCACAATTTTCTTCCGTATTTTTCATATCATTTCACAATTTTCTTCTATATTTTTCATATCTTTTCACTATTCAACTTACCTTTCTTCCATATTTTCCATATCTTTTCACTATTCAACTTACTTTTCTTCTGTATTTTCCATGTCTTTTCACTATTCAACTTACTTTTCTTCCATATTTTTCATATTTTTCACAATTTTCTTCCATATTGTTCAAAACTTATCACTATTCGACTTGTCTTTCTTCCATATTTTCCATATCATTTCACATTTCAACTTACTTTTCTTCCATATTTTCTATATCATTTCACAATTCAACCTACTTTTCTTCTGTATTTTCCATATTTTTTCAAATCTTATCACTATTCAACCTACTTGTCTTCCGTATTTTCCATATCTTTTTCACAATTCAACCTACTTTTCCTCCATATTTTCCAAATCATTTCACTATTTTCTTCCATATTTTCCCTATCTTTTTACTTTTCAACTTACTTTTCATCCATATTTTCCATATCATTTCACATTTCATCCATATTTTTCATATCATTTCACAATTTTCTTCTGTATTTTCCAAATCTTTTCACTATTCAACTTATCTTTCATAATTTCCATATCTTTTCACTATTCAACTTACTCTTCTTCTATATTGTCCATGTCTTTTCACTATTCAACTCACTTTTCTTCCATATTTTTCATATCTTTTCACAATTTTCTTCCATATTGTCCAAAACTTATCACTATTCGACTTGTCTTTCTTCCATATTTTCCATATCATTTCACATTTCAACTTACTTTCTTCCATATTGTCCATATCATTTCTATACCAAATCAGGGTCATTACGGTTTTCACAGTTTTCCGGTTGTTGACTGATTTTGTCTGTTTATATAATTATGAGTTTTGACTTTCCCTTTGTAAGATTGTTCGGAATTCGGTAATTTTGTTATTACCCTTATTCACAATTCAACCTACTTTTCATCCGCCTTTTCCATATCATTTCACAATTTTCTTCTGTATTTTCCATATTTTTCCAAATCTTATCACTATTCAACCTACTTTTCTTCCGTATTTTCCATATCTTTTTCACAATTCAACCTACTTTTCTTCCATATTTTCCAAATCATTTCAATATTTTCCATATCTTTTCACAATTCAACATGGCTTTCTTCCATAATTTCTATGTCTTTTCACTAATGAACTTACTTTTCTTCTGTATTTTCCATATTATTTCACTATTCAACCTACTTTTCTAGTACATGACGTTATAAAACATTTCATTTTCCTGTACTTTTTTTCTGTACTTTTTCAAACAGCAACGTTTGAAGTGCAGCGTTACTTGCTTTTCTAGTACATGACGTTATAAAACATTTGATTTTCCCATACTTTTTTCCCTTTCTTTTCACTATTCATATGACTTTTCTTCTGTATTTTCCGTATCTTTTCACTATTCAACTGCATTTTCTTCAGTATTTTCCATATCTTTTCACTATTCAACTTACTTTTCTTCCATAATTTCGATATCTTTTCACTATTCAACTCAATTTTCTTTTGAATTTTCCAAATCTCTTCACTATTCAACTTACTTTTCTTCCATAATTTCCATATCATTTCACTATTCAACTTACTTTTCTTCTGTGTTTTCCATATCATTTCACTATTTAACCTCCTTTTCTTGCATAATTTCGATGTCTTTTCACAATTCAACTCACTTTTCTTCCATATTGTCCATATCATTTCACTATTTAACTTACTTTTCTTCTGTGTTTTCCATATCATTTCACTTTCAACCTCCTTTTCTTGCATAATTTCGATGTCTTTTCACAATTCACCTGACTTTTCTTCCATATTGTCCATATCTTTTCACTTTTCAACTTACTTTTCTTCCATATTGTCCATATCTTTTCACTTTTCAACTTGCCTTTCTTCGATATTTTCCATATCTTTTCACTATTCAACTTACCTTTCTTCCATATTTTCCATATCTTTTCACATTTCAACTTGCCTTTCTTCCATATTTTCTATATCATTTCACATTTCATCTTACTTTTCTTCCATAATTTCAATATCTTTTCACCATTCAACTTACTTTTCTTCCGTATTTTTCATATCATTTCACTATTCAAGTTACTTTTCTTCCATAATTTCTAAATCTTTTCACTATTCAACCTACTTTTCTTCTGTATTTTCCAAATCTTTTCACTTTTGGACTTATTTTTCTTCCATAATTTCCATATCTTTTCACTATTCAACTTACTTTTCTTCCGTATTTTCCATATCATTTCACTATTCAACCTACTTTTCTTCCATAATTTCCATATCTTTTCACTATTCAACTTACCTTTCTTCTGTATTTTCTATATCATTTCATTATTCAACCTACTTTTCTTCTATATTTTCCAAATCTTTTCACTTTTCGACTTGCCTTTCTTCCATATTTTCCACATCATTTTACATTTCAATTTACTTTTTTTCCATATTTTCCATATCATTTCACAATTCAACCTACTTTTCTTCCGCATGTTCCATATCTTTTCACTTTTCGACTTGCCTTTCTTCCATATTTCCCCTATCATTTTACATTTCAACTTACTTTTCTTCCATATTTTCCATATCATTTCACAATTCAACCTACTTATCTTCCGCATGTTACATATCTTTTTACTATTCAACTTGACTTTCTTCCATATTTTTCATATCTTTTCACTATTCAACTGGGTTTCATCCATATTTTTCATATCTGTTCACTTTTCAACTGACTTTTCTTCCATATTTTCCATATCTTATCACTATTCACCACCACCACCGCCATTACCGCCGCCACCGCAATGCTCACAGAGTAATGATGAAGAACCTTATTACCGTATATTTTGAAAACCAATAATCCGTTTTTGTTTTGGAAACCTCTATGCTGTAATGTATTTTATGTAATATAGTCACTGCTATTTTTGTCTGTGTCACGTAAACAGGATCCACACATGTAATATTATAAACATTTCAATTGCACACCAGTTATTTAATGATGATTTTATAAATGAAGGGAAATGTTTTACTACATAGTATCAGATAAAAATGGTGAAATGTATCAAAGATCGTACAGTGTTATCAACCGTAGACGTTCACTGGTGGATGATCAGCAATTGGTCAAATTTATCAATATATTTCAGCCTGGTAGTAGATTGGTAAGACAATTCATATTTAATCTTCAGCTTTTGTAGAGGAGCTAAGACCATCTCATTGGGCAACATTGTATTAATGTGGTTGATTTTAGAAGCTATAACATGCTGTAGTATTGATAGTAAACATAGATTCTGGGGCGAAAATGAAAATTTAGGAAAATAATAAAACTTGTAAAAAATAGATTCTGTGACGAAAATGAAAATGTTTTGAAAAAAGTACGGGAAAATGTTACGCGAAAAATGACGTCATTTACGCGGAAAACAAGTAACGTTGCATTTCAAGCGTTGCAGTTTGAAAAAGTACGGCAAAATGAAATGTCTTATGACGTCATGTACGCGGAAAACAAGTAACGTTGCAAGTTATATTTTTAAGTTTTAAGTTTTAAGTCCAAACATTTTTAAGCTCTTTCTAACTGACTTCTCAGATATAGTTGAAAACTCTTAAGGACTCGGTATACTTACAAGACAAGAAAATTTCCTGTCTGCTCTATGCAGACGATTTAATTCTGATATCAGACTCTGAACAGGGCCTTCAAGATAGATTAAATATCTTGCAAAAATATTGCAAAGACTGGTGCATGAAAATTAACTTTAACAAAACTAAGGTAATAATCTTTATTAAATCTGGTAGATTGATCACTAGAAACTTTAATATAAACAACCAGAGTATTGAATGTGTTAAACCTATAAATATCTTGGTATAATGCTTACTGCCTCAGGAAAATGTCAACAGGCACAAAAGGTCTTATTTGATAAGGCAATGAAGGCTTCTTATAAACTGTACAAAGAAGTAAATTCTCTAAACCCAAATGTCAACACTGTGCTGCATCTTTTTGACCATACAATATGCCCTATCTTACTATATGGATGTGAAAACTGGGGCACATTATCAGCATATAAAATTAACAATAACAACCTTAGTTTATTTGAAACATTCAAAGATTGGGATTTTGAGAAGTTAAATATTAAATTTTGCAAATATTTACTGGGAGTAAATTAAAAAAAGTACTAATATAGCAGTTCTGTCAGAATTGGCTAGATATCCTATATATTTGAAATTAATAACCCAAGTTCTTAGCTATTGGCATATGCTTGAAAATGAACCAAGCAACCTATTAAAATCTGCCTATGAAGAATATAAATCATTATACAGATCAGGATATACTGACACGTGGTATTCAACAGTGAACTTCTTTTGTAAAACACTAAACATTGATATGAATTTATCAAAAACTTTTGGCAGGAATAAGTTTAAGAATGAACTAAAAAAGACTTTGAAGCATAAATTTTTATCCTATTGGAATAATATTAAACAAAATCAGGAAGAATCTGGTAAATTATCCACTTACTTCCAATTTAAAACCAGATTTACCACAGAAAAATACTTTGAACTGAAAAATATTGTAAATAGATCTATTGTATCAAAATTTAGAATAAGTGCTCATCCGAAACTCCCAAGAAAATTTAGTTATGTTAGATAGAGGGGAAAGAATATGCCTTCATTGTACATTAAAGAGGTTGAAGACGAAAGTCATATGTTATTCAAATGCCCAATATATGAAACTGAAAGGGCTACATTACTGATATACATTCAAGATAATTGTACAAATTTTGAACATCTGAGTTCGAACGATAAGTTGATTTGGCTTCTTGGTAGTGAAGACACTCTCTTATCAAATAAACTTACTCTCTTCCTAAACAAAAGTTTTGAAATACGGAAGAACCATACATTGCAAATTTAACCTTACTTAACCCTCTTGCTGCCGGAGGGACACATGTGTCCATATCGACTCTGCCGGAGGGACACATATGTCCAAAATCAATTGATTTGACAACATTTAGTTTAGCTAATAAAATATATCATATTTGACTTTGTGGTATCCTTTTAAGACCAGGTAGATGTCGACGTCATACCCTTACGTCATTACGTGACGTCACGGGCAATAATAACGTAATTTTGCCCATTTCGACGTCACAAGTATTTTGCGGCAATGGCCCAAGCAATAATTCAACAACAGCCGGTTGACGGCGATTTTAATGATGCTGTTGATCTTGAATCGGATATCAGTGGTGACGACAGCGGGATTGAAACGGATGAAGATGATACTGTACATGTAGGAGGAAATGGAACCCACGCCGTATTGGTGATAGGCTTGTATGAGTTGTTAGGTAATCCAACTACCTAACTCATTGAGCCACCCGGTCCCCAAATATTGAATAACTCATGTTAGTGGATTTTAAAATTGGTACCCCTTTTGATTTTAATATTACAAAATTTTGCACGCACCTAAATAAAAAACATATCTTTTATAGTCCGTTTTAAATGCGTTTGAAATTGGGTGTGTAGGTATGCAAAGGATCTTTGTCATGAAACAATTCGACAGACCAGACGTTTTTCACGGAAACTGCAGTGGAAGAAGGAGGGCAAATTATCGATAGCGGAGTTCAAAGGATTCCTTGCCGTATTTTACAACATGGGCTTAATTCGTAAAGTTTCCATTTCCGTTGTATGTTTTCGCGGAACAGATATCAAAACATTTTGAAATTTTAACACAAGAAGACAAGTAGAAAATTCCAAAACGTAATGACTTGCCTTACAAGCCATCTTTAAGATTTAAACCGTTAATCGATTTTGTGAATAGAAAATTTCTCCATTATTGCAACCCTCGCCGTGAATTGTCAGTTGACGAATCTCTTGTCGGAACGAAAGGAAAGACTAGTATGCTGCAATATATTCCAAGCAAACGCTCACGATTTGGAGTAAAATTCTGGATGTTGGTCGAGTCCGTCACAGGCTACGTTTTACAGATGACTGTTTATCAAGGGAAACGTTTTGATCCTACCCCTGTTGGAACACTACAAGGAACGAACGTAGTTATGAATCTGATGAAGGATTCGCGACTTCTCGGAAAAGGGTTTCATGTTTTCGCCGACAGCTTCTTTTCCTCGTTAAATTTAGTCAATAAACTATTGTGGGAGCGTACAATGTATATATTTAACCGGTACCTTAAGGAAAAATATGATAAAGAATGCACGTCCACAGGCGGGGGATGCTGTTTACGCACGTCAAGGACAGAATATGCTTTGTTGTTTCCGCGACCACAACAGACAGAAACCAGTAACATTGGTATCTACTTTCTATAACCTACTAATACATTGAACGGTAAACCTAGGATCATATGCGCATACAATACATTCATGGGTGGGGTCGATCTTAGCGACCAAATGATCGTAGCATATAACGATCACAGGAAATGCAGCAAAGTATGGAAGAAGATAATATATCACATGTTTCACCGTATCATGTTGAACTCTTATATTCTGTATTGTCAGAACACATCACAACCGATTATGTCACGACTTCAGTTCACACAATCAGTAATAGAAAGCTTAGCGTCTACTTATTTGACAAAAAGAAACGCCGGTAATAACGTGAATCCACAAGTAAGAGTGAAAAAACTTGACGGCCGAAAGGCACGGGATTGTGTATTCTGCTCAGATAGAAAGCGGAATATAAGAAGAAGATCGCGAACCTCATGTGCTCGTTGTACGAGTGGACTCCATGCCGCTTGCATGAATGCCCGTCAAGTCGTCCCCAAGACAACTCGCCCCCTTCTTCCAAGACAAGTCGCCCACTAATTTAAAAAGATCACGTTCACATAAAATTTCTTCATCATCAACAGTTTACTTGAACACCAAGATACATTTTTGAAAAAATATACGAAAATAAATATTTTTAATAGTTATTTGATACCTTTTACACACAGAAAACGAACTTATACGAAAATAAATATTGTTTAATAGTTATTTGAAAACGAACTATCATTCACGAATGCGTTTTTCTTAAATCACTGTCGGTCAATTCAAAAATTATTTAAAATGAATTATTTCATGTCTTTGATACCTTTTACATAGCAAAAACTGAATTGTTCATTCACGAATGCGCTTTTCTTATAAAAGGTTGATATTGCACATCTCCTTTTACGGTATGTTTCTTTACCGCCGACCATTGGAAAAATTATTAAAAGTGCATTTTTGTTTAAAATTTGTTTAAATTAAATGAAATTTAATGTTTTTGATATTATTTGATACCTTTTACATACTGAAAACTGACGTGTTCATTCACGCTTTTCTTAATTTAACAATTTACCGCCGACCACTGCCGGCCGCTTGAATAAAGGTTGAAATGCATATCTCCTTATTTTAATATAGTTGAAACGATATTTGAAATTAATCGTTTTAAAAAATAGTTGATGCCCTTGACATGCAAAACAAACTTATGCATTCACGAATCCACTTTTCACAAAACAATAATACAACTCGACTAAAATCTATTTGTAATTAGAATTTTTTTTTATTTGATTATTTTAATGTTTAAAAAACCTATAAATCTTAACCAAAATTTTGTTTCTTAAAATAAAATCTAAAATATAATGGTTTCAAATGTAAAATAAGAAGTGTAATGTCAATTAATGTCAAAAACAATAAAATGGACACCGGACACAGTAGACCACCGACCTCCCCAAAATTGTGAATTTGCAACAAATTTTATGTATTTTTGTTTAAAATATGTTTAAATTAAATGAAATTTAATGTTTTTAATATTATCTATTTTACATACTGAAAACTGACGTGTTCATTCATATCCAGTCGAAAATGACACCAAATTACGAATGATATCTTATTGGGGTAAATTAATTTCAGGGAAAGACACTAAATTATCTTCAATTTGTTATTGACTTTTGCATTAGATTTATTCATAACAATGTGTGTCTTCCTGGGGCCGTGTTCTCGAAAGTATCCTAAGATATACCTTAGGACGATTTTAAGGATGGTCTTAGGACCATCTTAGGACATGTCCAAGGAGTGATCTCGAAGCTGTCTTAAGACTATCCTAACTTAGGATGTCTTAACTATGTCCCAAGTGTCAACGCAATAAGTAATATAATAGAAATATTGTGCACAACAATTATTTCCAATATCAATATACAGCAAATCCTTCATAAAAATACGCACAATAAATTATAAGATGCAAATAAAGATTATTTTTTTTCAATTTCATTTATTTTTTACGCTGTACCCCATGAGCCTGTTTCTTGTTTTCTTTAATTTGCAATTACATGTATCTATATACGTAGTTCAGAGGTTCATATACGATATGGAACTAATGTGTAAAGCTTTTTTTTATGATGAAATACATTACCGTTATTTTTGTGTGGTTACTTTCGAGTGAACTGATTTCAAACTTTCAATGAATTCAGGCTTCTTTTTCTGCCCAATTTGGTACAGAAGTACAGAATGTATTAAATGGAACAGTTACGTGCAAAATAATGGACAAACAAAGTTTTACTTTCAATTTATAAAAAAATCACTTTCATTGATATTATTTTATTAAATTATTATATGATTTTATTAGATTTTATACATTTCTTATCTAAACATCACAATTAAATGAATGCAATATATAAATAAAATAAAATCTAATCTTATTAATTTATTTTGTATGTGATCTTTTGCGTAACACATTATTGTTTTATTTCAACTATATATGAGTTATTTCACTATTTTCTATCCATTGCAAGTTCATTTGAACAATTTTGAGGTGTATGTCGACATTTTCTAGGTGTATTTCGGCTTTTACAAGTGTATTTCGGCTAATGACAGTGTATTTCGGCTTTTCGAGTCACCCCAGAGAGAAGAAATGCACATGAAAGACAACACAAAAACTAAATTACATACGATAAATAACAAAATACTACGTTAACAAAACACAAAGTATTGTAGATTAATATTAAGGAATATTTTGTTTGATTGTATTTTATGCATCGTAAATATTATTTGATGTATGAAGCAAAATGTGTTGGTAGAAATAAAGTTGTCTATTTTTGGTAATATTCATTGTATTTCGTTGCAAATGCATTGCATATAGATAGCACTGGCAGCAGCAAGAGGGTTTCAACCACCTATCAATCAACTATCAGAATACAGAAAAACGGGAACGTTCAAATTGTTGGCATGTACTGTACCAACGTCGCTGCCAAAACGAACAGTGCCTTTTCTTGCTCCAAAACGTCAACAATTGACGACGTCAATACATTGTGGCGTACGCAACGTCGTTTGAAATTTGAATCTGGCAGCAAGAGGGTTAAAGATAAAATAGTATTCGTGATATGAACACCATGTTATATCTGCATCATATTATATTTGTGTAATATATATTTTTTATATATATCATAATATTAGCTATAAACTGCCATAGTTTGTTCTGCCTATGGGTGGTTTCCCCCCTGCAGTGTCGATCATCTATACTTGTTTTTATTCTTTTTATATATGTCCATATATGTTAACTAATCATCAAAATCATTGTAAGTGTAAAATGCAAATGTCTATAATTCTGTGCTCTCACACAGGCTTCTTGATTGATTTAATAAAACTATTCTATATTCTATTCTATTCTATTCGTTTTACAGAGTTTTAATATGTTTATATAGATTTCACTGTTCTGAGAGTCAACACCACAATATCATCTAGTCATGACGTATGAAGATAGGATTTTAATCATTCTTTTATATTTCCAGAATTAACAAAGCAGAATTAATCTTGGAAAATCAGCAAACATGGAGAGAAGAAAATTCTGATTTGAAAGAATCATTAGAAACAATGAAAAAAAGATATGGAAGAAACGTAAGTTGAATAGTGAAAAGATAGGGGAAATATGGAAGAACAGTAAGTTGAATAGTGATAAGATATGGAAAATATGGAAGAAAAATCAGTTGAAAAGTGAAAAGATAAGAAAAATATGGAAGAAACCCAGTTGAATAGTGAAAAATCAGTTGAACTTTTTTTAATATTCTGTCACTATTTTATTTTTCTTGTCGCTTTTTTTACTGTTCTTGTCGCTTTTTATTACTTCTTGTCGCTTCTTGACGCTTCTTGACGCTAATTTAATTATATCTCAGCCCAAAAAATCTCAACGTACAACAAAAATAGCGAGTTATTTTAACAGAACCGTTTGGCTTGTAACAATCCGAATATAAGCGAGATAACTCTTCCCGGAAACATAAAATTCATAAATTCTTGTCCCATCATGCACTTCCTCTCATGCCGCCATTTTCTTAAAAATAGAAACACGGGAACACGCGAACACCAACAAAGCCGGCACAGTATCTTTACTTCAGATATACCCCCTTAAGTAGGCTATGACAATGGGGGACAAAATGGATATGAGCTTAGACGATATCATCAAACAGACCAAGGGTACACGCCGTGGTAGAGGAGGCGGTCAAAGAAGAGGACGCGGCGCGAGTGCCGGTGGAGGCGGCAGCGGTGGTACTGGTGGAAGAGGACGTCGAGGAGGATTCGTACGACGACAAAATCGCGGAGGTGGTGGTGGAGGTGTATTCCGTGGTGGTGTTCAGAAAAGACGTGGTGGTGTTGCTGGTGGTAGACCTAATTTCTCGAGGGTATGAAAATAATAATCGTGTTTAAGACTAAAGTGTAAGAGTATACTAATTACTAGTACTACGGCACAGGCACTTTACGTCTGGACCCCCCTTTTCCACAAAGTTGAATCTCACTAAATTAATTTTGTTCCCTTAAATACGTGTATTAAACAAAGGTAAGAAACAAATGGCCCCCAAATTTGCACCCCCACCTCCAGAAAATCTCCTCGGGCACAAAATATTCAAATTTTCATTTAAAATTTGATAGTCTATAGTTATACCCCTACAGTAGGGTACCTACCATTGTGTATATATATGTACTGGGTTCCTGTCATGCATAGGTTATATATCCCTGAGCTCAACATTTTCATCACTCATTAACTACGGATCAACAAAAGCAGTGGTCTATTCTGATCAACATGTAAAGCGATACGCGATTGGTCAGTTTTTTCGCGGAATATTATATCCCCCTTAGCAGACTCTTTTCTGAGTTCTCGGACTTGAACATGGGTATGGAGTTAAAACCCATGTTTTTACCGCTATCTATCATTTTTTCTATTGAGATCAAACGTCATGTAAGAACTAACGGATGATCTCAGAAAAAATGATACATCGCTGGAAAAACACAGGTTTTAACTCCATACACATGTTCAAATCCGAGAACTCCGAAAAGAGTCTGCTAAGGGGGAGATAATATTCCACGAAAAAACTGACCAATCACTTAGCGCTTTACATGTTGATCAGAATAGACCACCGCTTTTGTTGATTCGTAGTTAAGAGTGATGAAAATGTTGAGCTAGTGGATATATAACCTATGTATGATGGGAACCCAGTACATATACTATAATATTTGTGCTTTATTTATTGTAACTATGCCGGTTTCCCATATTTTTATTGTACTAGAGTGTACCTATTTCAAGCTACTGGGAGTGCTAGCAAAATACTAATTTTATTTTATTTCTAGTCAATTGCAGACACATTGTCGCAATCATATACAAAATGGACTGTTGATTATAATAAATCATTAACTTTCAATTGTTCTGGTATAGATGAAGTTGTTTATTTAAAAGGAATTTGATATGTGTTTAGTGTAGTAGTTAATAGACAATAGAGAATAATCATCAAAGAATGTTCCTTATCAATATAAAGATTATTATATAATTGTTGCCAATCACATTTTATGTACTGGTAAATTACTAATCACTTAATTATATCATAAATTAATCATTAATTAATTTCATCTATTAAAAAGAACCTGTTCATCAATAAAAAATAAAATTATACACAGTGTTCCAGCTAGGATTTCAAAAGGGCAGGGTGCTGATCTTGAAAAAGGGCACTTTAGTGCGCTGTTGGATTTTCAAAAAAGGCATGTTTTAGGGACACTGTAAAATCAAATATTGACTTTTATTATTTATACATGAGCAAATAGGTCAGTTTATTCAACAAATCAACCTAGATAGAATTCTATTTTTCTGTCATTAACTCTAAAAAAAACTTGTCAACTACTGTATCTGACACATGCTCATAACATTGTTTGTTGTAATTTAGTTTGTGGTGTAAAATATTGTTCATTGTGACCTGTTTCATGTGATTTCTGTGATCACACTTTACCAATTTGACCTGTAAAAATACCCTTTCTACTTCTGCTGTACTCAGAGGTAACACAGCAGCTGTATTCATTAAATGTATGATATTATTGGGGTACAGTGCTGATAAACCAAGCTTTTCATTTAATAAAAGCTTATGGCATGCCATGATGCTCCTTTCATGACATTCCTCTATTTAATCACTTGTTTAAGTTTCAGATGAATTTGAAAGTTCAACATTTTAAAATTGGATTAAATAAAAAAATTTATCAAAATATTAATTTGCTAATAATAGAAAACACTTTGAACCACTGTTAGTGATGTAAAATTCTACTGTAAAAATATCTTAAGTGGTGATTTCTATTTTTTTTAAATATATTTGTATCGCTATTGTAAGGGATTCAAATTGATTAAAAGCTAAACACCATCAAGATGCTAAAAAATATATCTAAAATTCCCATAGTACTAAAAAAAGTCATTCAAACTTCTGTTTGTTTCTTTGCATTTTTTTTTTTTTTTTTTTATATTTAAATTTTTTTTTAATTTCTTCCTTTAAACGTCTGTCACGCTTGGGCATTGTGACAGAAAAAAGACAACATGTTAAATTTGTTTATTTGATGAGTTTTAATCACTTTCAATTAGCTAGAGTCAATCAGCTGTTGCAAATAACCTACGGTCAATCAGCTGTTTTCCTTAATTGTCAAAGTAAACAGGTAGAATATTGATTATAATGCACGCGCAATGTTTACAAGGAAGCGTAATCGAGAAAAATGGCGGATCATTACAAAACATCAAAATAAACGATACATTTTCTTAAAAATGGCATATAGACTTTGAAAAAGGGCATGGCGTCATGAAAAAGGCACAGGGCGTCACTTGAAAAAGGGCGGGCGGTCCGCCCTGTGAAAAGGACCTAGCTGGAACACTGATACATAAATCTTTTAACCAAAAATATTATAATTCATATTAATACATATTTTTTTTAATTCAATTTGAAATATGTTGCCGATTTGACTTTCATTGTGAGGCCATTTTGACTTGGGGGCCGATTTGACTGGAAATCTAATTTTGGTACCCTTTTGAAGCATAATAAATATATTTTTAATATTCCTATTCCTTTTTGTCATAATCTTTACCTATCTACATCTTTTAAACAATTTTTAACAGAATTTGCAGGTTTTGAAATCGTCTTCCATGTTGTTTACATGTGAATGCTGCACATGCGATCTGATTGGTCAAATTAACCAATCAAATCGCATGTAGGAATTTGGTACACTCTCACATGTGAACAACATGGAAGAGGATTTCAAAACCTGCAAATTCTGTTAAAAGTTGCAGATAAGTAATTCAAAGGGGTACCAATATTATAGCGAATCAGGTCAAGACACCAATGCAAAACTATTTTGAAAAGTGTTGTATGAAAATTTGACATTTGAGATTCCTCCCTTGTGGTTCTTAGAATTGTCAGTCGAGGGATAAAAAAAAATTATAACAAGCCCCTGTGATTGGTTCCACAACGGCTGGTAACAATCATTGCATGGAATAACCCAAATCCCTATACATGTACATGTATATATATGTCAGGGTCCTATGTTTCCGTGGTATTTTAATTGCGGTGAAAATTGGTTGAAATAGGTGAATACACAGCACTATTTCAGGCCTCTACATTAACATATTTTTCAACTTGTCCCTTCGGACAACTAACTAAAAAAAGTACTTGTCCGACTCAATCTTTTAGTTGTCCGAGAAAATTAATAAAAATTACAAAAATTAGAGAATAATTATCCAGGGCTCCCACTACTTTCAAATTAGAGGGAGAAGTGACTTCTCTTTCAGAGAGCTCACAGGGAGAAGTGGGAGACAACAGGGAGAAGTCAATTGCGATTAATCGAAACATTGTTTCGTGACCCCTCTGACGTTACCCTGCCCAAATTTAGTAAATAGTTAAAGCTACCTGAACTGATTTGTTCTGTGTTTTTTTTTATTCATAACTACCTTAAGGACATATATTCAATTTCACATTTTTATTTCTGTCTACCTTGATTTGATTGGAGTCTTTCATAACAGCGAATTTTATATGTAACCCCCCCCCCTTTTTTTCCTTTTGAAATATTACTGTGTTGTGATCCAATACCACACAAATTGTAATAACTCATATTTGTGTTATATAAATCCTTGTTTCTGGTAAAAAAAAATATACCTAGATACTATATATACCAGTATCTAGGTATATTTTTTTTACCAGAAACAAGTGCCTGTGATATAGATAAAGCAAAATATTTTATTTAAATTCACAGAGAAATAAAAATGTTAGTGGATCTTTTCAACCAGATCAGGAAAAAGCTTGTAATATTTGTCCATTTCAAAGGTTTCAACATTTCCCAAAAGCCTAAATCAAGTCCTCTATCGTATTTTGCACAAAAGACAAGTTTAAATTTGGCACCAAATTGATATCCGATAATTTTTACGTGTTCGTTCCGGAGTGATTCTTGTTCTTATATTTCAAATATTGATATTTCCGTTCTTTAAAGCATTTCTGAGATTGCGACTTTAATTTTGTCAATGTCCTTGAACTTCATCAAAGCATGGAGGAACGATAAATGATATCAATAAAAGAGTTATGATCTAGCGTTTCACTTTAGTTTTATTTAATCAACATAAATTACGTAGTTTTATTTAATCAAAATAAATTACTGACAAATTAGAGATCAAACAGGGCTCTTTTATGCAACAAACCCAGTATTTTATACCAGTGGAAATAGATTTGTCCGTCGTACCGGCACGTTTGGGAATCTGATTTTTTCACTTGTCCCGTCGGACAACTGTAATACAAGAACTACTTGTCCGACGTCAATTTTCACTGGTATCGGACAAACGTTAATGTCGAGGCCTGTATTTAAATAACCTGTGGTACCATAGCTTATAGGGTCGGACTAAATTATTATACCAAGAACTGAAGAAGGGCAACAAAATTTTACTTCAAAGTCTTATCATTTGACTATTCATAAACTATTATAATTTAAGAAAAATAAAGTTTTGTTACCAACTTACCAGGCTTACCTTCACTGGACTTGGAAATATTTTGTTTTTAACCTGACAATGTAGTTTAAGGTTCATTTTAACACTTATCAAAAGGTGCACTCTGTCATTGTGACAAAGTTTTTTTTTTTTTATAAAAATTTCAAACTTCCAAAATTTTACTTGAAAGCAAAATTGAATCAAAAACAATAAGTCACTTGATATTTACATAAGATAACTGCTGCCATACATGCTAAGTTTGTACTTGAACGGATGTACCAATGATGGTTGTTAAGGCGAGTAATGAACTTTAAACCTTATTCATTGTGTAATTGACAAAATCGTAGTTGAAGAGGAAAAATTTTGTTTTTTGGACTTGTCAACTTTTGATTGAATTTTGATAATGTCGTTTTTATTGCAGTCAAGAGATACACCAGATGTATGGAAGCATGATATGTTTGATGGAGATGTTGGAACAATAAAGAGAGGAGGGGTTGGTGGTGGGGGTGCTGCTGGAAAACTTCACATTGATAATTTAGACTTTGGAGTTAACGACTCAGATATCCAGGTATTTATACTTTTTTAGTTATAAGAGAAATGAGTGATCTGGTTATGGTGTTTAATGCCACTTTCAACAATATTTCAGTTATATCGTGGTGGTCAGTTTTATTGTTGGAGGAAACCGGAGAAAACCACAGACCTGCCACATGTCACTGACAAACTTTATCACATAATGTTACAGAGCTCCAGATAAGCTGCGTATTTGCGTTTTTTACACTATGAAAACGAGTAAAGACGCATGTATTATCAGATCAGAGTGTACAATTACGCATACATATTGCTGTGTAAGCAAACTTTCCAAATTCGGAGCGTACGTGTACGTTGTTAACGATAATACAGTCGTGTACATTAACAATACATTTTTGTCTTTGAGAAATTCCCCGTAATTACTTCTCTTTATACTTTTCGAAGGAGAGAGCGTATACATCTGAGGAGTACCGAATGTTTGCCTTTCTAAGCATCGATGTCAAAAGAGATCTGATTGGATGTTTACGATAAATCATCCAATCACGGTCAATATTACAAATAAATGCGGTGCTCCTTATACGGAGTGGTTTACGTAATAAGTAAGAACTAAGACGAAAATATATTTGGGAACACGTTGTTCGTTGAAAATGAGCAAGAACATGTTTTTCTAAACTTCTATTGTATTTTAATGTAGTACTTATGTAAACAGCTTGTCAGGGTATGGTGTCAGTTATATAAAGTAAACACAGAACAAAATATTTACAACATTTTATTAATAAACATGACACAATCGTGTCAAATTAAACAGAGATATACATTTCACTTGCATCCTGTGTTTATTGAATAACACTTGTGTCAAACATAATTTTAAAAGTGTACATGTAAGCAATCTTTTCTGAAGTAGAGAGTACAACAGTGCAAAGGAAATATGCAAATACCCATTATTTTCAAAAGTAGGGGGTAATTACCCTTTGGACTGAAAATTATCTGGAGCTCTGATGTTATATCAAGTACATGTCCATTTCTCAGATCGTTACTCAATAGTCATTCAAATGAACAACATACATGTAAATTAAACACAACCCATTTTAATGCATCTTTATTATATCACATTCAAATAAGTTGTTTTTGATTTGCCTTGTACTCCTTGTGGCCTAATTTTAACTAGAACATTCATTTCTTGTCTGATTTTCATCAAATTTATGTGTAAGCTTTATTACCAATTGTGAGATTAAGGTTGAGTAACGGCCATTTGTGAAAAAGTATTTTTGTGGTAAATCTTGGATTTTAATCTGCAGTGATAAGTATTTTGAGAAATTCATCTTGTGACTTATAACTAGATGTAGAGAATTAATTTGTACGGTAATAAAAATTAAAAAACATAATATGGCAGCTTCTTATCAAAACGATGATCAAGCTCGAAAAACTAATTTTTCAACAACTATTTTTGGGGAAAAACTGTTATTTTCTTTACCTCAAAAATATTGATTTTGAGAAATGGATATTGACATCTGCATGTAAATAGAGCATTCATTTGCAATAAATTTTCTTCAAGTTCAAATAATAACCATTTTCAAAAAATATTTTTTAGGGAGTTGGAAATAACTCTAAATTGTAGACTATCCCTTTAATTAAAAAAATAATGCCTGTTGATGAATGAGAAAAACCAATGTTCAAGTTGTTGTTGTGATATAATGGACAATTATATATTCATAAGATGAATGATTGAATATTGAGCAAAATGTTTTAGTTGTTGTAGATCACTAGATTTATATTTTTATTCTTAACACATATCTAATGTATTAAAACATTTTTTATACCATTTTTAGGAATTGTTTGCAGAATTTGGTCCCTTAAAGAAGGCAGCTATACATTACGACAGATCTGGAAGATCATTAGGCACAGCTGAAGTTATATACGAGAGACATTCAGATGCTGCAAAAGCAATGAAACAGTACAACAATGTGCCGTTAGATGGTAATAGCAAAATTCCAAAACAAATGTTTTCAATCTTTTCAAATATTTCTGGCTTATTATTCAAACTTGTACCCTAGCTGGATGCTGGTGATGGTTCCCTTGGCTTGACCCATAGAGCTGTCCAGATGGCTGGGTAGTCAGGTTATAATCTGAACCTTGACTGGACAGTTGCAGGCAACATGATGAGAGTGCCAAATATACTCACTGCACATTAAAAGACCTCTTTTGTAGATTTTGAATTGGAATAGGGTTAGGGATATGGTGTTTAGCACCACTTTCAACATTATTTCAATTATATCGAGCGGTCAGTTTTAATGGTGGAGGAAACAGGAGTACCTGGAGAAAACCACAGACCTGCCGCAAGTCACTGACCAGCTTTAATATTTTGTATGATGTTTATACACATAATGGAGGTGTGCATGTCCACAGGATTTTGATGGTCA
Source organism: Bathymodiolus septemdierum (assembly GCA_963383655.1). NCBI lineage: Eukaryota > Metazoa > Mollusca > Bivalvia > Mytilida > Modiolidae > Bathymodiolus > Bathymodiolus septemdierum. The sequence goes on from OY726522.1 coordinate 43,332,272, forward strand.
GGCGGGGGCATCATTTGTGTCTTACAGACACACTTCATTTTTAAAAAATCACTCCTAACAAAACAACTTTGTCCATAATTATCAAGTGTGGGGGCATACTTTTTTTCTAGTTTGTTTTCAGGGGCCCATGTTAATTTTAAAAATTCCGGTGTTAACCATTAGATATTTATGTATTATGATTTGATGTAGAGATTTTATTTTTTTATTGTAGGCCGAGCTATGAATATACAGTTAATTGGTGCTTCAGATTCAGGTCCATCTGATGGATTTAATAAAAACAGACTTGGGGGCAGCAGAGGAGGTCGAGGTGGGGGAGGAGGAGGAGGAAGAGGGTATGTTTTACTTTGTTTATATGAATTCTATTTTAAATAGAATGTTTTTATTTCGTATTTCATTAATAGAACTTATCATTCCAGGTGAAGTGTGAGAAATTCTCACCCTGTAATGGAATAACTTAAGCAGGGGTTTCAAAGTGGGCCGGTACCCGGTACTTTTACCCGTCTGAGATCGTGTATAGTACCGGCAGAAATTACTGAACCCCCCAAAATTAGCGGTGGTGATAGGAATATTTTTCATAAAAAATTAATGATCACGTCAATTACTGAATTCTCGCATTCAAATCGAACAACTGTGTCACGACCAAGTTGATGGGATATTCCCTGTTTTAAAAATAACTTTACCTTAGAATCGTAAATAGCAGTTTGCGCATGCGGTAAATAGATATGTTTTCGCCCCAATATCTTTTCATCCTTGTGTAAAACTCGGACCGGAACAAAGCTGACATCATTTCAAAATAAAAAAATGACCGATTACAAATTATATTCAAACACAATTTAGTGTAATCTTCAGTAATGTAAGTATGATCATTATGAATATATGACTACACAAAATGTTGTGCGATTTTTTTTATCCATTTAAAACCCAGGTTCGAATCATTCTGGGGCGTACTTGTCTTGTTGCTTAACTCCGTCCAATCGTAACTACTCAGCCATTCTCGCTACCCTACAAATAACCTCGTATATACATAGTAGAAATTCTTCTTAAATTGTTTGCCGGAAGATAAGTTAAGTTAAGCCGCACAAAAATATAGTCCACGAAAATCCAATATGGAAGACATACTAAGTAAAATCTAATCATGCAAAACTAATTAAAACTTTAATTGAAATATAGAAAATTGTTTAAAATATAATGTTATCAAACTTTCATGTAACTGACATGTGAAAAGTAGTGCGATTTATGCGCCTAATGCATACAAGGTTATTTGCAGGGTAGCGAGAATGGCCGAGTAGTTACGATTGTAATTCCGTCCATATTGCTTAACTTCCGGTATGCAAAAATAAAAACCTATGGTTAATTTATTTGCATATTTTGACGGGGCCCTACCACGGTTGTTCACAGACATGAAAGTGTGCTGAAAAACATTTTTAAAAGGGGGTACAAGGAGATAAGGGATAGAAAATTACTAGAAATCTTGAAAAAGGACTGGACATGGCTCAAATACGAATTACATTGTAATGTCAAAACGCCGGCCCCACTTTTTTTCCAAAATAATTTAACTTTTGTGATTCAAATGTTAATAAATGTCTTCCCGCGAATCGTTTTTGTTCGAACATTTTTTTTGCACATAAGTCGTGAAAGTAACAATATATATTGTTTTTGTTTAATTATGTTTGTATTGATCTATTAAAATTATAAATTTTATTAAAGATTGATGATTGCAAATTAAATTTATATGTTTCATTAATTATGACACTTATATGTCTTGATCCGTGCCAATGGTCTTTGATGAGTTTAATTTATACTGGTAATAAAGTAAAAAAAAACACACAAGCCAAGGTATTGTGAAAAAGAAAAGGACAAAGCCAACAAAAGAATTTTGAGAAGTTTAAGCTTTGATAACAATGGCTTGGTCAAGCCTAACTGCGGAACCATAGCTCTTTATGGTCCTTTTGGGGTTTTTTAAGATATGGCGGACTATCTATGAATAATCTTGGCTGAAGTCTGTAAACTGAAATATTCAATAAAGAAATTGGGGGGAAAATCCAGGCATTATGCATGGTCTTCACTCTTCATGAAATCTGAACTTTAGTTAATGGGATTTTTCTTTCAAAAACACTTAATGTTTTGCAGTCTCTGAAATACATTTTTTGGTCCACAAAATGCTAGATTTCAGGAGCTTCCGTCCCCCTGGACCTCTTAAGGCCCTCAGCCTAATTTTTTAGGTACCTCCTAAAATTTAAGAAGTACCTCCTATTATAAAAAAAACTTTGAAACCCCTGCTTAAGTTCCCCTCCCTTTGCTCCAAAGCAAAGTTATGGTTGCTTCTTTCTTCCTAATAATCTTTGCTTTTGGTAAAGTATATTGACAAAATGCATAAAAATGAGTGAAAGGGATTTTATTCAAGCAATAAAGAGAGTTTAATATGTCGAGACGAAAGAATCACGGCAATCTTTAAATTTGTACTTGCGAAATTGCAGGTGAACATTTTATACCTAAATCTACAAAATGCAGGTTGATACCTCCAGACCATTGCAGGTGAAAATTTTGTACTTAAATCTACAAAATGCTGTTGAATTGTGTTAGATTTTAATATTTTCATCTAATTCAACCTTATTGTCAAGCTGGAAATTTGCATATTGTGGTGAACATGTTTACACATAGCATTAAAAGGCCTAAGCAGAATATCAGACATCAAGTTAAGCAAAATCACATGCCACGAATCAATACATAAAAGGACCATTCGATCGGAAATAAATCTCATTATAAACCTAATGTAAAATTAAAGACTAAATAATGTACCAATGAAGACAAACAAATACATTTATATTCAGACGCGTGGATCAATATTTCATTTGATTTTATCCAACCACAGTATAGGTGGAACTTTAAAAACAAAACAAATTTATATGTGTCAGTGCCTGAAATCGACGGTCGCCAAATGCGACTAATATCTTATTCAGGCGACCAAAAGCTGCTCCAAATTAGGTAGTCACTGGCCCAACAAAAAACGTTTGGGCGATTGCCTATTAGACCGTTAAAAATTGTTGTTTTTCCGAAACACGACATAAACTGTTTCTTTATGATTTAATTATTAAAATTGTTAAAAATCACGGACGAAGTGGAAAGTTGTGAACAATAAAGAGAATTCTGTCAACTTATAATGTTTGCGATCTGGTATCCACGACCACGGTTCAGAAATTTATTCATTCAATCTGCTGCAAAATGTACATCATACAACATGTACGAATTTCATTTTACAGAAATCGGAAACCTTTTTGTGTCAATCCTTAGGTAATCATTGAAAAACTTTTCCCCAACAACGGAGAGAAAGTCGTTGACAGTAATGTCAAACTACGGAAACGATCTGGCCTGTCACTTCTTTTAAACTTTTCATAGTTCATGTGTACACTGCTACATTTTAATGACAATTGGGAGTGGTTTTCTTTTTTGGAACCAGAACTTTTGTTTACAAATTAAAAAAAACAGGAAAAGTTAACTGTTGTTTAATATATAACAGAAAATGACAGCACAATTTGTTATTTCAACAAACTGGTGAGATACTTGTTTGGAATGAATAACCAACTGACGTTACCCCGAACTGAGAGGTTATTTTACTTTAAAATCACTTCTTTATAGTGGATTGAAACAAGTGATGTCACTCTGGGGAGTGCAAGAGCGGTCCTTATAGTGGCATTAGTCTACTCTTTTCCGGATGTCTTTAATGTGATCATGGCATTGATTTCCCCTTACACAAACCAGCCTTCTATTGTCCCCATCCGATGGACTAGCATCGTTTCTTAAGACCACCCTAGCCAATGGCATCAAGGTTGTCAAAAAGGTTATAACAAGTAAATTCAGGTTTCATTAGATAGCAATATATGCATTGGGGTGTTTTCGCAATTTCAGCTGCACACCTGTACCTACCAAAATTACCTTGAAGCCCCCCCCCCCCCCAACCCTCGTGAGACTAGTGAAAGAATTAATAAAAATTAATTAATCTGAACTGTTTATATATTGATATCTGATGTCTTTTTTTTTCTTCAAAAAAAAATGTCACAAAATGATTGGACCACCATTCTGTCATTTGGACCAGTGACAAATTTTTTACTGGCCCAAAAAAAAAAAAATTCGGGCCGGCCAAAGGCTTGCCCTCATTTCAGGCACTGTGTGTTATTAATAATGACCATCAGTTTCCATCATTAGAACAAAATGGATTTAAAAGAAAATGTTTAAAAAAAAATCCTGACCTACATTACCATTTTTTTGGCCTCATCATGTAGGTGTTGATTCAACTGTTGAGTCACAAGTTTAAAAAAAAACAATAAAAATTACATGAACCACTTTAATGAAAAACATATCTTATTTAAATTTTGTTTGTATGTTATGCCATATAACAGAGAAATGTTTTTATTTTTTGTAAAGATTTGGTGGAAATAACAGACGAGGAGGAAGTGGTGGTGGTGGTGGTGGAGGTTTCAGAGGTCGTGGGGGTCGAGGAGGAAGAGGACGTGGAGGATCAAATAGAAAACCTAGAACAGCAGAAGAATTAGACGCAGAGTTAGATGCATACAATTCAAAGGTATAGGTTTTTTAGGTTTATGAAGTTTTAATGCCACTTTCAACAATATTTCAGTTATATCGTGGTGGTCAGTTTAATTGGTGGAGGAAACCACAGACCTGCTGCAAGTTACAGTCATACACAGCATTTGAAGAAACACTAACAACAACTTATTCATGAATAGACTTTTTTTTTTTTAAAGAAAACTGCATCATGGCGTAATGGTTAGTGTGCTCGCCTCAAGTGCGGTAGATCGTGAGTTCGAGCCCTAGTCGGGTCAAACCAAAGACTAAAAAATTGATATTTGTTGCTTCTCCGCTAAACACACAGCATTAAGGAGAAAGAGCAAAGACGGGTTGGCTCAGAATCAGAATAATGTGTCCCAGTGGAGCGACATGTCTATCTGCAGACTGTTGTTTCAGTGAGCTAGCACTAAAAAAATCCAACTCGGCGTGTTGGTCTAGAACAAAGCGGACATCATTATCTTCTCATTGAAAATTAACTTGTTCTCGTCATGATATAGTTTAAAAATTGCTGAATTGGCATTAAGCAACAATCACTCACTTTTTGAAGAAACTAAACTTTTAACAAATAAAGTAGAAGGTTTTATAGTTCTTGAAAATTAGAAGCAGTATTTTATTTGGTAGTTACTTTATTCAGAATTTAGTGAAGGTCGTCATCGTATGGTAGTTGGATTTATAACTACATAGCATATGTAATCAGTACCTATCACCACTAATCTTGTGAGTTCTAACCCTGCTCAGGCAAGGTGTACTCGATACAACATTATGTGATGAAGTTTGTCAGTGACTTGCAGAAGGTCAGTGGTTTTCACTGTGTACTCTGGTTTCCTCCACCAATAAAAATGACTGCCACGATATAGCTGAAATATTGTTGAAAGTGGCATTAAACACCATAAATCAACCATCCAAAGTCTACTATATTTATGTACTATAAAAATTATGTAACCCCTGTATCTGGTCTCATGAATTATCTTCTCTTTTTTTTCAGATGGACACAGATTGATAAGATATATACCAGTAGGAAACAATTGTGAAAAAAGGGAGGTTATTCTCATGGACGAAGGATATTGTGATGAACTATTTATCTGTCCCAAACTTTGGAACTTGTTGAAACAAAAATTATTTTACAATGTATGTACATGTATGAAGTGGTTCCAACTGTGAAGAATACTGAATGAAATGTACAAACTGAGACGATCTCCGTATTTGTATTCGTTTATATCATGTGTTCCTTAAATGCAGCAACATTTGGCCGAATATTGTTAGAACTGTGAAGCCATAATTCATCAGAACAGACAAATGACGACATCACAAATAAACTTGAGGACAAAGATTTCATTTTATTTGATTTTAGAATACTGACATTTGTTGTCGTTATGTAAATTTTTTTTATTTCATAGTAATTTATGTTTTTAGATGAATTAAATATAATCGTAATGGTTTTGACAAATGGTCATATTTTAAAGATTAGTTGGTTATATGTATATCTGGTGCATTTAGTATTATTGGGAAAAGCTTTCTGACGTAGTTTTACTTCGTGATCAAATATGGTGAATTCTGTGCAATCTTATTTTTTTGTTTCGTGTGTTCGTGGCATTAATATCATCGTGTTTTAATGGATCAACTATCTATACTTTAATAAGAAATTGTTTCCCCTTCAAATACCGGCAATTAATTTAGATAATAACACTTATAATTGAATTTTGATGGTCTAAATGGAAAAATGTTAATATTTGTGGAAAAGAAATTTGTGTATCATATCATTTACATCATTTCATTTCATACAAGGTCCATAAAACAGAGAACTCTATACCGGTACTTGCCAGTAATCAAATTTTATTAAAACAAGCATATTATTAAGGCAAATTACATTTGTCTTCAACTTGCATAGAAGAATAGCTACATAATAAGTGTTCATTAATATACATATACATTTTTTGTATATTGTTAAAACTGACAACAGGCTGATTCTATACAGGAAAGTACATCTATCCTAATTGTATCATCTTTTTTTCAATTTAAATGAAATTCTTGTACAGTTTTAGGAGTAAAGAGCGAGTCGTGATTGATTATTTTGAGTAAAAGATGCAACGAGCGAGTTCAGATGGATTATTTTGAGTAAAAGATGAATGAAAATGTCACTAGAGAGGATCTGTTTTAATTTAAAATTTGTATTCTAACCTATCTTCCAAATAGGAATGTCAGTTCTGTTTCTTTTATCATTCATCCTTATTATCACCTTGTAAATAAAATATTTTTTATTGATTTCATCTTTTATACTTTTACCCGACATTAAACCTGTACAGCTCATCTAAAACGATAAGTCAAGAACTTGTTAATTCACCTTTTTCCATCACTTGGTGTCCCTCTGTTGTAATCTCCAATGAAACCAAACTTCCCAGTGATGGCGTTTCTTGGTAATTTTGCTCTTCTTATGGCCCATAGCCATATTATTTTGTATGTACATGATTAGGACATGTCAGTGTAGTGTATAAAAATTAGGACACTGTGACGTATTAACTTAAATGTCCAGGTCAAATAATTATATTTTTATACGACTGCAAAAATTTTGCAGTCATATTATGTTATGACACGGTCATCATCGTTTGCCTGTAGTTGACAGTTTCTTGGCACTGCATAAAGGTTGGTATTGATTTGGGGTATTGTACTCTTACTGCTTTACAAACAAGAGGCCCTAAGATGGGTAAATAGGTTTCTGTTATTTGTACATGGATAGCTTCAGATTTTTCATCTAATTTTTACATAAAAGGGGGATGTTTCAAATTTGTTTTAATTTTTCATCCAATTTTATTGCACTTTTTTGCAAAATGATCTTAATGGGTTATTGACGAGTCACTGAATTTTTTTTCATATTTTATTTCTAAAAGTGGCCCAAATTCTGCATATTTGGAAGGTATATAGAAACTATATTTCATCCAATTTTGATGCAGTTTTTGTTTCTTTGAATCGTACTCGATAGAACATTATGTGATAAGTTTGTCAGTGACTTGTGGCAGGTCAGTAGTGTTAAACACCATAACCCTAACCGTTTTTCTTTGATTGCATGGAGAGCTTCTGATTTCCTCTATCTCGGTTTTGGAGGTAAACTCAACCGAAACATTTTAACTTTCTTATTTTACATTCAATTTAATGGAGTTTTTAGCAAAAAAAATCATTTTTATTTCATTTGAAAAAAGTGGTCTAAAAGGGTCCCATATTCTGTAAATTCGCATATTTGGAAGGTATATAGAAATTGCATTTTTCATCCAATTTTTAAGCAGTTCAAATAACCAAAATACAATGGGTCCAGCAATTTACAGTCCACACTTGCTTTTAATATACACTTGTTCAACTTTCCCTAGTCGACATACTGTGGTTGTAACATGCTTTGTTCTGCGTAGCCTTTTATTTTATTATGGTTGTACCACTAGAGGTTGTGTTGCGAATAGGGTTGGAAGGTCATATCCAATGTTGGTTCAACATATCCAAATATATAGAGCACATCATGTCCAGCTCAGAACTTTGAATGCTTTCAAGAATGTTATTGATGCTTGATACAATTGTTTGTCTATCTGGAAGGGCAAGGTCACAAACAATTCAAAAGTACATAACCCAAAGCAATAGAGAAGTCCTATATCAAGTATAATATGCATCAATGTCGGCGTCCTTCGAGGTGAAAATTGCAATGAAATTGTATTGTGGCTATTGGTTCTTAAGAAAATCATTTTTATTTTTATTTTCCACAATGCAGACCATTTCATGGCATCTTTGTTTGCACAAATCTAAATCTACATATCCAAATGATGCTTCACAGCAATTATTGTAGCATCTTCTATTGTTGGTTCATGAATATTTTTATTTTATTTTATTTACTTAATTTCCTCCTTTTTGGGTCCCTAATTACCCCTCTCTATGGCAGATAAACTTCATTTGTACAAATGGACTATCCATGCCAAGTTTGGTTTAGCTGCAGAGCTCCAGATAAGCTGCGTATTTGCGTTTTTTACGCTATGAAAACGAGTAAAAACGCATGTATTATCAGATCAGAGTGTACACATTACGCATACAAATTGCTGTGTAAGCAAACTTTCCAAATTTGGAGCGTGCTTATACAGTCGTGTGCATAACAATACATTTTTGACTTTGAGAAATTCCCCGTAATTACTTCCCTTTATACTTTTCGAAGGAGAGAGCGTATACATCCGAGGGGTACAGAATGCTTGCCTTTCTAAGCATCGATGTCAAAAGAGATCTGATTGGATGTTGATGATAAATCATCCAATCGCGGTCAATAATACAAATAAATGCGGTTTACGTAATAAGTTAAAACTAACAAGAAAGTAAATTTGGGAACACGTTCGTTATAAATGAGCAAGAACATGAATAAGTGTGCTACGGAAAATTATATACTTAAGTTCCTGACAGTTTCATCTGTGTCTAGTGACAGTATAGTTAAAGGAATCATTGATGACATTATCAACACGGCTGTGAAAACTGCCGAAGTCGACGAGCAAAAAACAAAATATTTACAACATTTTATTAATAAACATGACACAATCGTGTCAAATTAAACAGAGATATACATTTCACTTGCATCTTGCGTTTATTGAATAACACTTGTGTCAAACATAATTTTAAAAGTGTACATGTAAGCAATCTTTTCTGAAGTAGAGTACAACAGTGCAAAGGAAATATGCAAATACGCATCATTTTCGAAAGTAGGGGGTAATTACCCTTTGGACTTGAAAATTATCTGGAGCTCTGAGCTGTTTTGCAGAAAAAGATAAGTATTTGAAGAAAAAAAACGAGCTGCAGATGGATACCAAGTGATGGAAATAGCTTGCATTGCCTTTGACCAGGCAATCTTAAAATTTACTTAAAACCACTAGACCTTATGGAACCAAATTTAAGATAGGCTACAATGAGGAAAATGAAAAAAAAACATTCCCATAAAATACTTTGGAACCCCAGAGTTTGGCCCAATAGTCCCTAGCATGTTTATTAGTACAAATCTTAATCTACACATCACAATGATGTTGCAAACATATTTTAGCATATATATCTACTGCTGACTCGTTGAGATGATTTACTTAATATCTACCTTTTAGACCCACTACTAGCCCCTCCCTCATAGAACACCATACAAATCTGAATCGCCACCTTCCTAAGAATCACCCCTCTTATCAAGCCAGATTTCAGATGCCCTGAGATAGTAAAATACTACTAAATTGTTATTTTTTTTTTAAACTTTTTAATACTACTAAATACTCCCCCTCTTGCAAGACTACTTTCTAAGGTTATCAAATGCCAAACCAATATCAGCGGTGGGGAAATGTTATCAGTCTGCAGTTAGTTCTATCTCTCCAGGTTTTCCTCCTCTGATGTCTGGTATTCAGATAAAGCTGTAAAATAAGCACCAATAGCTCTAACCCACTCTACGAAGAACAGAAATAAATCTGTTGCATTATTTGAACCAAAAATGTACAAGAATAACAAATTGACAATTCTTTGTCAAGGTTTAAACTGTCAACAATGGTTAACAATATCAACAACTACCTCTCGCCTAAAAATCTGAGAACACAAACAATGACATAACATGTAACGATGGTAGTCCATATCCTGGATTGCGACAGGAACAAAAATGTGGCAGGGTTATACCTGTAAATTCAACTGATTATGGACACAGCAGCCCCTTGCCATTAGGAGAACATGTTTTCAGTAAGAATAAGAAAGTGCTTCATGAATCGACTTTGTAGGAAACGTATCTGGATTTTATTTTTATATAAAAAGTTATTCATTTAAACATGCTCTTCTTCTGGTTATGCAAACATTCAACAAAGTAAAAATTACTTGCCGGCAAAAGAAATATGGATTTATTAAGTAACAAAGATATTGGATATGAACATTTATACTGATGTACATATATAAATCAATATACATTTAAACCTGTCTATTTGGTTTATACAGGTTAAATTAACAAAAGATTTTCTACATTGGGACTTTATTTAAAGTTTGGTTTAGACAGGTTTCATTGTACAGGTAACTATCACTACAAAGTCAAGAGATTCTGAATAGACCAGTTTTTGTGCTAGATAGTCTGAAAATTACTAAAAATTCTAAAAAGATTCTGAACATTACTGAAAATTCTTTACAGATTCTGAAAATTCTGAAAATTGCTGAAGTCTGAACAGATTCTGAACATTACTGAAAATTCTGAACATTGCTGAAAATTCTGAACAGATTCTGAAAATTCTGAACATTACTGAAAATTCTGAACAGATTCTGAAAATTATCTTTCTTCTTAAATCAATATATTTTACTTCATTTTCATTAGATTTTAACTAAATATAGAATGTGATATTTCACTTATTATTTAAAAAAAAATTAGAACAGCTATATTATTTCATTTCTCATTAAATTTGACATTTTCTTTATTTCAAGCTTTCTTCTTAAATCAATATATTTTATTTCATTTTCGTTAGATTTTAACTAATTATAGAAAGGGTCAGAGAAAGGATATTGTACTCATTAATTTTTTTAAATTAAATTACAACAACTATATTATATATATAATTATATGTACTTGTTTCAGACTATAACCAAGTGTATCACACTCCGCGATACATGTAGTTTTATTCATATGTTTGTATTTATTTATCTATATTTGCATTTAATATACAATGTATGTGAAATATGTAGTTGGTGCTATTAACATGTTATATATATAAATTGTACAATCCTATAAGCTGTATTTGCTTTTGGAATAAAGTATTATTATTATTTCATTTCTTATTAAATTGGTCATTTTCTTTATTTCAAATTTTTCTTCTTAAATCAATATATTTTACTTTGAAGTGGCCCCAACTTAAGTGCTACCATACTGTTTTATGATATACAGGTCAAAAAAATTGTTTTGCTCTTACTTACATACTTATAGTGTAGATTGTTGTTTTAGCACTTAAGTTTTTAATTAATTTTTTAAAATGAAGTAAAATATATTGAATTAAGAAGAAAAAAATTGATATAAAAATGACAAATTTAATAAAACATGAAATAATATAGTTGCTGTAATTTAATTTTTCTTAAATAATAAATTAGTGAAATATCACATGCTATATTTAGTAAAAATCTAATGAAAATGAAGTAAAATATATTGATTTAAGAAGAAAGATAATGTTCAGAATCTGTTCAGAATTTTCAGTAATGTTCAGAATCTGTTCAGAATTTTCAGCAATGTTCAGAATCTGTTCAGAATTTTCAGAATATTCAGAATCTGTTCAGAATTTTCAGCAATGTTCAAAATTTTCAGCAATTTTCACAATTTTCAGAATCTGTTCAGAATTTTCAGTAATGTTCAGAATCTTTTCAGAATTTTTAGTAATTTTCACAATTTTCAGACACTTTTCAGAATATCTAGCACAAAAACTGGTCTATTCAGAATCTCTTGACTTTGTAGTGTATATATTATAAACTGACAATTATTAAAGGTTTCATTGTACAGGTAACTATATTTTTGTATATATTATAAACTGCCAATTATTATTTTTGAACATAACAAATATATAATATAACAAGATATGATTATAATCTAATGATTATGAAGTCTCCCAAACCGGCCACAGACAACCGGTTTAAAAAATAAATTAAAAGCTACCTTTGAAATCGAACAATGTTGAATTTATGCGGTATTGTGGCGGCCATTTTGAAAATGGCGACCGGTAGAAATTTTTCAATGTCAGGAATCAATTCAGGACGTTGAAATTGAACAATGTTGAATTTGTGCGGTATTGTGGTGGCCATTTTTAAAATGGCGACCGGTAGAACTTTTTCGATGTCAGGAATCATTTCGGGACATCATAATCTACCCACATATGAAATGTCGTTGAAATTGAACAATGTTGAATTTGTGCGGTATTGTAGTGGCCATTTTGAAAATGGTGACCGGTAGAAATTTTTCGATGTCAGGAATGATTTCTGGACATCATAATCTATCCACATATGAAATGTCGTTGAAATTGAACAATGTTGAATTTGTGCGGTATTGTGGTGGCCATTTTGAAAATGGTGACCGGTAAAAAAAATTTCGATGTCAGGAATCATTTCGGGACATCATAATCTACCCACATATGAAATGTCGTTGAAATCGGACAATGTTGAATTTGTGCAGTATTGTGGTGGCCATTTTGAAAATGGCAGCCGGTAGAAATTTTTCAATGTCGGGAATCAATTCGGGACATCATTATCTACCCACATATCAAATTTTGATGATATCGGACAATGTTGAATTTTTACCCCCCATTTTTTGTCGTGTTTTGGCAGACATTTTGAAAATTTTGAAAACGCAGAATTGCTCCTCTAATGGTGACCTATCACTATGTCAAATTTTGTGTCTCTATCATTATCTAGTTAGAAGTTATCAACATTAATGTACGAAATGTCAAGTTTCCCATAGGATTCTATAGTAACCCCCACCCCCTTTGAACCCCCAAAAATATGGCTTTGACCCCCTTTACCACAATTCTGAAAACTTTAGGATCAACTAGAAACATATATCTATAACTTCACCAAGTTTCATGAAATTCTGTCCTGTAGTTCCTGAGATCTGCCGTGGACAAGTTCATGGTGCACGGAAAGAAAGGAGAATAAAAATAAGAATAAGAATAAGAATAATAATAATAATAATATGAAACGGAGCAAAAACAATAAGTCTCCTAAACTTTGTTTGGGAGACTTAATAATGTCCCCAATGTCATTAAGAAGCAATAATACTACTTTGAATCTTTCTTTTGATCAATGACCTTGTGCTGAACTAATTGAGATTTTATCACACTTAAAAGGCCTCCTCCATTTAATATTTGTTTGAGATCCTCAGTGTTAACCTTGAACGATCCCACCCTTTTCATCACTATAGTGTTACCATCGACTGGTTTGTTATTTGACTGGTTGATAGTTATTAGGTTTTTTCCATTACAAATGTCATTTGTTGAAGGTTCAGTCTTTATTGAACAAGCTTGTAAATTAGAAGTGCTTGAAACATTTATACTGGATGCAGTATTTTCATTTTCTGATTTTACTTTACATGTTAGTATACTAGACTTATCTTTAGCATTTTGTTGGCCTGTTTGTTTATTACAAGATCCACTTCTAACACTGTACAATTCATTATGTATTCCATTTTCACCAGTTCTTGAATTTATGTCAACATTTCTTTTGAATGTATTGGAGATACTTGTCAGAGTGGTGCAATTTTCCGTTGGTATGTTCTTGTCCTTCAAAGTTCTAACATCACTTTGCAAGAAAAAATGATCCAATTTATCATCCCTTATTTCATGACATTCAACACCCAGGTTTGTTGAAGTAGTGCAATCAGTATTTAAAATACATGGTTCATTTTTCACATCTGTATTGTAGGAATCGTCGCTGATGATGGATTTGTCTCCCCCTAGTTTTGTTGTACTCTGTTCACACGTTATTTCCACCTGACCATTTGAATTATCTACTTGCTTCGGTTCATGATGTTTAAGATGTTTAAGTAGGTTAGTTTTCCCACTGAATCTCTTCTTACATATTCCACATTCATATGGTAATGTATGTGTAAATATATGATTTTGTAGCGTGTTATATGAACTATAAGACTTCCCACAAATTTTACAACGTAGTGGACAATATCCCGTGTGTTTTCGAATGTGTTCATTTCTAGCAACAGGACCTGTAAATATCTTGCCACAAAATTCACACTCGTGCAATTGTTTTTTATCAACGTGTCCATGTTTGACTTTCTTGTGAGTTCGTAAGTTGGCTCTTCTAGTAAACTTGGATGAACACAATTCACATTGATATTGTTTGATTCCTAAATGCATATTTTGATGGTCTAGAAATGTAACCCTGTCCATGAAACCAAGGTAACAGAACTTACATCTGTATTTGGCATCAGACGAATGCTTCAGAGTAGTATGCAGTTTTAATGTTGAACTCCAGCAGAAGTCTTTGTTACATATTTTACAGGTATATGGTTTTTCCTCTGTGTGTATAAACATATGTCTTTTAAGCGACCATTTTGAAAGCAGATGCTTTCCACACTTTTCACAAGTATAAGGAGGCTTTGTTTTTGTATTCTTAGTCTTAGCATTAGCATGTGTTTTTATATGACATTTTAGGTGGTTTGTTGTAAAGTAAAACTTATTACAAATTGGACATGTATGAGGACGGTCGAAATTTCCAGTGTGGATATTTTCGTGTTGTATACGTCGTTTCCTGGTTTTGAAATTTTTACTACATATTGAACATTCCAGTTCATTTTTCAATGAATGTGATTTCAAATGGGATTGTAGATGACGTCGAAGATAAAACACTTTTCCACACACTTCACAAACATGATTTCTTTCCTTAGTATGGTCGATAGTGTGAAATTTCAATCTTGAATAGTTAGAAAATGTCTTTCTACATATTTTACAAGTAAACTTGACTTCGAAATGTATATGCTGATGCATTTTCAAATTTAACTTTTTTGTATATCTTTTGTGACACTTTTCACACTCGTAACTTTCAGTAATTTTTGTATCCTCCAAAACAGTATCTATCTCTACTGATGACTTTCTACTGTGATGAATGTCAGAACTATCATTGTCATCAGGTCTCTCAGAGGTAGACATTGATTCAAATGACTCCATCTTTTTTCCACATTTATTGTCTATGACCTCCCCTGTGTACACCATTCAGGAGACATTAGAAGAATCATCTAAAAAAAAATTATATATTTCATTAATTATTGTTATGTATATATAAATACAGGTAGTTACTGATACATGTATCAATATGAGGACTGATGTATGTACAAAATAAATTTTGTGAAATAAACATTTATTATTTCATGATCCAAAATTTGTAAGCACTTTTTCAAGGGGAAACAACTCTGAAACAGTAAAAATAGAACATTTCCTGAATTTTGTTGAACATTAATTGTTTGTTAGTGGTAATGTTATGAAAGACATGATTTTTGAGAAGAAAAAATAAGAGCCCATGTGATATAATGGTCACCTGAGAAATATAGTCAATTATGTACAACAGTGTACAAAATTTTAACCAAATTATATATTTAGTGCTACGCTGGGTCATTGAAACAATAGTTTGCATCATTCTATTTAAACATTATTACAATTCAGTCCTCATGACGAGCACTGGTCGTCCGACCCAAGATCAGTAAAGCTTTGTTCGGACCAGCAAATTTTTCAGTTTTTATTTAGATATACATGTACATGTGTATATATAAAAATAAATTAAAGAATTTGATTCGGATCAGTAAATTCAAATTTTCATTTCGAAGACTGTAACATTCCTGTGAAACTGATCTAAATTATATATATATCCCTTCCTTATATACATATAGCCTTTTTTTTTAATAAATAAAAGTAACAAATAATTTTTTTTTAAAGATTACAGAATGAATTCCATCTGTATTGCTGATATAGAAATAATTTAGATACATTTGCTATATTAAGAATATATTATACATATTTTTAATAGTGCTTTCTGGTTTATTTCCAGTGATTAAAGTCAGAAACAGACTGATTTTTTTCTTCTGTAAATATTAAAATATAGGCTAACATATCTTGTGAAATGCAGAACAGCAATACAATAGTTTCTTTACTTTTAGTTTGTTTCTAAATTCATTTACATCCATATGCTTTCTAAGTTTCTTACTAGAATTATCTTCTTAGTCAGCGAAATTGCTCAAGTTGAACTCTTAGGAAAATCCCCATCAGATAATGATATAAATGTAAATGAATTTACAGTTTATCCTATATGACGGTACAGCTGAAATGAGGTTTTCTACATTGGAAAAATATAATGGAACCCCTAAAGAAACATTTCTGGAATGTCTGGTGACATGATATGCATTTCTTTCTGGAAAAAGAGTAAAAAATGTTTTGACCAATCAGAGCCCTGGGCGGTCATCCTGGTATTTGAATCGCTCTGAAAAACAACACTTCTTGAGGATCTCTAGATAAACATTTCTGGCAAGTCTGCTGACTTCACATGCATTAGTTCTAGAGAAGACATTAGATTTCTAATCAATTCAATAAGATACAAAATATACAACAGGACCACTGGAGGAACAATTGTGGGAAGTTTGGTAGTTGGTCATTCGTGCAGTGGTTCTGAAGAAGTTGTAAATGTGAAAAGTTTACGACATACGGAACACCAGACACTTTTCGATCAGAAAAGCTCAGTACTCTGGCTAAGGTGAACTAAAAATACACCTGTCATTATCCAGAAACCAATGGAGGAAATTCATTACCGTACCCTTTGTCGCATTATTTTTATTTGTCTTCAATTCCCTTATTATCGCTGGCAGAAATCTTATCAATAATCCTGTTCTCAATTAAACGTCATATGATTTATCCTTTAATACGCATCTAATAATCGATCCACACATCAATGAGTTCACTTTTGGACAGCCTCTAAGGTCAAGTAGAAACTTCTGAGAAGCCAAATAGAATTTTTTATTTTTTGTATTTTTCATGTAAGGATAAGATGATGTCTTCTGTCTTTTTCCAATATATAAAAGTGTTATCTTATCATTGTATGAAAAGTGCAGCAAATCACATGCCTTCTCTGAAGTTTCTACTTCAGAAGTCATGACCCGAGAGGCTTTCCCACTGGAATTTGTTGGTATTTAGTTCCATAATTAGAGGATTAGGGTAAAAAAATGATACATGTACATTATTTGACAATTCATAGAAAACAGGATTATTGAACAGATGTCCGTAAGGGCTTAGGTAGGAATTAAATTGAAGACAAATAAAAATAGAACGAGTTGAAATGAGGACAGGTTAGAAAGGTATCCTCCTTTGTTCTTTTTCAGTGGGTTGCACATTAAACTTTTTTCAGTATTCAAACTAATAGCTGCTAGGAACAAGTCCCTGTGTTCATGTTAATTAATAATATATCCGTCAAAGCTCACTAGAGCTTGTGTTGTATTTGTTGTTTTGACATGCCGACGTCATTAGTTTAAATAAAACTTTTCTTAATAAATTTTCTTGTCTCAAGTGAGCAAGTGATTGTTGTTTAATTCCAACTCAGCAATTTTTCGGCTACATTTTTGTACATGTATATCACGGGGAGAACAAGTTAATTTTCATTGAGATGGTGATGAGGTCCGCTTTGTACAAGACCACCACGCTTTGCTGGATTTTTCTAGTGCCATCTCACTGAAACAACAGTCTTTGGGTAAACATGTCACCTCACTCCGACACATTATCCCGATTCCAAGCCAACCAGTCTTTTTTGTGCTCTTTTTCCCGGTCATACTAAAAAGCGCCCGGGTACTGGAAATAACGCCTGTCGTATTGGAATATTGTTTAAATCGAATTTTTTGTCGAAATTATAATGGAATATGATGTTAAGTGAGGTCTTACCGTGAGTGTAAATGTTCAAGTTATGTACTAAAAAGTGCACGGGAGTATTCCATAGTTTGGTGTAAATATTAGGTTTATTTCAATTCTATTATATATAATTTACTATATTTTATTGTTTTTTTCTTTATTGTTTTTAGTTTTGTATAAAATCTGTATATGTATTGGGTAATTAGCAAATTAATTTCCGACACGTGCCTTGGTTATGACATTACACGCATGCATGCAAATGCATGAAAAAAATAATACATTTTAAACAAAAACCCAGTTTACTGTTCATAGTTGGCTTCCATTATTTCATAATGGAAGAGCCCTCACACCACGTCAAGGCTTACATGTACAATATATAAAATTAACAACATAATTTTAAAATAACACTTTATTTAAAACAATTATATACCCGTATATAATTTCGACAAAAATTTGATTTAAACAATATTCCAATACGACAGGCGTTATTTCCAGTACCCGGGCTGTCCCGGGTGCTTTTTAGTATGATCCCTTTTTCCTTAATGCTTAGCAGAGATTCGAGAATCAACAAATACCAATTTTATAGTCTTTGGCTCGAACCCATAATCTACCACACATGAGGCGAGCATGCTAACCATTGCACCACCGATACAGTTTTCTTGTCTCAAACCTTTTGTAATTATTATGAAACCTTATTTGAAAAATTGTATATGACAAACAACAGCAAAACAGTAAATAACCTTCTGAAATGAAGGATTACTGGAAACCTGAAATCAAAGATGAAGTGACACAATGTATAGGGTAGCTGTGCTAATCTTGTTGAGATTAGACTTCCGAAGACATTTTCTGCTAGCGATACCACAGGGGTTCGCTTAGTGTGATTTGTGCCAATTTGTGGGCGTATACAATCAATGGGAGGTCATTTTACAACACAAAATACTTTATTTCTTTGTGTTAGAAAATTACCTTTCATTGACAGTATACGCCCACAAATTACACTAAACGAACTCATGTGGAGATACAGAGCAGAAAATGACTTCGGAAGTCTAATCTCAACGAGATTAGTGTAGTACGGACCATTGTTATACATTGCGGTCATTGGCTTTATGAGAATAAAGATATAACCACGGTGTGTGTGTGTGAAAAATGTGGTTCTATCATTAGTTCCATACATTAGTATTAAATTGATGTTCTTCCTCCCTACGTTCAAAAATATACAAAAAATGAAAGTGAAAGTGAAAGACTATTACCGGAAGTATATAAAATACAATAGAAGAGTTCATCCCGGAAATAACTAGAAAAATACGCATTTCGAAACTAATATTAATAAAATGTTACACAACTTTATTTCTTTATTCTGACATATTTTTAATTGTTCAAATGTATGATTAAAAAAAAATGCGTCACATATAAGAGATTAAGGTTCATTATAACACTTGTGCACTCGACATGCCAAAGTTTATGCTTTAATCTAATTTTCTTAGTGTCCTATATTTGACAAGAAACCAAATATGAAAAACAATGAAAGTTACTTGATATTTATAATCAACCACTAACAATGGGTTCTAATGTTTTAGAGCTTTCATGATAGACCATAATTTCGCTTGAATGTAGAAAAAGTATACCTCTGAATACATATAAAAAAAACAATGGGAGTTCCTACATTTGACCATGTACTCCTTGAAGTTTGCAATAACTCAACTGTATAGAAAATACAGATTACAAAAAAAAAAAATTAAGACCAGGATGTAGAATGTGACTGGCGAATGACATTTCTGCACAAACCACTTTATATTTATTTCTTTTAATGCTATGCAGGGTATCCCTATATAAAATATTCTGATTACCCGTTGTTACATTCTTACAGCCATATGTATTCATTTAAGATAAACTTATGCTTTTTCTTTTATCAGATTGCAAGTCGAACACACCCTTGATTATATATATATATATCATAAGTATTGTGAGCCTTATTAACCAATTCCCACAAAATCATCATGGTAATGACATAACATACGATATTTTTTTCCAAGAACAGAGACATAAAAACAATTATATTAATTGACGATATGTATACGTCTCTATTAATAGTCCTAACAGTGCTCGTGGTAGTGGCGGATCTACCAGATTATGCTACTAAGGTTCGGTGTGTTCGACCCTTGTCTGTGAACT
This sequence comes from Bathymodiolus septemdierum, assembly GCA_963383655.1. Classification (NCBI taxonomy): domain Eukaryota; kingdom Metazoa; phylum Mollusca; class Bivalvia; order Mytilida; family Modiolidae; genus Bathymodiolus; species Bathymodiolus septemdierum. Next base: position 43,352,410 of record OY726522.1, read on the forward strand.
CGATACAACAGTGTGATGTATATGTCCGGCCAGTCACTTTCAAAGGAAAATCAATATAAAAGAAATACTCAAGACATCTATGTATTATAGCTGGTCTATCTGTTATATGTTCGAAACTCAAAACAAAGATAAATACCCCCTTACGTCATGTCGCTCTTTTCTTTTCATAAATTCAAGTTCAACTTGCAACATGCATGATTTATAGATTCTAAAAACTCTACTTATCAGTTCTGCTGTTTTTGGCCAAAAATAAACCAAACCCAAGTACCCCTGTGAATCGAATGGTTCAAAGCAAAACGTGCATTGTTCGAACGTGTACATACCTTCAGGCTTGATGTTCAATGTTTGTAGATGTCATAGGACCAACGTATAGTTCGGAAGTGGAAGTGGTATCTAAAGTATTAAGTTCTATGCCTAGTAAATCCCACCTTCCTCAGATTGGTTTTACAACAACATCATATAAAATGTTCAGGACTGCCCAAGCAACATTTCTGCATAGTGTAGTTTCAAATGGACCAGTGGTTTGTGAGAAATAGATTGCAATGTAAACAGAACTTATATATGGATGAAAGCAGGCACTAAGCGATGAAAATAGCTTCAACCTTTTGTGTCAGGTTAGCTGAAAAACAATTTTTCATCATACAGGTTCTGAGGAATTAATGGTAAAAATGCATACAAATCGGACTTAAATACAAATAAATGCTCCATATAACAGGACCACACACCCTTTTTGGCACCTTGGGCCTCATTTTGGAAACAGGCAGAGTAACAGTCTCCATTTGCTATGCCAACCTTCCTTTGTGCCATTGGTAAGAAAGGATATTGATGTAAATGAACAAGAGAGACTATCCAAATTTACACTTTCGTTTTGGAACGCAAACCACAGCAAAGGAACAGCATTGTTATTGCTGTTCTAGATTTCAAAATAACAGTATGGTTTTCTATAACAAGCATAATAAACTAAAACAAATGTTGTAACATTGAAACCTATGTATCTACAGATATCCTACAACGGCAGACTCGTACCATAATATGACGGGATAAAGATTGGTTTGGATTATGGTGTTTAACGCCACTTTCAACAATATTTCAGTTATATCATGGCGGTCAGTTTTATTGGTGGAGAAAACCACCAACCTTTCGCAAGTCACTGACAAACGGATAAAAATTGGGGTCACATAAAATAAAACAAAAACACAAATCTATTTTATATTAGTTTCTATTATGAAATGAAATTGTATACATGTTACAATGTAAATGAAAGCACTAAACAAATACATATAACAACGCACCAATTGATAAATGCATGTTATGTAAAACTTTGTAAAAATTGTATAGTACTAAAATCAACAAGTGAACGATGAGAGACAAGACAAAGGATAAAATAATCCCCGATAAAATATTTCAGTTAGGAAAAAGATTGTTCTAACAGAAGGCATCATGATTGGTTTATAGTATTATAATTTCAACCTGTATATAAAGGGAAACTGCACATAAATGTCACATTTTCAGGTTCCCTTCAGTATCCTTTATATACAGGTTTGACTGTAATTGTAAACTAGATTTTCTTCTTGAATATAATCTAAATAACATTAGATGTTTGTTGTATCTTTTTTAATTTTTTTCCTTTGATGTTAACACTATAGACAAAAAAATGAACAAAAGATACAACAAACTTCTAATGTTGATTAGATTATAGGGAACAACACTATCTATCTTAAATATCTATCTCACTATTATGTAGTAATTCAGAAATTTACTTTATTATGTGATATGTGTTTTTTTAATTTTAATTTCATTGGCTAATGCCATATTAATGGCTTTAACAAAGTTTAATCGCTTCCCGTATCTGTCACTGAATAGACTCAAAAACATTTAATCAGTCCTATCTGAAAATGACTGTTTGTTTTAACCAAGTTTTACAGTAAAGTAAATAATACATCTTAACTTTGTTCAGGAATTAAAATCTAACTCATATCTCATGTAGTTTTTCTAGATAATAAAAAATCTTTATTAATTGTCACCAACCAGGGAAAGTAATCCTTCAGACTTTCTAATAAAACTTTTCATATTAAAGGAAGCAAGGTTAAATGTTTGTAACATAATCAATCAGATGCCATTCTTTACAAAGAAAACCGCAAATTTAGACATAAACATTATGGGGTTTAATGCCACTTTCAACAATATTTCAGTCATATTCTGGCGGTCAGTTTTATTGGTGGAAGAAACCAGAGTGCCGGAGAAAACCACAGATCTATCGCAAACTTTATCACATAATGTTGTATCGATAAATACCCAGCCCTTGCATAATTCGAACTCACAACTTTATTGGTGATAGGCACTGATTGCATAGGTAGGTGTAAATCTAACTACCATACGACCCTTAAGTAAAGGATAAATACATAGATATAAACATTTAAGAAGATATTAACAAATAATATATGTTTACACAGTTAAATTTTCCTTCAAATTCACTTCAAATTTATTACTAGACACCTGTTTCAAACACAAATTTGATCATTTAAACATGTTTGATTGATTGATCCATCAAATATTGGAAGGGAGTTTGATTGATAGGTTCCAATTTGATCATCTAAATACAATACCCTTCAAATTTATCACCGGTAGCAAAAAAGTTTGAAGCGAATTTGAAGGAAAAATTTAACTGTAATCTTTACGAGACATTTCCACTGTTTATACATTTTATTAAGATTTTTTATATTAATCTTTCCATAGAAAATTTTATAGCATCTTTTTTTCTTCTTTAAATCCATAATACATGTATACAACAAGTATAAATCACACTATTAAAAATGTGCTATAAAAAAATTTCTTACAAAAATATTGACACAGACATATAAAAGAATCAAATAATATATAATCAATAAGCATATGTATTGCATTTTTTTATTTACATATTTACAGTATTTACAACATAACAATAAAGTTGAAATGAATCTTTAAAAAATGAAATAATTTAAAGTGTTTTTGTATATTTTATCCCATCGCCGGTAACCCACACTCATAATTCACCACTCATCGCTCGTGGGTCAACTGAAACAATTACAGTAGTTTCAGAGTTGTTCGGTTTTTGATCAAGTATTTAGAAGTCAATATAGCAATATAACATTATTCAAATTTTCCGATTAGTTGGAAGGTCACAAAAGTAAAATTTTAATATAAAATCTTTTTTTTTGTTTCCTATCCAAATAAAGTATCATAGTAGTGTAAAATAATTTTCTGGTTCAGCAGATTTTAATACAAGTGAAAATAATACCCGTCCTCCAAACCCCACGGAGCCAATCACATTCCAGATGTATTATACATGAGAATTAAGAATTTTCTTTCAAATGACACATAAATAATCGGTAGAGTAATAGGAACATGATCCGCTGTGGGTTACCAACAATGATTCTACCCGGGTTACAACTCTTTATAAAGACTAGAGAAAGGAAGAAATAATAGAAAGGAGATTATTGACAAAAAAACACAGAAAATAATGAGGTTAGAATGTATTTATAACTTTACATGAAAAAAACTCAAATGAGACATAAAATTCTTTTTTATGAGATTTCCTGGTTCCTATTTTTATCTGTGTGAGATACCCTTATATAGTAACCTCCTGTACAAAACAAGTAACACACATTTTATCACAAAATGACTGTCTTAAGTTTCAAACTTCTCCACTTTATAATAATAACTTCTCGACGAATTAAATCATACCCTCTGGTGATTGAGATTTCCTGATCTTGAACTTTAACACGTGTTAAATTCTATCAGTCTTATGAGATATGGACACTATGATCAAACATTTTACAAAATATAATAGATCTAAAATGCATGATCGTTCTTAAATGGAGCAAAACAACACCAACATTTATTAAAACATAGAAAGTTCTTTTTATGTCATTCAAAGATGAAAAATGAGCAAAAGTCATATGACATAAACTGATGGGAAGTGAGGCCCTAATATGATGCAACATATTAAAATATCTTTGGCTTACAAAATGTGTTTTTTCTGTTTAATATAATTTACCAGTAATAAAAAAAAATATACACGTAACACTTCTAAAATTAACGACAAAAAACGGCTAGATCATGAGATACTGGAGATACATGTTACAGCTATGAGAAACAATGGGATAAAAAAATAATTAACTATTGTTGAAATTGCCCATAAAAGAAAAGCATAAATTGCATAATTTAATAAATGTCATTTTTTCAAATAATATCGTAATTGAAATAAAACAGCTTTCCAAAATAACATTCTACTATTATATGATTAACAATGAAGATTATCATTTAACCAAAAATGACAAGTTTGAGTCAAATTTCATTTTTAGCTGCCTGTGAAATTTTATGATGACATGATATGGGTACTAAATAGAATACTATATTTAGGAATAACCATCCTAACTTATTAGAAGAGTCTATAACAGATCCTTCTGTAAATAAAATCTTATTAAAATCAGATCCCTCACTATGTCATGAATATATAATGATATGATAAATATGATCATGATCTATTTTGACCAATCAGATTGCTCGTAGCACACAAAGAAGTATAGTAACACTTTGAGAGTCTCACTTTCATTGGATGGTACATATTAAGGTCACTCGGGGAGTAAAAGAGAGATCTGATTTTAATCAGATTGCTGTTAATATACATGTATTACAGTATACTATAGGTAGTATAATAATAATGATAAACAATTATGCTTTAATATTAATTTGAAAACTTACATCAACAACTGATAATGTCAATTAAGGTTTTCAAACACACTGACCTGATTAGATTGAATAAAACAATCTGAAGAAAAAAAAATGAACACATTTAAATTGGATTACTGGTAAAACATCCAAGGATGGGTGATAAATGTAAAAATGTTGGGGAGGGGGGGGGAGGGGGTGGAGTGGGGGGGGGGAAGACGCTGAATAAAATTGAATAAATTAACAAAAATTATTGGATGTACAATTAAAATTGCTTTGATCATGGACGATGGTACAAAAAATGTACGTTTTTGACCATCAGACATGCAGGGCCACCATTTCAAGACTTGTGCATTATATAAATATTTAACAGTTGCATTTGAAGTAGTTCTACAGAGTATTTTTTGAGAAAGGGAAGCCAGCTGAAAAAGAAATGACATAACAGTGGCTTTATTTAACCAAAAGATAAATGGAAATGAAATAGTATCATGGTCACAGAGAATTTTAAGATTTGACAGGAAAAAGCCCATATCTGTACATTGTACATTGTATATCATTTGGTTATTTTCAGTAATAAAAAAACATACAGATAAAAGTTCAATTGCTTAATGTATTTACAGAAGTTGTCAGAAAAAAAAGACAACATATTTGATATCTTGCCCTATGTCATGTTCAAATAACGCAAAAATATTGTGCGTCATATCAATTAAAACAACTAGTGAGTGGTTGTCAATCTGATTAAAATTATTACTTTGAATATGCTTTAAACTCTACTTACATCTAAAATAACTCAATCTAAGTTTTCGTGCCGGTGAACTTTATATTACCTGATGAAAATGGGTGCACTTTACAATATCTTATGAAACTGCAACAGCTAAATCTTTTCAGCAGGTAATATTAGACAGTAAGCAAAAACCTTGAGTGTAAAAATACTTCAGTTTACTTGTACAAAAATGGATGAATGTGGAGGTCCCTCACTTGCTGCTAAAGTAAACAAGACTATTACTCCAGAACAAAAAAAGTGAGAGTCCAAAATTGGTCTTGAGCTTCTTCTATTGGTTCCTGACCTTTTATATAAATTTCAAATGATTTGTTCAAGTCATTTAGCAGAAACCAAATGCAGAACGCACAGACATAGGTAAAACTGAATGCCCCAGACTACTAGCACAGGGTGGGTATACAAAAATTAGATTGAGTTGTGTCAGATTTAATGAAGTTGTGTGTATTTAACATATAATTCTAATCAGATTGTGGATGGTGTTAAGGAGTTTTATAAAATAAATGCCTCTGATTTTTCTAATACCCAACAATAAGTGATATGATATATGTTTGAAAATAAATATATTTGTATATACAATTAGATGCAATTTACAATGATATTTGTAATGTAGTACAGACATAAACAATCAAACAACAAAAAACAATACTTCAATTATCAAAACATAACATTAGACTTAATATAACTTATATATATATATATTACAAGAACTCCAGATCTTAAACAATTTAATTCAAATTAGAAAATTTTTCTGTTTTTTTTTTTTAGGTCAACTTAAAATCTAACTACAGGTACATTCTGTATGGGGTCATGTAAGGTTATCTTTCATTCATATATGACTGTCCAAAATATCCAAAAACAACATCAAATTTAATTATATTAGTCTTAAAAAGGAATTAATTTATTCTGAATAAAACTTTTCACTATAAAAAATACCATTTTCATGAATTATTTATTTTAGCATCAACATAGACATAATAAAAAGATTCTGTTAAAATATTACATGTACTGATATAAATGATTCTTTTAATCTGCTTGTTTTTAGAAAAACTAGTGGTCCACCTGAGCATGTATCTCTCACCAGGTTATTCATAGCTTGTTTGCATTCAAACAAGTGATGGTGGCCATCTTAGATTTCTGATCAACACAAAAAATTAAAACTTTGTAAATCATCATCCAATGATTATCAATGGTATCAACCAAGATTCTATATTGTAGAGGATCAAACAAGGAACAATCCAGCCACATTCGTTTTCAAATGGTTCAGTGGTTTCAGAGATGAATAATTTTAAAATACCATGTATTTTTTTCCATAACTTTCCGGCAGTGGTGACCATCTTGCTTTTCCATGCAAAATCATGAAAATATGTATATTGAAACAAGAGTATTTCTAACAAAATTCAATTACAATTTCACAACAGTTACATTTTGTAACTGCCCACCCTAAACACCTGGAGCTGCCACGTGTACATTGTGGGCAGCATGCTTTTGTCCACAGTGGACAAGTGAAAAGAAAAAAAAACCCAGTATATGTAGTCGATGTAAATACCAAACAATCAGCAGTCTGAAAGTTTATACAAGTAAAAAAATACCCCATAGATGTTCTGACTGAATATCAAAATACTGGATTCAGCAGCTGCCTGTTTCCTAATTAATGGATAACAAAATGAATGGTAGTTGTAAAATAATGATCACTGGGTTTTGCTTGTTGTTGATTTTTCATGTTTAATTATCTCCCTTTGTTGTTTGGTTTGTAGCTGCCTCTGTTCTTTGATTTCTCATCCTGAAAAGATTTTTTTTTTATAATACAATAGTTTTTGTAATTATTGTTTCAGTCAAAGTCCAATTTTTAAGTTCACATTACATATGTATAAAATATCCTCTGACTTCTGCCTTTAATCAAATAAATTTACGAATAAAAACCAGAAGTACTATGGAACTAATAAATCTTTCACTTGATTAACAGTTGTCAATTAATTGTTCTAACAACAAGTGATCGAAACCATTTCAATATCATTTTCTTACTCAAAAACAGTTATTGAAAGTATCTTTAGGATGAGCCTATGATATAGACATCTAATTCTTACAAAATTTTGGTTATATGGCTCTAATTCTCAATGACGAGAACACTTTTTTCAAAAAGATCATATTCCAATGTTTCAGGATTGGCACTACTGACAAGTTATATGATACTGAAATGTTCATGTATCCTGCATCATCCATGTATATTCATAGTTCCATTACCCATACATTTATCTGCCTGTCAGGTAGCATGATATACCTATACAGTATGTAGCCATGTTTGATATCATCAAACATTCCTATCCTTGCATGGTGATGTATGTAGAATCAGCTCTTGTGCAATGTTCTGAACCTTAACCTTAATTTCTACCAACTATATAATTTTACACACACATGTAATTAGCATACCTAGGAAATATGGCTACCTTGGGATAGGATTTTCAAAGGTTTTTTTTTTTTTATGAATTATGAATTTGGCACACAACCCTCTTTTAAACAAAGGGAAATAGTCCTGGAAATATGAATTAAAAAAATTCAGAGAACTGACAGTACCCAATGGATATTTAAGTACATATATATATATATATATATATTATATATTCATATAGATACCCATGACAACATTCCAAGACCAAGGACAGATTAACACACCCATGAAGGATAATATGAGTAATATACCTCTACACATTTTTGAAATTCAATATTTAACCTCAATTTCAGTGAAATATTATTTTGAGTGATTGTTGTTTAATGCCAACTCTGCAATTTTTCAGCTATATCATGGCAAGAACAAGTAAATTTTCAATGAAATGATGATGAGGTCCGCTTTGTACTAGACCAACACGCTTCGTTGGATCTTTATAGTGCTAGTTCACTGAAACAACTGTCCGTGAATAGACATGTCGGCCCGCTCGGACACATCATCCCGATTCAAAGCCAACCAGTTTTTGTTCTTTCTCCTTAATGCTGCGTGCTTAGCAGAGAAGCAACAAATACCAATTTGACCCGATCGGAGCATGCACCCACGGTCAACCACACTCGAGGCGAGCACACTAATCATTACACCACCGATGCAGTTTAATTATTTTGAGAGATTAATAGCCAAACAAAACCACAGGAGGAGTTTATATAGCATTTTAAATTATATAAACCTGTCCCATTATGTAGATATACTTACATAAGTTTTAACTCTTCCAGCTGATGAAACAGTTCTTTATTTATCTGATCCTGGTCACTAATGTGTTTATTTTGCATCATATTGTCATTTGTTAACCTTTTAATTTCATCCATTTTGTTTTCTAATCCCTGTTCAAGATTTTCTAGTCTTTCATTAGTCATATCCATGTTATGTTGTAACTCCTCTATAAATAGACATTGTTTTTTAAGTTGACTGTCTTTTAGTTCACACAATTCTCTGCTTTCATTCAGGTTATTGTACAAATCCTTGTTTAAACTTTTTATGTCTTTAATCTTAGTATTTTTTTCTACTATGGTGTTTTCTTTTTCTTTGTTTTGTGTAGTTAGTTCTGTGTTTTGTGTAGTTAGTTCTGTGTTTTGTGTAGTTAGTTCTGTGTTTTGTGTAGTTAGTTCTGTAATTGTGTTGTCTTTTTCTACTATGGTGTTGTCTTTTTCTTTGTTTTGTGTAGTTAGTTCTGTGTTTTGTGTAGTTAGTTCTGTAATTGTGTTGTCTTTTTCTACTATGGTGTTGTCTTTTTCTTTGTTTTGTGTAGTTAGTTCTGTGTTTTGTGTAGTTAGTTCTGTAATTGTGTTGTCTTTTTCTTTGTTTTGTGTAGTTAGTTCTGTAATTGTGTTGTCTTTTTCTTTGTTTTGTGTAGTTAGTTCTGTAATTGTGTTGTCTTTTTCTACTATCTCTCTATCCATTTGATGCTGTTGTCTTGTTTTATCCACCTGTAATCTATCACATCTGCTATTGGCATGATTTGTCTCGGCTACAAGTCTAAGACAATCGTTTTGTAACTGGTTATTATTGACTAGAATTCTCTCGTTGCTCTGTTGTAGTCGCCCTGCAGTATTAAGAACCTGTTCCATTTTCATCTGAAGGTTTAAGTGGTCGGTCATAAGATTCTGGATTTGGTTTTGTTGGTTAGTACTGATTCTAACAGCATGGTATAATGCCATCCTAAAGTTCTCCTGGTTCATGTTTAGAAAATCCTTCTCCCCTTCTAAATCTTGTACCCTTTGATTCATTTCAACTGAAACATTCATAAAAAAAAGTTATTTAGAGTCAAGTGAACAGTGTTTCAGCCTATCATCATAACGAGAACAACATTAAAAAAAAAAAAATCAGCTTAATATCATTTAGCATTTGAATGGTCAAACATAGATGTCTTGATTTCAACAAGTAAAAGGGAATATGTTAGAAAAATTTTGTCTTGCAACAGGCCAACAATGACCACTTGTAACAAACTTCTGTTTATTAGAAGCTGCTGTGATTGTTTGTTTTTTACATGCAACATACAGAACACAAACTTTTTTTATTTTAGAATCTGCTGTGATTGTTTTTTACATGCAACATATAGAACACAAACTTCAGTGAAGAAAATGTGACCTTATGGTGTTGGCCAGTAGTGAAGAAGGACACAGAGGGATGAAAATATCTCACATGGGCCTTTGGATCAAATGATTTGTTATTGAAAATTGTACTGTCACATTTTATCGATAAATTAGTGAGTTTCAAATATATGTTTGTAACCTCAGTATCAAGGTTGTTTTCCCTGACACACCCCATATACGAAAAATATACGTTTTCACGTCGACACGAAATACTACCTAGGATTCAGAGGGGCATACTACAGTGTGAGTAGAAATTTCAACAATATATATAGACAATATTGAATTATCAAACACGTTTATTAACTTTACACTATAATTCCTATGTAAATATGAGGAAATACATTGGTTGAGTTTCAACATGCAGTTTGTCAACATTTACGTCCGTGCTGATTCATCTATCATAGAAACCGATAATATTTGACATTATAAACATATTCTACAGTATATTAACGGAGTTTCTCTTAACAACGTTTTGTTAACTGGCCCAGACTTATCCAACAGTCTACTGGGAGTCCTCGTACGCTTCAGGAGAGAAATGATTGTTGTCACTGCTGATGTTCAACACATGTTTCACTGTTTCATAGTGAGAGAAGATCACCGAAATGACCTGAGATTTCTATGGTACAAAGACAATGATTTCGAGAAGGAATTAATAGAATACCGAATGAGAGTTCATGTTTTCGGTAACAGTCCATCCCCTGCTGTTGCAACATTGGGGCTCCGTAAAACAGCACAAGCTGCAGAGTCGGAGTACGGCCAACACGTAACAAATTTAGTGACAAATGATTTTTACGTGGACGACGGATTAACGTCATGTCCGACAGCAGAAGAAGCTATCAAAGTCATGAAAGATACACAAGAGGCCTTGAAAAAATACGGAAATCTCCGCCTTCATAAGTTTGCATCAAACAGTTTTGAAGTGATGTCAGCTTTTCCATCTAGCGATCTAGCCACGAACCTGAAAGATTTAGATCTAGAAGCTAATACCAAACCACTCCAGCGTAGTCTAGGATTGATATGGGACCTCAATACAGACAGGTTCCTTTTCCAGTTGTCACTAGACAATAAGCCTGTCACTCGACGAGGTATACTATCAACAGTTAATAGTATATACGATCCTCTGGGATTCTTGGCTCCAGTAATTATCCAAGGAAAGCTAATTTTACGAAAACTGACGTCAAGCACGTTCGATTGGGACGACCCTGTCCCAGATGACATCACATCTGAATGGGAATCTTGGCGAGATGCATTGAAAGTGCTAGAAACTCTACGTATACCACGTACATACGTGTCTTGCCTCAGCCAAACTGTCACGAAAGAACTTCACGTGTACGCAGATGCGTCAGAAAAGTCAATAGCAGCGGTTGCCTATCTCCGTACATTGGATAAAGATGGCAATCCTGATCTTGGTTTCGTACTAGGGAAAGCAAAAGTTGCTCCTACAAACGGACATACAATTCCGCGTCTGGAACTTTGTGCCGCTGTACTGGCCGTAGGAATCGCACAGTGTGCTTTAGAACAGCTGGATCTACCAATTAACTCTATTAAATATTATACAGATAGCAAAGTAGTTCTAGGCTACATCACGAACGACACAAGAAGATTCTATATCTACGTTGGAAATAGAGTTGAAAGAATCAGAAAATTTAGTCTTCCAGAACAATGGAATTATGTAAACACGGATCATAATCCGGCTGACTCAGCTACAAGATCACTACCTGCTAGCGAAATTCACAACAGTGAGTGGTTAATGGGACCTAAACATCTTCTCACTTGTGAATCAAGTAAAAACCCTGAAGGGAAATATCAACTTGTTGACCCAGACAGCGATGGGGAGATTCGTCCAAATGTTCGTCCGGATATCTCGGTTGCAAAAACACTCATAACACTAGATTGCATCAACATAGGAACTGAAAGATTTCAGCATTTCTCGACCTGGAAAGTTCTTATACGTGGCATTGCATTTTTGAAACGTTCGTCTCGTTCACGTTTAAACGGAAAATCAAGAATTAATCCTATCGACACTGTTCTTCAAGATGCGGAAGACTTTGTCTTAAAATCAGTACAAACTGAAGTTTATCAGGAAGAAATTGATTGTCTTCGTCATAAGACACCTGTTGGCAGACGAAGCACAATTGCCAATCTCAATCCATTTTTGGATGAAAAGGGACTTTTACGAGTTGGCGAACGTATCGCCAAATCAGACTTAAGTCTTCAAGAAAAGATGCCTTTAATCATACCTGGACGTCATTACATCGCCACTCTTTTGGTGAGACACCACCATGAGAAGCTCAAGCATCAAGGTCGTCACTTTACAGATGGTGCGATTCGTTCTGCAGGTTTTTGGATAACCGGAATTAAACGGTTAATATCCTCATTCATTCGCAATTGTGTTACCTGCCGTAAACTTAGAGGTAAAGAAGAACGTCAGATTATGTCCGACTTACCAGAAGATCGTCTCGATCCAGCACCTCCTTTCACAAATGTAGGAGTGGACGCCTTTGGGCCGTGGACCATAATCTCACGCAGAACCCGTGGTGGATATGCCAACTCTAAACGTTGGGCCATTCTATTTACTTGTTTAGTGACAAGGGCTGTTCATATTGAACTTGTCGAAGAAATGAGCTCCTCACCATTCATCAATGCGGTCAAACGATTCACAGCAATAAGAGGAGAAGCTAAGATATTCCGGTCAGACCGTGGAACCAACTTCATCGGAGCAGTAGACGATTTAAAAGTGATCCCGATCAACGTGGAAGACAGGTCAATCAAACGTTATCTCTCCGATTCCAGGGCAGCCTGGATTTTCAATCCTCCACATTCGTCCCACATGGGCGGAGTTTGGGAACGCATGATTGGAATGGTCAGGAGGATATTAGACTCGATGCTCCTTGGTTCTACTGGAGATACTTTAACTCATGACGTGCTCAACACGTTCATGGCCGAAGTTTGCGCCATTTTTAACTCAAGACAGCTTGTACCTGTGTCAACTGATCCTGAATCACCGTTGATATTGACTCCAGCTATGCTGTTGACCCAGAAGACCCAACATAAATTCATTCCTGAAACAACCGACAGGAAGGATTTGTACCGTAACGAATGGAAACGGGTACAAGCGTTAGCCAGCATGTTCTGGTCCAGATGGAGAAAAGAATATCTACCACAACTCCAACAAAGACAGAAATGGACTGACAGTCAACGTGATCTCAGGAACGAAGATGTAGTTCTACTAAAGGACAAAAGTATATGCCGCACCCAATGGCTGATCGGAAGAATAGTGAACGCTATCAAAAGTTCCGACGATCACGTCAAGAAAGTAGAAGTCCGTATTATAGTCAACGGAAAACCAACAGTATACACTCGGCCAATATCTGAGTTGATTCTTCTTGTGGAAGAAGTTTTTGTATAATTTATATTCACTGGAATTATGTATCATATTATTCGTTATTGTTTATTTTAAGTATAGTGATGTCAAGTAGATATCAGACAGGGAGTGTACTGTCACATTTTATCGATAAATTAGTGAGTTCCGAATATATGTTTGTAACCTCAGTATCAAGGTTGTTTTCCCCGACACATCAGAACCCCATATACGAAAAATATACGTTTTCACGTCGACACGAAATACTACCTAGGATTCAGAGGGGCATACTACAGTGTGAGTAGAAATTTCAACAATATATATAGACAATATTGAATTATCAAACACGTTTATTAACTTTACACTATAATTCCTATGTAAATATGAGGAAATACATTGGTTGAGTTTCAACATGCAGTTTGTCAACATTTACGTCCGTGCTGATTCATCTATCATAGAAACCGATAATATTTGACATTATAAACATATTCTACAGTATATTGTGATATCAAATCATCATTATTTTCCCGTTTGTAACCAGAACTGTGTTATGCAATATTATTTCCGAACGTACACCGGAAATTGCTGAGCAACATACACCGAAACTTGCGTTCCAGTCTTTATGTGACTTTATGCTACTTATTTTTATCCACAGTAACTTTCATGTAATTCGGACACTTTCTTATGATTGTTCCCTTTTTGTATTTTTCAGTTTTTCACCTATTCATTTGAGGATTTAATAAAGACTTCAGCCATAGTACTGTATCTTCTTTTTTGAGCCTCAAACTGGTTAAGCTTGCTGGATCCGGTCCAGTACAAAAATCATAAGTTAAATTTTGCTGGTCACTCAAACTAGGTTAATGAGACTTTTTACTGGACAATTTGCAGCAAATCATAGACAATTTATAATAATATTAAACTTCAATTGATTGATAATTCAAAAGTCTGGAATCCTTTAATGTTAATTATATATTTCCAGTTGATTTTGAATGTAACCAATGATATGTTTCTCTCTATGTTTTTTTAAAATTTTGAGCTAAATGGGAGGTAACTCTGGGAAGAATACCTAAATGATTCTTTCTTCTTCGCCTACCTTGCCACTGAAGGATGAAAACTCTAAAGTCTCTTAATGTTGGTATACTACCTGAAAAAAAGAATGAAAATAATGCAATGTGCCGTCATTTCAAATATCTTAAAATGTAAATGTATACTATAACAACAAAATTGTAGAGTAATGGTAAATTTCTGAAAAAGAATTAAAAAAATAATGCAATGCAATCTGTGTTGCACATAAAATGTAGTGGATAATTTCTTTAGTTTTTTTTTATTGTAAATCTGAAGATTTCAGTAGTCAATACTTATCATACAGTAACTCTAACCACTTTTGCAATCTAAACTATTGAAAAGAGTATATTGCACTAGTTTCAAGTAATATTATATAGATACTTGTCTATACAGTCTTAGTTTGTAACCATTAACAAGACTTGAGCAAAAATATTTCCCTGTAAAAATTGTATAATTCACAATTATATATGTATTTGATATATCTGGGTCCTATGGTACCAGGGTAGTTAAATCTAAAAAAATTGGCAGCTAAGCCTAAAATTGGTTGACATAGCATGTGAATGCACAGTATCAGAGAACCCACGGCACCATAGGTTCGGACTATATATGTATAATGAAAAAATATTATACTACGATACATTTACATGTTAATTTGCAAAAGAAAAATTTTATTATGGCCTTTTTATCCACAGAAAGATTTCAAATAGAACATTTGATGCTGTATAACAAAATATGAAGAGAATACTAAAACAAGTTTTGCTAAACTTAATATGGACATGCCATGTAAGGTCCAGTATCAAACTGTGAGCCCCATGTGGACTACACTTCCTTTATATTTGTATATTTGTTTGTGATAAAACATACCATATTTAGCAAAGTATTCATCATAGGCCAACTGTAATTCTTCTGGATCATAATTCTCCTCTAAAAAGTTTTTGTGGTCATTTCTTTCTGTAGGGGGCAAGACTAGCCAATCTATAAATAGAAATACATCATGTACATACAATATCTATGTTAAAAGTCTGAGCTACTCCCCATTTTCTATGAATTTCCACAACCAAACTGTTATTATTTCAATTAACCAAGTGTAGGTTGTCAGCAAGTTTAAACCAAAAAGTGTGAAAAAAGATGGTATATAAACAAACCAATGAACCAAATCGTATATCTTTACTGGGTTAAATAAAATAGTTCGATTTACAACTACATGTGCAATCAGTGTATATCACCACCAGTGTTGTCAGTAGAATTTTGAAAAGGTGGCAGAAAATTAGGTGGGTGCCTGGGGGCCGCCTAGGCCCCTTGACGCTTAAATTGTGTAAATTGCTGCATTTTGTGCATTTCCTGGGGCTAAAATTACTTTATTTCTTATCCTATCTTTTACTGCATAAACTTGAATTATTGTTGCTTAATGTCCATTGAGATTGATTGAGCTAATTTTTAGTAAAAAAAGATTAAAAAGGACTGTACTTAACTAAAGTAGGTATTATTACATAACAAAAAAATGCATTTTGTTTATTAAATTCCAGAAAAAGTTTCAATAAGCAACAAGTTTTATAAATAAATTTCACATTCAAATTCACTGTCACTATCATCAGCATGAGTCACTATATATTTTGGCATCAATTAAGAGTTTTCACAATTTTTAGCTATAGCAATGTATCTTCAGTAACAGATATTATATAACAGAAAAAGACTTACATGATTTGAAACATAACATTTTTATCTCGTTTTAACTTCCATTTGGATTTATTTGTTTTTGACCAAAATTAAAATGTTTGTGTTTATTCCTTGTACAGACTGATAATTACATTTCTTTTGTTAATACTTTCATGTATGTTCTGGTTAGTGCACAGGGACTTGTTACGAATCATTTTTATCTCTCAACTGACAACTCTAAAAGCCATGTGATTTTTTAGAGTTGTCAGTCGAGGGATAAAAATAATTTGTAACAAGCCCCTGTGGTTAGTGCGTGTTTCGGTTTGATCTGACATTTATAGGACCAGGTCCTGCTTTTTACAAAAAAGATCACCACAGTAGTATTCTCTTCTTATCTTTTTGGATCTTTACAGAAGTGTTCTCTTCGCGATCTGTGTCTTAAAAAAATTTGGTCCATACCAGATGTTTCACTAAATGTTAGGTGCGTGTGCAAAAATTTATAAATAGCGCCTAAATATATACTAAGAGGGATTTCCAAACGGAATCTGATATAATAGATAACATTGATTTAAATACAATAATTTATATACAAATGTATATTGGAATATGGATTTTTCTATACCGTTTTTTTTTACTCATTGAAAAATAGCCTGCAAGGAAAGGACAATTACCGACGAAAATCGCTGCTTGTCAGCTTTTAACGACATCACCAACCACTAAGGTTTCTGAGTTCGAATCCCGCTCATGGTGCGGTGTACTCGATACAACACTGTAGGTCTTAGTTCGGTAAACAATACATACATATGTATTTTTCTTAACAAAAAATATCAGACAACCAACCTGTAAAATTTTCAAACAAAGATCCATTATCTGTAGCTATAGTAGAAAGGTGACACCTTGAATCTCCAGTTTCTTTAGACCGCTGATCTAAAAACTTCTCAATGGTTTCCTGAAGGTCCCTAACAAGATTGAAATCTGATGGACATTTATCTATAAAAAATACACACAAGTTAATCATTATTTGATCAATGTTACTCGGTATGAACAGTTCAGAATTCAATTTTCAATTTCAGATATCATAATTATATACATGTACAGGTAATACATACAAAATGTGCTTGAAATAATAGAAATATGTTTATATGTCAACTCTAAATGAGGCTGTCATGGTCGTGATCAAATGGTAGTTGGATTTACAACTACCTGTACAATTACTGACTATCGCCACTAAACTTGTGAATTTGAATCCCGCTCATGGTTAGCTGTACTCAATACAACACTATGTGATAAAGTTTGTCAGTGACTTGCAACAGGTCAGTGGTTTTCTCCAGTTACTCCAGTTTCCTTCACCAATAAAATATAACTGAAAGTCTGAAATATTGTTGAAAGTGACATTAAACACCATAACACAATTCTAAACTGGGTATAAAATTAGTTTCTATAAATACATGCATGCATGTGTAAATCAACTATTTTTAATTTAAAAATGAAATTAGCATAAAATAGAAGCTACATGTACACCATTGACGAAAGGTAAAGTCGGCTTTAACAAGTACAAACCTAATGGTCGTCTGACTAACCTCGGTAGATCTAATCATGTAGATCGGCCAAATTAAATGTGCATCACTGTTTAAATTTTCTTTTTATAATTTGGGTTAAAAATGTTTTTCAAGTGACCTACAGATAATGGACAAAAGTATTCGTACACTTCCAATTTTCCCTACATACCTGTATTTCATATAAAACTTTCAAAATATTATCTTGAAGTCAATTCATGTCCGATTTTGATCATTATTTTATCAACAAAAGGAAAAGATATGTAGTTTATAGCAGTAATTTTGAAATAACATTTTGAAGCATGTTTTTCAAATCGCCATGATTTAAACACAGATTTAAATAATTTGTTTACAAAAGTACTATCAAAGCATATTGTATTTCGAAAGAAATAAATTCAGTTGTGGGCTTAGCTTGTATATTCTCAAAATGTTTATCATAGAAAATTATTTTGAAATTATAGAGTAAAACTACATGTACATTAAATTATGTTTTTGAAAAATTGTTGTTTTATATGAAATATTTAGGAAATATTGGATGTGTCCGAATAATTTTGTCCATTGTCTGTATGTAGTTAGCTAGTTATAAATGAAATGGTCTAGATTTGAAATACACAATGTACATGTACAAGCCAGTCGGTAATAAAACATTTAATATAATATCCACTCTATCTACCTGTATACTATATAATCTGTTAACTTTTATATGACATTTTCCAACAATTTTATTTGTTTTTAAATATGTGTAATAATAAACTACAATACTCAGGAGATCATTTTTTTTCTCAAAAATATATACATGTAACCCTTACCAGTATATGCTCTAATCAATTCAAATGTTTTAACAGCCTTTTCTGTGGTTCTGTTACCAGTTTCTTGCTTGATACCTGAGAAAAAAGAACAACATTTTTATTCATGTAATACTATTACAATACATGTACTTGAATAAATCTGTTGATACCACAGGTATATACAAAAATATACAAGGTATACATTGTGTATATAATACACTTACTCCAAACCATTATGCACACTCAGGTGAGGTGTACTCGATACAACATTATGTGATAAAGTTTGTCAGTGACTTGTAGCAGGTTGATGGTTTTCACCGGTTTCCTCCACCAATAAAACTGACTGCCACAATATAACTGAAATATTGTTGCAAGTGGTGTTAAACACCATAATCATAACCCATTGATTTGTACAATGTTGAATCACCATTTCACAATGAAACTAGTTGTACTTCATGTGTCAAATACAATGATATTTCCATTTATGGTTCTTGAGAATGATTGACTCAGAATGCTGTTTTTTTTCCCTATACATTGTCTTCTTGGATCATTTCATGGAAGAGATATCAAAGTGAGTAGTAAGCAACGAGGAGTGTTTGTTTGGCATCTTATCTAAACCCTGCAAGTCTTATAAACCTAACAGTTGAAATACTTTTTAGATGAGGTTGAGCGTTGGAAAATCAGATAGGCTCTTGTATATGATAAGCCAGAGACTACTCGACACTCTACATACAACAAACTGCAACTTAACTTATACCCAGCTATATACAGCATCATCTCTATCTTACTGACAATGCTGGTGTCATCGGCAACAAGTAATTGATGACTTTTCATAAATTTATACATTTTGTATAAGTGAAAAACAATGAAGAAAAGTTCAGAGAGTAACCTCTATCATACCTGTACATGGATTGCCATCCCTTTCAGCATTAAAGTTTTGAAGGGTATAAAGTAACGTGATGTCTGTGTAGTCACTCGAGGAAGTAAAAGTTCTTGTTAGACTGTAGTGGTATTATCATAAAGGGACAAAATAATCTGAATTACATGTCGTTAAAAGCACTTCCAAAATGATCATAAACGTCACCCTTTCTGTTGTATAACCCACAAGCTTCCACCCTATGGACACTCTTGGGAAAATTTTATACTTTATTTTTACTTAGTTTTAATATTTTAGGCCCTTACAAAAATAATGCAGGCATATCAATAAGGGGCAGTACCAGGTACTTTTACCCACTTTAAATGGTAATTGGTACAGTACCTTCTAATTTCAAAGAGTGTTGCATAAGATATTCATGCAAAATGTTCAGATTCTAAGAAAAAGTACCACCTGTATATAGTGAAGTGCTGGCACACTTGAAAAATATGGAAAGCCCTGATAGTCCTTCCTACAATGTATGGGAGGGGGGGGGGGGGGGTTCAATTTTATTACAAATTCCAGCCTCTGAATCCTCTCTTCCGAAGGACCATCCCTGTCAAGTTTGTTTCCATTTGGTTGAGCTATTTTGCAGGAGATTAAAATCCATAATGTGAACAACTTAACGACGACAGACACCAAGTGACAGTAAAGCTCAATTGAAACATATATAGAATGCATTGAAACTGAAACTAAAGGTTCATTTACATGATGATGGGTCATCGACACATGGGCATGCACATGTACCACCCAATTGCAGATGGTAATTTTCTTAACTATTGCATTAGTGGCTTTTTTAAATTTTGAGCCTAATACACCATGCATGAGATTTTCGTTGATGCTTCATAAGAAAATCATCAGTTCTATTTTAAAAAAATATCATGGGACTTGAATTCCATTTATTCTAATATTTATCTTCCAAGGACTTATCTATGCAGCAGTTCATGCGTGGAGTACATCTATATTATAACATGCTCCATCAATTGTAACGACTACTGTATGTATTGGCGTGGACAGCCCATTTTTACAATTTTAGAATTTGAACAAATGAAATAAAAAATAACTTTCATGTATTTACATATATTTTTATATACATGTATATAAAATAGAAACAGTTTAATGTTAAGTTGTAGTGGGTTTGGATCCGTGATTTGAACTTTTCAATTATACTCGGTACTGATAATATTTGGCAGAAATGGACACCATTTATGAACATAAGAAATTAAAATGTCTGTCATTTCATGGTCAGTAGGGAAAACCTAGTCCGAGATTCCTCTGCTGTCCGACGGCTTTCTTCGACTTGCTGTTGCCGTGATGTAGAGCTCTCTGACGTTCCACGCTACAGTAAGTCGAAAAATGTCATCGGACGGCAGAGGAATCTCGGACTAGGGAAAACCCTGATTATCGATAGCTATGTGCTTCTGGCATAAAAGACTTTGAATCTTTAGCTTAGTTTTTGGTATAACAATTTTGTGCTTAGAGAACTTATTTTTCAGTTACAATACAATACAAATATTTTTATTTCCAATTAAGGAGCCCTTTCGGGCAGAATAATTAACAAAGGATTTAATACAATGATTATGGATTGATTACATTGATTGGAAGATGACAACATTTTATGAAGCAAACAAATCAAAATGTAATCATACCATTGACATAGTAATAGTTGCATTCGAATGTATGCTATATAACAAGCACAGTGACCCATCAGTTATAAAATAATAATGGTCAAACTTCACAGAGGATTTATATAAAAATATATATATACACCATACACATCAGTTTACACTTAAATTCTTTCATTAAATAGTTATTATTAAGATACATGCATGTACAATGTATATAGCCCGTGACCAGATTCGTGCATGTAATGTATAATAAAACGTTTACAAAGAAGATACATTGTCACAGGCAAATATGAATTAAGAAAACAGATTGAAATGAACACATCTATCAAGTTGAAGAATAAATCTACAGATACACTGCACTCTTTTTCTGCAGCACAGTAGGCACCGCCAAACAATCACTTCAGACGTTCAGTATAGACTACAGTAGATGTCATCACGTTTGTCAAGTCTAAAATCGTAATTTTTGTGCTCTTCAAACATTTGATCGCAGCGACATCACGTGCAATACAAACTGATCATATATATGTTACATTTCAGTAAGATAATAACCTTGTAAATGTAAGCGTAAGTCAGAAAATTAAAGAAATGCAATTTCTAAAAATATAAACAAACCTGTGTCGGCCATTTTCCTTCACATTTACGACAAAGATAACTAATAACCACCGGACTAAAGAAACATGAATGCAACAACGGACATAAAAAACTGGTCAACCAACAAAGTCCCAAAATGTTCTCATTCCATTTCCACATATATCACAAGCAAAGTAAAGATAAAACAAACAATGGGATGGGGATGGGTGCTCGTGTTCTTTTTGTTCCTAGAACTTCTGCTGCTTTTTAACTATGCTTGAATTTTTATATGTTTGTCAATGTATGTCCATGTATTTTTGTGGGTATATATATATACCTGTATATGTAATTTGTATGTCAATTTAAAAAAGCTCTTTCGAGCTTATTTTTTTAATGTTATTTATATATTTCTAATTATAGCATATACCGACTTTAATTTTTTTTACTTAACTTGATGCTTTTCAGTTTAACTTGTGCTCTATTTTAGTGCTTGGCTATTTCTGCATGAATATTTTTAATTTTTTTTTTTTTTTTTTTTTTTTTTTTTAGAATATTTTTAAAAAATATGTTAATTTGCTTCTTTGCTTAAATATAGACTGGTTATAATTTGCATGAATGTACTTGTATGTGTAATGGCTGCTAAATGTCGGCATCTTTTTTCTGTTTTGACCTCTGGTCCTGTGACAGTGGGTGCGCAGAGAGGCACTTGTGGGGGTCCAGAGGTCAAAACACAGAGATGTATGCATAGGTTTGTCTGGATGTGTATTGGTTTTGTATTGAATGACATGTTTTTGTTGTGCTGTATTTAATTTATGTAATTTTGTTATGCATGTCGGTTTGAAAAGCTCTTGAGAGCTTATGTTGTATTGTTATAAAATGTACCGACTTTAAATAAAACTTTGATTGATTGATTGAATTAACAAACATTTGCTTACCTTATTGGTTCTGGATACATGTCCACAAGTATATATGGTATAGTCCCAGTAGTATCTTTACGGACATCTGAAGACCTAAGTAACATGCCAGATATGGAAGTGAGCTCTACACCAGAGATACCACCCATTATAATCCACCACAATGGTGTCATGAAACTCTTGACAAGCTTAAATCCACGCAAAGCTACGGGACCCGACAGTATCCCGGCCCGCCTACTGAAGGAAACAGCCAAAGATATAACACCAGCACTCACGTTTATATTCCAAGCATCCATTAACCAGAGTAAAATCCCACCTGACTGGAAAACAGCTATAGTCGCACCTGTATTTAAAAAGGAAGACAGAGGCCAACCTTCCAACTATAAGCCTATATCATTAACATCGATATGTTGTAAAATCATGGAACACATAATCCACAGCAGTGTTCTTACCCACCTAGAAAACACAAACCTCCTCTCAGACGAACAACACGGCTTCCGCAAGAGAAGATCATGTGATACCCAGCTAGTCTTAACTATCCATGACTTAGCAAAGGCACTTTACTCTGGCGACCAGATAGACGGTATCTTACTGGACTTCTCTAAGGTCTTTGATAAGATCCCCCACAACCGACTATTGGTGAAACTTGATCATTATGGAGTACGAAACAACACTCTCTCATGGATTCGGGATTTCTTGTCAGACCGTACCCAGACTGTTGTACTGGAAAGAAATTCGTCATCAACAAATCCTGTTGCATCTGGAGTTCCACAAGAAACGGTCTTAAGGCCCTTGCTCTTCCTTGTATACATCAACGACATGCCAGGCTACGCAAGATCTCAGACCCGTCTTTTTGCTGACCACTGCCTCATGTATTGGAAGGTCAGTTCTACCTCTGACTGTACCCAACTTCAAGAAGACCTAGACAACTTAATCAAATGGGAACAACAGTGGCAGATGCAATTCAACTCAGACAAATGTGAAGTATTGACCATCACTAAGAAACGTAAACCACTACACCATAACTACACCATACATGGACACATACTCCAACATGTTGATTCTACGAAATACCTAGGCCTTAGCATCTCTAAAAACCTCTCTTGGAACAACCACGTAGATGCCATCACTAAAAAAGCAAATAACACCTTTCTTAAGGAGAAACATCGGCACTTGCCCCCAGTCAGCTAAGGAACGAGCATTTACCACCTTCGTCCGCCCAACGATCGAGTATGCTGCTGCAGTCTGGGATCCACCTACCCAAAGGAACATCCATGCACTAGAAAGAGTTTAACGAAGAGGGACAAGATTTGTCATGAACAACTACCGACAAACTAGCAGTGTCACCAGCATGCTGTCACAACTAGGTTGGGAAAAACTTAGGCTCAGAAGAGCACGTATTAAGACAATTTTACTATTTAAGATCGTATATAACAATCTTGTTGATATACCACCAGAACCGTTCCTCATTCTAACTGGCGCCATCACTAGAGGACATAACATCAGGTTCCTCCAACCACACACCAGAACAATAACCATGCCGTATTCCTTCTTCTCTAGTGCTATCAGGACATGAAACACACTACCTCAACAACTGGCCAGCATGACTTCCCTGGAGGGTTTCCGACAGGCCCTGGCCAACACCACTATTGTACCATAGAACTACTCCTTCTGTTTTTAATTGTATATACTGAACATTTTAATTGTACATGGGGAGGGAGCAGTTTTATTGTGTCATATGAACAGTGTGATTATACTCAACCATGAGTTCTGCACTTACAGAAGAAGAAGAAGAAGAATGGCCGGGAAGTGCGCCTGTGCATTGGTTGTACATGTAGACGAAGCACCCGCTTTAGTTATTTGATTAAAGTGGTTTGATGAGTATCCTAGACTGATGAGGCATACCCGATTGATGGCCTTATTATAACTAAACATTGGCTTTAACAAAACATCTTTTTAATTTTGTGTTTTTGCTTGGTCAGTCCAGTTTTTTCCCGGGGTTTGTCAGATATGGTTCCATTGTGGCAAAGGATTGATATTTGTTCACCTGTTGTTTTTTTACCTACCATGTGATTAAAAAAGAAATTTCATTCTGTTTTTTCTTTTTTTTTCTAAGTTTGAAATAGTCCGCCAAATAAATGCACTCGGTTAGCCAGATTTGTTCTTCTAAAGACACGTTGGAGTCCGAGAGAATCCAAAATAGACCTCCGCCTTGGTTGACAATCGGTCTTGGGACCAGATTGTCGTGGGTATATATGCAAAATAGTACGAATACAACAGTAAACCAGGGGCACAACAGCTGATGGGGGGTCTACAAGGTTAGTGCATTGCATTCGTTTATTTTTTCAGAAATCAGGGAAATCGACAATAATAAGAAATTTAGCAGTACCCCGCCATTTTGTTTCTTACCTTGTGTTTTTTTTCTAGTATTCGTCTGGACCCAGGACTACATCGTTACTAGCCCTGAAAATACGTACCCCCGTGGCAAACACGGGGAAATTAAGGCCCATCGGTCAAATGCCTGTGGTACTTAAAGCAGCTTAAAATACTGATACATTATAGTGCTTTAATATACGATTTCTGTAGCGAATAAGGGAACGACCATTTAACTTGAAGGGGGGGGGGGGGGGGGGGGGGGGTTATGCTTTATATCTAAAAAAATATTCTGATTCCTAATGTTGGTCCCTAACAACACTGGAACAGCTTCCCGCAAACCTCGCTACGGTGTGGTTCTCTAGAGTCTGTATTTAAAGGAATTATTCATTAGGAAGGGACTTGTAACAAGTATATAATGGTTGTATACTTGCTACAAGTCCATTTCTAATGAATAAATAAATAAATTGTTGCTACGAAAAATGAAATCTTGGCTGACCACTTGTATTTTCTATCTACATACTGAGAAAGACATTATGTAATCAATAAAGAAATGTTGCTAGAAAATATAAGTCCACGAAAATTTTATTATTTAGTGCGGATTGCAAAAACGAATATTTAAATCTGTGGATGTTAACAATACTATGCCAAAATATTATGAAAACAAACAGTTTTCTTCATTTTCTATCCATTACAGAATGCATCGTTTTAATAAATCACGTTGGTAAGATTTTTATATTTTGAGATCTTTAATATTTCTTCGTCCAGAGTATTTCAAATTGACAAATAAGTGAGTGAGTGAGTGAGTGAGTGATGGTTTTTTAACTCCAAGTGAGCGATTTTTCAGTTGCCAGTACATTAGAGAGAAGCAACTTTTGTGAAAATAACGTAGGCATAGACATGTCGCTTAAATCGGATGAATGGACCGACGCAGATCAAACCAGTCTTCGTTTTCTTGTGTGCTTAGTGACGAAGCAGGAGATATTCGTTGGATTGAGCATAGGACTCTAATCATAACGTCACAGAATGTAAAGTTGAAAACGCAGTTATAAATGTTGCATAGCTTTGTCAGATTTTAAAGTATAACACTTAAAAATGTTGCCGGTCATAAAATAAGATTAGCCATGGATATAAATATTAATTGTGCTGTCGTAAAAAATACGGATAATATGAAGCAGCCGGCCGCAATACTGGTATTACCAGTATTTTACCAGAATCTTCCAGTATCTGCAATACTGGTACAGATACTGGTAAATACTAGTATCACAGTATCTTCCAGAATTTTCCAGTATCTGCAATACTAGAAGGTACTGGTCATTGCCAAAATATGAGTATTGCAGATACCGGAAGATTCTGGGAAATACTAGTTATACCAGTATTGCAGATACTGGAAGATTCTGGAAAATACTGGTTTTACCAGTATTGCAGATACTGGAAGATTCTAGAAAATACTGGTTATACCAGTATTGCAGATACTGGAAGATTCTGGAAAATATTGGTTATACCAGTATTGCAGATACTGGAAGGTTCTGGAAAATACTGGTTATACCAATATTGCAGATACTGGAAGATTATGTACGAAGTTGCGGAATGTACTTGTATATTGGTTTTTTTTTTGGTCCTGTCTGTGCGTCTGTTATGAGAGGACGGACAGTGTATAGGGAGACCGGGAGAAAGGTATTTCCAGTATTATAATATTTACCATACTGGTATTACAATACTGGTATTACCAGTATCGCTGCCGGCTGCTTCATATTATCCAAAAATACTAACATGGGCATTATATAGAAAAAAATATGTATTAGCTGTATTTTATTACAAAAATTTAAATATGAATAATAAATAAATAAATAAAAAATAATAAAAAAAATAAATAAAAAATAAATAAATAAACAAATAAAATAAGTAAATAAATAAAGAATAATAATAATCACACAAGTTACATGGTTTTTATTTTCCTGTTATCCGTCAACGACGATCTACTAAATACAAACAAGACTATCTAGCGTGAAGTCATATCAAGTAGCACAATCATTAATTTCTGTTGAAAGACAAGTGGTAAGTATGTGTTAGTCATTGTACAAATAATTTACGTTTTATACACTTTAAACTAACATCTTTATTCATTAGATTAAGCCAATTCAAAAAATACATTTTGAGGTATAAAATATGAAATGCAAACAAAATTGATGAACATTACAGTATAGAGACAATTTCGATAAATGGGGGAAAATATGGGTACACTTTGGTTACCTTAGCCATGGAAACATTTATGACGAAAACATGGCAGATCATTTTCATAGACTATTAAACTGATGGATATGATTTAAAAATAAACACATTTTCTAGATATAACACAACAGCATTTAATAAAACATGTTATTTTTGCGAGATAAGCATGTACATGTATGGCTCAACCAGTCTTTTCCTCATACATATTCTAAACCCTGTTTATTTTGTAAAACAAATCATGTATTTTTCCTATCTCTACTGAAGAAGAATTAGATTTTCAAGATGACGTTACCGACGAATTTTGGATATTCATGTAAATGTTAAAATTATAAATATGATCTTTGTGGCATATTGTCTTAAAAGTTAATATGTTTCCATGACAACGATGTCTCAATAACCTGATATGAACATACAGTCACAGTATCAGATCATTCTTGATAAACCTTTTGTAGATTATTGAATGTGTCGATCCAGTGAGGCTCGAGATCACAGTGACCCCAAAAACAAGTAAGGTCTTACATTGTTTATCTAGAATGGATAACTAACAGTATACAGTATACAGATTTATTATTGTTTGGCTCTACAGACTTAACGAATACCCTAAATACGGATATATTCTTAAACGTGCAGAAGTTCATCATAAGTAGTAAACGATTCACCTCTTAACCATATTCACACAACTTAAACATGTTAAAAACAAAGCACTTGCACCTTTGCACTTCATTTGTTTGTTTCGTTTTATTTTTTTTTCTTACTAAAGCACACCAAATAACATTGACAACGACTGATTAACACTTGATTAACTCTCAATATACTTCTACCTTTCGATACTAATTAAACCTTGAACACCAGATAACAACAGGGATACAGGGATACAGTAATTGCCATCTTATATTAGACTTGCAAGCTGTCGTTCTTATTGAAAGCATAATGCTGCCAAGATAAAACACAGCATATATAAATTGAACATGTTCATCAGTGGTACCATTAAGAATGATGCAGTCAAAATGTTTCTTAATCAAATACTTAAACTTAACAACCACAACATGTTACGATCGTGCTTGGTGAAACAACCGCTGTTTATGTACTATAATTATGGTGTTACATGTATTACAAAAACAAAAATAATCTAATCATAGGTTGAAAAGGGGATGAACAATTTAGAAACTGTTCGCTTAGAACTTGAAGTCTGCGTCAGCTTCTGTTAATTGACTATGCATGCTTAGTATTACCCTATATACATTTTGTTCATGTTGCATTGCGATTCGTTCAAATATACGTTTTCACACTAATGTACATGTTTGTATTATCGTTCTATCTTACAAATATCTGCTAAGACATATTGCATTTACTGTATGTAATTTGGTAATCGCTAACAATTAGATGATAACCTTTCAGCCCTGAATGACCACGTGACTTAAAGAAGACAGCATGGATATTGTCAACTACAAACGGATGCAAAAGTTGTTTAATTTATGCACAAAACCAGCTCTTCTTAGAATACTTGACGCACATTTGAAAGAAAACAAATTATCATTTACCGCGTTTTTAGACAGACACAAACACCGCATTTTTCACCTTTATCGGCTCAAGAATTCTTGCTGCCCGAATGCAATAAACTGTCAAAGTCCAGAAAAGCTACCATTGGTCAGAAATCAATGGTTGATCTTGTATGACAATACGAAAAATCTGCATTGCAACAAAAGCAGTTGCGTTTGTAATGTGATAACAAACCATGTACGAGCAGCCAATCTAGACGTGTATATCTTATCGTTACTAATGGTAACATTAAATGTAGGAGACACGAATGTAATGCCTTGTATACGAGGTGTACATAGAGAATGTAATCTATGCGAACTCATGCGCCCGAAAAGGATGAGTGATGAAAAATTCGAAACGAGGTGGAAAAACATGACAGTATATTTATTAAAACTGGGTGTTGCAAAGGACGAAATATATGAAGTTAGGAAAATGAAAGTAGATACTCCAGAATATGTCCAACCAGATGAATGTGTTGTGGTAAGAATATTTACAAAAAAGTATGCAATGCGGCCTGTAAATGTAAGCCAATGACCTTAGCCAGTTCACCACCCATGTCCTTAATAAGTTTAAAGGTTAGGTTTATGGTTTATGGTGCTTAACCACACTTTTAACAATAGTTCAGTTATATCACGGCGGTCAGCTTTATTGGTGGAGGAAACCGGAGTACACGGAGAAAACCACCAACCTGCTTCATGTTACTGACAAACTGTATCACATAATGTTGTATCGAGTACACCTCATAATGAGCGATATTCGAACTCGCATTTTTAGTGGTGATGGACACTGATGACATAGGTAGTTGTGAATCCAACTATCATACGATCATGACTATGATGGCCCAAAAAATGTAAGAAGCACCTATCAGAGACTCAAGTTATTGGTATTTGGTATTTCATAAGTGTAAAACTATATTTTGTTGCTTAAAAATAGCAACCCAAAATATGACAGAAATCATGCTGAGAAGAGCTATTGTTTGCTATTCTATTATTGCATTATTGTCTGTTTGTTAGACTAGATAAGGTATGTTTTAATATTACATGTTTTTATTCCCGTTAATTGTGGTGAATTATTTGAAGACAAATAAAGGGGGAGAAAATAAAAGAAAAAAATTGTCACAAATTTAAAACAAATGTAACGATTAAATATTTAACAAATACAAACATTATGACCATGTATTGTTTGTGCTATCTGATTCTGTTTGAAGGAAATTGTGATCAACTATTATATTTTCAGAGAGAAAGTGTGGGGATAAGATAATTTGACAGAAAAAACGTCAGCATGCATAAAAGTGGCAAATATAATAAAAAATAAATAAATCTAAAACACAATAATTGTTTCCAAGTTTGAAGAACCTGTGCTCTATTGGAATACTGTGATCATAACCTTTTCTTATGTAGATATTATAAGTATGAATTATGATATTTATATATTGTGTTTTACAGATATGGAGAGAAAGATGTCTAAGATGCAGAATATTTGCATATGTATTAGTTGTATCCTTTCATTATAATATACTGACACCAATCAGTGTATCCATATGTTTACTAAGAATAATAAGCATAATGAAATTTATTGACCTAACCACATGACCCCAAAAATCGGCCATACAATCATATAAAAATGAGTCAGTTTTCGAGTGATTGAATTAGTGATTGTTGTCTAACGCCAACTTAGCAATTTTTCAGCTATATCATGGCGAGAACAAGATAATTTTCAATGAGATGATGATGAAGTCCGCTTTGTACTAGACCAACACACTGAGTTGGATTTTTTAGTGTTAGCTCACTGAAACAACAGTCTGCGGATAGACATGTCGCTCCACTCGGACACATTATTCTGATTCCGAGCCAACCAATCTTTGCTCTTACTCCTTAATGCTGCGTGCTTAGCGGAGAAGCAACAAATACCAATTTCATAGTCTTTGGTTTTACCCGACCGGGGCTCGAACCCACGATCTACCGCACTCGAGGCGAGCACGCTAACCATTACAACACCGACGCGGTTGTGTCGGTCAGTTTTCGAATATTGAATTTATATATACAATGTATTTAAGTCAATAATTTTATTTATCATATAATACTGATAATCATAAAAACGTAGATATCAAATTTAGTGCACATGCCGTTTCTGGAATAACATTCATCAGATATGCTCAAAGCCAAAATATTTAAAGATATGTATGTTTTATACACTTAAGATATGTCTACGGTTACAGTTATGGTTATGGTTATATACCATGGTGATCAGTTTCATTCTTGGAGGAAACTAGAATACATGGAGGAAAACAACCACAAATAACTGAAAAACTTTGCTAGATAAAAGTTATTGGGTGTACCTCGCCATGGCGCAAGTCGATACCACTTTAAAGTGGTGATGGGCGCTGATTAAATAGGTAGATGTAAATTCAACCACGATACGATACCAACCACGACGGACTATTGTTTTAAAATATTAAGAATATACCATAATTCTGAAACAGTATATTGGTGTCCAACACGATGTCAGATAATGTTCCTGTCGTTTAACAATAACACGACGGGTGACACTAGTGGAGCAGGAACTGTTTACCCTTCAAGAGCACATGCGTACATTTCCGTGTTAGTGGAGTTCGTGTTGCTCAATAATTAAGTTGTATGTGTAGTGTTTTGTCAATCATTGCTCGTCTATTATTCCGGTTTGTTTTTACCATTGAATTGTATTGGTACCTCTTCGAATGACGGAATATGATTACCTCTTTGCTGTCTTCAAAGTTCCTTTATAATGATATCTTATAGCTTTTGTAATACTATGTACAATTGCTATATTACTGAGTTTTTCGTTGCAAGTTGAGTCTGTTTTAATTATATTCTTGAAAGTAATTACTGATTTCCTTGACAATACAACAGGCTCTGATCATTCTTGGAGTTCCTGTCACAATAGGTCTTATGGTAGCTTTCGTAATAAACTGTAAGTAAATGTACATTGTATATATTCTTATCCTGCAATCGTGTGATATTGAGTACTCATAAAGGGGTCAAATAAACGTCAGTGTTATTTAGTCATGGACTTAATAGCGATTTTCTCTTGCCCGATCCATGCAACAGCGAATGGTAAGAAGCGATAGCAGTATAAATGCGGACGTGATAGAGAACATACTTGAAAACTATAAGAACGACGCCTGTTTATACTATTTTTGTACAATTTGTACTTCTTGTGGACTTTTTGACATTGCAGCATACACACAATATAATTACACTATCTGTAAAATATCATTGAAACAGACCACACGTGCACACGAGTTCATCTCTGCTCTTTGGTTTTCTGTGTTGTGATGTGTGAACTGTTATTTGTCTTTTGGTCAATGTATTGTCTACGGCTTCTAATTATTCAAATCCGTATCTATGCCTATCCTTGCTGCTTTTTTTTAATCAATTGATTTATTTTCAGGAAATATGAGAACACAGTGGGAAGACGAAGACGACATGATTGTCAATAGATGTTCCTTATTTGAGTCTTTCAGAAAACATAGTCAGTCAGAGTCATGATCTGCATATATTAAAAAGACAAATTACAACTAACATGAAGACATGAACACGTTAAAATATTTATTTAATAAAACTACTTTTATATTCAGTTTTCATTCTTATTGTCATAACATGGAAATAAACGTTAGAGAATTAGTCTTGCAACCAGCTACTGAAAAGTCGCTTATTTCTCGAGTTTAATGGGCTGAAATAAGACACAGCTGCAATATCTCTTAAATTTTAGATAAATATGTCTTCTTTCCATTTCAAGTTGTCGTCAATGATTTTTGCGGTAAGTTTGCGCAATATCGGTCTGTTAACTGAGCCACCCCAAAAACACGTATTTCACTAGGCAATTTGAAAATGAAATCGTTGCATCATTGTATCACAGATAAATAAAATAAAGATTATATTTGCATGAGAAAACATGTAAAATGAATATGAATGTATTGGTTTTGCAAAAACGAATGTCATTATCGAATGTTAAACTTCCAAACGTTGAACAAATTAACTGTCAATTTATAGGCGTTTGTCTCTTAACGGATGAAAAAAATTATACCCGATACATTGATTTGCATTCAAAATGCAAGAATAGTGTGTTAACGAATTCCCTGTCAAATTTTAAGGTAAAACATCAAGTATCTTTGTTTAAAATCAACAAAGGAAAATAATGTTTTACCACTTTGTAATTACGGAAAAATAGCCTTCCGTCAATCGAGTCTATAAGTTATTCAATTAGTTCAATAACTAGGACAATTTGTTCACTTATGAACTTGCTTTATCGTTGAAATTAGACACACAATTGTAGTTTCACTGTCGTATTTCAATTGTTTTGAATGTATTTTACTTTATGACAATTTGCTTTTCTTAGTTATTTTTGTAAATATGCGTTTATTTTAGAATTTTTGTATTAGCGTTTTAAATACACAAATCAAACACTTGGGAATCGAATTTTTTCCGGTTGCCGTTGTTTCATTAATCAAATTGTGTTAGTGCGTAAATAAGTTGTAAATAGTATTTGACAAGATATAAATGATGAATTTTTTCTCTTGTTTTGGGATGTTGATTTCTATTGTTTGACATTTTGTTCAATCAGATGTAAATAGTCGTATAGGTCTTTGTTGTTCTGTTTTTTATCAATCCATTGTTTTGAAAATGGCTAGTTTTGCTTCAATGCTACCATATCTTTTCGTTGCTAATAGGGTTAACTATTCTCGGTATTTACCTGTTTATATATTGAATATCCTTGATTTGCACCAGGATGTGAAATCAGCTTTTGAATCTGGACAATTTGCACTACGCCAAAAGCCAGGAAAATTTAACGGTGTTTGCTCTGACATGGCCACTGCAAAAACTGTGATTAGAGATTCAAAAGGTCGCGGAGGAACAGTTGGAATAACAAGACAAAGGTCTGCTCTTATTCGGTGGACTCTATGTCGGCATATTCTGGCAGACCTTAGTGCTGAGATGAGGACAATATCAGGTTTAACCAGCACCGACGAAACTGTTCATGAGGAGACAAAACCAACAGCCATGCGCAGGGGTGAAACCCATGTTCAGCTGATCATCAATCATGTCAACGATCGTATGACAAATCCGTTTGATGCCTCATCTCATCCTAAGGCACGGATTAATATTTCAACAGGTACGCATGCAACTAGAGAAATCCAAGAATCACTTACAGGCGTTGTTGATGAAGGAATGAAAATGCTCCAATCGTTTGTAAACGGGACACTGACAGTGATTGTTACGGTCCAATTACACGATCCAAACTGAAAACTTTCGAAGATCTGACAAAAAAAACTAAACTGAAATGTAGATCGGGAGAAGTTTTACATGTTCATATTAGCCTCGAATTAGTATTTCGCCGTGCGTTGGTACTTGCTACGTGCCGTGATGATATAACAGTGGAAAAAGTCCTTTCGTTTCCAATAGGACCAATTCCAACTTCCCTTTTCCATGAGGATGGCACAATGCGTAAAGCGAATAAAACCGATTTATGTCATGCACTAGAATCAGATGTTACCTCAATAAGTCAACTAACACCCTTTGATCGCTCTTCTACGGTACTGATACAAGATGGCATGGCTTTTTTTTACAGAGCATGAATGTTAAAGCATTCAAAACATTTGGTGATTTAGCTGAACATTTCATTAAATGTCAGCAGCATTATTTCCCAAGTGCTGCAACTGTTGTTGGGGTATTTGACAGATACGATAAAAAGTTATCTATTAAATCTGCTGAACGAGACGGACGTTCCAGCTCTTTTGGTGATCACAAGGTCTTTCAGTTGATAGATGGTCGGCCAATCCCAGACTGGAAAAAGTTTCTTGAAGTAAATGTCAACAAACAAGCTCTACTAAAATTCCTTGGCGATTTTGTAATACAGAGTCACTCCTCGATAGTAACATCATCTGATGATAAGCTTTATCTTGCTGGTCTATTCTTTGACCCATCAACTACAAAGAATTTCTCGCCTTCAAAAGTGAGCGATTGTCCAGATTTGTTCAGCAATCACGGGGAGACTGATACCCGTATGCTATTGCACGCCATCCATGCTGATGCTCGCTTTGACGACATGAATGTAAAAGGTCGTATAATTATCCAGTCTCCAGATACAGATGTTCTCCTTCTTTGCATACATTTCTTTCCTTCAATGAGGAACACAAAAGAACTCTGGTTCAAAACTAGGACAGTTACAAGAACAAAGGATGGTCGTCGCTATCTTCCAGTCCATGATATTTGCCATATCCAGGGTTCTCTTGTATGCAAGTTATTTCCTGCAATGCATGCTCTAACAGGTTGAGACACCACATCTTCATTTTTTGGAATAGGAAAGAAAACCGTGCTAAAAACACTAAAGGACAACATTGACGAATTCGCTGACATGAACAAGCTTTGTTTACTTGACAGTGAAACTTCCATAGATGTTTCTAGAAACTTTGTGGCAAGATTATACGATCAGAAGGGAAAGATGAAATCTGCCCATGACAATTTAAATAGGTTGAGGGTAAAGATTGCAAAGCAGAAGGATGTAAGCTTGGCAAAGTTACCACCATGTGAAGCTTCATTCGTTCAACATGTTCTCAAAGCTTCCCTTCAGACTTACATCTGGGTGAAGTCAGACACAGCGCAACCACCTGAAAAATCCGCCTTAGACTTTGGTTGGGAAGATCAAAACGGATTGTCACCCGTTTATTTTGTTGGTCAGATTTCTTCAGATTTTCTGAAAGATTTGCTGTGTACATGTAAAGGCAAATCTTCGTATTCTCAGGGTTGTGTTTGTGCTGAACAAAATCTGACCTGCACTGAGCTATGTCAATGTCAAGGAACTGACGCATGTTGCAACCCGTTGACTAAAACTGCAGATGAAGACAGTGATGATGAAATGAACATATAATTATTGCATCTAACTGTCGCTTTATTTGAGTAATCTGTGTACTAATAAGCCAGTGATTTTGAAAAGTCATCAAATATTTTGTGATACAGTCTGTGATAACACAATACTTAAAAAAAACTCTAATACTTCAATGATTTATCTTAACGTACATCTGAAATCATTTCATCCTTAATTCATCTTAAATAATCTTTTACTGATCTTAGAAGGCCACACAATTCAAACGTACTAACTTTCATAATTTCAATCATATGGTCGCCATGGATGGTGTTAGTGTTTGTTGTTTCGTGTAACATGTGTAAGTGTTTATGAGACCTACGCTTCACCTCCGATGACTTAATAAGCTTAATTTATGTAGAAACCAATTCTATTTAATATTTTGAGGTTTCTTATCTCAATTGATAACTCAAAAACCTTAAGCAGTCACCGATCGTAATTAGACGCACAACCACTAAATTGCCATGATTTTGGGTCTACTATGGACTCTCTTAATTTTTTTTTATTAAAAGTGAAATGTTTTTTATGTTAATTGAAATTTAAGAAACCGTCAAGATATCATGCATTTTGCAAATATGTCAAGTTCAAGGTTGGGTTAACTTCTTGTCAGTTGAGATTTACGAAAAATATCAAAGTTCAAGATTAAGGCTAATTTTCAGAGGCTCTTGATTTTTTTCCATCAAAACTTACAAAATATGACAATGGTAACTATATTATGTTAAACAGAATGAACATTTTCAACGTTACATAATTTTTAGGACATACAGAATTATTTTATTAATCTTCTCCAACATTTGAACGAAACTGTAGCCTGACCTTTGACCTCAAATATTTGATACACGCAGCCGTTTTTCACTTTGACGACAAGTGCATTCTTATGCCATTTGTCTTTCTCTTTCCAACGATATACAACTTAGCTGTGTCTTCTGTCAACACATTAAATGCAATTTATTAGCCATATGATGTCGAGAACAAATTACATTTTGATAAAATGCCGTGGATATCCGCTTATACTAAACCAACAAGCTTAACTTGAGGTGATCACGCTACCCATTATGTCTTCATGTGGTTTTGCACAAAACGAACAACCACCTATCAATTCAAACCATTGATCACAAAGGGACCACGACATTTGGCGATGAAAATCCAGATACTGGCTAAGAACAGGCAAATAATGTGGCATGGTTAAACCGGATAAGGGAATCCCAACTCTTCTCCTCTTGATAGTTGGATCTCAAACGGTAATACAGATATATACAAGACACCACCCACTACCACAAAAATTGAAGGACAACATAACATGGTAAGTGCAAAGTATGTAAGTGAATGTTCGTATTTAACAGACTACATACTTAAGTATGTCTACTGCTGGAAATGTTATTAAGCTAAGTAATAGTGTTCAGTTTATTTCCAGGAGTGTAGCTGTGGATTTTGCAGAGTTCTTCTTATGGTATTCGTGGTATCTTTCTTGTTCCTTGTTTCTTTCTACTGAATGCACTCATTTAAGCTTGCCAACTACAGTCACACACGTATTAAGAAGTCACCTTTGGGACAAATAAAAAAAGGTCTTTTAAGACAGGTGACCTCTTAAAAGAGGTTCAATTCATATGAAATTTTCTATGACACGACAAGAAAAAGTTTACCTTTTAATAAAGGTGACTGCTTAATAGAGGTGACTGATTGAGCAGACTGAGTTGACTGGAATATTAGGTAAGTGTATGATTGATTAATTAGTTATTTATTAGCGTCAAGTATGTCAGCTATATTCAAGAAGAGAAGAACAAATCGTGGTGGTCAATAGCCAAGGTAGTACTGGAATGACATTTGGGCAGAAATTTAAATTTCCACAGGAAACAAAGAATATAATGGATATATTGGATAATTTTGTGTTGAAACCGGCCATGAACGACTATTTGAAACCAGTTATTGCTCATTTTGGGCTGCTCTGGGTTGTATTATACATAGAAGGAGTATGGCATTGTTTATACATGACGTACCCAAGAACGTCCCGTTCTAAGGACGAGTTGTGTATTTGTTTTGTTCCATACCCGTCCTAAGGACGAGTTGTGTATTTGTTTTGTTCCGTACAATATTTATTTGTCGCACAACTAACAGAAGCCCCTTTTGAGCATTTGCACACCATAGCTATAAGAAAATACGTCTTATTTCTATACATTGGGTTCTTTCAGGGGGTGGTAAATTGTAATCAATCCTGGTCATGAGGTAAATTGTTATTAGTTATTTAATATCATAGTAAAAATACATAGCTTCCTTAACATTGCCCATGTGCTGATAATACTTGGTGTTCCAGTTGGAGGAGCTGTGGCTTTGGCAATCTTTTTGACATGGTGAGTATCAAAAGTCAGTTCAGTTCATCATAATACAACATCTATTTTAAAATAACAAATCGGTATTTCATCCACTAAACTGGTCGTTGGTAATATTATACAATTTATATATCTACTAAATAAAACATGTAAACGTCTGAATAACATAAACATTAAATAAATATAAATAAATAATTAATAAATAAATATGTAGAAGAAGCTTAATATCTAGCATGGTCTATATCAAACAATGAGCTTTTGTTTTTAATAATATGCAAACAAATATATGAAATATTTTATGTAACATCAAAACGTAACACAAAAAATCCCTATACATAAACAGGAAGTGGAATTACAATGACGTATCACTGTCTTTTAGAGGAATATGGCTGATTACATATTATGACTGGCTTATGTACACCATACACTTTTCATTAAACAAATTTATTAATATATCATACAATAAAAAGAGAAAATATTCATAACGCAAGATATGCATAAAAATATACATAGATGCAATGCACTAAACGAGCATATATCGTTAATAGTAAAACAGTATAGGTTAACCTCTCCACGAATGGGATTCGAACTCACAATAGTAAAAATAGCAAGATAACAGTTTGCAATGTATAATCCTTAGAGAAAACTAAAGGGTGATCAAGAATGAACAATCCATGAAACACTTTATAATAAGAACGAAGACCAAAAGAACAAGAACACACAACCCCTGAAAACTAAAGCGATCAGCAACACAGACCTAACCAAAACAACTGGGAGAGAACCCAGGTGCTCGCGAAGATATCACCAACAAAAGATAAGACATTAAAAAAACACAATATATAGGTATATAGAATTATTAACAGAAACCTGTTTAAACCATCCATTGTGGTGACTTTATTTTGCAGATTATCTAAAGACTGTATTTTCTAGCTGAAAGAAACATCCGTGTAATAAGGTGCTGTAAGAACATTTACTAAACATACTGAAGAGAATCACAAAGAGAAATGTCACCAGTATCAAATGATGTTATGAAATATATATTTAAGTAAACTTATCGTTTGTTGTGTTATTTGAATCTCCATGGGAACAAATATGAAGTGTCCTTGGC
The DNA here is from genome assembly GCA_963383655.1 of Bathymodiolus septemdierum. Lineage (NCBI taxonomy): Eukaryota > Metazoa > Mollusca > Bivalvia > Mytilida > Modiolidae > Bathymodiolus > Bathymodiolus septemdierum. The sequence goes on from OY726522.1 coordinate 43,391,424, forward strand.
ATATTACTTTATGAAGTATATTGTTGTCCCAGAAATTTCTTTAGATTTGCATTTCAATAGAATTGTTTTATTTTTATTAGAATTATTCATTGTTTTCGTTTCCTTTGTTTCTTAAGTTATTTTATATTTGCTTCAAAGAAAACCTGATAAACTGCTCTGAACAATGTTAATCACAATTGCTAAAAAAATAAAAATATGTCGTATTGCACATGTTAAAAATGAGATGATAAGTCATATTCGGTGTCAAGTCAAGAAAATTCAAAAGAAAAAATAGTTTGACGACACCAAAGGTTAATAAACAGCCAAATATCGAAGAAGGCCAAACAATGCAATGACAAACAGAAAAAGGACAAAAAGGCAAACACTACAAAACACTACTCAGAAAACCAGAGATTGATCAACACGAGCCAAACTAAATACCTTAGATGAACCCGTGTGCTCTGAACAAATAAACAATTCCTGCTGTACTAGTCTACTAGTGGCACTTGTCGTATTGTACATGCTAAAATGCAATGATTAGTCATATTCGATGACAAGCCATGAACGAAGAAAGGAGGTCGATATTGTGGCTATGACAAATATTTGTGGCCATTTGTGACACAGACAATTCGTAACGGTTACTAAAGTCATTATGGCGACCGTTAAACGTTTGAAGTGATTTACCACAATGTCAGTAGCGCCATTGTTAGTAGCAACCCTCTGACATGGAAATTCTTAACAGGAAACATTTAGAAAACTCTGGAATATCGCATCAACTGGTACAAAGTAATCTTTTTCACACGCTATGTACTTCACTCTCTCATTATGAATTAGTCAAAAGTTGTAAACCCAGTGGTTTATGGTGTTTAACGTTACTTTCAGCAATATTTCAGCTATATCGTGGTGGTCAGCTTTATTGGTGGATAGAAACAAGAGTATCCAGAGAAAACCACCGACCTGCCGTAAGTCACTGACAAACTTTATCACATACATAATGTAAATTACAAAAAAGGGTACACTCGAATCGCAGCCGCAAGTGATAAAGTTTACTAGTTGCTTGCCCATGGTCGATGGTTTTCTCCGGGTACTCCGGCCTCTTCCACCACTAAAACTGGTCGCCATGATATAGCTGAAATATTGCTGAAAGTGGCGTTAGACATCAAAAATCGATCAATCAATCATAATGTCTGAGCAAGGTTCGAACTCACAACGTTCGTGGTGATAAACCCAGTGCTGTTGATGAAATATTTTAAGGCATATGTCGTGATCTTTTAGTTTTCAAGGTGAGAGGTGGTTGCTCGTTTTGTTCACAGGCACTCGGGTACACTTTGTGATTTTCGTTATTTTCATTAAAATTAAATATTTTCCCTTTTAGTGCCTCTATTTTAACCTTCTCTACGCAGAATCACCTAATTTTGAAGTATTTTACAAATTTTGATACAACCCATTTTTTCTATACTATTATAGTATAGAAAAAATGGGTTGTATCAAAATTTGTAGTATAGAAAAAATGGGTTGTATTAATATTTGTAAAATACTTCAAAATTAGGTGATTCTGCGTAGAGAAGGTTAAAATAGAGGCAATAAAAGGGAAAATATTTAATTTTAATGAAAATAACGAAAATCACAAAGTGTACCCGAGTGCCTGTGGTTTTGTTGATCCAGGAATGGTTGATCATCCTTGTGTCAACTTTCTTTTCTTCATAATTGAGTTATAAAATGTACATTGATTCAAAATTAAAATACAGTAGGTACTTTTAAACTGTTAATTATAAAGGGAAAAAAATCACCTATTACAAGCGCATTCGGTGACTGGGGTTTATAAAGCGACATTTATATTAGTATTAAAACGCATAGATTAAAATCGAATGTAGATGTCGCATAGACAAATAAAGATGGAGAAATGTTGATATAGTAGTTAAAAAGGACACTACAATTCTTCAGTGATGAGATTACGAAAACAATTTATTAAACAACAGAAATATGCAAGTAAAAGGCTGGTGTTAGGTCGGATCTATGGTCGATCTTTGATTGCCAATATAAAAGAAGACTGGAAATGAGTAAGATCTAACAACGGAGGACAGATATCCACTTCAGTACGCTTTCCTGTTATAAGAACAGTGTTAATGTATTTATTATGTGCAGTGAGCGTGATACATCTACCACGAAGAAAAGGACTGTAAACCACAATCCTGAGAAGCCATGCCATTTTTCTATAATCATCAATGCCATCGTGTTGTCTATTAAGGAAAATTTTAGTATTTATTTTGTAAATAAAGATTTCACACTGCAGCTCATATTTTTGAGGTTAGCGAATACCAAGGGGTAATCAAAAATGAAAAATGCAGAGAAAGACAAACACAAAAACACCACTATACGCAAACATACACACATAACATAAATAAGACATGAGCCCTCCTACAAACAACTGGAGGTAAAGATGTGGATTGTTTCCAAATATTTCCAATTTTAGTCTTATAATTTCACCGTTTTAACTTGTGCGTCGTAAAATTCATAATAATTACAAGAGAAAATGGCCAGATCCTCTACTGTTGTGATATATGACGTGGCCATTTTTAAAACTAAATTAATGGTTAGGGCTATGGTGATTAACGCCACTTTCAACAATATTTAAGCTATATCGTTACGGTCAGTTTTAATGAGGGAGGAAATCAGAGTACAGAATATGTTTGTCTGTTTGTCTATTTCAAAGTGACTTGTGGCAGGTCGGTAGTTTTCTCCGGGTACTCCACCACCAATACAACTGACTGCCACGATATAGCTGAAATAATGTTGAGAGTGGCGTTAAACACCATAACCATAACCCCTTAACCCATCAAAATGTCGTTAAATGCACATTTTTATTTGTTACATTTGGTTTTACATTTGTACAAACTGAAATTATACAAACATATTACATTTTGTATTTTATCAAATTCAAGTGATATTTTCCGTTACATTTTCATTTGGGGAATTAAACAATATGTACTTAATAACTGCACACGGGGTCAATAGCGAGATCTATTTTCCCAAGGGGTCAATAGTCTACCCCGAGGGAAATTAGTATGTACTTAATAACTGCACGCGAGGTCAATAGCGAGATCTATTTTCCCAAGGGATCAATAGTTTACCCTGAGGGAAAATAGAGCTCGCTATTGATCAAGCGTGCAGTTATTAAATACTTTATTACACCGACTTAAACAGGGGAGAGGGTAAACCATTTACTGTAATTCCGGTACTATGTTGTATTTTATATTTGTGATTTTATGTAATTTTTTCTCTTTTGTATGCCGTAAGCATCAGGATGAAGAACAACAATGAAAGCGCTATTTCCTTGCTATTTGTTTCTCTGTATATAGATTGGAATTTTATCTGATATACATTTACTTTTTCTTCTTCCCTTTTGTCATCAATTAATTTTGTTCCGAGTTCCGAGAGATATAAGTTACAAAATCGCTTCCGTGTTTTTTGTTGTTTTTTGTTTTTGTTTTTATGTGTATATGGTTTTTTTGGGGGATTATTCGATAAAACCAATCAAACAATGTTTCTATAATGTATTTATAACATTGTGATAATGTATTTTCGTGTATTAAAGTTTACCGTAATCTTGTCTATTTTTCAATGTTTTTCTATATTAAAAAAAAGCAAATTTTTGGAATGCGGCGTTATATGACGTCATTGATGACGTCCTTGCACTAGTTTCGAAGACGTGCACTAGTTCCAGGACTAGTGCACTGTAAGGCATGGATTTCAATCAAATGAGTGCATTAGTTTAAAATAAAACTAAATCATGTGGTATCAATTCTAATCTTTCATCGGTTCTTAATATAAGAGTGTGTAATAATTCCACTGAATATTGTTTAACGTAACGAAAACAAAGGGATCTCGTACGATATCAGTATTACAATTCACCATTGTTTTGTTGCTTAACGAATGATTTCAGTTCTTTTGTATAAAATTGAAAGGGGAGAAAATAGGTCTAGAATTAAATAAACGTCTAATTACGTCAAGAGATATAAAACAAAAAGTCCATATGTAAATTGAGCGGGAAAGTAAATGTATTTCTATTATATATTTTAGAATGTCTTCATTTCCTGTATAGTTTTGAGCTGCCGATTACAAATATGAGGGTATGTATTCTATTTGTATTGTTTCTTTATTGTACCAATATATTACACCACAGTTTTCGGAGTTACACGGTTAAACAATCGAACGCGAAGGGTGACATTATTTAACCTAAACTTGAAATAGCGTGGTAAAAGTAATTTGTAACATGAAGCCATGCAATATCACATCTAGGTCGTTGATTATTGCTCGGCTCTCTGGGGGTAAAAAACTACAGCCAAGATTTAAAATGTGCAATATCTCGTATCTGCGTGTATTATTTCAAAGTTCAAAGGAAAAGAATGCATTGATGTTACAACTATATATATGGTCTGAATTTTGCAGTTGGTTTATTGTTTTATTTAAAATTTAACCGTAAAAGAACAGGAAAAGCTTATCTCACAATTTTATATATGTCATAAATTAATCTATTTGCTTTTAAATGCTGGAGTCTTAATCCGATCAAAGATCATAGCTACCAGCTTTTCTAGTAACCATGCACATTAATGAAACAGAGCTACATATTACCAGACTAGGAATCGAGAACATCATGTTTCTGTGTAGAGTAACAGAGGTATCGGACCTAGTGTATCTTTCTATAATATAACGTGATCGCTGCTTTCGACTGCTTACAACCGCATTGAAGGTGTAATGGTCATTGTTCTCTCATCAATAGTGTTAGACTCGATAGATTCGATCCCTGGTACGGTAAAACAAAATAGACTATGCAAATTCTCTGCAACACACGCATCAATTCAGGAAAAGAGCAAATAGTTTTTGGCTTGGGATTAGGACCATGTGACCGTGCGGTGCCACATGTCTCCTTTCAGAACACTATGGAAATCAAATTCAGCGTTCTTATACTTCCGGAATACACAATGTAATTTTCATTTTTTGGTGTATTAGTTTATGTTGTCCGATATTTCGATATTTTGTTATTTTATTTCTTTTTCGTCGGGATTGTGGTTAATTGTACCGTTCCCTCTATTTGGTGTTTTTATATTTGTAATTTATATTTCTCGATCATCAGGAGGTACACTGTATAGTAAATACAATCTAACATGATAAACATTTAAGTTACTGAATGTCGATGTCTTTCGTTTTGTATTCATGGTTCCCCACCAATAGAATTGAAATATATTGTTGGGAGAAAGTTTAAAGATAACAATCGGAAGCTTCAAATCGAAGGAACACAATTGTAAAATGAAAAAGGACAAAAAAGACAAACAATTGTCTGCAAAACACTGCATAACAAACTAGAGATTGAGCAACACGAACCATACTAAAAGCCGTGACCTCTAGTTCCCCGGGGGTGTTAACAGTTCCGGCACCGCTAGTAGCACGCATCGTGGTACCCATGTTGAAAATCCAATGATAAGTCAGGAAAGAAGGGTGAAATGGTTCGACATAGCATTAAACACTCAAATTCCATCTTAAATTTAGATTTTGTTTTTGCATGACATTTTCAATGCTCTCGTCCTAACATAGCTGAAAACATCTTTTCTTATCGTTACACATCATGTAATCTCTCCGGCTTTTTCTCTGTCACAGATGACCACGGATATGTTTCCATTTGTTGTAGCTACAATTATGTCATTCTCTCATGGTTCATGACTTATCACCGGACATCACCGGATTTTTAACATCAGTAACACGACGGATGCCATTTGTGGAGCAGGAAATGCGTATCCCTATGTAACACAGTTCTTAAAACTTAGCGGGTTCGTGTCGCTCAATCCTTAGTTGTCTGTGTAGTGTGTTGTGGACCTTTGCTTTTCCTTTTTTCTTTGGGTATTACAGTATCTAGCCTTCTTTTACAAGACTATATACTGTTTAATGCCGCATAATGATGGTCAGTTTTGCTGATGGAGGAAATTACAGTACTACCCGGAAAAAACCAACAGACCTGCGACACATCAATGACAAACTTTTTCACATAAATTTACATCAGGTACACCTCGACAAAACATTTTGCAAATAAGTCTTCTTTTTTCAAAATTTGGTAATATTAAATAAGTTTTTAATATATTTCTGTTTTCAAATATTTGTAAAACATAGGTTTGTTGTTGTATATCTTTGCACATCTCGACATGAATCTAAGACTATTAAATTATCAAAATCATTATAGATATGTAAGCTGACAAGAGTAAACTAATAACCGGTTAATATCATTTCATCAATATTTCTTCTTTTATATTTATAGCTTCACAAGTAAAAGCAAAATGTCGTCTGCTACAGAAAATTACGGGCGCTTAAAATTGCTTTCGGAGCGTCTTGTACATCCTGCTGCTGAAAATGTACTTGAAACTTATCTTAGGTCAGAAAAAGTTACATTTCACAGATTTCTAGAAACTCATAAACATCACATTATGCATTGTTACCGTAGTAAGACATCTTGTTGTTCGACTCAAGCTAACTGCAATTATCCACGTGCGCAGCCATTAAGTAAACAACAGTGGAACTTCTTATATACGGAAGAACAAAGCAACTCTTGTACAAAGCCGGACTGTGTATGTAATGTTGTCACAACGTGTAAAAAGTTTCGAAAACTCAACATCAGCGTGATATTCTTCCTCTTGACTGAATTCTCCATGGTGGATAGTTTGAAAATGGTAGCCGTGAAAAAACTGAAATCGTTTATCCAGGAAATGCAGGACATAACCACAGGAATAGTTTCATACGCAGATTTCCAGACAAAATGGAATACTGTCACAGATAGCTTGATTGTTCTTGGTGTTACACAAGAGGATATAAACATGAATAAGAGACTAATTATAAACCGAACTCCTAGTCCCACAACTATATATCACAGGGTAATTATGGGAAAAACTCATTACAATTTTTTAAGAAGAGTTTGAAGATACAAAAGGGGTAATCAGAATCCGTAAATCGAAGAACAGACAACACAATGGCCAAAAGAAAATGTACAAAAGGACAAACAACGATCTACAAAACATACACATAAAACTAAAGATCGAGTAACGCGAACCCCACTAAAAACCGGGGATAAACTCAGGTGCTCCGGAAGGGTGAGCAGTTCCTTCTCTACTATGTTATTTTTTTTTCTTGTTCTCATAATTATAACAACATATTAAGAATAAACTGGTAGAACGTGCTAAAGTGAGTCACGGGTCACTGTGAGTAGCATGTGTAGTCACGTGACTTGTCTCATTGGTAATCGCGAAACAGATATGATGTTGAAAAAACTGTTGATAAATGCAATACAATTTTATGTTTGTCCTCAAGAAATATGATAGACAAAACCATGTGTGAAGTTTTATGACGAAATATCTCCGATTTCTATGTAAATTTACGAGTTGAAGTGGGGAAACACCCACAGGTAATTTTAGCCATGTATTTTCCTCTTGGACAAGAATAATGAGCGTCCTGATTGGATGACCGATTTAAGAAACACTGACTCCGCATGGTTTAGCAAGGTTACTCTGGTCAATAGTTTATAAATTTTATATCCTTTGGGAGGGGGAGGGGGGCTATGATGAAAATTTGAAATAAAAACACAGGACCGGACTTTAAGCAAAAATAATTATCCAGGATTAATTTATTATTAAAAAAATCCAGGTCCCCTGTGTCCATGAATTTTTTTTTTTTTAAGTTAATAATATGAAATATTGACATCCACACTTGTCTTTTGGACAGCACATTTCTGTGTCCACACTTGTTTCTATAAGAAAAAAACATTAATATTTTTGAAATTTGCCTTTCTTTATTAATTTGATGTTACACACATACATTTGAATGATAAGATTTCACCAGTGTTTCGCTCGAAGCTAAAATTATTTACAGCAAATGAGACAAATTATGGTGGGGCATGTAATCAAACCTGACTCCACAGATTGCCACGAAGACATCATCAGTCGCATAATGTTTAATAAAATTCCGTCAACCGATCAGTGTTGAATTCGAATATATTAGGAAAACTGATATGACAGATTTGTATTAGTTTGTGAACGTAATTCTCTCAAAAACTACATATTTTTTTTTATTCCTTTACCACATATTTATTACCAATACCTGGTGAAACACTACACTTACAGACAATCATATCATTTTTTATGTTTTATAGGACTGCAGATGTGGTGGATGCAAGATAATTATGATGATGTTCGCTGTATCCTTTTTGCATATTACAAGAAAATTAAATAAATAATCCAAGCACCTTTTGTTCAAATGTCTATAGTAACATGCCTGTAGAGTGCAAAGGTCAGGTATAAATGATAGAGGTTGTCTATAGTAGCATGCCAATAGAGTGCGAGGTCAGGTATAAATGTTAGAGGTTGTCTATTGTAACATGCCTATAGAGTGCAAAGGTCAGGTATAAATGTTAGAGGTTGTCTACAGTAACATGCATATAGAGTGCGAGGTCAGGTATAAATGTTAGAGGTTTTCTATAGTAACATGCCTGTAGAGTGCAAAGGTCAGGTATAAATGTTAGAGGTTGTCTATAGTAACATGCCTATAGAGTGCAAAGGTCAGGTATAAATGTTAGAGGTTGTCTATAGTAACATGCCTATAGAGTGTAAGGTCAGATATAAATGTTAGAGGTTGTCTATAGTAACATGCCAATAGAGTGCAAAGGTCAGGAATAAATGTTAGAGGTATCGATTTTTTTTCTGTTTCTATCATTTTCCGACCGGATATTAGAACTCTTCCGACGGGAGGTTATTTTTTAGTTTCATTTTATTACCTCATAATCGTATTAGGATTGTTGTTTCATTGATTGATTGCTTTTTAGCGTAAAGTGAACTGTATTTCAGCTGTAATCATTACAATACAACTTTACAAACATTAAACCAGTCAGATGTGGCACTGGGACAAATCACTTCCTTTTTAATTTTAGATTTCATTGGTTGTCCATCTGTTTCAATTAGAGCACTATTCAAGAATTCAATTGAATCATTGTGAAAACAATATTCAAAATCAGTGCCTATCACCACTAACGTTGTGAGTTCAAATCCTGCTCAGGTGAGGTGTACTCGATACAGTATTATGTGATAAAGTTTGCCAGTGACTTGTGACAGGTCGGTGGTTTTCTCCAGGTACTTCGGTTTCCTCCACCAATAAAACTGACAGCCAAGATATAATTGAAATATTGTTGAAAGTGGTGTAAAACACCATAAACCTAAACCAAACCGTTAGCTTATCCTATAGTTTTACAAATTAATTATATTCCTTAATAGCCAAAGGTGCTGTTGATACTTGGTGTACCAATTGCAGTAATTGTAGCATTGGTGCTTTATGTTTTATGGTAAGTGTAAGTAGTAAGAATTTTAACATGTGCGTTTCTTGTTATATGGTAAGTAATAGTTGCAGTAATTGTAGCATTGGTGCTTTATGTTTTATGGTAAGTGTAAGTAGTAAGAATTTTAACATGTGCGTTTCTTGTTATATGGTAAGTAATAGTTGCAGTAATTGTAGCATTGGTGCTTTATGTTTTATGGTAAGTGTAAGTAGTAAGAATTTTAACATGTGCGTTTCTTGTTATATGGTAAGTAATAGTTGCAGTAATTGTAGCATTGGTGCTTTTTGTTTTATGGTAAGTGTAAGTAGTAAGAATGTTAACATATGTGTTTCTTGTTATATGGTAAGTAATAGTTGTAGAACTTGTAGCATTAATGCTTATGTTTAATAGTAAATTGTATTCTGATGACGCTTGTAACTTGTAACATTGTCGTTGTTTTGTTTTTGGTTTTCTACTTAAAACAAACATGTACATGATGTATTACACTGTATTTTATACAAAATTGAAAATAGTTATGGAATATCTGTTTCACAAATTACCACAGATATATTTCGCTTGTCCTAATCACAACCCGATCCTTTCCTCGTTCGTGGCTTATCAACGGGTTTGTAACAAGAGTAATACTACGAGTGCCATTAGTGTAGGGGGAATTCCTTACCTTTCTGGAACACCCGGGTTTTAGGTGGAGTTCGTGTTGCTCAATCTTTGGTTTTCTGTGTAGTGTCTTGTAGACCAGTATTTGTCGTTCAGAGAACGTTATTGGATACTTTGTTCAGATTGTTCACAGAGTTTTGAGTATAAGTCAAGAAATGGTGCTAAAAATCATTGAAAACTGTAACAAAGTAATTAATACATTGCTTCCGGTTAAATTTAAGAATACCTCAACATGCTACAGTCATTCACAAAGAGGTTTATATTTCTGTGTAATGTTTTGTAGATCATTGTTTGTCGTTTCGTCAGTTTTTCGTTTGACTATTGTATTGTCTGTCTTTCCTCCGTTATTGCGGTTTCCGATTACCCCTTTTGTATTGTAAAACTTTTTTCTTACCAAATATCTATTATATTTCAGATGATACTTCCTCCAATTATTTGAATCAAAAGGAATAAAGACAAAGATGCTCTCAACAATCCAGATATAATTTACACGCCTACAAATCCTAATGGCAACATGAGAAGAAGCAAAACAACATAACGATGTGCTTTACTAGCAATATAACTATCTATTTAGAACACATGTGATGTAAGGATATCTACCAGAACATGAAGACTAAAATAATGACACTATATTATATTCTCTTTGACTGGGAAAATTTCAACCTGTTGTTTTATATCACAATTCATATCATCTTAGACCTATCTTGTCGTTACACATTAAGACTCATTAAAATGTTTAAAGACATGTGCAAATAAATGAAATGTATATGCTGGTAAACATAGTCAATTTCTTTTTTGTCTTTTTTCTCTCCCTAAGACATGTAATATTTGATCTTGAGAATTATACATGTCTTTTTTCTCTCCCTAAGACATGTAATATTTGATCTGGAGAATTATACATGTCTTTTTTCTCTCCCTAAGACATGTAATATTTGATCTGGAGAATTATACATGTCTTTTTTCTCTCCCTAAGTCATGTAATATTTGATCTGGAGAATTATACATGTCTTTTTTCTCTCCCTAAGACATGTAATATTTGATCTGGAGAATTATACATGTCTTTTTTCTCTCCCTAAGACATGTAATATTTGATCTGGAGAATTATGCATGTCTTTTTTCTCTCCCTAAGACATGTAATATTTGATCTGGAGAATTATACATGTCTTTTTTCTCTCCCTAAGACATGTAATATTTGATCTGGAGAATTATACATGTCTTTTTTCTCTCCCTAAGACATGTAATATTTGATCTGGAGAATTATACATGTCTTTTTTCTCTCCCTAAGTCATGTAATATTTGATCTTGAGAATTATACATGTCTTTTTTCTCTCCCTAAGACATGTAATATTTGATCTGGAGAATTATACATGTCTTTTTTCTCTCCCTAAGACATGTAATATTTGATCTGGAGAATTATACATGTCTTTTTTCTCTCCCTAAGACATGTAATATTTGATCTAGAGAATTATACATGTCTTTTTTCTCTCCCTAAGACATGTAATATTTGATCTGGAAAATTATACATGTCTTTTTTCTCTCCCTAAGACATGTAATATTTGATCTTGAGAATTATACATGTCTTTTTTCTCTCCCTAAGACATGTAATATTTGATCTGGAGAATTATACATGTCTTTTTTCTCTCCCTAAGATATGTAATATTTGATCTTGAGAATTATACATGTCTTTTTTCTCTCCCTAAGACATGTAATATTTGATCTTGAGAATTATGCATGTCTTTTTTCTCTCCCTAAGACATGTAATATTTGATCTGGAGAATTATACATGTCTTTTTTCTCTCCCTAAGACATGTAATATTTGATCTGGAGAATTATACATGTCTTTTTTCTCTCCCTAAGACATGTAATATTTGATCTAGAGAATTATACATGTCTTTTTTCTCTCCCTAAGACATGTAATATTTGATCTGGAGAATTATACATGTCTTTTTTTCTCTCCCTAAGACATGTAATATTTGATCTGGAGAATTATACATGTCTTTTTTCTCTCCCTAAGACATGTAATATTTGATCTGGAGAATTATACATGTCTTTTTTCTCTCCCTAAGACATGTAATATTTGATCTGGAGAATTATACATGTCTTTTTTCTCTCCCTAAGACATGTAATATTTGATCTGGAGAATTATGCATGTCTTTTTTCTCTCCCTAAGACATGTAATATTTGATCTGGAGAATTATACATGTCTTTTTTCTCTCCCTAAGACATGTAATATTTGATCTGGAGAATTATATATGTCTTTTTTCTCTCCCTAAGACATGTAATATTTGATCTGAAGAATTATACAGGTCTTTTTTCTCTCCCTAAGACATGTAATATTTGATCTTGAGAATTATAAATGTCTTTTTTCTCTCTCTAAGACATGTAATATTTGATCTGGAGAATTATACATGTCTTTTTTCTCTCCTTAAGACATGTAATATTTGATCTTGAGAATTATACATGTCTTTTTTCTCTCCCTAAGACATGTAATATTTGATCTTGAGAATTATACATGTCTTTTTTCTCTCCCTAAGACATGTAATATTTGATCTTGAGAATTATACATGTCTTTTTTCTCTCCCTAAGACATGTAATATTTGATCTGGAGAATTATACATGTCTTTTTTCTCTCCCTAAGACATGTAATATTTGATCTGGAGAATTATACATGTCTTTTTTCTCTCCCTAAGTCATGTAATATTTGATCTGGAGAATTATACATGTCTTTTTTCTCTCCCTAAGACATGTAATATTTGATCTGGAGAATTATACATGTCTTTTTTCTCTCCCTAAGACATGTAATATTTGATCTGGAGAATTATGCATGTCTTTTTTCTCTCCCTAAGACATGTAATATTTGATCTGGAGAATTATACATGTCTTTTTTCTCTCCCTAAGACATGTAATATTTGATCTGGAGAATTATACATGTCTTTTTTCTCTCCCTAAGTCATGTAATATTTGATCTTGAGATTTATACATGTCTTTTTTCTCTCCCTAAGACATGTAATATTTGATCTGGAGAATTATACATGTCTTTTTTCTCTCCCTAAGACATGTAATATTTGATCTTGAGAATTATACATGTCTTTTTTTCTCTCCCTAAGACATGCAATATTTGATCTTGAGAATTATACATGTCTTTTTTCTCTCCCTAAGACATGTAATATTTGATCTGGAGAATTATACATGTCTTTTTTCTCTCCCTAAGACATGTAATATTTGATCTTGAGAATTATACATGTCTTTTTTCTCTCCCTAAGACATGTAATATTTGATCTGGAGAATTATACATGTCTTTTTTCTCTCCCTAAGATATGTAATATTTGATCTTGAGAATTATACATGTCTTTTTTCTCTCCCTAAGACATGTAATATTTGATCTTGAGAATTATGCATGTCTTTTTTCTCTCCCTAAGACATGTAATATTTGATCTTGAGAATTATACATGTCTTTTTTCTCTCCCTAAGACATGTAATATTTGATCTTGAGAATTATACATGTCTTTTTTCTCTCTCTAAGACTGGTAATATTTGATCTTGAGAATTATACATGTCTTTTTTCTCTCCCTAAGACATGTAATATTTGATCTGGAGAATTATACATGTCTTTTTTCTCTCCCTAAGACATGTAATATTTGATCTGGAGAATTATACATGTCTTTTTTCTCTCCCTAAGACATGTAATATTTGATCTGGAGAATTATACATGTCTTTTTTCTCTCCCTAAGCCATGTAATATTTGATCTTGAGAATTATACATGTCTTTTTTCTCTCCCTAAGACATGTAATATTTGATCTGGAGAATTATACATGTCTTTTTTCTCTCCCTAAGACGTGTAATATTTGATCTGGAGAATTATACATGTCTTTTTTCTCTCCCTAAGACATGTAATATTTGATCTGGAGAATTATACATGTCTTTTTTCTCTCCCTAAGACATGTAATATTTGATCTTGAAAATTATACATGTCTTTTTTCTCTCCCTAAGACATGTAATATTTGATCTTGAGAATTATACATGTCTTTTTTCTCTCCCTAAGGCACGTAATATTTGATCTTGAGAATTATACATGTCTTTTTTTCTCTCCCTAAGACATGCAATATTTGATCTGGAGAATTATACATGTCTTTTTTCTCTCCCTAAGACATGTAATATTTGATCTTGAGAATTATACATGTCTTTTTTCTCTCCCTAAGACATGTAATATTTGATCTTGAGAATTATACATGTCTTTTTTCTCTCCCTAAGACATGTAATATTTGATCTGGAGAATTTTACATATCTTTTTTCTCTCCCTAAGACATGTAATATTTGATCTGGAGAATTATACAGGTCTTTTTTCTCTCCCTAAGACATGTAATATTTGATCTTGAGAATTATAAATGTCTTTTTTCTCTCTCTAAGACATGTAATATTTGATCTGGAGAATTATACATGTCTTTTTTCTCTCCCTAAGACATGTAATATTTGATCTTGAGAATTATACATGTCTTTTTTCTCTCCCTAAGACATGTAATATTTGATCTTGAGAATTATACATGTCTTTTTTCTCTCCCTAAGACATGTAATATTTGATCTTGAGAATTATACATGTCTTTTTTCTCTCCCTAAGACATGTAATATTTGATCTGGAGAATTATACATGTCTTTTTTCTCTCCCTAAGACATGTAATATTTGATCTGGAGAATTATACATGTCTTTTTTCTCTCCCTAAGTCATGTAATATTTGATCTGGAGAATTATACATGTCTTTTTTCTCTCCCTAAGACATGTAATATTTGATCTGGAGAATTATACATGTCTTTTTTCTCTCCCTAAGACATGTAATATTTGATCTGGAGAATTATGCATGTCTTTTTTCTCTCCCTAAGACATGTAATATTTGATCTGGAGAATTATACATGTCTTTTTTCTCTCCCTAAGACATGTAATATTTGATCTGGAGAATTATACATGTCTTTTTTCTCTCCCTAAGACATGTAATATTTGATCTGGAGAATTATACATGTCTTTTTTCTCTCCCTAAGTCATGTAATATTTGATCTTGAGAATTATACATGTCTTTTTTCTCTCCCTAAGACATGTAATATTTGATCTGGAGAATTATACATGTCTTTTTTCTCTCCCTAAGACATGTAATATTTGATCTTGAGAATTATACATGTCTTTTTTTCTCTCCCTAAGACATGCAATATTTGATCTTGAGAATTATACATGTCTTTTTTCTCTCCCTAAGACATGTAATATTTGATCTGGAGAATTATACATGTCTTTTTTCTCTCCCTAAGACATGTAATATTTGATCTTGAGAATTATACATGTCTTTTTTCTCTCCCTAAGACATGTAATATTTGATCTGGAGAATTATACATGTCTTTTTTCTCTCCCTAAGATATGTAATATTTGATCTTGAGAATTATACATGTCTTTTTTCTCTCCCTAAGACATGTAATATTTGATCTTGAGAATTATGCATGTCTTTTTTCTCTCCCTAAGACATGTAATATTTGATCTGGAGAATTATACATGTCTTTTTTCTCTCCCTAAGACATGTAATATTTGATCTGGAGAATTATACATGTCTTTTTTCTCTCCCTAAGACATGTAATATTTGATCTGGAGAATTATACATGTCTTTTTTCTCTCCCTAAGACATGTAATATTTGATCTGGAGAATTATACATGTCTTTTTTTCTCTCCCTAAGACATGTAATATTTGATCTGGAGAATTATACATGTCTTTTTTCTCTCTCTAAGACTGGTAATATTTGATCTGGAGAATTATACATGTCTTTTTTCTCTCCCTAAGACATGTAATATTTGATCTGGAGAATTATACATGTCTTTTTTTCTCTCCCTAAGACATGTAATATTTGATCTGGAGAATTATACATGTCTTTTTTCTCTCCATAAGACATGTAATATTTGATCTTGAGAATTATACATGTCTTTTTTCTCTCCCTAAGACATGCCATATTTGATCTGGAGAATTATACATGTCTTTTTTCTCTCCCTAAGACATGTAATATTTGATCTGGAGAATTATACATGTCTTTTTTCTCTCCCTAAGACATGTAATATTTGATCTGGAGAATTATACATGTCTTTTTTCTCTCCCTAAGACATGTAATATTTGATCTGGAGAATTATACATGTCTTTTTTCTCTCCCTAAGACATGTAATATTTGATCTTGAGAATTATACATGTCTTTTTTCTCTCCCTAAGACATGCAATATTTGATCTGGAGAATTATACATGTCTTTTTTCTCTCCCTAAGACATGTAATATTTGATCTGGAGAATTATACATGTCTTTTTTCTCTCCTTAAGACATGTAATATTTGATCTTGAGAATTATACATGTCTTTATTCTCTCCCTAAGACATGTAATATTTGATCTGGAGAATTATACATGTCTTTTTTCTCTCCCTAAGACATGTAATATTTGATCTGGAGAATTATACATGTCTTTTTTCTCTCCCTAAGACATGTAATATTTGATCTGGAGAATTATACATGTCTTTTTTCTCTCCCTAAGACATGTAATATTTGATCTGGAGAATTATGCATGTCTTTTTTCTCTCCCTAAGACATGTAATATTTGATCTGGAGAATTATACATGTCTTTTTTCTCTCCCTAAGACATGTAATATTTGATCTGGAGAATTATACATGTCTTTTTTCTCTCCCTAAGACATGTAATATTTGATCTGGAGAATTATACAGGTCTTTTTTCTCTCCCTAAGCCATGTAATATTTGATCTTGAGAATTATACATGTCTTTTTTCTCTCTCTAAGACATGTAATATTTGATCTTGAGAATTATACATGTCTTTTTTCTCTCCCTAAGACATGTAATATTTGATCTTGAGAATTATACATGTCTTTTTTCTCTCCCTAAGACATGTAATATTTGATCTTGAGAATTATACATGTCTTTTTTCTCTCCCTAAGACATGTAATATTTGATCTTGAGAATTATACATGTCTTTTTTCTCTCTCTAAGACTGGTAATATTTGATCTTGAGAATTATACATGTCTTTTTTCTCTCCCTAAGACATGTAATATTTGATCTGGAGAATTATACATGTCTTTTTTCTCTCCCTAAGACATGTAATATTTGATCTGGAGAATTATACATGTCTTTTTTCTCTCCCTAAGTCATGTAATATTTGATCTGGAGAATTATACATGTCTTTTTTCTCTCCCTAAGACATGTAATATTTGATCTGGAGAATTATACATGTCTTTTTTCTCTCCCTAAGACATGTAATATTTGATCTGGAGAATTATGCATGTCTTTTTTCTCTCCCTAAGACATGTAATATTTGATCTGGAGAATTATACATGTCTTTTTTCTCTCCCTAAGACATGTAATATTTGATCTGGAGAATTATACATGTCTTTTTTCTCTCCCTAAGACATGTAATATTTGATCTGGAGAATTATACATGTCTTTTTTCTCTCCCTAAGTCATGTAATATTTGATCTTGAGAATTATACATGTCTTTTTTCTCTCCCTAAGACATGTAATATTTGATCTGGAGAATTATACATGTCTTTTTTCTCTCCCTAAGACATGTAATATTTGATCTGGAGAATTATACATGTCTTTTTTCTCTCCCTAAGACATGTAATATTTGATCTAGAGAATTATACATGTCTTTTTTCTCTCCCTAAGACATGTAATATTTGATCTGGAAAATTATACATGTCTTTTTTCTCTCCCTAAGACATGTAATATTTGATCTTGAGAATTATACATGTCTTTTTTCTCTCCCTAAGACATGTAATATTTGATCTGGAGAATTATACATGTCTTTTTTCTCTCCCTAAGATATGTAATATTTGATCTTGAGAATTATACATGTCTTTTTTCTCTCCCTAAGACATGTAATATTTGATCTTGAGAATTATGCATGTCTTTTTTCTCTCCCTAAGACATGTAATATTTGATCTGGAGAATTATACATGTCTTTTTTCTCTCCCTAAGACATGTAATATTTGATCTGGAGAATTATACATGTCTTTTTTCTCTCCCTAAGACATGTAATATTTGATCTAGAGAATTATACATGTCTTTTTTCTCTCCCTAAGACATGTAATATTTGATCTGGAGAATTATACATGTCTTTTTTTCTCTCCCTAAGACATGTAATATTTGATCTGGAGAATTATACATGTCTTTTTTCTCTCCCTAAGACATGTAATATTTGATCTGGAGAATTATACATGTCTTTTTTCTCTCCCTAAGACATGTAATATTTGATCTGGAGAATTATACATGTCTTTTTTCTCTCCCTAAGACATGTAATATTTGATCTGGAGAATTATGCATGTCTTTTTTCTCTCCCTAAGACATGTAATATTTGATCTGGAGAATTATACATGTCTTTTTTCTCTCCCTAAGACATGTAATATTTGATCTGGAGAATTATATATGTCTTTTTTCTCTCCCTAAGACATGTAATATTTGATCTGAAGAATTATACAGGTCTTTTTTCTCTCCCTAAGACATGTAATATTTGATCTTGAGAATTATAAATGTCTTTTTTCTCTCTCTAAGACATGTAATATTTGATCTGGAGAATTATACATGTCTTTTTTCTCTCCTTAAGACATGTAATATTTGATCTTGAGAATTATACATGTCTTTTTTCTCTCCCTAAGACATGTAATATTTGATCTTGAGAATTATACATGTCTTTTTTCTCTCCCTAAGACATGTAATATTTGATCTTGAGAATTATACATGTCTTTTTTCTCTCCCTAAGACATGTAATATTTGATCTGGAGAATTATACATGTCTTTTTTCTCTCCCTAAGACATGTAATATTTGATCTGGAGAATTATACATGTCTTTTTTCTCTCCCTAAGTCATGTAATATTTGATCTGGAGAATTATACATGTCTTTTTTCTCTCCCTAAGACATGTAATATTTGATCTGGAGAATTATACATGTCTTTTTTCTCTCCCTAAGACATGTAATATTTGATCTGGAGAATTATGCATGTCTTTTTTCTCTCCCTAAGACATGTAATATTTGATCTGGAGAATTATACATGTCTTTTTTCTCTCCCTAAGACATGTAATATTTGATCTGGAGAATTATACATGTCTTTTTTCTCTCCCTAAGACATGTAATATTTGATCTGGAGAATTATACATGTCTTTTTTCTCTCCCTAAGTCATGTAATATTTGATCTTGAGAATTATACATGTCTTTTTTCTCTCCCTAAGACATGTAATATTTGATCTGGAGAATTATACATGTCTTTTTTCTCTCCCTAAGACATGTAATATTTGATCTTGAGAATTATACATGTCTTTTTTTCTCTCCCTAAGACATGCAATATTTGATCTTGAGAATTATACATGTCTTTTTTCTCTCCCTAAGACATGTAATATTTGATCTGGAGAATTATACATGTCTTTTTTCTCTCCCTAAGACATGTAATATTTGATCTTGAGAATTATACATGTCTTTTTTCTCTCCCTAAGACATGTAATATTTGATCTGGAGAATTATACATGTCTTTTTTCTCTCCCTAAGATATGTAATATTTGATCTTGAGAATTATACATGTCTTTTTTCTCTCCCTAAGACATGTAATATTTGATCTTGAGAATTATGCATGTCTTTTTTCTCTCCCTAAGACATGTAATATTTGATCTTGAGAATTATACATGTCTTTTTTCTCTCCCTAAGACATGTAATATTTGATCTTGAGAATTATACATGTCTTTTTTCTCTCTCTAAGACTGGTAATATTTGATCTTGAGAATTATACATGTCTTTTTTCTCTCCCTAAGACATGTAATATTTGATCTGGAGAATTATACATGTCTTTTTTCTCTCCCTAAGACATGTAATATTTGATCTGGAGAATTATACATGTCTTTTTTCTCTCCCTAAGACATGTAATATTTGATCTGGAGAATTATACATGTCTTTTTTCTCTCCCTAAGCCATGTAATATTTGATCTTGAGAATTATACATGTCTTTTTTCTCTCCCTAAGACATGTAATATTTGATCTGGAGAATTATACATGTCTTTTTTCTCTCCCTAAGACGTGTAATATTTGATCTGGAGAATTATACATGTCTTTTTTCTCTCCCTAAGACATGTAATATTTGATCTGGAGAATTATACATGTCTTTTTTCTCTCCCTAAGACATGTAATATTTGATCTTGAAAATTATACATGTCTTTTTTCTCTCCCTAAGACATGTAATATTTGATCTTGAGAATTATACATGTCTTTTTTCTCTCCCTAAGGCACGTAATATTTGATCTTGAGAATTATACATGTCTTTTTTTCTCTCCCTAAGACATGCAATATTTGATCTGGAGAATTATACATGTCTTTTTTCTCTCCCTAAGACATGTAATATTTGATCTTGAGAATTATACATGTCTTTTTTCTCTCCCTAAGACATGTAATATTTGATCTTGAGAATTATACATGTCTTTTTTCTCTCCCTAAGACATGTAATATTTGATCTGGAGAATTTTACATATCTTTTTTCTCTCCCTAAGACATGTAATATTTGATCTGGAGAATTATACAGGTCTTTTTTCTCTCCCTAAGACATGTAATATTTGATCTTGAGAATTATAAATGTCTTTTTTCTCTCTCTAAGACATGTAATATTTGATCTGGAGAATTATACATGTCTTTTTTCTCTCCCTAAGACATGTAATATTTGATCTTGAGAATTATACATGTCTTTTTTCTCTCCCTAAGACATGTAATATTTGATCTTGAGAATTATACATGTCTTTTTTCTCTCCCTAAGACATGTAATATTTGATCTTGAGAATTATACATGTCTTTTTTCTCTCCCTAAGACATGTAATATTTGATCTGGAGAATTATACATGTCTTTTTTCTCTCCCTAAGACATGTAATATTTGATCTGGAGAATTATACATGTCTTTTTTCTCTCCCTAAGTCATGTAATATTTGATCTGGAGAATTATACATGTCTTTTTTCTCTCCCTAAGACATGTAATATTTGATCTGGAGAATTATACATGTCTTTTTTCTCTCCCTAAGACATGTAATATTTGATCTGGAGAATTATGCATGTCTTTTTTCTCTCCCTAAGACATGTAATATTTGATCTGGAGAATTATACATGTCTTTTTTCTCTCCCTAAGACATGTAATATTTGATCTGGAGAATTATACATGTCTTTTTTCTCTCCCTAAGACATGTAATATTTGATCTGGAGAATTATACATGTCTTTTTTCTCTCCCTAAGTCATGTAATATTTGATCTTGAGAATTATACATGTCTTTTTTCTCTCCCTAAGACATGTAATATTTGATCTGGAGAATTATACATGTCTTTTTTCTCTCCCTAAGACATGTAATATTTGATCTTGAGAATTATACATGTCTTTTTTTCTCTCCCTAAGACATGCAATATTTGATCTTGAGAATTATACATGTCTTTTTTCTCTCCCTAAGACATGTAATATTTGATCTGGAGAATTATACATGTCTTTTTTCTCTCCCTAAGACATGTAATATTTGATCTTGAGAATTATACATGTCTTTTTTCTCTCCCTAAGACATGTAATATTTGATCTGGAGAATTATACATGTCTTTTTTCTCTCCCTAAGATATGTAATATTTGATCTTGAGAATTATACATGTCTTTTTTCTCTCCCTAAGACATGTAATATTTGATCTTGAGAATTATGCATGTCTTTTTTCTCTCCCTAAGACATGTAATATTTGATCTGGAGAATTATACATGTCTTTTTTCTCTCCCTAAGACATGTAATATTTGATCTGGAGAATTATACATGTCTTTTTTCTCTCCCTAAGACATGTAATATTTGATCTGGAGAATTATACATGTCTTTTTTCTCTCCCTAAGACATGTAATATTTGATCTGGAGAATTATACATGTCTTTTTTTCTCTCCCTAAGACATGTAATATTTGATCTGGAGAATTATACATGTCTTTTTTCTCTCTCTAAGACTGGTAATATTTGATCTGGAGAATTATACATGTCTTTTTTCTCTCCCTAAGACATGTAATATTTGATCTGGAGAATTATACATGTCTTTTTTTCTCTCCCTAAGACATGTAATATTTGATCTGGAGAATTATACATGTCTTTTTTCTCTCCATAAGACATGTAATATTTGATCTTGAGAATTATACATGTCTTTTTTCTCTCCCTAAGACATGCCATATTTGATCTGGAGAATTATACATGTCTTTTTTCTCTCCCTAAGACATGTAATATTTGATCTGGAGAATTATACATGTCTTTTTTCTCTCCCTAAGACATGTAATATTTGATCTGGAGAATTATACATGTCTTTTTTCTCTCCCTAAGACATGTAATATTTGATCTGGAGAATTATACATGTCTTTTTTCTCTCCCTAAGACATGTAATATTTGATCTTGAGAATTATACATGTCTTTTTTCTCTCCCTAAGACATGCAATATTTGATCTGGAGAATTATACATGTCTTTTTTCTCTCCCTAAGACATGTAATATTTGATCTGGAGAATTATACATGTCTTTTTTCTCTCCTTAAGACATGTAATATTTGATCTTGAGAATTATACATGTCTTTATTCTCTCCCTAAGACATGTAATATTTGATCTGGAGAATTATACATGTCTTTTTTCTCTCCCTAAGACATGTAATATTTGATCTGGAGAATTATACATGTCTTTTTTCTCTCCCTAAGACATGTAATATTTGATCTGGAGAATTATACATGTCTTTTTTCTCTCCCTAAGACATGTAATATTTGATCTGGAGAATTATGCATGTCTTTTTTCTCTCCCTAAGACATGTAATATTTGATCTGGAGAATTATACATGTCTTTTTTCTCTCCCTAAGACATGTAATATTTGATCTGGAGAATTATACATGTCTTTTTTCTCTCCCTAAGACATGTAATATTTGATCTGGAGAATTATACAGGTCTTTTTTCTCTCCCTAAGACATGTAATATTTGATCTTGAGAATTATACATGTCTTTTTTCTCTCTCTAAGACATGTAATATTTGATCTTGAGAATTATACATGTCTTTTTTCTCTCCCTAAGACATGTAATATTTGATCTTGAGAATTATACATGTCTTTTTTCTCTCCCTAAGACATGTAATATTTGATCTTGAGAATTATACATGTCTTTTTTCTCTCCCTAAGACATGTAATATTTGATCTTGAGAATTATACATGTCTTTTTTCTCTCTCTAAGACTGGTAATATTTGATCTTGAGAATTATACATGTCTTTTTTCTCTCCCTAAGACATGTAATATTTGATCTGGAGAATTATACATGTCTTTTTTCTCTCCCTAAGACATGTAATATTTGATCTGGAGAATTATACATGTCTTTTTTCTCTCCCTAAGATATGTAATATTTGATCTGGAGAATTATACATGTCTTTTTTCTCTCCCTAAGCCATGTAATATTTGATCTTGAGAATTATACATGTCTTTTTTCTCTCCCTAAGACATGTAATATTTGATCTGGAGAATTATACATGTCTTTTTTCTCTCCCTAAGACGTGTAATATTTGATCTGGAGAATTATACATGTCTTTTTTCTCTCCCTAAGACATGTAATATTTGATCTGGAGAATTATACAGGTCTTTTTTCTCTCCCTAAGACATGTAATATTTGATCTTGAAAATTATACATGTCTTTTTTCTCTCCCTAAGACATGTAATATTTGATCTTGAGAATTATACATGTCTTTTTTCTCTCCCTAAGGCATGTAATATTTGATCTTGAGAATTATACATGTCTTTTTTTCTCTCCCTAAGACATGCAATATTTGATCTGGAGAATTATACATGTCTTTTTTCTCTCCCTAAGACATGTAATATTTGATCTTGAGAATTATACATGTCTTTTTTCTCTCCCTAAGACATGTAATATTTGATCTGGAGAATTATACATGTCTTTTTTCTCTCCCTAAGACATGTAATATTTGATCTGGAGAATTATGCATGTCTTTTTTCTCTCCCTAAGACATGTAATATTTGATCTGGAGAATTATACATGTCTTTTTTCTCTCCCTAAGACATGTAATATTTGATCTGGAGAATTATACATGTCTTTTTTCTCTCCCTAAGACATGTAATATTTGATCTGGAGAATTATACATGTCTTTTTTCTCTCCCTAAGTCATGTAATATTTGATCTTGAGAATTATACATGTCTTTTTTCTCTCCCTAAGACATGTAATATTTGATCTGGAGAATTATACATGTCTTTTTTCTCTCCCTAAGACATGTAATATTTGATCTTGAGAATTATACATGTCTTTTTTTCTCTCCCTAAGACATGCAATATTTGATCTTGAGAATTATACATGTCTTTTTTCTCTCCCTAAGACATGTAATATTTGATCTGGAGAATTATACATGTCTTTTTTCTCTCCCTAAGACATGTAATATTTGATCTTGAGAATTATACATGTCTTTTTTCTCTCCCTAAGACATGTAATATTTGATCTGGAGAATTATACATGTCTTTTTTCTCTCCCTAAGATATGTAATATTTGATCTTGAGAATTATACATGTCTTTTTTCTCTCCCTAAGACATGTAATATTTGATCTTGAGAATTATGCATGTCTTTTTTCTCTCCCTAAGACATGTAATATTTGATCTGGAGAATTATACATGTCTTTTTTCTCTCCCTAAGACATGTAATATTTGATCTGGAGAATTATACATGTCTTTTTTCTCTCCCTAAGACATGTAATATTTGATCTGGAGAATTATACATGTCTTTTTTCTCTCCCTAAGACATGTAATATTTGATCTGGAGAATTATACATGTCTTTTTTTCTCTCCCTAAGACATGTAATATTTGATCTGGAGAATTATACATGTCTTTTTTCTCTCTCTAAGACTGGTAATATTTGATCTGGAGAATTATACATGTCTTTTTTCTCTCCCTAAGACATGTAATATTTGATCTGGAGAATTATACATGTCTTTTTTTCTCTCCCTAAGACATGTAATATTTGATCTGGAGAATTATACATGTCTTTTTTCTCTCCCTAAGACATGTAATATTTGATCTTGAGAATTATACATGTCTTTTTTCTCTCCCTAAGACATGCCATATTTGATCTGGAGAATTATACATGTCTTTTTTCTCTCCCTAAGACATGTAATATTTGATCTGGAGAATTATACATGTCTTTTTTCTCTCCCTAAGACATGTAATATTTGATCTGGAGAATTATACATGTCTTTTTTCTCTCCCTAAGACATGTAATATTTGATCTGGAGAATTATACATGTCTTTTTTCTCTCCCTAAGACATGTAATATTTGATCTTGAGAATTATACATGTCTTTTTTCTCTCCCTAAGACATGCAATATTTGATCTGGAGAATTATACATGTCTTTTTTCTCTCCCTAAGACATGTAATATTTGATCTGGAGAATTATACATGTCTTTTTTCTCTCCTTAAGACATGTAATATTTGATCTTGAGAATTATACATGTCTTTATTCTCTCCCTAAGACATGTAATATTTGATCTGGAGAATTATACATGTCTTTTTTCTCTCCCTAAGACATGTAATATTTGATCTGGAGAATTATACATGTCTTTTTTCTCTCCCTAAGACATGTAATATTTGATCTGGAGAATTATACATGTCTTTTTTCTCTCCCTAAGACATGTAATATTTGATCTGGAGAATTATGCATGTCTTTTTTCTCTCCCTAAGACATGTAATATTTGATCTGGAGAATTATACATGTCTTTTTTCTCTCCCTAAGACATGTAATATTTGATCTGGAGAATTATACATGTCTTTTTTCTCTCCCTAAGACATGTAATATTTGATCTGGAGAATTATACAGGTCTTTTTTCTCTCCCTAAGACATGTAATATTTGATCTTGAGAATTATACATGTCTTTTTTCTCTCTCTAAGACATGTAATATTTGATCTTGAGAATTATACATGTCTTTTTTCTCTCCCTAAGACATGTAATATTTGATCTTGAGAATTATACATGTCTTTTTTCTCTCCCTAAGACATGTAATATTTGATCTTGAGAATTATACATGTCTTTTTTCTCTCCCTAAGACATGTAATATTTGATCTTGAGAATTATACATGTCTTTTTTCTCTCTCTAAGACTGGTAATATTTGATCTTGAGAATTATACATGTCTTTTTTCTCTCCCTAAGACATGTAATATTTGATCTGGAGAATTATACATGTCTTTTTTCTCTCCCTAAGACATGTAATATTTGATCTGGAGAATTATACATGTCTTTTTTCTCTCCCTAAGATATGTAATATTTGATCTGGAGAATTATACATGTCTTTTTTCTCTCCCTAAGCCATGTAATATTTGATCTTGAGAATTATACATGTCTTTTTTCTCTCCCTAAGACATGTAATATTTGATCTGGAGAATTATACATGTCTTTTTTCTCTCCCTAAGACGTGTAATATTTGATCTGGAGAATTATACATGTCTTTTTTCTCTCCCTAAGACATGTAATATTTGATCTGGAAAATTATACATGTCTTTTTTCTCTCCCTAAGACATGTAATATTTGATCTTGAAAATTATACATGTCTTTTTTCTCTCCCTAAGACATGTAATATTTGATCTTGAGAATTATACATGTCTTTTTTCTCTCCCTAAGGCATGTAATATTTGATCTTGAGAATTATACATGTCTTTTTTTCTCTCCCTAAGACATGCAATATTTGATCTGGAGAATTATACATGTCTTTTTTCTCTCCCTAAGACATGTAATATTTGATCTTGAGAATTATACATGTCTTTTTTCTCTCCCTAAGACATGTAATATTTGATCTTGAGAATTATACATGTCTTTTTTCTCTCCTTAAGACATGTAATATTTGATCTGGAGAATTTTACATATCTTTTTTCTCTCCCTAAGACATGTAATATTTGATCTGGAGAATTATACATGTAACCGGGACAAAGCATTAGAAATTTGGTTTCTAAAGTAGAATGAAAATAGGTTTTCTTCTTTTTTGGTTCTTAATTACACAATGTTTTAATCAGAACGGTTGTTTATTTTGATCGCATGATTGAATTTGTTTTTCTTCCTAATTGTGCTTAAAATGTTTTTTGTTTTATCCTCAAACTTCCTTCATACTACATATATATATATATATATATATCAATTACTTCACATAAATGCTTAGTACACAATCAAATAGATGTTGTCTAGAAGAGATAATAATTGCTTTACTACATAGCTAACAAACTACAGACGTGTTGTCATTATGCAATTTTGTGCTCAAAGTAATTGTCCGAAAATCAGATTATCATTTACAATTTTAGTAACAAACTCATAGAAAAGGTTAAGAACTGGGGGGAAACGAAGACATGTGTTATATTTTCTAGCTATACATATAGGTAATATAACGGGAATAAACAAGAGCAAAAAAGTGGGTGAGGATTAGGGTTAAGGTGCTTAACGCCACTTTCAACAATATTTCAGCTGTATCGTGGCAGTTATTTTTATTGGTAGAGGAAACTGGAGTAACCGGAGTAAACCACCGACCTGCTGCAAGTCACTGACAAACTTTATCACATAAAGTTGTATCGAGTACATCCCGCCATGAGTGGAATTCGAAATTTACTGGTGATAGGCACTGATTACACAGGTAGTTGTATATCCAACAACCATACGATTACGACGGGCTCTCAGCGAACTATCATATTAATACAAAAATAGATATACTTAGCATTAATACACGACCTTTACATATAGGTTCTACTATCTTCTCGAGACGCAGTTGATGGACGATGGCCATGCCGATATAAATAAATGGCCATGTATTTTTTTTTATCATATAAACTTCCGACAAATTTGTTTTTTACGAGACATAAAAATGTGAAATAACTTTTATCCTGAAATTTAATTATGAATTGGGGCTGTCGTGGCACTGATCGTATGGTAGTTGGATTTACAACTATCTATGCAATCAGTGCCTATCACCACTGATGGTGAGTTCGAATCTCAATCAGGACGAGGTGTACAACATTATGTGATACAGTTTGCCGTGGCTTGCGACAGGTAGGTAGCTTTCTCCGGGTCCTCCGGTTTCCTCCACCAATAAAACTGACCGCCACGATATAACTGAAATATTGTTGAAAGTGGCGTTAAACACCATCAAACAAACAAGCAAAAATAAACTATGAATTCATCAAACAAACTTGAAGATCAGTATTGTCAACAAAAGCAACACTACTTCAATAAATGTTAATGGTAGCATTTTATTTGGAAGCAATTTGAAGCATGTACATCATTTACAGTTTGTTAACAGAAAACACCGGAACAACCGGAAGTAACTTGCGTGAGAGGCACTGTTGATATTTATATGCGCGAGAGGTCCATAGTGTAGGTTATTTGCATAGACCATGAATTTATGACTAGGGTGGAGTCATCGCTACAAAAATTCTACAGTCGTCATCATAATCTGGTTGACCGCTACGAAATATCCATATCTCAAATGACAATGGATATAATACTTTTTACGTAGATGTTTTCCTTCCTCTATCAGTGCCAAGACTTTTACCGGACTTGAATGTATATAAGAGTAACACGGCTAGTGTCTTATAGGACGCAGGAACTGCTTGCCCTTTGCGAGCACCCGAAATCACTTTTTTGCTCATTATTAAAGTTTGTTGTGTTATACTAATACGTGTCTTTACGTTTTAAGTTCTGTATTGTGATGTCCGTTACGATTTCCGCATGAAAACGATATTCGATTCATCTTAACCTCGAGTTGTTTGTAGAAGGGCTCATGTCTTATTTACGTTATTTGTGTTTGTTTCCATATAGTGGTGTCCAACACATATTGTGTTGTGTTTTTGCTTTGTCTTTCTTCGTCTTGTGTACCATATGATGCCAGTTTCTCTGGATTGTCAATTTTTGATTGCCCCTTCGGTATTATCTAACGTTTATTTACTGCCGCTCGCTACACATATGCAAAAACTATCATATTAATGCTAAGTATACGACAAAATATATCATAGGGAAATATCATACCTATGCAAAGATGAAATAACCTACACAATGTTATCATACTTGTACATACATTGTATAAAATAAATCATAGCGAATAGCATATTAATTCAAAGATGAAATAAACTATAGTGAACTATTATACTTATGAAAATATGGATTAAACTATAACGAACTATCATACTACTGCAACGATGAAACATTCTATAGCGAACTATCATACACGCCCAAGAATGATATTAACTAAAGCGAACCTATGTACAGGTTTACTGGCTCCCAAACACGTTAAAAGTGTTTAGCTTTCCAATCTTTTGACTATGAGCGTACCTGATGAAGGTTATTCCAGGAACACGTCGACCTGATTAAGGTTATTCCAGGAACACGTCGACCTGATGAATTTTATTCCAGGAACACGTCGACCTGATGAAGGTTATTCCAGGAACACCTCGACCTGATGAAGGTTATTCCAGGAATACGTCGACCTGATGAAGGTTATTCCAGGAACACGTCGACCTGATGAAGGTTATTCCAGGAACATGTCGACCTGATGAAGGTTATTACAGGAACACGTCGACCTGATGAAGGTTATTCCAAGAACACGTCGACCTTATGAAGGTTATTCCAGGAACATGTCGACCTGATGAAGGTTATTCCAGGAACATGTCGACCTGATGAAGGTTATTCCAGGAACACGTCCAGCACCATGAGATTTATACATTTTTGTTATTGTCGCTATTCATATTTTTGGTGGACTATTAATCTCCGAGGGTATCATTTGTGCTTCGGCACTGTCATGGTTGATTGTCTATATTTTTTTGAAATTTGCAATTCCCAGAAGAGCGTAATTCTAAAATTTATATCAATCTCCCTCGGGCATAGGAAACCTTTTCCGATATTTGGCTATCGTGTTCAACCCTTTGGCTCACTTACTTCCAGAAACTTTTAAAGTATTTTGCAATCTAACCTTTTGATAATGAGAATGAGCGTAACTGATGACGTTTTTTTCCGGAAGCGCGTCGAGCGCACTGAATTTAATATCTACGGTTTTTACTAGAGGCTAATGTACAGACGATATCAACAATAATACACTATCATACTAATACAAATATGGAAAAAAAATCTAGCTAAGAACAGTGTTGATACAAAGAATAAATAAACTATCACGAACTATCATACTAATGCAAAGACAATGCAAAGTCAATGGTTTATGTTATCATCCTTCCCTCCGGCTATATTTACCTGCTGGCTCCATAAGCAAAACTCGTATCAAAGTCCGCGTGAGCTGAGCAGGACTTATCAACAGTCAGGAGGAGTTATCACCAAATTCTCCTAACATTTAAACGATAATTCCTGTGAAGATGGCAAAAATAAATAAAACTCATAGAAATATCAACAAACATCGTCCTACAAAAATGTACTTTACACAATTCTTGATAATTTCTGCTGAGACGTCATAATTGTTTACGTCATAAGGAAAGTTGTGACGTTCATAGTTTTCTAAACCGGCATTGGTAAACAAAACCATTAATGAAAATGGGTGACTTTGATGTTTGTAATAAAAAAGACCCAATGAATATCACAATTAAAGGAAAAATGCAACAATCTTAACATTTATATAAACCTGTAAAAATGAATGGTATATTTGCAAACTACTTATGAACTACGGTTTTAGGGAAGCGTATTTTGAATTTTTGAATCGTGTAATATTTCCCGCGAAAATACAAATATAGATGTATCCGTGTTTATAGTTGATTTAAGGATGATAAATATGTCATCTGAATGTGAATATGATTGATACTGAAAAATATCAGCCTGCTCGACAGAATATGAAGTTTGTGACTCGTTCGCTCCGCTCACTCGCCAACAAACTTCATATTCTGGCTCGGCAGGCTGATATTTTCGGTATCAATCAATTCACATCCAGATAACATATACTTATCGGAACGAAGCTTAAGAATATGAAATTGGTCTTTAAAAAAAAAAAAAAAATATAAAAAATATCAGCTGAACCAATCGTACTCACACGTGTGTCATAATTGTCTCTATTATATAACGTGTTACAATCATTATACAATGCCATTTTTTTAGTGTCAAATTTGAAATTCAATACTTGAAATATATATCTGTAATGTTACAAAAGGCGTCACGATTTCTTTTATAAAAGAACATTTTGTAAAAGAAGGCATGACCTCTCTTATCGGAGGAATATGTATTTGACAATTTAATAAAGCACATTGTTGTCCTTATAATTAGAAAGAAAAAAAAATTGAAAGACAAAGAAAGTTTTTCCTTTGTGATTGTTTATTAAACGAATCATTGGCTTCACTTCAAAATAATCACGTTGTATGATTGAAAGTTAATATTTAATTGGTGGAATTGTTGTTGACCATCGTTGTTTATAAACTTTTTGTTACTACTGGATATATTGGCCAAAAGATAAATTATTACGGAAGTGAAAAAAGCATAATTTCTTTGCAAAACAATCAGGTATGAATTAAAAAATATATAAATTAATAACTTGTTTTCATTAGAATAACATTATTATTGAAAACATTATGAAGTCAACCTTTAGGCATGAGAATTCTATCTTAGATGATGTCTTTATATATCGTTTCACGAATATTACTCAGTTGTCTTTATACTCACGAACGAAGACCCCGAATGTTGTATGTATATTAGAAACAAATTTAATGTTATTTCAGTGTACAATTTAATGAATTTTAAAATATAGATAACAGTCATCTTAAACTAAATCATTTAGCAAAAGCGGTCTGATTTCCGGACTTTATTTCCTTGAATGGCAGTGTTATTAGAAGGATAAATAGATCTATAACATGGATGTAAATAAACATTAGACAGTTATAGTCGTCAATGTAACCAGCCACAACAACATGAACCACTCTCTCGTCAAGACACGAAACTGTTGGACAAAAATGACAACTACGGAAGCCGAACAAAATATATGCCATGGCATGAGACAGACATGGTATGAATGGTTTTTACATGACTATCAGATAGGTAACACTTGTGACACTGGTATACTTACATTTTCTGTGTTGTATTTTATCTACCATAATTTGTCTTTTTGTCCTTTTTCTCCCTCGAGTTACTGTTCCTAGTTTTTGATACCCCTTTGGTATCTTCAAATTTTTCTTAGCACCAGCATGTTATACAACAGTGTTCTGTATAGGTATACAACTGGTCAGTAGAGCCATTGGTATTGACCATGCTTTGTCTTATTCTATACATGTTGAACACTATTTCAGACAATAAGATGGGTTCTCAGCGAGATAACTATCTCCGCATCCAAGACTTATTTCATAAAATTGCAGAACCTACAATAGAGAAACAGATGGAAAATTATCTACACAGAACAAATCAAACATTTGAAAGATTTCTCAATAATACCAATATCAAACACACGATAATGCATCTGTACTGGAACGACAAAGTCTGCTGTGAGAATGTTGAAAACTGCAGTGGTATCAAGACTCGCCCCATCAGTCGTGACAAACTGGATGTTTATTATCATTATGGGTACAAGATAAATTCTCACTGTAACGTACATCCATGTCTTTGTCACATAATTGCAAAACAACAAATAGCCAGAGATCTTGAGATGAATCAACTTGCCTTCTTGTTCCGCCAATTTGAAATTTTGACCCCGGAGAACATGGCTTCTGTTGATATAATCCTCAAAGTCCACACCAAATTGAGATTAGAATACACAGATCAGAAGATAAATGCCAACGACTTTGAAAAGATGTGGGGTGAACTGTCACCAAATCTGCAGAAACTAGGAGCCACAGAACACGACATAGGATTGGTTAGAATCAAAACTATTGAGGAATCCAAGATAAAAAACATCGACATGACCAGTCCACAAGTGAGTTATCACAAATTATTATATGACTTCAGATAATGTCTTATCTGATTGGCATACGTCCCTAGTAACGTTCTTTGATAAAACGTTATAATCACCGCGCAAAAAGTCACGAGAGGTGAACATAATATTCCAAAGCTTCTCCAGACCCCTTAAAATAGAAATGGTGTTTCCCAATTATCTTAAAAGTAGTAGCCAATCATCATCGGCTTAAGCTTTGTCATCGACTAATCAGATGCGTTCTTACTAATTACTTTCGATACACAATTAAATTAATAATGGCAGACGTTGGGCAGACAGGGGTGTCTGTGGAACAAAGTCGGCGCTGTTTGGTGTTAATTCAAATTTGATTTAATGTCATATAATAAAACAGTTAATGACTTTCCATTTCGGTGAATACAAGGATTGATCATCCCATGGAACATGATATTCACCTCGGATACCTCGGTGAATATTATGTTCCATGGGTTGATCAATCCTTGTATTCACCTCATCGAAAGTCATCAATTGTATAATAACGCATAAATGAAAACAATATTTATTCAAAAGTTATTGCGCATAAATAAAGCATTTATTTAAAAGTTATTGCGCATAAATAAATAATACTTATTTATAAGTTTTTGCGCATAAGTAAAACAACATTTATTCATAAACTAGTGTGCATAAATAGAACAACATTTATTTATAAGTTATTGCACATAAATAAACAACATTTATCTATGTTATTGCGCATAAATAAATCAACATTTATTTATAGGTTTTTGCGCATAAATAAAACAACCTTTATTTATAAGTTATTGTGCATAAAATTTATTTATGCATAGTTATTGCACATAAATAAAACAACATTTATTTATACGATATTGCGTATAAGTAAAACATTTATTTATAAGATATTCGCTTAAGTTTTACAACTTTTGACATTAACAAGATAATCATTAAGGAAATTCATTCGCGTCCACTACATATAAGTTCATTGTTATATTGTGTTTATTTTGAAAGCATATTATTTGTTCTTTTTAAGCGAAATGTCTCTAAAAGAATATCTTCATGAAAAATATCAGTAAATCTATGATCAAGGAATGTACTGTTGTATGCTAATACCTATTGTGCAAAGATGGTTTATCGAAAGTTTGCTTTATAAACGTTAGAGAATACCGAAGGGGCAATCAAAAATGGACAATCCAGAGAAACCGGCAACAAGACAAAGAAAAGCAAAACAAAAACAGAATACAATATGTGTTGTACACTATGCTATATTCCGAATCTATGCTACATTCGGAATTGATCATACATAAGGATAGTGGCGGAAAAAAAGGTTTTCTGTTATCTCTCTAACTTAACTCACAATTCGAGCACACTCACGGGCAGCTGGTCACTGATGTGCAGCGACTATCAAATGATACAAAATACCTTGCAATGACAAATAAATGTAGTTTGTATGTAATATCATCTTGCTTTTACTGTAATAATATAACAACAATAATGCTACGTGACGTTTCTAAGCAACATGAAATTCAAACAATTTATATACAATAGAGCCTCATTATGTAAAGTCGAATAGACCTACCATTTCTGTTCGAGTTGTGGCGAACACCTAGTTTTATCCCTGCCTTTTTTAGTTGTCTGTGTTGTGTTTGTCTTCGTTCTGTGACTTGTGCTCAATGTTGCACGTGTCTCTAGATTGTCCATTCTTGATTGCCCCTTCGGTTTTCTCTAATCTTTATTTTCTAGTTGTGACTGTGAATTTAGTTAACATCTGCTATGAACGGATTATATTCTTCCTTCGAGTTATTCGAGTAAGCGACTTATCTGAGTTCGTTATTCAATAAGCATCATCAGATATACAATAGTTAAAATGTTTGTCTTATTTTATTTCAGAGACGATGTACAGAACTGACTTTGATCATCATAACTTTGATCATCGTATCCTTTTTTGATTGATTCTCATTTACTTAGAAACATCTATATTATATAGTGTTATGATGTTTAAGGCCTCTTTCAACACTATTTCAGTAAATATCGTAGCGCGGTCAGTTATATTGGTGGAGGAAACCGGGGTACTCGCAGAAAACCACCACCCTGCCGCAAGTCACTGACACACTTTATCACATTATGTTGTATCGAGTACACATCTCCTGAGCGTGATTCGAACTCACAACGTTAGTGGTGATATGCACTGATCAAGCTACCATACGATCACAACCACGACGGCCCCTTTATATGAATTACAGTATATATCAGTTAGCTTGGTCTTACGTATACGAATACCAATGTTTAGCACCACATATAAAGACATGCATATTGTAATACATATAAATATGTACTGGTAGTGTAATAGGTAGGGTGCTTGCATCGAGTGCGGTAGATCACGTGTTCGATTGCTAGTCTTGTCAAACCAAATACTATAAAATTAGTAGTTGGTGCTTCTCGGTTGGAGCTTTATGAAGCAAGAGCATAGACTGGTTTACATGGAATCAGGATAATGTTACGGAGTGGAGCGACATGTCTACCCACGGTCTGTTGTCTTAGTGAGTCAGCACTAAAAATTCTAACTAACCGTGTTGGTCTAGTAGAAAGCAGACATCATCATCTCATCGAAAAATAACTTATTCTCGACATGATATAGATGGACAAATCGCTGAATCATTTGTGATAAAGGTACGTTATTAAAATGTCTGATGTATCTATATTTTAATCATTTTGATCTCAAATAATTTTGCTTCCGCTTAGGGGCCGCCGTGATCGCATGGTAGTTGAATGTATAACTACCTATGCAATCAGTGCCCATCACCACTAACGTTGTGAGTTCGACTCCCACCCCCACCCAGAGGCATACTCGATACAACATCATGCGATAAAGTTTGTCAGTGACTTGCGGCAGGTCGGTGGTTTTCTCCGGGGACTCCGGGTTCCTCCACCAATGTATCTGACCGCCACGATATAGCTGAAATATTGTTGAAAATGGCGTTAGATAGATACCATATCCTGCTTTTGGTTATCGGAAATTTATTTAATATTACTAACTTTCATTATTCATTAAGTCTATCACTTTGTATATCCTGTATATGAATCCAGCTGAAAACATTGTTATACACTCCCACAGTTATTGGCTTTAACCCACACTTTTAACAATATTGCATGTATATTGCGGATTGTGAGAGGAAACCATCGTAGTACTTGGAGTAAAGCAATCACAAACGACTAGTCACTAATTAACTTTAAAAAAAAAAGCTCACTCATAAAATACTTTAATTTTGTCACCTGTTTAACATTTGAAAGTTTTGTAATATCATTTTGTAAATGATTGCTGAAACCAAACTATTTCCTTAACGTTTCACATATTCTGATCTTGTTTGTTACTGTCCTAGGCTTAGTGATTGTAATTGCAGTTCACACATTTTAGCATGGTATGTACAAGTACTTACTCTCTAAGTATACAGCCTGTCATAATACTGTATAATTATAATTACTATGTACCTATTATAATGGCTATGAGGACAAAAACAAGTATATATTTAAATAAACTTGCTGTTGTCCAAATTACCAGTAAATAAATGTTTTGATGTACCAAAGGTAATACGGACAAATCTTATCCTTTTGTGTTAAAATATTCGCTTACCTCACACCTCTAGTTATTAAATACACTAAAATTAGAACTATGCTGAACAATAAAAAGCATGCTGTTTGTTCCCCTAGAACTAGTCATTTAGACTATTTCGAAATTCCCTCGGGATAATTGTCATTGGAACTATCGACCATGATTTACAAGTTGTTCTTTATGTGACAAAATAGCAATGGTATGCTGTATTTAATTCTGTATAGAAAATATATATTGAGGTATACTATAATAATTTATTATACCTCACTCAGTACAAGTATTCATATTAAAAAGACATTTTCAGAAATATTCTATGTACTGGTAAATTGTGTAATGGACTATTCACCGGTGATTAGTCATGACAAAATAGTTCGGCAGAGAAGAACATCTTGTATCAGACAAGCTAATTTCTATAAATTCAAAGGAAAACGTACAAAATGTTAGATAAAAACCAGTATTTGTTAATCTGGACATGCTTTATAAACAGAAAATGACGGAAAAGAACTCGAAATACAGAAATGAATAAACGAAATAAGGGTTTATTACAGTTCTAGACAATATTTAGTTCTTCTAACACAAATTTTGTTTTACAAAAATAAATGTAATTGTCAACATATCCTTTGATCTACTCGGTGCCTTGTATACTTGACGATATATTCAGTAGATGATGTGATCATCAATAGAATTGTTATCAAAATGTCTTACATACAGGTTGATTCGAATACATCGAGTTTAACTATGAACGTAGAATACCTAAACCAGAAAGGAAACTAATGCAATAGCAAAATGTTTTGTTATCGGTATATTAGACATACTATGGCCCTTGACCTTACTGACTGATACTGTCAGTATTAACTTAATGACTCCGATGCTAGACAATATCGGTCATTATGGTGTCACATTATGACGTTTACTATCGATAAAAACAATAACGACATGTTTTAAGGTCTCGACATGCATGATCACTAGTATTACACCTCGTCTATCGGACTCTGTGACATTAGTGATAATGTATAGCTCAACC
Source organism: Bathymodiolus septemdierum (assembly GCA_963383655.1). Classification (NCBI taxonomy): domain Eukaryota; kingdom Metazoa; phylum Mollusca; class Bivalvia; order Mytilida; family Modiolidae; genus Bathymodiolus; species Bathymodiolus septemdierum. The sequence goes on from OY726522.1 coordinate 43,428,983, forward strand.
TTCAAAACTGATGTTATTCTATATGATATATGTACTTTTCATTTGATGATATTTTCTTTTGATTTCTTGCAGATGTTTAAGTCAGGCAAAGAGATTACAGAACAACTTGACGCTCGCTTTGAACAAGCAAATTGACCTTGTACATGTTTCATTGAACAATATCATTTCAAATTTGCGTTTTTCATTTTATCTTTATCAACCAAAGTATTTTACCATAAAGTAGTTTTAGGGTATTTTACATCGCTACTTATCCAGTTATTACTCATATGTGAAAATCACTAGCATGATCACATCATTTGACTAAGATGAGAAGCACATGAAAATAGTTTAACCCCGCCACTTTGTGCTGAGATTCATGTATCAACTTACACTAGAGAGCAATATACAGTTTACGTGAACTAATTCCTCCATCAAAAATAGCACATCGAATTCAAAATTGTTTTTATTCTGGCATAGAAGTTAATGGGTAATTGTACATTAAACAACCTTCAAAATATTTGTCAAACTTTGAATATGATTAGATAAATGTAGAGGATGCGTAAGATAAAGACAAAATTAATCTTCTTTTAAAAAAATAGTTTGTTCAAGAGCTGATATTAAGAATTTACCATAGTAGTGTCCAACACATATTCCATTGTCTTTTGTTTTTCTTCGTCTTGTGTATCCTATGTTGCCAGTTTCTCTGGATTGTCCATTTGTGACTGCCCTTTCAGTATTCGTTAACGTTTATTTACTAGCCCCTGATCTTGAAACAAGAATTCATACTGGAAATGAACTGAAAGTTTAGTTTTCTATATATTGCTTTGTAGATCGTTGTTTGTCCTTTTGTCATTTTTCTTTTGGCCATTGTATTGCCTGTCATTCTTAGATTGACGGGCTTCTGAATTACATTAACATTTGGTGTCTTCACACTTTTTTTCATAACATCTGATGAAGTTCTAGATGTTTTGAGAAAAAAAAATGTAACTAGCTAACATTGTTAATGAAGATCTAATGATTCGCCGATTAGTATTCTTTAAATTGTACATATAAAATTATAAATTATTCACATTATGTGTAGTATATATTGTCATATTTGAAAATGCATAATCCTTATTTGTTGAATGCAAACAATCAAATTGCTTTTTTTTCTTCTTTTTTCTTTTTCTTGCTTTTTTTCTCTTTTTTTTCTTCTTTCTTTTTTCTTTTAATGTTGTCTTGATAACGATATCTTATCTTAGAACAACAAATTACATATTAGCCGTGACCGTGAATATTATTGCTTTTAATTAAATACAACAATATTTCAAATTTGGGACATTCATTAATTTTTATTTATTCATTTTAGAATATATTGAATGTATATTTTCGTATGTTTAAATATTTTTTTTTTACCGAGGAGTGTATTTATTGAATATGCATGTATAGATTATGCATCATTATAGAAAGATCCTATGTTAGTAAGTATACCGTGTAGGATTCTCTTGTTACTTTGGTTAGCAATAAAATATACGGATGTTTAATCTTAATCTTATTGATTTGCGTATATTGGTGCCTAATATAACATTTTGCGTAGAGATATAAAACGAAATCTATAGACTAAGATGAAAAACCCACGTCAAGTTTTTGAATTAGGTAGTGCAAGCCGTCCCAAGCCACCCCCGGGTTTTGGTGGAGTTCGTGTTGCACATCTTTTTAGTTTTCTGTGTTGTGTTTTTTGCTTTGTTTGTCTTCTTCGTCTTGTGTTTTGTGTACCCAATGTTGCAAGTTTCTCTGAATTGTCCATTTTTGAGTGAACCTTCGGGTTTCTCTAACGTTTTGCTTTCGAGTGAAAGGGAACGATCTAGATACAAGTAAATTACAAAGGCAAAAGTAAATAATGCAAAACGAATGTTGGGGCTCGTGTTAAATTTGTTCAGATTATCTGATAAACTTTGCTTATATGAATTAAGAAATACAGAGCTATTGTAGTCGATTGAAAGGAGTACCGTAATACTTAGGTAGAACGAACATGGAATACCTAGGTCGGAGGATGTTCACCACTCCTACACATTATTAAAATATAAACGGTACTGACAAAGGTTCTGTGCATTATAATACTTTATTCTGAAAAACAATACACCTTATATACATTTCAATACATTTTGCATATAAATCATACACACTAACAATAGAATAAGCAATACAAGTAACAGTGATGTAAGAAATTAGATATTGTCAATAAAGGGACGTGTACTACCTGGTTAAAAAACGATACAAGCTCAAATTTAAAACAGAGCTAAGTATAATAATAATTTCTCTATGTTACATATAAAACTTGTCATAGAAGACGAAATTGAAGATATCAAAGGGGTAATCAGAATCTGTAAATTGAAGAAGGTCACACAACGTAATGGCCAAAACAAAAGGGACAAAATGACATACAATGATTAGATTTCTTTGCGTCTTTGTATGGATTGGATTCATGTATATATGCAGAATTAACACCAGAGTGATTGGTGAGGATTTCTAAAGCAACAACATGTTAATATAACCGACGGTCGATCATGCTTCGATACTGTCTACTCACTATCTGTGTTTTCGGTTAATTCATATGAAAACCGTCGTTTCGGGTTTATACTGTAACGGATATGTGCTTAGTAACATAACATCACTAACATTTTCCTATTAGACCGGTTGAAAAGATTATGAGAAAGATTTGAACATACCAAAGGGGTAATCAGAATCCGAAAATCGAAGAAGGACAGACAATACTATAGCCAAAAGAAAAGGACAAAAGGACGAACAACGATTAACAAAACACTACTCAGATAGCAAAATATTGAGTAATGCGAATCCCACTAAAAACCGGGGTTAAACCTAGGTGTTCCAGAAGTATTGGCAGTTCCTGTTACACTGGTTACACCTGTCGTGTTGCTGCTAACGATACGAACATTAATTGATATGGAAATCGTGTTGGACACCAGTGTATTATGTAAATAATTACAAAGAACATAAATAAAACACGAATCTTTACAATACAAATGGAAGTAAAGTCGAATTGAATATCGTTTGTACGCGGAAATTCTATCTGTGGAAATAAAATCCAACATCGATTACCCACGGGTAATTGCGACCGGTTCATCTCCTTTTCTTAATTTGCAAGGAAATTATATTCTTTCCATGTAAAGACTGATTATTATGTCGAATATTTATTATAATTGTGATTTTGTGTATTTCAATTGCGCTTACTCTAAGCAGCCGGATATATCATACCGATTTCTTTTAAATTATGCAGTTTTGGGCAGTTTTTTGTTTCGAATCGTACTAAATAAGACATTTGCGTTGTCATAATCTCTATCTTCGGAAGAACAACATCACCCTTGACTTCGGAATGACAATATTGCACGTGGTAGGGAATCATAATATAAAGCAAAAACATATCCTAAGTAACATGATTACTGTATACCGGGAAATATTCGCGGTCGTTTTATTTTTTTTTTGCTATTTTCGGGGTTGAATGTCATCCGCGAAAGTAAAGCTCCGCGAATATTTGGCAGTATTTTAGCTATGATTTTTCCATTTCAGAAGATTCAAACCCGAGACAAATATGTATTTTTCTACATAAACACAACAGACACGACAAATACAGACATAATACCATTATGTGCTAACAATGAAGCTACTGAACCAAGGGTTCCTCTTGGTTAAGTTGAAGTCATCACTTCGAAATGTTTATGGTCGCCACCATGACTTGGTTAACCTTGAGAGAATATCTGTGTCACAAATGACCACGGATGTGTTCCACTTATCATAAACACTTCCCGGTCCTTTCCTCATTCATGACTTTCCACCGGGTTTGTAACTAGATTAACACGACGGGTGTCATAGTGGAGCAGGAACTGAGTTGACCTCCGGTACTTAGTGGAGTTCGTGTTACTCGATCTTTAGCTTTATATATATATGTTTTGTAGATCTTTGTTTGTCCTTTTGTCCTTTTTCTTTTGGCCATTGTGTTGTCTGTCCTTCTTCAACTTACAGATTCTGATTACCTCTTTGGTATCTTCAAACCCTTCTGTCAATAGTGAAAAGTAGGAAGAGGCACACAATAGTCAGTGCATATTGTTTTATCATTTCTTATTGTCACGTAATCGACACAATTATGCTGTTCTTATCTAATACTGACCTATACGTAATATATTATTTGGACTTATTATACCTATTTGTTCACAGGTAAAACTGGCTAAGCCATTATTGTTTATAATAATTTTGATTTTTGTGTTATTGGAACTTCTGCAAAGTAATGCTAATGCAGAAAAATCAAAGAGACTTTTGTTAGATGATCCAGATATTGTTCATGCACGATTAAGCCAACTAGAAAAGAAACAGCAGGAAATGACAGGGAAAATGTCAAGGCAAATATCACAACTGCAAGGGCAAATGTCACAACAACAAGAGCAATTACAAGGGCAAATATAAAGAACAGCAAGGGCAAATATCACAACTGCAAGGTGACCTAAACAATGAGAAGACCTCCGTCCTCGAACAGACAATTCACACGATGCAGAGTAAGTTTTCTTTCTTTGTATTCGACAACTATTTCTTATATTATTTAATTACAGCAAAGAAATCACAAAGGACCATTAGAAAAGATCTATCAACTTTACACACCGTGATTAATCCGTTGGAACAAACCAAAGACTATAACATTGGCATTTGTTGCTTTTCCGCTAAGCACGCAGCATTAAGGAAAAAGAGCACAGACTTGTTGGATCGTATTCAGGATCATGTGTCTGGGTGGGGTTACATGTCTATCTTTGTCGTTCTGATGTTATTTGGTATATAAAATGTTTCTTCTTTCTTTTAATAAGGACATACGCATTAATATAGAAAAGCTTGAAGATACCCAAAGGGTAATCCGAAGCCGTGAATCGAAGGAGAACAGACAACACAATGGGTAAAAAAGGACAAAAGGACAAACAATGATCAACAAATTCTACAAAGAAAACTAAATATTAGCAATACGACATTCAATAAATTCCGCGGGTTAACTCAGCTACTTCAAAAGGGTAAATAGTTCCTGCTCCACATGTGGCATCCGTCGTGTTATTCTTGTTACTAACTCGGTGATTAGCCATGAATGAGGAAAGGACAGGATTGTGATTACTACAAACGGAACATATCCGTGATCATTTGTGACACTGATATTCTGCAACGGTTAACCAGGTCATGGTGACGACCGTAAAATTTTAGAAGTGATGAATTCAACTGAACCACTAGGAACCCAGTTAAACATGTCGGTACCGGTCGTATATGGTTCCCGTGACGGACAGCTGAACATGTTAAACGGGTTGATCTGTCCTCCAAATATTCTATCTTTCTAGACTGAAAACCCATAATGCATTTTTTGTCAGAGAGCAAGGATGGTCAGATTGCACCTGTTGTTAATCTATAGGATGACAGACGACCACCAACAGTACACTCAGTACATGTCATAATAACTCTCGACATTTTAACATAGCATTTTGCATAGAAATATACAACGAAATATACAGTATTCAATGAAAAACCCATCTCAAACATATGAATTAGATCGGGCAAGCCCTCATAATCACCCCAGATTTTTTGTGGGTCCGTGTTGCTCATCTTTTTAGTCATCTGTGTTGTTTTGTTTTTGCTTTGTATTTGTTTTGTTTGTCTTCGTTCTGTGTCTTGCGTACCAAATGTTGACAGTGTCTCTGGATTGTCCATTCTTGATGATCCCTTCGGTTTTTTCTATAGTTTATTTCATATACAAGAGTTGGCTTTCCACGATATTACAAATGTAATCATTGTCAAAATTTATGACATTTTTTTCAAAATTATAACTCCTATTGCTTCCTTACAATAAAGGTTTATTACAGTGCTATGTTCTAGATTAATTCAAACACCATTGAGATCATACAGAACAACACTTCACAGGAACACCTAATAGTGTGTCCACGTCAATTCCGGACACGTAAGCTTCCATGTTTAAAATGAAACTTTACAGTGAGAAACATCTAAATCTTAGTCTTGGTCATAGAATAAATTAATATACGGTCATGAAAATACTATGTATTATTTTGTATATTGTAATGAATAGAATAATAACAATTATAAAGGAATATCAACGAGATTAATTCTGTTTTTGATCAACAGGTTATGCAGCTGGCGAAAAATACACCCACGGTTCCAGTTATACAGGAGGTGCATCCAATATGCTGTGCCTTCCTAGTAATCCTGAACTCAGTAACAACACAATATCAGTTTCAAGTCAATTGTATGGAACAGAATATGAGGATACTAAATTTGAATCTGATGCTTATAATGAAGATGTTCCTTGTGCAGTATGTAGAAATACAAACACGTCATCGTCATTGATGATTCCCGGTAGGAAATCTTGTTTTGCAGGATGGAAGAAAGAATGTGATGGTATTATAGCATCCGGTGCCTATTCGCATGCTGCTTCATCTTTCATCTGTGTTGATGCCCACCCTACCTATACATCAGGAGGAAGTAGGAACAACAATGATAATGTTATCTATGTAACAGCAATGAAATGTGGTTCATTGCCATGTCCGCCTTACAAAGATAATCTGGAAGTATTCTGTGTCGTTTGCTCCAAATAAAACTGATACAACTTGTATATAACTTGTTGCTTACAATATTTTAGTATGATATTTACTATAGCACCTGTCACAATAGTCAAATCAAAGTGCGGTAGCTAGATCGTGGGTCAAAGCAAAGACTATAAAATGAGTATTTGCTGCTTTTCTGCTAAGGGCTAATCACGCAGCATTAAGGAGTAATAGCAAAGGAATCAGAATAATATGTCCGAGCGGAGAGACATGTTCAATTGTGGTCATCAGTATCATCTCATTGAAACGTTCTCGCCTTGCTTTATTTAAAAAGAGAGGCCGTCGTGTTCCTGTTCGCATGGTGTTGGATTTACGACTACCTATGCAATCAGTGCCTATCACCACTGATGTTGTGAGTTCGAATTTCAATCAGGGCAAGGTGTTCAACATAATGTGATTTGCAATAAAACTTACCGCCACGATATAGCTGAAATATTGTTGAAAGTGGCGTTAAGCATCATCAAACAACAAACAAACAATATATCTCAAAAGCGCTCACTTAGCGATAAACAACAATCACTAGCTCACTCACTAATCTGTGTGAACTGAGTGTTGTATTTCAGATAACATTTACACTTCGTAAGAATGTATTCCTGTCAAGTTTGGTTACAATTGGCTGAGCAATCTTTTAGACAATTTGTCAAATGGTCAGGCAAGTTGTTTATTAGTTCTATTTCTCCATAATGGCAAAATAGTATAATTTTACATTGTTTGTGCGTTCACCAATGCATGTATATACATTTTGATATGTTAAAATCTTCTATATTTGGAATAAATATTAAAAAACGAAAATAAAAATCCATCTAATTCTTCAGAAAGATGTAATGAATCACTGTTTCGGTTTCTCTAACACTTTCATGTTTACATACGTCATTGGTGATCTGTAGTTGGTAGGCACACAAGAAAAGGTTGAAGATACTTAAGGGGTAATCAGACACCGTAAATCGAACAAGGAAAGACAACACAATTACCAAAAGAAAAAGCACAAAAGGACAAACAACGATCTATAAAAATATTAATAAAACAACTAAAGATCGAGTAACAAAACCCCCCTAAAAACCGGGGGTGAACGCAGGTGCTCCGGAAGGATAAGCAGTTCCTGCCCAACATGTGATACCTGTCGTATTAATCTTGTTACAGACTCGGTGATAAATCATGAATGAGGAAAGGACAGGATTGTGATTACGACACGGAACCAAGAACGTAAAGATATATAATAGGACAGAATGTTGGAAGCTACTATATGCAAACAAACACGAACAACATAAATAGGAAATTAGCCCTCCTACAAACAACTAGGGGTAAGACGAACCGAACATTGTTTTAAACGATCAATCCTCGTGATTTTATACATTTATTGGCATTCTCGAGACATGAGTCTCGTTACTATTTGAAATAATAAATACTAGTATCTCACATGGGAACCAGTATATTCGATATTCCAGAGCTTTTAGTTCCTATCATGATTTCCTTGATAGGGGGTTGTTGATAACAAGGAAGCTACTAAACCAAGGATTCCTAGTGGTTAAGTTGAAGTCATCACTTCGAAAGCTTTACGGTCGCCACCATGACTTGCTTAAACGTTACGGAGTATCTGTGTCACATCCTTGATTGCCTCTTCAGTTTTCTCTAACATTTATTAAATGAAGGGAGTTATAGATGAGTGGCTGACTTGTTAATTTCTTTGTCTTATGACCACAAACATACGACCACTGATGTTGATTCGAGCCCCCTAAACCTACATAAAGTGTTAATGTACAGAGACAACTACTCATGACCCGGGGTTTCACATGTCAATTTGATATAACTGTCTGAAGCTTTCTTTACCATTTGGTCTAGTAGTCATGATATTTGCAAAAGAGTTGTTTAAAGTGACGATAAACACAAATAACATAAATCTAATGAGGAAATTGACTATTGTTTGAATAGAGAAAAGTAGGAAGAGGCATACAATAGTCAGCGCATTTTGTTTTATCATATTTGTACGACGGTTGCCACTAGTGGAGCAGGAACTGATTACCCATTCGGAGCACCTGAATTCATTCCCGGTTTTTAGTGGGGTTCGTGTTACTCGAACATAAATTTTATGTGTATGTTTTGTAGATCGTTGTTTGTCCTTTTGTACTTTTTCTTTTGGCCATTATGTTGTCTGTTCTTCTTCAACTTACAGATTCTGATTACCCCTTTGGTATCTTCTTTCAATAGAGTAAGTAGGAAGAGGCATACAATAGTCAGTGCATTTTGTTTTATCATTTCTTACTGTCACGTAATTGGCACAAATATGAAGTTCTTATCTAATACTGTCCTACGTAATATATTATTTGAACTTGTTATACCTACTTATTCACAGGTAAAAATGTCTAAGCCATTATTGTTTATAATAATTTTGATTTTTGTGTCATTGGAATTTTTACAAAGCAATGCTAATGGAGAAAAATCAAAGAGACTGTTGTTAAATGATCCAGATATTGTTCATGCACGACTAAGTCAATTAGAAAAAAATCAGCAGGAAATGACAGGGCAAATATTACAACTGCAAGGTGACCTTAGCAGTGAGAAGACAAAAACTTCTATTCTCGAACAGACAATTTACACACTGCAGAGTAAGTTTTCTTTTCTTATTGTAGACATCCGTTACTTAAAGTAATTACAAACGACAATTAAAAAAGATCTAACCACAACGCATACTGTTTATACCGTTGGAGCATTGTAAGTTGGTTGACACACACAAAAAGTAAAAACGGAATGGAAGCTATATCTCTATTCGCCGATTGGTGAAGACAGTGGAAAATACATTAATTTTTTTAGACAAGTGTTAATGCATGTTCTTGTATACATTCTTGATAGTCTAATACGGCATTTGTTTTATTTAATCAAAACGGTCGTGAAAATTTGTGTCGATCCCAGTAAATGATACACTGTCGGTTGTTTAACGTCCAGTGACAAATATTTAATGCATATTCAGGGCTATAATAAATCCAAAATTGTATAGAACTATAAACGAGTGTGATTGGAACAATCGGGGCGATTACTTTTGTCTATTACTGGAAAAATGTGAAGAGGTAGGGACGGTAAATGCATACGCTTACTCTACAAAAGAAGTACATGTATGCAAAGTGCAGGGACCATGACACTCTCCAAACAGATTACTCACGTTGATCAACGGTCAGGTTTTCTGTATTATATCTGTAACTTCCCCATCGACAGGACGATGTCGATCCGACATCCTTATGTTTTATGTGCATGTTTTGTAGATCGTTGTTTTTCTTTTTGAACTTTTTTCTTTTGGTCATTGTGTTGTCTGTTCTTCTTTGATATACAGATTATGATTACTCCTTTGGTATCTTCAAACTCTTCTTATATATATATATATATATATATTCTCAAGAATAACGAAAAGAAGCTAGCTCGACCCTTTAATTTCACGTTCCGCTATATATATATACTCCTCATCTTTTTCTAGTGTATATGATAGCACGTGTCGATCTAGTTTATATACACAATGTGTAGCTCTGACATGTTTCAGAGTTCTTAGTTTGAATTGTGTTTATTGTCTTGGACGCTAATGTTGAACGCATATTGAAAGGGAATGGGTATTCGTAATTGCTACACAAATGTATCATATGAACATTTGGAATCAATTTGAGATAGGAACCCCATCTGAATTAGATTCAAAATTATAGACTATTCTTAAGATAATAAATATTTAGAAATTAATGAAATTAATAAGTGGTTTTTTTTCCATTCTGTTAGGCCATGGCTCTACATACGTACGATGGGGAAGATCTCAATGTTCAGCACCAAATACAGAAATGATATACGAAGGTACGTTGTTTCTACCAAAAGAATTGGCAGATATTTATCTGAAGTTCATGTGGAAAGTAGGATATCGATTGGCCAATAGCTGCCTCCTAACAGTCAATGGATGCGGAAAGTAGAATTTTGATTGATTAACTGTCAAAGAATTACGTAATGTTTCTTTATGCGAAACCATTCTCTTGCAAAATCCATAACGATCATCAGCTTCAACAAAACAGAAGAAGACTTTTTTCTTTATCACTAAATTACAGAGGCCAAAAATAGACACCATTAATGTCAACAACATACAAAGCATAAAATCAACATCACTGTCCATTCCATGCACATTAACAATGATATGAATGTAGATGAACACGAGAGACTGTCCAACATTACACTTAAGCACAAATAAAGTAAAGGAACATCGCTTTTATTGTTATTATGATTCTACCAAAGCATTCTCTGAAACTGATATCATCAACATGCTCGAGTTTTTTAACTACAACGTATTTGTTATGTTTGGTGGACGTGTTTTTCAACAGACAGTCGGCATACCTATGGGTACAAACTGAGCTCCTCTTCTTATCGACTTGTTCCGTTATTCGCATGAGGCAGACTTCATACAGGGGCTTCTCAAGAATAACGAAAAGAAGCTAGCCCGACCCCTTATTTTCACGTTCCGCTATATAGATGACGTCCTTTCACTAAATAATTATAGATTGTATGCTAAACATGGTGCCCGTGACGGACAGCTGGACCTGTCGAACGGGTTGATCTGTCCACCAAACGAAATATTCGGTCTTTCTAGACTGAAAACCTATAATTAATTTTTTGTCAGAGAGCAAGGATGGCCAGACTGCACCTGTTGTTAATCTATAAGACGACAGACGACCACCAACAGTACATTCAGTACTTGTCATAACTCTCGACATTATAACATTAAATTTTACAACGAAATCTTTCTGTGTTGTGTTTTTTGCTTTCTTAGTCTTCGTTCTATGTCTTGTGTACCAAATGTTATTTCAGAAACGCGTCGTGGGTACTAAATTTGATGTCTCGTTCTTATTTTCATATAAAAGAGTTAGGTTTCCAGCATTTTCATACGTTATTACAAATATAAACATTGTCAAATATAATGACATCTTTTCAAAATTATAATTCCTAAATTCCTAAAGTGTTATGTTGTAGATTAATGCATTGATACAAACATCACTAAGACCAAACAGAACAACACTTCTCATCGGAACACATTTTAATGCATCCACGTCAATTCCGAACACGTAAACTTGCATTTTCAATGTATACAACACTAAAATGAGACATTAGAATAAATAAATATACGGTCATGAACATACTATTCATTAATTAGAATATTGAAATGAATAGAATGAGCGAGTGAGTGATTTGAGTGATTGTTGTTTAACGCCAACTCAACAATTTTTCAGCTATATCATGGCGAGAACACGTTTATTTTCAATGAAATTAGGTCCGCTTTGTACTAGATCAACACGCTTAGTTAGATTTTTATAGTGCTAGCTCACTGAAACACCAGCCCGACTCGGACACATTATCCTTATTCCGAGCCAACAAGTCTTTGCTCTTTCTACTTAATGCTACGTCCTAAGCGGCGGAGAAGCAGCAACTACCAATTTCGTAGTCTTTAGTTTGACTGGATGGGGGATCGAACCCACTATTTACCGCACTCGTGGCGAACACGGTAACCATTACACCACCAATGCGGTGAATGAATAGAATATTTACAACCATTAACAATTATCATTAACTATCATCGAGATGAATTTTATCTTTCATCAACAGGTTATGCAGCTGGTGAAAAATATTACTACAGTTCCAGCTATACAGGTGGTGCATCCAATATGTTGTGTCTTCCCAGTAATCCTGAACTCAGTAACAAAACAATATCAGGTTCAAGCCTAATTTATGGAACAGAATATAATGATGCTCAATTTGGATCTGGTACTGTTAGTGAAGATGTTCCATGTGCAGTATGTAGAAGTACAAACACGTCATCGACATTGATGATTCCCGGTAGGAAATCTTGTTTTGCAGGATGGAAGAAAGAATATGATGGTATTATAGCATCCGGTGCCTATTCGCATGCTGCTTCGTCTTTCATTTGCGTTGATGCTCATCCTACCTATATAACAGGAGGAAGTAGGAGCAACGGTGACCATCTTCTCTATGTAACAGCAATGAAATGTGGTTCATTGCCATGTCCGCCATACAAAGATAATCTGGAATTATTCTGTGTCGTTTGCTCCAAATAAAACTGAAACAACTTGTATATAACTTGTTGCTTACAATATTTTAGTATGATATTTACAATAGTGCCTGTCACAATAGTCAAATCAAAGTGCGATAGCTAGATCGTGGGTCAAAGCAAAGACTAAAAAATGGGAATGTGCTGCTTTTCTGCTAATCGCTAATCACGCAACATTAAGGAGTAATAGCAAAGGAATCAGAATAATATGTCCGAGCGTAGAGACATTTTTATCCGTGGTCATCAGTTTCATCTCATTTAAATGTTCTCGCCTTGCTATATCTGAAAAGGGCTAACAATCATTAGCTCACTCACCAATCTGTGTGATATGAGTCTTGGGCTTCAGATAACATATACCATTCGTAGGAATATAAGTAGTATATCATAACGGACAAAACCGCAGTTGAGGAGGTGGAGCGAGGTGGAGCGAGGTGGAGCTACCGGAAGTGACGTGACCGGAAGAGGCCGCCCTAACCGGAAGTGAACGGAAACATATTCTGCGCATCCCCGGCTTTTTCCCGCGCTTTTTTCTTACTAGAGTAGTAGTACAAAATGTGTCATTGCGCGTGACCGGCAGGGCTACCGGAAGTGACCAAAGGTCACGTGACCCATTCTGGGTTCCATTGGATGTGCGCATGCGCAACCGGAAGTTGCTCAATATCCGCCCTAGTGGGGCCTTTTGACCGGCACGTGATCGAAGGTCACGGGACCCCTTCGGGGTTCCCTTGGGTGTACGCATGCGTGATCGAAAGTGCCCTTGGGGTGTTCTCTAGGACATCCGCGTCTATCATTGTCTACCGTAACTAGCCTTTTCACCGGTTAGCTGCACCTATCCCGCCATTTTATATTCATAGTGAGTGCCTTCAATAGAAGGTCACTCTGCATTTATCCAGGTTTGTGACTGGCTCTATATAAAGATGCCGCATTATCTTTTTTTTCTTTTTCATCTTTTTTAAAAACAAGTAATAACACAAAATTCTGTACAATGGTCGTAGCTTCCACAGGGTTTTCTAAGAGCCTGGTGACATCTGTCATGCACATCGATGAATGAGGTAAATAATGCAATCCGTGTTCTATTATCGCTTTTCTAGCCCCTTCACTGGTTATCTTTCCCTTTCCCGCCATTTTATTTTCATAATTACATTATTTATTTCAATAATTACATTTCTTACAAAGTTTGTCACCACCACTACCAACACTACATGTCCAAAGAGCCTGTTTTTAGGCTTTTCAAACCACCCCTCGAGTGCCAACGGCCTATTTATAGGTTTTGCGTAAAGCGTCATTCATCGATGACGTCATAGTAAACATGACGTCACATCGTGAATCCAACCATCGTATTTTAACGGCCCTTTTAAGGGCCAAACAAATATTTCAAAGAGAACTGCAAATCAGTGTATAACAACTAAACATCGGACATTGAACACAAATATTAATGTGACTTACGGCAGGTCGGAGGAGGGAGAGGAGGAGGATGAGGTGATGGAGGAGGATGAGGTATCTTTGGGTGTAATTATGACTAACACAGAAATCTTCCATATTTTCCATATCATTTCACTATTCAACTTGCCTTTTTTCTATATTTTCCATTCATCCATATTTTCCATATCATTTCACAATTTTCTTCTGTATTTTCCCTATCTTTTCACTATTTTCTTCTGTATTTTCCAAATCTTTTCACTATTCAACTGACTTTTCTTCCATATTTTCCAAATCATTTCACTATTCAACTTACTTTTCTTCCATAATTTTCATATCTTTTCACTATTCAACTGACTTTTCTTCTGTATTTTCCATGTCTTTTCACTATTCAACTTACTTTTCTTCCATATTTTCCCTATCATTTCACCATTCAACTTACTTTTCTTCCATATTTTCCCTATCTTTTCACTATGTTATGTTGTTCAATGTTGTTTTTAATTCACACAGAGAATTTGGAACTATAATATATTTATTGATATTATTTTTTGAATTATTTTTAAATTAAATAATTTTTTTTACAAGAGAAATCAATTTTTTACTTGTCATAATAGATCTGACTTTAGTCTGTGATAATCTGTCAGTGCTGCGATATATATATATTTGTCCATTCCTTACTTTTATTTATTTTTATATTCAATGTAGATTCAGTTCAATTCGTTGTTAAATTTTATTTTCAATTGTCTTGTTTATTTTTAAATTTTCTTGTTTATTTTTAAATTAAATTGGAGAATAATTGTTCACTGTTAAAAAAAAAAGTGTTTTTTTCTTACTCACTCACTTGCACAACTCACTGAATGATATTCCCAACATAATTAAGTTTTAAAATTCTCCTGTGATTTAAATTTATTTCAAAGAATACCCATTCCTCTAAAATATATTGTGTTCTCCAGCTATTTGAAAAGAGTATTGGGCAATGTTTTCCAGTTATCAGAAACAAGCATTAACAGTTATGATATCTCCTTTATGTACAAACTGCCATGATATAGCTGTAATATTGTTGAATGTGGCATTAAACACCATAAACCAAACCCTTTATTTACAAAGACATATACCTACCTACCTATCTATCTACATTGTTATCAGAATTATAGAATTTATTCAATTTTTGCTAGTTATTTTCCTATCTTGATGAGTTTCTAATTTCCACAATCAAATTTATTTTACATAACAGCCTAACACAGTGTTCTATTTTTAGAGCAGTAAGAAAACTTATTTCCTGAACAGGGTTTTAGTATATATTTACCTGCCAAAGGCAAGCAAATATCTGTATATAAGTTTAAATATATCTATTTTCCTGCCAAGGGCAAGTAACTCTCTATATATAAGTATAACAATCGATTTCCAAATAGCCATTTCTTGATACGTATTATATAGTATTTCTCTTTCTGCACAGGTATATGTCCAAATACAGAGTGATGACCCCCTTTATCCTCCACATAAAGAGCTATGCCCCTACTACAGTGTTATTCCTCCACATACAGGGTTATATCCCCTATGTCAGTGTTATCCCCACATAAATAGTTATGTCCCCTACTGCAGTGTTAAACCTCCACATAAAGAGTTATTCCCTCTACTTTAATGATATGGAAAATATGGAAGAAGAGAAAGTTGAATAGTGATAAGATTTGGAAAGTATGGAAGATTTCTGTGTTAGTCATAATTACACCCAAAGAGACCTCCTCCTCCTCCCCCTCCTCCGACCTGCCGTAAGTCACATTAAAAAAAATGTCAATGTCCTATGTTTAATTGTTATACACTGATTTGCAGTTCTTTTTGGAATATTTGTTTGGCCCTTAAAATGACGCTTTACGCAAAGCCTATAAATAGGCCGTTGGAACTCGAGAGGTGGTTTGAAAAGCCTAAAAACAGGCTCTTTGGACATGTAAGGGTTAAATAAGTAATTCATTAATATATACATGTCACTATACAAGTATTTCAAATCTGGTATAATTTATGTTCAGAACTAACGAGTACGTGAACTTTTAAAATATATCCTCACAATACAAAAAAAAATACAAACAAAAAACAACTAACTAACTGACCGCAAGCAATTACAAATCAGACCGACCATATGTGAATATCTGGGAACAATTGAAAGATCTTGAAATATCTAAATATAAACGAGAATCGAAAGGACATATGCCAATAAGAATTTTCGTTTTATTTTTGTTAATTGTTGTCTTATTTGTTTTTCTAAACATTAAAACTGTAAAAATATAAATTGAAAACACATTTTGTAGATGGCAATTTTCCAATGTACCATTTGACTCTTTAGGTTATTTAGTATCCCCATAGTGAGAACGTGATAGACTACTTGAAGTACTACACAACATATCCGAAAACACCCTAGGTGAAAACCATTATTGAAATAAATAATATAATTATGAAAATAAAATGGCGGGAAGATAACCAGTGAAAGGGCTAGAGAGGTGGTAGTGGTGGTGGTGTAAGAAATGTAATTATTGAAATAAATAATGTAATTATGAAAATAAAATGGCGGGAAATGGGTAGATAATCAGTGAAAGGGCTAGAAAAACGATAATAGAACGCAGATTGCATTTTTTACCTCATTCATCGATGTGCAGGACATAGCATGACAGACGTCACCAGGCTCTTAGAAAACCCCGTGGAAGCGACGACCGTTGTACCGAATTTTGTGTTATTACTTGTTGAAAATGTTGTATGAAAAAAATATCAGAAATAATAAGACTGATATAAAAAAAAAAGGAAAAAAAGGAAAAAAAAAAAAAAGTTAATGCGGCCTCTAAATATAGAGCCAGTCACAAGCCTGGATAAATGCAGAGTGACCTGCTATTGCAGGCGCTCCCCAAGAAAATAAAATGGCGGGAAAGGGGCAGATAACCAGTGAAAGGGCTAGTTCCGGTAGACAATGATAGACGCGAACGTCTTAGAGAACACCCCAAGGGCACTTCCAATCACGCATGCGCAATCTTGAAACTAATTTGTCAAATTGTCAGGTAAATAGACGTTAGAGAATACCGAAGAGGCAATCAAAAATGGACAATCCAGAGAAACTGGCACCATAGGATACACAAGACGATGAAAACCAAAACAAAAACACAACACAATATATGCTGTACACCAATATACGCAAGCAAACACAAATAACATTAATAAAACATGGGCCCTCCTACAAACAACTGAATGTAAAGACGAACCGAACATCGTTTTTATGCAGGAATCTTAACGGACACCACAACACGGAACTCAGAACGTAAAGACACATGATAGGAAAACCAAAAAAACTAACTTGTTTATTAGTTCTATTGCTCCATAGTGGCAAACAAGTTTAATTTTACATTGTTTGTGCGTTCACCAATGTATGCTTATACATTTTGTTATGTTGAAATCTTCTATATTTTGAATAGATATGTAGAAAATAAAAATCCCTTTAATTCTTCAGAGAGATGCAATGAGTGGTTGTTTCGGTTTCTCTAAGACGTTCCTGTTTACATGCATCATTGGTGATCTGTAGCCACATAAGAAATGTTTGAAGAAACCAAAGGGATAATCAGAAGCCGTAAGTCGAAGGACAGACAACACAATGGCAAAAAGGACAAACAACGATATATAAAACATTACACAAAAAACTAAAGATCGAACAACACGAACCCCACTAAAAACAGGCGGTGAACTATTGCGCTGCGGAAGGGTAATTAGTTCATGTTCCACATGTGACACCTGTCATGTTAATCTAGTTACAAACTCAGTGATAAGTCTAGAATGTGGAAAGGACCGGATTGTGATTACGACAAACTGAACATATCCGTGGTCTTTTGTAACACAGATACTCCGTAACGGTTAAGCAAGTCATGGTATCGACCGTAAAACTTTCGAAGTGATTATTTCAACTTAACCACTAAGTTCAGTAACTACATTGTTTTCAGCAACCCTCTATCAAGGAAATCATGATAGAAACCAAAAGCTCTGGAATATCGGATAAACTGAGAGATATATACTCCATATGCCGAAATGTTACTACATATAAATGGGAAGTTCACATGGCGAAAACTGAATAATCTCTTTTATCATAAAGGTTAGTTCTTAACCTGCCCTCACTGTCAATTTCGAGCTATATGTCAAGGTATGATGCAGACATAGCCGTATCTGTGGTATCATTTATGTCATGCTCAATAGCATTACCTTATTGTTCACTCCCGGTTTTTAGTGGGGTTCGTGTTGGTATCTTCAAACTCTTCATACAATATTAAGGATATCACTTATCGAATTTTTTACCGATTTTTATTATCTAAATATATAAGTGAAAAGACAATGGTTCACAAAACACAACAGAGAAAACTAGAGATGTGAGCAACCCCTCCCCCCCCCCCCCCCCCTTCCCCCACCACCACCAAAAAAACCAAAAAAACCGGGGGGGATAACTCTAGTGTTCTGAAAGTTCCAGAAGGATTAATTAATTTATCGTTTTTTCATTATAACTTAGAGCTGAAATTTTCAATGATAACACCAACAGTTGAATATTATGATATAAAAAAACAACACCCCTTCATCTTTGACACAACAATGTAAGACGATAGTAGTGATATTGATTGATGTCGAAAAGAAGTGATGTAGATATATATATAAATCAGATCTAGAACAATCTTCAAACATTACTTGATAAATTTTATTTATATTGTGACACTTGGAAAATGAAAGTAAATGTTGATGAAACAAAGATAGTAGTAATTTCTAAAGGGCGACTACCAAGAAATCTTATTTTTAATTATAATGGGATTAATATTGAGATAGTTAAAGATTTCAATTATTTGGGAATTTATTTTTCTCGGACTGGAAGTTTCAAAGTTTGTAAAAATCATCTTTCTGGAAAAGCTATTAAAACCATGTAGGAAGCAATAAAAAAGGGGAGGAAGCATGATCTTTCCGTCAGCTGTCAACTTGATCTTTTTGATAAATTAGTAAAACCCATATTATTGTACGGCTGTGAGATCTGGGGTTCCGGCAATAATGACATTTTGGAAAAGGTACATTTGAAATTTTGCAAAATTATTCTTCACTTAAAAGCTACAACTCCAAACTGTATGATATATGGGGAGCTTGGTCGTTATCCTTTAGATATAGACATTAAACTTAGAAATATCTTATTCTGGTCGAAATTGATTACTGGGAAGGATATTAAACTATCTATAATTTCTTCCAGGTTATTATATTTATCACAAAATAATAATTGTCAGTTTTCATGGTTAAATTATGTAGAGAGTATTTTAAATGAATGTGGCCTTTCATATGTATGGTTGAACCAGTATTTCATAAGTGAACAATGGCTTAAAAACTCCGTTAAAGCATGTCTCCAAGATCAGCTTTACCAAACTTGGCATGCAAATATTGATTCCGGATCGAAAACTTTAAATTATCGCCTTTTTTAAAATAAATTTGAATTGGAAAATTATCTTGATATCCTCGGCGATAGGGATATATTTACTTTTTGTCGCTTTAGGCTGAATAACCATAAACTACCTGTTGAATACGGACGATGGAAAAACATACCTAGGGAACTCAGAATTTGTAATTTATGCAACACAGCAGATCTTGGAGATGAGTTCCATTATTTATTAAAATGTAATTATTTCAGTGAAAAAAGAAAGACTTGTTTAGATAAAAAATACTTTAAAAATTGTAATATTCTGAAATTTGGTACTTTAATGAATCCGACAAAAAAATCGAAAATAAAAAAACGTTGCACTTTTATAAGATATATCAATGAAAATGTCTGCCCTCCTGGCTGAAAAATGTAATTCTCTCTCTCTCTCTCTCTCTCTTTCTATCTCTCTCTCTCTCTCTATCTCTCTCTCTCTCTCTCTCTCTCTCTCTCTCTCTCTCTCTCTCTCATTTTGTAAATAGTGTATATAGCTGTTTTCGTATTATGTATTGTATTGTATCTTATTGTGTATTATGTATGTATTTAATTTGTTATCTGTATACCATTGTGTTAACAAAGGTTACCACACATAAAGATATGTATATATAAATATATAAGAACGAACCCTCTTTTTACACTTTGTATTACAAGAAAAGGAACAACGGTGTTTATTAATTTATGTATTTATTTATTCATTCAAATTTTAGATCAAATAGAAAACATGACTTAAATTTGACCACATACAAAAACACACTTGATGATCGATTAAATATATTATTGACTGTTTAAAACAAATATCAATGACGTTGACAATGATTGTGTACTGTATAAATCATTTCAGGAAATATAACTGACATTTCTATATATATTATTATATCTGTCCATATTATAGTATAGTATATAAATGTATGGTGGTTTTTCTCCTTAAACGATGTTATATCTCGTATGAAATAATTGTAGTAATTCACCATCCTTTGGCGGGCCTCCATGATTCAACAATCTTGTCCCCAGTATGAACATAGAAAACCGTATGCTGGCATGCTGTTGCACAAGCCTACAAAATTAAATATATTTTATAAGAATAGACTGAGAATACCTAAGGGGCTATAAAAAAAACGTAATTATAACAAATTCTGATATGACGTTATTCTTTCGCTTTGCACACAAACGAACGATTTATTTAGATGGCAACATCTCATTAGCACATGCGCGATGCATACATCTAAGCCAGGTGGTAAAATCACAAAATAACATTATTTACACTGTTGTTAACGTTTTAAACATATTCACTGAAAATAAACAACACATTCAAAATTAATAAATATGCGATGTGCAATTAAAACGTGCAAGCACAATATTATTGTTACGGATGTTACATCAATAAGACTGACTTTCCCGTCGTAAAAGCACATGTTGGTGAGTTATCGTCTGCTCGAATTTGGCAGCATGAAATGTGTGCAACATTTCCCGCAAGCGTAAATTTATATAAATTACCGTCTTTCTCATCAAAGTATACTTCCATATTTGTAATATTATACATATCAGAATCGAAAAAAAATCATGGAAGCCATACTGTGTTGTGGGTTTTAACATGGGTTGGCAAGATATTAGTAAATTTTATCGCTCGCTACTGCTCGGGATAAAATATTAATATCCGCCAACCCATATAAAAATTCATAACACAGTATGGCTTCCATGAATTATTTCTTAATTAGATAATTGTTGTTACAAGTACATATAGCTGGTTTGATCATTAGTTTACCATAACTTTGTTGTTTACTGATGACACTATGATGAGATAAAAGCATTTCTCGTATATATACTACGAAAGATCATATGGATATGAAGCAGATAAACATTGTGATTTGTCTCCTACATAAAAATTAGATCAGAACTACGGAAGATGACTACACGTGAAGATTATTTCTATTCATTGTTAAAAATAAAATAAAAAAGAATAAAGTAAAACAATAATAACAAAATAACACTATTAGAGAGACAATATTGCGGTTTTTAGTTGGGTTTGTATTACTCGATCTCTAGTTTTATGTGTATGTTTTGTAGATCGTTGTTTGTGATTTTGTACTTTTTCTTTTGGCCATTGTGTTGTCTGTTCTTCGATATACGGATTCTGATTACCTCTTTGTCCCAGGCCAGAATTTAGATTTCCAACGTTGTTCGTGTTGGCGATATTTTCGGAATTGTTGACCATCACTATTTATTTTTTCTTGTCGTAACTACAATATCTAGTACCAACTGTATGTTGTAGCAGTATCGGTTCTGACATTAATAAGTTTCGCTGTAATATCAATATAATATTGTCTATAAACGTATATATGACATATATGTTACATGTCAGTATTTTTCAGGCAAAAAAAAATAATACCAATTTAATTAAACAATGACCAAAAAAGCAACTTAGAAAGACAGACAAACATGTGGCTAAAAAATAATAAAAAAGATAAACATGTGGCCAAATAATAACAAAATTGACACACATTTGGCTAAAAACTACAAAAAAGACAAACATTTGACTAAAAAATAATAAAATAGACAAACTTGTGGTTAAACAAAAAGGACAAAAATGTGGCCAAAAAATAACATAACAAAAAGGACAGACAGACAGGCTAAAAAAAAGAACAAACATAAGGCCAATAAAAAAACCAAACAAACATGTTGCTAAAAGGTAACAAATAAGCCAAACATGTTGCTAAAAAATAACGAAAAAGACAAATAGTTGGCTAAAAACTAGAAAGAGACAAAGATAGGCAATAATCAATGAACCAACAAACACAGAAAAAAAGATGACCAATACGAACCCATTAAAAACAGGTGTGCTCATGAGCGCCGGAAAGGGAAGCAGCAGTTAAAATTTCAAACGTGGCACCACCGTGTTGTCGGGTAATGATCAAGTCCAGTTAATGTTGCAAACGAGGTTAAAGAGGCAAAAGGAGTTTACCACAGCAGTACAAGCACATCCTCAGTCAACAGTTAAACAGACACTCGGGACCAATAAACCAATAAATGTTGGTGACCGTAAAATATAAACAACCGAGAGTATAATTTTGAATATCATACTATCATCCTTATAGAGATTAAGGTGTGTAAATATAGCATTATCAGATGCTTAGATTATTTCAGCACTTCAACACAGTCTACAATAATACTGTGTTATTTCGTCTTGTTAACCAATTTAGTTTGCTACAGGCTTTTTAACTAGAACGGAATCAGCCTCGACGTTGATACCCTTGATGGCGTTCATCGGTTAAAAGTTTCCTTGCAACTAATGGGACTGGAATAAATGCCATCTTTGCTTTACTAAGTGTGTAAGCCTGTTTGGTTTTTGTGCTAAGGGAAGAGGTTTCTATTAACTTTAATCATCATATAAAATGAAGTCTGAAATACTTTAAACAGTCTGTGCCAAAAACATTTTGACAAACTAGCCCGAACAGCATTTTAGAAGATTTTTCCTATTTGATTAAGCAAATTTTATGCAATTGTTACTAGCCCGAACCAATTTTTACTAGACTTCGGCTTAGTAGGGCTAGACTGATTTAAAAAATAGTTATCATTTACGCTAACTGTGGAATTGTTTTATATTTTTCTATGAATAAGTTTACAGCCAATTCATAACTTATTAAAATGTGCATGTTGCCTGTGTTCGCCTTATCTATATCGGCGGTGCCATGGTGGACAAGTTTGTAAGGTTACCGACTTCTAAGTCCCGTTACCCAACAAGAGTCTTAAGGTGTTCCAGACACTTGCCTAAGGTCGGAAGGTATCTGCCAGTGCTTTCCTCATCAATAAGTCTTGTAGCAGCTACGATATAACTTTACAAAGTGGCGATAAACGTCAGTAACACAACCCTCTCATGTCAATAACCAAACCATCACATATCTCTATAAGTGTTACCAACAAGTGTACTCACGTGCCATGGGTATAAAAACAGCTGTGAACCAATCGGATATTGTGCGTAATTTAGCTTCTGTCCCGATTTTGTGCTGACTTTTCCAATTTCCTGTGAGAAACCCGTTATTCTTATATGTAAAATAGAAAGAAAATACTTTTACATACAAAGTTAAAAAAGAGTCTTGTTCTTATCTTCTTTGCGAGAGTTAATAATTCTTTAATTGCTATAAAAAATGATGTCCTAAAAAACTAATACGTGAACCTTCATGTCTCATAACTTCATGTCAGAATTCATGTAACCGATGCTATTATCACACGACTAAAATGTTAGCATGAAAATATATCTTATTGAGATCTGAACTTTCAAGATGGGCTTCATGAACAGCACAGATTGATTCTACCAACCATCTCTCTAACAGGGAAAAAAACATAAAATGTGAGCTTGGCTAAAGCGGACAAACAAGAAGTCATCATTCATTTTATGAAAATATTTGTTAACAATATAAGCAAATGCTAAGCGCGTTCCAAAAAAGCTAATGGAAATTATTCAACATTCTCAAACTCGCCAATGTAATAATGTGAGCTGATAATAATATATATTTACATGAGATCGGGATTATCCTGAAAGGTGGAGAACTCATTGGGGTTCAATCTCATTCCATCATAGCTGAGTGCCACAAACCCACAATCTATCAGCATAATGTTGCTAGCAGGTTTATGACCAATTACTCGTGTAGTAAGGCGACATGCTATCTCTTCTCTAGTACAGCTACCAATGAGTGACTGCTGGATATCTAAAGAGCAAATACAGAGATGTAGAGGGTCACTTGTCAATCACACACGAGATAATCAGGCATGTCTTGGGTAGCATCCATTGATCCATAAAATGAAGGTTAGAACAGTGTTCTATAATTATTTCCAGAACTGCTTTCATTTCCAATTCTAATATTTTGTGTCGATGATCCTCGTTCTTATGGGTGAATCATTTTTACTTTCAGGCATTAGATCGACGGAATCTCCACACGTGTTTGGTAATATATAGGAGACTTGGCCCAAAATGAGATAATTAAACAAGTGGGGACGTCTGTGAGATAAATTGGCCATTGTTTTCATTTTGATGTATTTTGTGTTAATCCTCATTTCTTCGTCAAGGTACTATCCAAATTTCTATAAAAAAAAGAGTGGTGGCTATATGGAGCAATTAAATCAATGATCTTTTTGAAGCAAACTCCCACTTTTACTTGGAGACTACATAAATCTTTCGACATATTTTTTTTTGTGTTAACAAGCATTAAAAAATTATACATCAATTTAGTGTAATGGTGTTTGCCCACAACAAATTTGAAAACTATATTTAAATATCAAAATCTGAGAAACAAAATAATACATAATTGTTTATTGATAAAATGAAAAAAAAATATTAATACTGTTGGAACACTTTCGGAATGTTTTACGGTCGCCACCATAACTTGGTTGACCATTATGAAATATCTGTGTCACAAATGACCACGGATATGTTTCACTTGTCGTAAGCACTTTCCGGTCCTTTCCTCATTCATGATTTATCACCGGGTTTGTAACTAGATTAACACGACGGGTGTCACTAATGGAGCAGGAACTTCTCACCCTTCCGGAGCACCTGAGTTCATTCCCGGTTTTTAGTGGAGTTCGTGTTACTTGATCTTTAGTTTTATATGTACATGTATGTTTAGTAGATCGTTGTTTGTCCTTTTGCACTTTTTCGTTTGGCCATTGTGCTGTCTGTTCTTCTTCGATATACGGATTCTGATTACTCCTTGGTATTTTCAAACTCTTCCTTCGCAATGCAATAGAAAATGTTATTGTTTTGATATGATCTGATATAAAGATATCTCTAGTAAATGAAAACTGACCATAGAATATATAATTGCCAGGATGAAACTCTGTTAAGGCATTCATACTTTCGTCCGGATGTGAACAGCTTGGGGTACAACCTATACTCAGAGATTTACATTTGATGCCGTTGTCGGCAAGTCTACAAGAAATAAATACACTGATACTTTTCTTTCAAAAATATTCCTTTCATGCATGATTACAAATTTCAAGCTAAGGCTTATTTGCATACTTTTAGCTTGTGTTATTAATTTGCTTAAGGTAGATTATGCTGTATTGTTAGGTTTATGGGGGTATGGTGTTCAACGCCATTTTCAGCAATATGTCAGTTATATCGTGGCGATCAGTTTTATTGGTGGAAGATACCCGCAGAAAACCACCGACCTGTCGCAAGTCACTGACAAACTTTATCACATAATGTACTCACAACTGTAATGGAGATATGCACTGATTGCATAGGTAAATACAACTATCAAAAGATCAAGGCCATTACGGCCCCGTCTGCTGTATTGTTAAAGTACACCCATGACCTCAATTGACAGAAGTGGCACGCCTAAAATTATCTTATAGTTTGATTTTCATTTATTTTGAAAGAATTATTGTAAAACAAATACTAAATGATCAAGTTAACAAAAGCAATTATCTAAAGACGTATTTATAGCAACTTCTTGGTGAAGTCGTTTTAGGAGTGAATGTGCAATAATTAATACATATTTCACATAAAATAAATTTCTTAATTTGTTATTCATTTGATAATTTTATTGTAAATAAACCTTAGAGAATATCGAAGGGGCAATCAAAAATGAACAATCCAGAGAAACTGGAAACACAGGGTACACAAGACAAAGAAAAACAAAACAAATACAGAACACAATATGTAACTATATGCAAGCAAGCACAAATAACGTATAAGACATGAGCCCTCCTAAAGACAACTGGAGGTAATGTACCAACACTGAATAATGATAACAAGTTTATCTTTTTTACTCAAACAAAGCTACGTTGGCCCTATGCTACGGTCGTCTTGTTGATGGTTACGTAAAATTCTTTTGACTTGACTATCAGTAACATAGCGTGTGCCTCATAAGAAACAAGAACTGCTCATCCTTCGCGAACACCTGGGTAAGTAGGATCCGTGTTTCTCGTCTTTTTAGCTCTATGTGTCGTGTTTGTTGCTTTGGTTTGTCATAATTCTGTGCATTGTATCCAATGATAGATGAGGGGCTGCATAATTCAATTCCTCATTTACGACTTATACCTAGGTTTTTAACAAAAATAATACTACGGGTGCCACTAGTGTAGTAACAACTACTCACCTTTCCGGAGCACCCGAGTTCAATCCCGATGTTACTGAGGTTCGTGTTGCTTAATGTGTAGTTCTTTTGTGAAGTAATTTGTGAACCGATGTTTAACTTTTTGTTCCTTTTCGTTTTGCCATTGTATTGTCTGTCCTTCGAATTACTGCTTTTGATCAACAGGAAAGCGTTTTATTCCAAATGCAAAGATCATATCACATTATATTGTCTTAAAAATCATAAAATTAAATTTGTAGAATTGATTGGTAGGATGGCTGAAGGGAGAATAAAAATAAACATTTCTAGTGTACATAAAACAGTCACTGAAAATATAAGATTGTTTTGGGTTTTTTTTGCAGTTTGTGCAACTCATGCTGAATATAATCTCACCTTTTACACAACTGCATCGGTGGCGTAATGGTTAGCGTGATCGCCTCGAGCCCCGGTCGGGTCAAACCAAACACTATAGTATTGGTATTTGTTGCTTCTCCACGCAGCATTAAGGAGAAAGAGCAAAGACTGGTTGGCTCAGAATCAGAATAATGTGTCCGAGTGGACCGACAGGTCTACCCGCGGATTGTTGTTTCAGTGAGCTAGCACTATAAAAATCCAACTCAGCGTGTTGGTCTAGAACAAAGCGGATCTCATCATCATATCATTGAAAATTAACTTGTTCTCGCCATAATATAGCTGAAAAATTGCTGAATTGGCGTTAAGCAACAATCACTCACCTTTTACACACATCTGTAAAGAAACGTGTGCTTTCTTTGTTCACACTTTTTATTGCGTCTTTGCCTGTTGCTGCATACGTTCTCCCGCTATAAAGATAAAGTCCATGGAACTCGATTACAGCAGACTGTTCCGCTTTTCTTGCCAGCGTCATTGCTTCCTCACTATCCCATGGAACACCGGCTTATAAAATAAAGATCGTATGAAAATAGTTTAAGTTTATATATAAAAATTTATATTAGATAGAAAGAGTTTGAAAATACTTTTTAGTAGCTGGTGTATATGGCAAATAGAACATCAAGACATCTAGAATTTGTTAGTTGATCATCTGCACATAGTTCATGTTGTATGTATTTTTGTAGATTTTGGCTACTGTATGGATCCATTGTTCATTAATGACATTATGTAGATATAGTTCAGACGATTTCCTGCTGGAAATCTCGCCAAGATGTAGTGTAATTAATAGGGATTTACTGTGGAAACAAAGTTAATTATATTAATTTATTTTTTCTTCAACTTCAATTGAATATTTCATTGCAAACAACCGTATTTTACAATTTACTTCCCGAAACAGCGTGACATCATTGTTTTCATTAGCGACGACCGACATTGACCTAGTACGATTGCGTCACAGTACATATCCTTCCGCGTTGGTCAGCGCATGTCAAATGATGAACTGACCCAATAAATTTCTGATATGGTCTGGTACGTCGACCCTAGCTTTATCTATCGGTACACTTCAAAGGAATGCGGAACAAATTACCGATAAACAACGTTACGTTGCCATATATTCCAGAACGTAACGATAAAAAGTCACGTTACGTTGTGTGTTTTCATGACGTTCACGCACATACATATTTCCAATGTTTTAAATGCATTTGATAAATTGTATGGAAATGCATTGATAACTCACAAGTAACTTAAGTGCTCCGAAAAGGTTAGCAGTTTGATTCGATTAATGTGCAAGTTAATTAAAGTGGGAAACATGAAACTATTTATGGCAATTAAAAAACATCGGAACGAGTTTACTTTATTTTTGCAATGAACAACATTACATAATTACCTTCAAATTATTTCATAGAATCAAGCTTTTTAATGACATTTATTAAAATTACAGAAAGATCAGAATTATGGGTACATTTGTTCTTCAGGGTTTTAGTAGAAAGGAAAGTCTTTCATAGATTGTCATATATTATACAGTAGACAGTACAAATATATCTACTAAAGCACCATTCAACACATAGTCCAACTTTACAATTAGGGCACCACCACTGTATTCATGTTTTCCTGAACCGTTCGTGAGAACTTGAACACACAACACATCCTCTTCCCATCTGGTATTTTCTCTAGGAATGTCTCTCCGTAATTCTTGTTAACTGCATGTGCTCCTGTATCACACTCTGACTTGCTCATTTCTATGTGCTTCAGAATGCAAGAAATTTTATATTTCTAGGACCTTATTCACAAAGTACCCGTTAATTACTGTAGCGAACAATAATTTATATATATTTCACCGTTGTAGTATTGAACCGTTTGAAATATTTTGTCAAAACGCCTATTGACATTGTAATTCCATGAAAGAACAGTGTAATTATTTTATACAACTATTTATGCAATCGCCTTCTTTTCGAGTTCATTCATTTGAGACAATGTTCCTCAAAAGAAACATTGTGATAAGCATATAATGTTCTTATTTACATGACATGTTAAAGTACCTGTAATTTCGTGCAAACGTTTGGTTTATCACATCTAAATCGAATATTATATTATGAAGTGGATCATAGCCTGACTGGTCACACGACACGGCATACACCGATATTCGTTGTTATTGCAGTGCCGAAGTTGCAATATCAACTGAAACCTATTGCGAGAATCATTAAGGAGAAATTTGGTGTTTCCATTGACCACGATCCACTGTTATTTTCCCAGTATGTTTCATTATGTTGGCTTTTTTTTTCACTACACCCATGGATAGAATAAGTCCCATTTTTTTTTAATTAATTTGATTCACATCAGTTGCACGTTGTATTATATCTATCTTTGTGTGAAGAAGTATATCAGTTGGTGGTTTTCTCCGGGAACTTGCTTTTCAAACTGATCACCACAATTTAACTGAAATGTTGTTTACCACCCTTAATCATAACACCTAAAGAAGATAGTAGGTTACTCACTAAGAGGGGAGCATTGTGCATATACAACTAGTTTAATCACGCAAATTTGTATTGATGTGTCTGTGTACTCTGTATCAATCGCGGAAAGTGAGAGGTTATGTACAGATGTGTTAGGTGCATCGATGTCTCCCTGTTTCTACGATTTTTCTATTAGATTTAGGAATTGTTCCGACATTATGTTATTTTTGTTTTCATCTTATTTTTTGTTTCTAGTTATCTGTACTACTGACGGTACTAGCACAGTGTGTAATTTGTTTGTAAAGAATGTACATGGAAGAGGAAGTCAAGTTGTACAATTTAGTATAATAATTAAAGATCGTATAACAATGTTAAAATAAAAGGTCAGGTCGAAACGACATTTAAATACAATCAACACAATCGCTTAAAATATCTTCATATGATATATTGTGATGGTGTTTCCTTTCAATAACTATATTCGTGTCACTAAATTCAAAACTTAATTCAGTAAAATTATATAAATTTGTTTCAAGATATATTCTATTCTGAAAACACATAGTTCATAGTAGTTCAATATAAATGTCCCTAATATTTCAATTGGCAAAATGAGGGCCGTCGTGGTAGTGATCATATGGTAGTTGGATTTACAATCAGTGCCTATCACCACTAACGTTGTGCGTTCGAATTCCGATCGGTGCAAAAAAGACAACGGAAATGCTTTATTTACTTCCCACGCTTCCTTCCATCAGATTTATACTGAGGAACACAGCACCAGTCCTTAGAAAGCTTAATGGGCCTTTGCATTTTTACCGTGAATGACGTTGTATTTACATTCACGTCAGGCGTTGCTACCCAAACCGGAAGTAATGATGCCTGCAGCTTACGTCAAATCACGTGATCAATAAACGAAAAAAACGGAGTTTCTGCCGGAATGGAAATGACTAGAAAATATCGTATTGTTAGGGTGCTCGCCTTGAATGCGATAGATCGCGAGTTCGAACCACGGACGTGTCAAGACTTTCTAAATCTGTTATTGAATGTAACTTATACTCGCCACGATATAGCTGAAAAACGCTCATTTGGCGATAAACAACAATCACTTCTCTCTCACACATGGGAGTCGAAGTAAGATATTAACTACTACGAATAGACAAAATCGTTTCTTCGAGTTTACTAGGGAAGCAACTCAAATATGTCAAATTAACCTGTGGCTTATCCATATGAGTTACTGCAAGGTGATTTTTAACGTCCAAGAAGCGTAACATACTCAATAGACGAGCCACTCATTTATGTCCAGTCCGAAGGGCGAGTTGTGTATTTGATTCGTCCAACACAACAAGGGGACTCCTATTTCGGAAGTGATTTTACCCACTACATTTATTGGGTATTCCACAAGGTTCTTTTTACTATTTTCGGCAATGTTTGTTTCTTTTTGAATTTTTTTAAAGTTAGAAAAATAATTAACTATCTCCCTATCCACCTAAAAACTTGTAAAGTCGGGTAACATGAACCCTGGTTGACAAAACACAATGTTCCTAGCGAAATGGCATCGTTTCAAAAATCGACTTAACTTACCTGTAACTTATGTGTTTGTATGTTTTTTCTAAGTATACTATGCACTACTAGTAATCCCTTTTGGGATTCGAAGCCAGAGTTGTTTTCTGATATTGCCTGCCTCCGAATCCCTTATCAACCATGCAAAGTTCTATTCGGGAAATTGTTTTCAGATACCCCCGCCTCGAACCGGCGTGAATTACGCCTGCACCTCAATGTCATGCCAACCGGCGCTGGAGTATTCAAAAGTAGACATATTTTGCTGCATAAATATGTAAATAGAATCATGATCACCTACCTATGACGCCAGATATAGTTCATCATTCCCAGCCGCCACTTCAGATCCATCGCCATTTTGACTTGTTTTGAAAGTATGTCACGTGATCGCTTTTTCCATTACGTGGTATAGTCTATTCTATGCATCTGATTTATTGGTATTGGAGCATTCTTTTCTTTTTACACGAGGAAATAACTAGTTAGTCAAGTTGACAAATAACAGATATAGATATTGTATTAAACCAACTCGGCTGTAGAACATAACATCGACAGTTGAATACCGATTGAACAAGAAGTATGGATAGACTATACCACATAATTCGTGGAAAACGTGATCACGTGACATACTTTCAAAACAAGTCACAATTACGACATTCAATGGATCTGAAGCGGCGGCTGGGAATGATTAGCTGTATTTGGCGTCATAGGTAGGTGATCATGATTCTATTTACATATTTATGCAGTAAAATATGTCTACTTTTGAATACTCCAGCGGCGGTTGGCACGACATTGAGGTGCAGGCGTAATTCACGCCGGTTCGAGGCGGGGGTACCTGAAAAAAAAATTCTTCGTTCTTTATTGCCCCTTTGTTTGTCTTCGTTCTTTATTGTCCCTTTGTTTGTCTTCGTTCTTTATTGTCCCTTTGTTTGTCTTCGTTCTTTATTGTCCCTTTGTTTGTCTTCGTTCTTTATTGTCCCTTTGTTTGTCTTCGTTCTTTATTGTCCCTTTGTTTGTCTTCGTTCTTTATTGCCCCTTTATTTGTCTTGGTTCTTTATTGCCCCTTTATTTGTCTTCGTTCTTTATTGTCCCTTTGTTTGTCTTCGTTCTTTATTGTCCCTTTGTTTGTCTTCGTTCTTTATTGTCCCTTCGTTTGTCTTCGTTCTTTATTGTCCCTATGTTTGTCTTCGTTCTTTATTGTCCCTTTGTTTGTCTTCGTTCTTTATTGTCCCTTTGTTTGTCTTCGTTCTTTATTGTCCCTTTGTTTGTCTTCGTTCTTTATTGTCCCTTTGTTTGTCTTCGTTCTTTTTTGTCCCTTTGTTTGTCTTCGTTCTTTATTGCCCCTTTATTTGTCTTGGTTCTTTATTGCCCCTTTATTTGTCTTCGTTCTTTATTGTCCCTTTGTTTGTCTTCGTTCTTTATTGTCCCTTTGTTTGTCTTCGTTCTTTATTGTCCCTTCGTTTGTCTTCGTTCTTTATTGTCCCTATGTTTGTCTTCGTTCTTTATTGTCCCTTTGTTTGTCTTCGTTCTTTCTTGTCCCTTTGTTTGTCTTCGTTCTTTATTGTCCCCCTTTGTTTGTCTTCGTTCTTTATTGTCCCTTTGTTTGTCTTCGTTCTTTATTGTCCCTTTGTTTGTCTTCGTTCTTTATTGTCCCTTTGTTTGTCTTCGTTCTTTATTGCCCCTTTGTTTGTCTTCGTTCTTTATTGTCCCTTTGTTTGCCTTTGCTCTTTATTGTCCCTTTGTTTGTCTTCGTTCTTTATTGTCCCTTTGTTTGTCTTCGTTCTTTATTGTCCCTTTGTTTATCTTCGTTCCTTATTGTCCCTTTGTTTGTCTTCGTTCTTTATTTTCCCTTTGTTTGTCTTCGTTCTTTATTGTCCCTTTGTTTGTCTTCGTTCTTTATTGTCCCTTTGTTTGTCTTCGTTCTTTATTGTCCCTTTGTTTGTCTTCGTTCTTTATTGTCCCTTTGTTTGTCTTCGTTCTTTATTGTCCCTTTGTTTTTCTTCGTTCCTTATTGTCTCTTTGTTTGTCTTCGTTCTTTATTGTCCCTTTGTTTGTCTTCGTTCTTTATTGTCCTTTTGTTTGTCTTCGTTCTTTATTGTCCCTTCGTTTGTCTTCGTTCTTTATTGTCCCTGTGTTTGTCTTCGTTCTTTATTGTCCCTTTGTTTGTCTTCGTTCTTTATTGTCCCTTTGTTTGTCTTCGTTCTTTATTGTCCCTTTGTTTGTCTTCGTTCTTTATTGTCCCTTTGTTTGTCTTCGTTCTTTATTGTCCCTTTGTTTGTCTTCGTTCTTTATTGCCCCTTTATTTGTCTTGGTTCTTTATTGCCCCTTTATTTGTCTTCGTTCTTTATTGTCCCTTTGTTTGTCTTCGTTCTTTATTGTCCCTTTGTTTGTCTTCGTTCTTTATTGTCCCTTCGTTTGTCTTCGTTCTTTATTGTCCCTATGTTTGTCTTCGTTCTTTATTGTCCCTTTGTTTGTCTTCGTTCTTTATTGTCCCTTTGTTTGTCTTCGTTCTTTATTGTTCCTTTGTTTGTCTTCGTTCTTTATTGTCCCTTTGTTTGTCTTCGTTCTTTATTGTCCCTTTGTTTGTCTTCGTTCTTTATTGCCCCTTTATTTGTCTTGGTTCTTTATTGCCCCTTTATTTGTCTTCGTTCTTTATTGTCCCTTTGTTTGTCTTCGTTCTTTATTGTCCCTTTGTTTGTCTTCGTTCTTTATTGTTCCTTCGTTTGTCTTCGTTCTTTATTGTCCCTATGTTTGTCTTCGTTCTTTATTGTCCCTTTGTTTGTCTTCGTTCTTTCTTGTCCCTTTGTTTGTCTTCGTTCTTTATTGTCCCCCTTTGTTTGTCTTCGTTCTTTATTGTCCCTTTGTTTGTCTTCGTTCTTTATTGTCCCTTTGTTTGTCTTCGTTCTTTATTGTCCCTTTGTTTGTCTTCGTTCTTTATTGCCCCTTTGTTTGTCTTCGTTCTTTATTGTCCCTTTGTTTGCCTTTGCTCTTTATTGTCCCTTTGTTTGTCTTCGTTCTTTATTGTCCCTTTGTTTGTCTTCGTTCTTTATTGCCCCTTTGTTTGTCTTCGTTCTTTATTGTCCCTTTGTTTGCCTTTGCTCTTTATTGTCCCTTTGTTTGTCTTCGTTCTTTATTGTCCCTTTGTTTGTCTTCGTTCTTTATTGTCCCTTTGTTTTTCTTCGTTCCTTATTGTCCCTTTGTTTGTCTTCGTTCTTTATTTTCCCTTTCTTTGTCTTCGTTCTTTATTGTCCCTTTGTTTGTCTTCGTTCTTTATTGTCCCTTTGTTTGTCTTCGTTCTTTATTGTCCCTTTGTTTGTCTTCGTTCTTTATTGTCCCTTTGTTTGTCTTCGTTCTTTATTGTCCCTTTGTTTTTCTTCGTTCCTTATTGTCTCTTTGTTTGTCTTCGTTCTTTATTGTCCCTTTGTTTGTCTTCGTTCTTTATTGTCCTTTTGTTTGTCTTCGTTCTTTATTGTCCCTTCGTTTGTCTTCGTTCTTTATTGTCCCTGTGTTTGTCTTCGTTCTTTATTGTCCCTTTGTTTGTCTTCGTTCTTTATTGTCCCTTTGTTTGTCTTCGTTCTTTATTGTCCCTTTGTTTGTCTTCGTTCTTTATTGTCCCTTTGTTTGTCTTCGTTCTTTATTGTCCCTTTGTTTGTCTTCGTTCTTTATTGCCCCTTTATTTGTCTTGGTTCTTTATTGCCCCTTTATTTGTCTTCGTTCTTTATTGTCCCTTTGTTTGTCTTCGTTCTTTATTGTCCCTTTGTTTGTCTTCGTTCTTTATTGTCCCTTCGTTTGTCTTCGTTCTTTATTGTCCCTATGTTTGTCTTCGTTCTTTATTGTCCCTTTGTTTGTCTTCGTTCTTTATTGTCCCTTTGTTTGTCTTCGTTCTTTATTGTCCCTTTGTTTGTCTTCGTTCTTTATTGTCCCTTTGTTTGTCTTCGTTCTTTATTGTCCCTTTGTTTGTCTTCGTTCTTTATTGCCCCTTTATTTGTCTTGGTTCTTTATTGCCCCTTTATTTGTCTTCGTTCTTTATTGTCCCTGTGTTTGTCTTCGTTCTTTATTGTCCCTTTGTTTGTCTTCGTTCTTTATTGTCCCTTCGTTTGTCTTCGTTCTTTATTGTCCCTATGTTTGTCTTCGTTCTTTATTGTCCCTTTGTTTGTCTTCGTTCTTTCTTGTCCCTTTGTTTGTCTTCGTTCTTTATTGTCCCCCTTTGTTTGTCTTCGTTCTTTATTGTCCCTTTGTTTGTCTTCGTTCTTTATTGTCCCTTTGTTTGTCTTCGTTCTTTATTGTCCCTTTGTTTGTCTTCGTTCTTTATTGCCCCTTTGTTTGTCTTCGTTCTTT
Source organism: Bathymodiolus septemdierum (assembly GCA_963383655.1). NCBI lineage: Eukaryota > Metazoa > Mollusca > Bivalvia > Mytilida > Modiolidae > Bathymodiolus > Bathymodiolus septemdierum. Next base: position 43,464,382 of record OY726522.1, read on the forward strand.
ATTGTCCCTTTGTTTGCCTTTGCTCTTTATTGTCCCTTTGTTTGTCTTCGTTCTTTATTGTCCCTTTGTTTGTCTTCGTTCTTTATTGTCCCTTTGTTTTTCTTCGTTCCTTATTGTCCCTTTGTTTGTCTTCCTTCTTTATTTTCCCTTTGTTTGTCTTCGTTCTTTATTGTCCCTTTGTTTGTCTTCGTTCTTTATTGTCCCTTTGTTTGTCTTCGTTCTTTATTGTCCCTGTTTGTCTTCGTTCTTTATTGTCCCTTTGTTTGTCTTCGTTCTTTATTGTCCCTTTGTTTTTCTTCATTCCTTATTGTCTCTTTGTTTGTCTTCGTTCTTTATTGTTCCTTTGTTTGTCTTCGTTCTTTATTGTCCTTTTGTTTGTCTTCGTTCTTTATTGTCCCTTCGTTTGTCTTCGTTCTTTATTGTCCCTATGTTTGTCTTCGTTCTTTATTTTCCCTTTGTTTGTCTTCGTTCTTTATTGTCCCTTTGTTTGTCTTCGTTCTTTATTGTCCCTTTGTTTGTCTTCGTTCTTTATTGTCCCTTTGTTTGTCTTCGTTCTTTATTGTCCCTTTGTTTGTCTTCGTTCTTTATTGCCCCTTTATTTGTCTTGGTTCTTTATTGCCCCTTTATTTGTCTTCGTTCTTTATTGTCCCTTTGTTTGTCTTCATTCTTTATTGTCCCTTTGTTTGTCTTCGTTCTTTATTGTCCCTTCGTTTGTCTTCGTTCTTTATTGTCCCTATGTTTGTCTTCGTTCTTTATTGTCCCTTTGTTTGTCTTCGTTCTTTATTGTCCCTTTGTTTGTCTTCGTTCTTTATTGTCCCCCTTTGTTTGTCTTCGTTCTTTATTGTCCCTTTGTTTGTCTTCGTTCTTTATTGTCCCTTTGTTTGTCTTCGTTCTTTATTGTCCCTTTGTTTGTCTTCGTTCTTTATTGCCCCTTTGTTTGTCTTCGTTCTTTATTGTCCCTTTGTTTGCCTTTGCTCTTTATTGTCCCTTTGTTTGTCTTCGTTTTTTATTGTCCCTTTGTTTGTCTTCGTTCTTTATTGTCCCTTTGTTTTTCTTCGTTCCTTATTGTCCCTTTGTTTGTCTTCGTTCTTTATTTTCCCTTTGTTTGTCTTCGTTCTTTATTGTCCCTTTGTTTGTCTTCGTTCTTTATTGTCCCTTTGTTTGTCTTCGTTCTTTATTGTCCCTTTGTTTGTCTTCGTTCTTTATTGTCCCTTTGTTTGTCTTCGTTCTTTATTGTCTCTTTGTTTTTCTTCGTTCCTTATTGTCTCTTTGTTTGTCTTCGTTCTTTATTGTCCCTTTGTTTGTCTTCGTTCTTTATTGTCCCTTTGTTTGTCTTCGTTCTTTATTGTCCCCCTTTGTTTGTCTTCGTTCTTTATTGCCCCTTTATTTGTCTTGGTTCTTTATTGCCCCTTTATTTGTCTTCGTTCTTTATTGTCCCTTTGTTTGTCTTCGTTCTTTATTGTCCCTTTGTTTTTCTTCGTTCTTTATTGTCCCTTCGTTTGCCTTCGTTCTTTATTGTCCCTTTGATTGTCTTCGTTCTTTATTGCCCCTTTTTTTGTATTCGTTTTTTATTGTCCTTTTGTTTGTCTTCGTTCTTTATTGTCCCTTTGTTTGTCTTCGTTCTTTAATGCCCCTTTCTTTGTCTTCGTTCTTTATTGTCCCTTTGTTTGTCTTCGTTCTTTATTGTCCCTTTGTTTGTCTTCGTTCTTTATTGTCCCTTTGTTTGTCTTCGTTTTTTATTGTCCCTTTGTTTGTCTTCGTTCTTTATTGCCCCTTTATTTGTCTTCGTTCTTTATTATCCCTTTATTTGTCTTGGTTCTTTATTGTCCCTTTATTTGTCTTCGTTCTTTATTGTTCCTTTGTTTGTCTTCGTTCTTTATTGTCCTTTTGTTTGTCTTCGTTCTTTATTGTCCCTTTGTTTGTCTTCGTTCTTTATTGTCTCCCTTTGTTTGTCTTCGTTCTTTATTGTCCCTTTGTTTGTCTTCGTTCTTTATTGTCCCTTTGTTTGTCTTCGTTCTTTATTGTCCCTTTGTTTGTCTTCGTTCTTTATTGCCCCTTTGTTTGTCTTCGTTCTTTATTGTCCCTTTGTTTGCCTTTGTTCTTTATTGTCCCTTTGTTTGTCTTCGTTCTTTATTGTCCCTTTGTTTATTGTCCCTTTGTTTTTCTTCGTTCCTTATTGTCCCTTTGTTTCTCTTCGTTCTTTATTGTCCCTTTGCTTGTCTTCGTTCTTTATTGTCCCTTTGTTTGTCATCGTTCTTTATTGTCCCTTCGTTTGTCTTCGTTCTTTATTGTCCCTTTGCTTGTCTTCGTGTTTTACTGTCCCTATGTTTGTCTTCGTTCTTTATTGTCCCTTTGTTTGTCTTCGTTCTTTATTGTCCCTTTGTTTGTCTTCGTTCTTTATTGTCCCCCTTTGTTTGTCTTCGTTCTTTATTGTCCCTTTGTTTGTCTTCGTTCTTTATTGTCCCTTTGTTTGTCTTCGTTCTTTATTGTCCCTTTGTTTGTCTTCGTTCTTTATTGCCCCTTTGTTTGTCTTCGTTCTTTATTGTCCCTTTGTTTGCCTTTGCTCTTTATTGTCCCTTTGTTTGTCTTCGTTCTTTATTGTCCCTTTGTTTGTCTTCGTTCTTTATTGTCCCTTTGTTTTTCTTCGTTCCTTATTGTCCCTTTGTTTCTCTTCGTTCTTTATTGTCCCTTTGTTTGTCTTCGTTCTTTATTGTCCCTTTGTTTGTCATCGTTCTTTATTGTCCCTTCGTTTGTCTTCGTTCTTTATTGTCCCTTTGCTTGTCTTCGTGTTTTACTGTCCCTATGTTTGTCTTCGTTCTTTATTGTCCCTTTGTTTGTCTTCGTTCTTTATTGTCCCTTTGTTTGTCTTCGTTCTTTATTTTCCCCTTTGTTTGTCTTCGTTCTTTATTGTCCCTTTGTTTGTCTTCGTTCTTTATTGTCCCTTTGTTTGTCTTCGTTCTTTATTGTCCCTTTGTTTGTCTTCGTTCTTTATTGCCCCTTTGTTTGTCTTCGTTCTTTATTGTCCCTTTGCTTGCCTTTGCTCTTTATTGTCCCTTTGTTTGTCTTCGTTCTTTATTGTCCCTTTGTTTGTCTTCGTTCTTTATTGTCCCTTTGTTTTTCTTCGTTCCTTATTGTCCCTTTGTTTGTCTTCGTTCTTTATTTTCCCTTTGTTTGTCTTCGTTCTTTATTGTCCCTTTGTTTGTCTTCGTTCTTTATTGTCCCTTTGTTTGTCTTCGTTCTTTATTGTCCCTTTGTTTGTCTTCGTTCTTTATTGTCCCTTTGTTTGTCTTCGTTCTTTATTGTCCCTTTGTTTTTCTTCGTTCCTTATTGTCTCTTTGTTTGTCTTCGTTCTTTATTGTCCCTTTGTTTGTCTTCGTTCTTTATTGTCCTTTTGTTTGTCTTCGTTCTTTATTGTCCCTTTGTTTGTCTTCGTTCTTTATTGTCCCCCTTTGTTTGTCTTCGTTCTTTATTGCCCCTTTATTTGTCTTGGTTCTTTATTGCCCCTTTATTTGTCTTCGTTCTTTATTGTCCCTTTGTTTGTCTTCGTTCTTTATTGTCCCTTTGTTTGTCTTCGTTCTTTATTGTCCCTTCGTTTGCCTTCGTTCTTTATTGTCCCTTTGTTTGTCTTCGTTCTTTATTGTTCCTTTGTTTGTCTTCGTTCTTTATTGTCCTTTTGTTTGTCTTCGTTCTTTATTGTCCCTTTGTTTGTCTTCGTTCTTTAATGCCCCTTTGTTTGTCTTCGTTCTTTATTGTCCCTTTGTTTGTCTTCGTTCTTTATTGTCCCTTTGTTTGTCTTCGTTCTTTATTGTCCCTTTGTTTGTCTTCGTTTTTTATTGTCCCTTTGTTTGTCTTCGTTCTTTATTGCCCCTTTATTTGTCTTCGCTCTTTATTGTCCCTTTATTTGTCTTGGTTCTTTATTGTCCCTTTATTTGTCTTCGTTCTTTATTGTCCCTTTGTTTGTCTTCGTTCTTTATTGTCCTTTTGTTTGTCTTCGTTCTTTATTGTCCCTTTGTTTGTCTTCGTTCTTTATTGTCTCCCTTTGTTTGTCTTCGTTCTTTATTGTCCCTTTGTTTGTCTTCGTTCTTTATTGTCTCTTTGTTTGTCTTCGTTCTTTATTGTCCCTTTGTTTGTCTTCGTTCTTTATTGCCCCTTTGTTTGTCTTCGTTCTTTATTGTCCCTTTGTTTGCCTTTGTTCTTTATTGTCCATTTGTTTGTCTTCGTTCTTTATTGTCCCTTTGTTTGTCTTCGTTCTTTATTGTCCCTTTGTTTTTCTTCGTTCCTTATTGTCCCTTTGTTTCTCTTCGTTCTTTATTGTCCCTTTGCTTGTCTTCGTTCTTTATTGTCCCTTTGTTTGTCATCGTTCTTTATTGTCCCTTCGTTTGTCTTCGTTCTTTATTGTCCCTTTGCTTGTCTTCGTGTTTTACTGTCCCTTTGTTTGTCTTCGTTCTTTATTGTCCCTTTGTTTTTCTTCGTTCTTTATTGTCCCTATGTTTGTCTTCGTTCTTTATTGTCCCTTTGCTTGTCTTCGTTCTTTATTGTCCCTTTGTTTGTCTTCGTTCTTTATTGTCCTTTTCTTTGTCTTCGTACTTTATTGCCCCTTTTTTTGTATTCGTTTTTTATTGTCCTTTTGTTTGTCTTCGTTCTTTATTGTCCCCCTTTGTTTGTCTTCGTTCTTTATTGTCCCTTTATTTGTCTTCGTTCTTTATTGTCCCTTTGCTTGTCTTCGTTCTTTATTGTCCCTTTGTTTGTCTTCGTTCTTTATTGTCCCTTTATTTGTCTTCGTTCTTTATTGTCCCTTTATTTGTCTTCGTTCTTTATTGTCCCTTTGTTTGTCTTCGTTCTTTATTGCCCCTTTGTTTGTCTTCGTTCTTTATTGCCCCTTTGTTTGTCTTCGTTCTTTATTGTCCCTTTATTTGTCTTCGTTCTTTATTGTCCCTTTGTTTGTCTTCGTTTTTTATTGTCCCTTTGTTTGTCTTCGTTCTTTATTGCCCCTTTATTTGTCTTCGTTCTTTATTGTCTCTTTGTTTGTCTTCGTTTTTTATTGTCCCTTTGTTTGTCTTTGTTCTTTATTGCCCCTTTATTTGTCTTCGTACTTATTGTCCCTTTGTTTGTCTTCGTTTTTTATTGTCCCTATGTTTGTCTTCGTTCTTTATTGTCCCTTTGTTTGTCTTCGTTCTTTATTGCCCCTTTAATTGTCTTCGTTCTTTATTGTCCCTTTATTTGTCTTCGTTCTTTATTGTCCCTTTGTTTGTCTTCGTTTTTTATTGTCCCTATGTTTGTCTTCGTTCTTTATTGTCCCTTTGTTTGTCTTCGTTTTTTATTGCCCCTTTATTTGTCTTCGTTCTTTATTGTCCCTTTGTTTGTCTTCGTTCTTTATTGTCCCTTTGTTTGTCTTCGTTCTTTATTGCCCCTTTGTTTGTCTTCGTTCTTTATTGTCCCTTTGTTTGCCTTTGTTCTTTATTGTCCCTTTGTTTGTCTTCGTTCTTTATTGTCCCTTTGTTTATTGTCCCTTTGTTTTTCTTCGTTCCTTATTGTCCCTTTGTTTCTCTTCGTTCTTTATTGTCCCTTTGCTTGTCTTCGTTCTTTATTGTCCCTTTGTTTGTCATCGTTCTTTATCGTCCCTTCCGTTGTCTTCGTTCTTTATTGTCCCTTTGCTTGTCTTCGTGTTTTACTGTCCCTATGTTTGTCTTCGTTCTTTATTGTCCCTTTGTTTGTCTTCGTTCTTTATTGTCCATTTGTTTGTCTTGGTTCTTTATTGTCCCCCTTTGTTTGTCTTCGTTCTTTATTGTCCCTTTGTTTGTCTTCGTTCTTTATTGTCCCTTTGTTTGTCTTCGTTCTTTATTGCCCCTTTGTTTGTCTTCGTTCTTTATTGTCCCTTTGTTTGCCTTTGCTCTTTATTGTCCCTTTGTTTGTCTTCGTTCTTTATTGTCCCTTTGTTTGTCTTCGTTCTTTATTGTCCCTTTGTTTTTCTTCGTTCCTTATTGTCCCTTTGTTTCTCTTCGTTCTTTATTGTCCCTTTGTTTGTCTTCGTTCTTTATTGTCCCTTTGTTTGTCATCGTTCTTTATTGTCCCTTCGTTTGTCTTCGTTCTTTATTGTCCCTTTGCTTGTCTTCGTTCTTTATTGTCCCTATGTTTGTCTTCGTTCTTTATTGTCCCTTTGTTTGTCTTCGTTTTTTATTGCCCCTTTATTTGTCTTCGTTCTTTATTGTCCCTTTGTTTGTCTTCGTTCTTTATTGTCCCTTTGTTTGTCTTCGTTCTTTATTGCCCCTTTGTTTGTCTTCGTTCTTTATTGTCCCTTTGTTTGCCTTTGTTCTTTATTGTCCCTTTGTTTTTCTTCGTTCTTTATTGTCCCTTTGTTTATTGTCCCTTTGTTTTTCTTCGTTCCTTATTGTCCCTTTGTTTCTCTTCGTTCTTTATTGTCCCTTTGCTTGTCTTCGTTCTTTATTGTCCCTTTGTTTGTCATCGTTCTTTATTGTCCCTTCGTTTGTCTTCGTTCTTTATTGTCCCTTTGCTTGTCTTCGTGTTTTACTGTCCCTATGTTTGTCTTCGTTCTTTATTGTCCCTTTGTTTGTCTTCGTTCTTTATTGTCCCTTTGTTTGTCTTCGTTCTTTATTGTCCCCCTTTGTTTGTCTTCGTTCTTTATTGTCCCTTTGTTTGTCTTCGTTCTTTATTGTCCCTTTGTTTGTCTTCGTTCTTTATTGTCCCTTTGTTTGTCTTCGTTCTTTATTGCCCCTTTGTTTGTCTTCGTTCTTTATTGTCCCTTTGTTTGCCTTTGCTCTTTATTGTCCCTTTGTTTGTCTTCGTTCTTTATTGTCCCTTTGTTTGTCTTCGTTCTTTATTGTCCCTTTGTTTTTCTTCGTTCCTTATTGTCCCTTTGTTTCTCTTCGTTCTTTATTGTCCCTTTGTTTGTCTTCGTTCTTTATTGTCCCTTTGTTTGTCATCGTTCTTTATTGTCCCTTCGTTTGTCTTCGTTCTTTATTGTCCCTTTGCTTGTCTTCGTGTTTTACTGTCCCTATGTTTGTCTTCGTTCTTTATTGTCCCTTTGTTTGTCTTCGTTCTTTATTGTCCCTTTGTTTGTCTTCGTTCTTTATTTTCCCCTTTGTTTGTCTTCGTTCTTTATTGTCCCTTTGTTTGTCTTCGTTCTTTATTGTCCCTTTGTTTGTCTTCGTTCTTTATTGTCCCTTTGTTTGTCTTCGTTCTTTATTGCCCCTTTGTTTGTCTTCGTTCTTTATTGTCCCTTTGCTTGCCTTTGCTCTTTATTGTCCCTTTGTTTGTCTTCGTTCTTTATTGTCCCTTTGTTTGTCTTCGTTCTTTATTGTCCCTTTGTTTTTCTTCGTTCCTTATTGTCCCTTTGTTTGTCTTCGTTCTTTATTTTCCCTTTGTTTGTCTTCGTTCTTTATTGTCCCTTTTTTTGTCTTCGTTCTTTATTGTCCCTTTGTTTGTCTTCGTTCTTTATTGTCCCTTTGTTTGTCTTCGTTCTTTATTGTCCCTTTGTTTGTCTTCGTTCTTTATTGTCCCTTTGTTTTTCTTCGTTCCTTATTGTCTCTTTGTTTGTCTTCGTTCTTTATTGTCCCTTTGTTTGTCTTCGTTCTTTATTGTCCTTTTGTTTGTCTTCGTTCTTTATTGTCCCTTTGTTTGTCTTCGTTCTTTATTGTCCCCCTTTGTTTGTCTTCGTTCTTTATTGCCCCTTTATTTGTCTTGGTTCTTTATTGCCCCTTTATTTGTCTTCGTTCTTTATTGTCCCTTTGTTTGTCTTGGTTCTTTATTGTCCCTTTGTTTGTCTTCGTTCTTTATTGTCCCTTCGTTTGCCTTCGTTCTTTATTGTCCCTTTGTTTGTCTTCGTTCTTTATTGTTCCTTTGTTTGTCTTCGTTCTTTATTGTCCTTTTGTTTGTCTTCGTTCTTTATTGTCCCTTTGTTTGTCTTCGTTCTTTAATGCCCCTTTGTTTGTCTTCGTTCTTTATTGTCCCTTTGTTTGTCTTCGTTCTTTATTGTCCCTTTGTTTGTCTTCGTTCTTTATTGTCCCTTTGTTTGTCTTCGTTTTTTATTGTCCCTTTGTTTGTCTTCGTTCTTTATTGCCCCTTTATTTGTCTTCGCTCTTTATTGTCCCTTTATTTGTCTTGGTTCTTTATTGTCCCTTTATTTGTCTTCGTTCTTTATTGTCCCTTTGTTTGTCTTCGTTCTTTATTGTCCTTTTGTTTGTCTTCGTTCTTTATTGTCCCTTTGTTTGTCTTCGTTCTTTATTGTCTCCCTTTGTTTGTCTTCGTTCTTTATTGTCCCTTTGTTTGTCTTCGTTCTTTATTGTCTCTTTGTTTGTCTTCGTTCTTTATTGTCCCTTTGTTTGTCTTCGTTCTTTATTGCCCCTTTGTTTGTCTTCGTTCTTTATTGTCCCTTTGTTTGCCTTTGTTCTTTATTGTCCATTTGTTTGTCTTCGTTCTTTATTGTCCCTTTGTTTGTCTTCGTTCTTTATTGTCCCTTTGTTTTTCTTCGTTCCTTATTGTCCCTTTGTTTCTCTTCGTTCTTTATTGTCCCTTTGCTTGTCTTCGTTCTTTATTGTCCCTTTGTTTGTCATCGTTCTTTATTGTCCCTTCGTTCGTCTTCGTTCTTTATTGTCCCTTTGCTTGTCTTCGTGTTTTACTGTCCCTTTGTTTGTCTTCGTTCTTTATTGTCCCTTTGTTTTTCTTCGTTCTTTATTGTCCCTATGTTTGTCTTCGTTCTTTATTGTCCCTTTGCTTGTCTTCGTTCTTTATTGTCCCTTTGTTTGTCTTCGTTCTTTATTGTCCTTTTCTTTGTCTTCGTACTTTATTGCCCCTTTTTTTGTATTCGTTTTTTATTGTCCTTTTGTTTGTCTTCGTTCTTTATTGTCCCCCTTTGTTTGTCTTCGTTCTTTATTGTCCCTTTATTTGTCTTCGTTCTTTATTGTCCCTTTGCTTGTCTTCGTTCTTTATTGTCCCTTTGTTTGTCTTCGTTCTTTATTGTCCCTTTGTTTGTCTTCGTTCTTTATTGTCCCTTCGTTTGCCTTCGTTCTTTATTGTCCCTTTGATTGTCTTCGTTCTTTATTGCCCCTTTTTTTGTATTCGTTTTTTATTGTCCTTTTGTTTGTCTTCGTTCTTTATTGTCCCTTTGTTTGTCTTCGTTCTTTAATGCCCCTTTCTTTGTCTTCGTTCTTTATTGTCCCTTTGTTTGTCTTCGTTCTTTATTGTCCCTTTGTTTGTCTTCGTTCTTTATTGTCCCTTTGTTTGTCTTCGTTTTTTATTGTCCCTTTGTTTGTCTTCGTTCTTTATTGCCCCTTTATTTGTCTTCGTTCTTTATTATCCCTTTATTTGTCTTGGTTCTTTATTGTCCCTTTATTTGTCTTCGTTCTTTATTGTTCCTTTGTTTGTCTTCGTTCTTTATTGTCCTTTTGTTTGTCTTCGTTCTTTATTGTCCCTTTGTTTGTCTTCGTTCTTTATTGTCTCCCTTTGTTTGTCTTCGTTCTTTATTGTCCCTTTGTTTGTCTTCGTTCTTTATTGTCCCTTTGTTTGTCTTCGTTCTTTATTGTCCCTTTGTTTGTCTTCGTTCTTTATTGCCCCTTTGTTTGTCTTCGTTCTTTATTGTCCCTTTGTTTACCTTTGTTCTTTATTGTCCCTTTGTTTGTCTTCGTTCTTTATTGTCCCTTTGTTTATTGTCCCTTTGTTTTTCTTCGTTCCTTATTGTCCCTTTGTTTCTCTTCGTTCTTTATTGTCCCTTTGCTTGTCTTCGTTCTTTATTGTCCCTTTGTTTGTCATCGTTCTTTATTGTCCCTTCGTTTGTCTTCGTTCTTTATTGTCCCTTTGCTTGTCTTCGTGTTTTACTGTCCCTATGTTTGTCTTCGTTCTTTATTGTCCCTTTGTTTGTCTTCGTTCTTTATTGTCCCTTTGTTTGTCTTCGTTCTTTATTGTCCCCCTTTGTTTGTCTTCGTTCTTTATTGTCCCTTTGTTTGTCTTCGTTCTTTATTGTCCCTTTGTTTGTCTTCGTTCTTTATTGTCCCTTTGTTTGTCTTCGTTCTTTATTGCCCCTTTGTTTGTCTTCGTTCTTTATTGTCCCTTTGTTTGCCTTTGCTCTTTATTGTCCCTTTGTTTTTCTTCGTTCCTTATTGTCCCTTTGTTTCTCTTCGTTCTTTATTGTCCCTTTGTTTGTCTTCGTTCTTTATTGTCCCTTTGTTTGTCATCGTTCTTTATTGTCCCTTCGTTTGTCTTCGTTCTTTATTGTCCCTTTGCTTGTCTTCGTGTTTTACTGTCCCTATGTTTGTCTTCGTTCTTTATTGTCCCTTTGTTTGTCTTCGTTCTTTATTGTCCCTTTGTTTGTCTTCGTTCTTTATTTTCCCCTTTGTTTGTCTTCGTTCTTTATTGTCCCTTTGTTTGTCTTCGTTCTTTATTGTCCCTTTGTTTGTCTTCGTTCTTTATTGTCCCTTTGTTTGTCTTCGTTCTTTATTGCCCCTTTGTTTGTCTTCGTTCTTTATTGTCCCTTTGCTTGCCTTTGCTCTTTATTGTCCCTTTGTTTGTCTTCGTTCTTTATTGTCCCTTTGTTTGTCTTCGTTCTTTATTGTCCCTTTGTTTTTCTTCGTTCCTTATTGTCCCTTTGTTTGTCTTCGTTCTTTATTTTCCCTTTGTTTGTCTTCGTTCTTTATTGTCCCTTTGTTTGTCTTCGTTCTTTATTGTCCCTTTGTTTGTCTTCGTTCTTTATTGTCCCTTTGTTTGTCTTCGTTCTTTATTGTCCCTTTGTTTGTCTTCGTTCTTTATTGTCCCTTTGTTTTTCTTCGTTCCTTATTGTCTCTTTGTTTGTCTTCGTTCTTTATTGTCCCTTTGTTTGTCTTCGTTCTTTATTGTCCTTTTGTTTGTCTTCGTTCTTTATTGTCCCTTTGTTTGTCTTCGTTCTTTATTGTCCCCCTTTGTTTGTCTTCGTTCTTTATTGCCCCTTTATTTGTCTTGGTTCTTTATTGCCCCTTTATTTGTCTTCGTTCTTTATTGTCCCTTTGTTTGTCTTCGTTCTTTATTGTCCCTTTGTTTGTCTTCGTTCTTTATTGTCCCTTCGTTTGCCTTCGTTCTTTATTGTCCCTTTGTTTGTCTTCGTTCTTTATTGTTCCTTTGTTTGTCTTCGTTCTTTATTGTCCTTTTGTTTGTCTTCGTTCTTTATTGTCCCTTTGTTTGTCTTCGTTCTTTAATGCCCCTTTGTTTGTCTTCGTTCTTTATTGTCCCTTTGTTTGTCTTCGTTCTTTATTGTCCCTTTGTTTGTCTTCGTTCTTTATTGTCCCTTTGTTTGTCTTCGTTTTTTATTGTCCCTGTGTTTGTCTTCGTTCTTTATTGCCCCTTTATTTGTCTTCGCTCTTTATTGTCCCTTTATTTGTCTTGGTTCTTTATTGTCCCTTTATTTGTCTTCGTTCTTTATTGTCCCTTTGTTTGTCTTCGTTCTTTATTGTCCTTTTGTTTGTCTTCGTTCTTTATTGTCCCTTTGTTTGTCTTCGTTCTTTATTGTCTCCCTTTGTTTGTCTTCGTTCTTTATTGTCCCTTTGTTTGTCTTCGTTCTTTATTGTCTCTTTGTTTGTCTTCGTTCTTTATTGTCCCTTTGTTTGTCTTCGTTCTTTATTGCCCCTTTGTTTGTCTTCGTTCTTTATTGTCCCTTTGTTTGCCTTTGTTCTTTATTGTCCATTTGTTTGTCTTCGTTCTTTATTGTCCCTTTGTTTGTCTTCGTTCTTTATTGTCCCTTTGTTTTTCTTCGTTCCTTATTGTCCCTTTGTTTCTCTTCGTTCTTTATTGTCCCTTTGCTTGTCTTCGTTCTTTATTGTCCCTTTGTTTGTCATCGTTCTTTATTGTCCCTTCGTTTGTCTTCGTTCTTTATTGTCCCTTTGCTTGTCTTCGTGTTTTACTGTCCCTTTGTTTGTCTTCGTTCTTTATTGTCCCTTTGTTTTTCTTCGTTCTTTATTGTCCCTATGTTTGTCTTCGTTCTTTATTGTCCCTTTGCTTGTCTTCGTTCTTTATTGTCCCTTTGTTTGTCTTCGTTCTTTATTGTCCTTTTCTTTGTCTTCGTACTTTATTGCCCCTTTTTTTGTATTCGTTTTTTATTGTCCTTTTGTTTGTCTTCGTTCTTTATTGTCCCCCTTTGTTTGTCTTCGTTCTTTATTGTCCCTTTATTTGTCTTCGTTCTTTATTGTCCCTTTGCTTGTCTTCGTTCTTTATTGTCCCTTTGTTTGTCTTCGTTCTTTATTGTCCCTTTATTTGTCTTCGTTCTTTATTGTCCCTTTATTTGTCTTCGTTCTTTATTGTCCCTTTGTTTGTCTTCGTTCTTTATTGCCCCTTTGTTTGTCTTCGTTCTTTATTGCCCCTTTGTTTGTCTTCGTTCTTTATTGTCCCTTTATTTGTCTTCGTTCTTTATTGTCCCTTTGTTTGTCTTCGTTTTTTATTGTCCCTTTGTTTGTCTTCGTTCTTTATTGCCCCTTTATTTGTCTTCGTTCTTTATTGTCCCTTTGTTTGTCTTCGTTTTTTATTGTCCCTTTGTTTGTCTTTGTTCTTTATTGCCCCTTTATTTGTCTTCGTACTTATTGTCCCTTTGTTTGTCTTCGTTTTTTATTGTCCCTATGTTTGTCTTCGTTCTTTATTGTCCCTTTGTTTGTCTTCGTTCTTTATTGCCCCTTTAATTGTCTTCGTTCTTTATTGTCCCTTTATTTGTCTTCGTTCTTTATTGTCCCTTTGTTTGTCTTCGTTTTTTATTGTCCCTATGTTTGTCTTCGTTCTTTATTGTCCCTTTGTTTGTCTTCGTTTTTTATTGCCCCTTTATTTGTCTTCGTTCTTTATTGTCCCTTTGTTTGTCTTCGTTCTTTATTGTCCCTTTGTTTGTCTTCGTTCTTTATTGCCCCTTTGTTTGTCTTCGTTCTTTATTGTCCCTTTGTTTGCCTTTGTTCTTTATTGTCCCTTTGTTTGTCTTCGTTCTTTATTGTCCCTTTGTTTATTGTCCCTTTGTTTTTCTTCGTTCCTTATTGTCCCTTTGTTTCTCTTCGTTCTTTATTGTCCCTTTGCTTGTCTTCGTTCTTTATTGTCCCTTTGTTTGTCATCGTTCTTTATTGTCCCTTCCGTTGTCTTCGTTCTTTATTGTCCCTTTGCTTGTCTTCGTGTTTTACTGTCCCTATGTTTGTCTTCGTTCTTTATTGTCCCTTTGTTTGTCTTCGTTCTTTATTGTCCATTTGTTTGTCTTGGTTCTTTATTGTCCCCCTTTGTTTGTCTTCGTTCTTTATTGTCCCTTTGTTTGTCTTCGTTCTTTATTGTCCCTTTGTTTGTCTTCGTTCTTTATTGTCCCTTTGTTTGTCTTCGTTCTTTATTGCCCCTTTGTTTGTCTTCGTTCTTTATTGTCCCTTTGTTTGCCTTTGCTCTTTATTGTCCCTTTGTTTGTCTTCGTTCTTTATTGTCCCTTTGTTTGTCTTCGTTCTTTATTGTCCCTTTGTTTTTCTTCGTTCCTTATTGTCCCTTTGTTTCTCTTCGTTCTTTATTGTCCCTTTGTTTGTCTTCGTTCTTTATTGTCCCTTTGTTTGTCATCGTTCTTTATTGTCCCTTCGTTTGTCTTCGTTCTTTATTGTCCCTTTGCTTGTCTTCGTTCTTTATTGTCCCTATGTTTGTCTTCGTTCTTTATTGTCCCTTTGTTTGTCTTCGTTTTTTATTGCCCCTTTATTTGTCTTCGTTCTTTATTGTCCCTTTGTTTGTCTTCGTTCTTTATTGTCCCTTTGTTTGTCTTCGTTCTTTATTGCCCCTTTGTTTGTCTTCGTTCTTTATTGTCCCTTTGTTTGCCTTTGTTCTTTATTGTCCCTTTGTTTGTCTTCGTTCTTTATTGTCCCTTTCTTTATTGTCCCTTTGTTTTTCTTCGTTCCTTATTGTCCCTTTGTTTCTCTTCGTTCTTTATTGTCCCTTTGCTTGTCTTCGTTCTTTATTGTCCCTTTGTTTGTCATCGTTCTTTATTGTCCCTTCGTTTGTCTTCGTTCTTTATTGTCCCTTTGCTTGTCTTCGTGTTTTACTGTCCCTATGTTTGTCTTCGTTCTTTATTGTCCCTTTGTTTGTCTTCGTTCTTTATTGTCCCTTTGTTTGTCTTCGTTCTTTATTGTCCCCCTTTGTTTGTCTTCGTTCTTTATTGTCCCTTTGTTTGTCTTCGTTCTTTATTGTCCCTTTGTTTGTCTTCGTTCTTTATTGTCCCTTTGTTTGTCTTCGTTCTTTATTGCCCCTTTGTTTGTCTTCGTTCTTTATTGTCCCTTTGTTTGCCTTTGCTCTTTATTGTCCCTTTGTTTGTCTTCGTTCTTTATTGTCCCTTTGTTTGTCTTCGTTCTTTATTGTCCCTTTGTTTTTCTTCGTTCCTTATTGTCCCTTTGTTTCTCTTCGTTCTTTATTGTCCCTTTGTTTGTCTCCGTTCTTTATTGTCCCTTTGTTTGTCATCGTTCTTTATTGTCCCTTCGTTTGTCTTCGTTCTTTATTGTCCCTTTGCTTGTCTTCGTGTTTTACTGTCCCTATGTTTGTCTTCGTTCTTTATTGTCCCTTTGTTTGTCTTCGTTCTTTATTGTCCCTTTGTTTGTCTTCGTTCTTTATTTTCCCCTTTGTTTGTCTTCGTTCTTTATTGTCCCTTTGTTTGTCTTCGTTCTTTATTGTCCCTTTGTTTGTCTTCGTTCTTTATTGTCCCTTTGTTTGTCTTCGTTCTTTATTGCCCCTTTGTTTGTCTTCGTTCTTTATTGTCCCTTTGCTTGCCTTTGCTCTTTATTGTCCCTTTGTTTGTCTTCGTTCTTTATTGTCCCTTTGTTTGTCTTCGTTCTTTATTGTCCCTTTGTTTTTCTTCGTTCCTTATTGTCCCTTTGTTTGTCTTCGTTCTTTATTTTCCCTTTGTTTGTCTTCGTTCTTTATTGTCCCTTTTTTTGTCTTCGTTCTTTATTGTCCCTTTGTTTGTCTTCGTTCTTTATTGTCCCTTTGTTTGTCTTCGTTCTTTATTGTCCCTTTGTTTGTCTTCGTTCTTTATTGTCCCTTTGTTTTTCTTCGTTCCTTATTGTCTCTTTGTTTGTCTTCGTTCTTTATTGTCCCTTTGTTTGTCTTCGTTCTTTATTGTCCTTTTGTTTGTCTTCGTTCTTTATTGTCCCTTTGTTTGTCTTCGTTCTTTATTGTCCCCCTTTGTTTGTCTTCGTTCTTTATTGCCCCTTTATTTGTCTTGGTTCTTTATTGCCCCTTTATTTGTCTTCGTTCTTTATTGTCCCTTTGTTTGTCTTGGTTCTTTATTGTCCCTTTGTTTGTCTTCGTTCTTTATTGTCCCTTCGTTTGCCTTCGTTCTTTATTGTCCCTTTGTTTGTCTTCGTTCTTTATTGTTCCTTTGTTTGTCTTCGTTCTTTATTGTCCTTTTGTTTGTCTTCGTTCTTTATTGTCCCTTTGTTTGTCTTCGTTCTTTAATGCCCCTTTGTTTGTCTTCGTTCTTTATTGTCCCTTTGTTTGTCTTCGTTCTTTATTGTCCCTTTGTTTGTCTTCGTTCTTTATTGTCCCTTTGTTTGTCTTCGTTTTTTATTGTCCCTTTGTTTGTCTTCGTTCTTTATTGCCCCTTTATTTGTCTTCGCTCTTTATTGTCCCTTTATTTGTCTTGGTTCTTTATTGTCCCTTTATTTGTCTTCGTTCTTTATTGTCCCTTTGTTTGTCTTCGTTCTTTATTGTCCTTTTGTTTGTCTTCGTTCTTTATTGTCCCTTTGTTTGTCTTCGTTCTTTATTGTCTCCCTTTGTTTGTCTTCGTTCTTTATTGTCCCTTTGTTTGTCTTCGTTCTTTATTGTCTCTTTGTTTGTCTTCGTTCTTTATTGTCCCTTTGTTTGTCTTCGTTCTTTATTGCCCCTTTGTTTGTCTTCGTTCTTTATTGTCCCTTTGTTTGCCTTTGTTCTTTATTGTCCATTTGTTTGTCTTCGTTCTTTATTGTCCCTTTGTTTGTCTTCGTTCTTTATTGTCCCTTTGTTTTTCTTCGTTCCTTATTGTCCCTTTGTTTCTCTTCGTTCTTTATTGTCCCTTTGCTTGTCTTCGTTCTTTATTGTCCCTTTGTTTGTCATCGTTCTTTATTGTCCCTTCGTTCGTCTTCGTTCTTTATTGTCCCTTTGCTTGTCTTCGTGTTTTACTGTCCCTTTGTTTGTCTTCGTTCTTTATTGTCCCTTTGTTTTTCTTCGTTCTTTATTGTCCCTATGTTTGTCTTCGTTCTTTATTGTCCCTTTGCTTGTCTTCGTTCTTTATTGTCCCTTTGTTTGTCTTCGTTCTTTATTGTCCTTTTCTTTGTCTTCGTACTTTATTGCCCCTTTTTTTGTATTCGTTTTTTATTGTCCTTTTGTTTGTCTTCGTTCTTTATTGTCCCCCTTTGTTTGTCTTCGTTCTTTATTGTCCCTTTATTTGTCTTCGTTCTTTATTGTCCCTTTGCTTGTCTTCGTTCTTTATTGTCCCTTTGTTTGTCTTCGTTCTTTATTGTCCCTTTATTTGTCTTCGTTCTTTATTGTCCCTTTATTTGTCTTCGTTCTTTATTGTCCCTTTGTTTGTCTTCGTTCTTTATTGCCCCTTTGTTTGTCTTCGTTCTTTATTGCCCCTTTGTTTGTCTTCGTTCTTTATTGTCCCTTTATTTGTCTTCGTTCTTTATTGTCCCTTTGTTTGTCTTCGTTTTTTATTGTCCCTTTGTTTGTCTTCGTTCTTTATTGCCCCTTTATTTGTCTTCGTTCTTTATTGTCCCTTTGTTTGTCTTCGTTTTTTATTGTCCCTTTGTTTGTCTTTGTTCTTTATTGCCCCTTTATTTGTCTTCGTACTTATTGTCCCTTTGTTTGTCTTCGTTTTTTATTGTCCCTATGTTTGTCTTCGTTCTTTATTGTCCCTTTGTTTGTCTTCGTTCTTTATTGCCCCTTTAATTGTCTTCGTTCTTGATTGTCCCTTTATTTGTCTTCGTTCTTTATTGTCCCTTTGTTTGTCTTCGTTTTTTATTGTCCCTATGTTTGTCTTCGTTCTTTATTGTCCCTTTGTTTGTCTTCGTTTTTTATTGCCCCTTTATTTGTCTTCGTTCTTTATTGTCCCTTTGTTTGTCTTCGTTTTTTATTGTCCCTATGTTTGTCTTCGTTCTTTATTGTCCCTTTGTTTGTCTTCGTTCTTTATTGTCCCTTCGTTCTTTATTGCCCCTTTGTTTGTCTTCGTTCTTTATTGTCCCTATGTTTGTCTTCATTCTTTATTGTCCCTATGTTTGTCTTCGTTCTTTACTGTCCCTTTGTTTGTCTTGGTTCTTTATTGTCCCTTTGTTTGTCTTCGTTCTTTATTGTCCCTATGTTTGTCTTCGTTCTTTATTGTCCCTTTGTTTTTCTTCGTTCTTTATTGTCCCTTTGTTTGTCTTCGTTCTTTATTGTCCCTTTGTTTGTCTTCGTTCTTTATTGTCCCTTTGTTTGTCTTCGTTCTTTATTGCCCCTTTATTTGTCTTCGTTCTTTGTTGCCCCTTTATTTGTCTTGGTTCTTTATTGTCCCTTTGTTTGTCTTCGTTCTTTATTGTCCCTTCGTTTCTCTTCGTTCTTTATTGTCCCTTTGTTTGTCTTCGTTCTTTATTGTCCCTTTGTTTGTCTTCGTTCTTTATTGTCCCCCTTTGTTTGTCTTCGTTCTTTATTGTCCCTTTGTTTGTCTTCGTTCTTTACTGTCCCTTTGTTTGTCTTCCTTCTTTATTGTCCCTTTGTTTGTCTTCGTTCTTTATTGCCCCTTTGTTTGTCTTCGTTCTTTATTGTCCCTTTGTTTGCCTTTGTTCTTTATTGTCCCTTTGTTTGTCTTCGTTCTTTATTGTCCCT
This sequence comes from Bathymodiolus septemdierum, assembly GCA_963383655.1. Taxonomy (NCBI): domain Eukaryota; kingdom Metazoa; phylum Mollusca; class Bivalvia; order Mytilida; family Modiolidae; genus Bathymodiolus; species Bathymodiolus septemdierum. The sequence continues at coordinate 43,482,184 of OY726522.1, forward strand.
TTGTTTGTCTTCGTTCTTTATTGTCCCTTTGTTTTTCTTCGTTCCTTATTGTCTCTTTGTTTGTCTTCGTTCTTTATTGTCCCTTTGTTTGTCTTTGTTCTTTATTGTCCCTTCGTTTCTCTTCATTCTTTATTGTCCCTTTGCTTGTCTTCGTGCTTTACTGTCCCTTTGTTTGTCTTCGTTCTTTATTGTCCCTTTGGTTGGCTTCATTCTTTATTGTCCTTTTGTTTGTCTTCGTTCTTTATTGTCCCTTTGTTTGTCTTCGTTTTTTATTTTCCATTTGTTTGCCTTCGTTCTTTATTGTCCCTTTGTTTGTCTTCGTTCTTTATTGCCCCTTTTTTGTATTCGTTCTTTATTGTCCCTTTGTTTGTCTTCGTTCTTTATTGTCCCTTTGTTTGTCTTCGTTCTTTATTGTCCCTTTGTTTGTCTTCGTTCTTTATTGCCCCTTTGTTTGTCTTCGTTCTTTATTGTCCCTTTGTTTGCCTTTGTTCTTTATTGTCCCTTTGTTTGTCTTCGTTCTTTATTGTCCCTTTCTTTATTGTCCCTTTGTTTTTCTTCGTTCCTTATTGTCCCTTTGTTTCTCTTCGTTCTTTATTGTCCCTTTGCTTGTCTTCGTTCTTTATTGTCCCTTTGTTTGTCATCGTTCTTTATTGTCCCTTCGTTTGTCTTCGTTCTTTATTGTCCCTTTGCTTGTCTTCGTGTTTTACTGTCCCTATGTTTGTCTTCGTTCTTTATTGTCCCTTTGTTTGTCTTCGTTCTTTATTGTCCCTTTGTTTGTCTTCGTTCTTTATTGTCCCCCTTTGTTTGTCTTCGTTCTTTATTGTCCCTTTGTTTGTCTTCGTTCTTTATTGTCCCTTTGTTTGTCTTCGTTCTTTATTGTCCCTTTGTTTGTCTTCGTTCTTTATTGCCCCTTTGTTTGTCTTCGTTCTTTATTGTCCCTTTGTTTGCCTTTGCTCTTTATTGTCCCTTTGTTTGTCTTCGTTCTTTATTGTCCCTTTGTTTGTCTTCGTTCTTTATTGTCCCTTTGTTTTTCTTCGTTCCTTATTGTCCCTTTGTTTCTCTTCGTTCTTTATTGTCCCTTTGTTTGTCTTCGTTCTTTATTGTCCCTTTGTTTGTCATCGTTCTTTATTGTCCCTTCGTTTGTCTTCGTTCTTTATTGTCCCTTTACTTGTCTTCGTGTTTTACTGTCCCTATGTTTGTCTTCGTTCTTTATTGTCCCTTTGTTTGTCTTCGTTCTTTATTGTCCCTTTGTTTGTCTTCGTTCTTTATTTTCCCCTTTGTTTGTCTTCGTTCTTTATTGTCCCTTTGTTTGTCTTCGTTCTTTATTGTCCCTTTGTTTGTCTTCGTTCTTTATTGTCCCTTTGTTTGTCTTCGTTCTTTATTGCCCCTTTGTTTGTCTTCGTTCTTTATTGTCCCTTTGCTTGCCTTTGCTCTTTATTGTCCCTTTGTTTGTCTTCGTTCTTTATTGTCCCTTTGTTTGTCTTCGTTCTTTATTGTCCCTTTGTTTTTCTTCGTTCCTTATTGTCCCTTTGTTTGTCTTCGTTCTTTATTTTCCCTTTGTTTGTCTTCGTTCTTTATTGTCCCTTTTTTTGTCTTCGTTCTTTATTGTCCCTTTGTTTGTCTTCGTTCTTTATTGTCCCTTTGTTTGTCTTCGTTCTTTATTGTCCCTTTGTTTGTCTTCGTTCTTTATTGTCCCTTTGTTTTTCTTCGTTCCTTATTGTCTCTTTGTTTGTCTTCGTTCTTTATTGTCCCTTTGTTTGTATTCGTTCTTTATTGTCCTTTTGTTTGTCTTCGTTCTTTATTGTCCCTTTGTTTGTCTTCGTTCTTTATTGTCCCCCTTTGTTTGTCTTCGTTCTTTATTGCCCCTTTATTTGTCTTGGTTCTTTATTGCCCCTTTATTTGTCTTCGTTCTTTATTGTCCCTTTGTTTGTCTTGGTTCTTTATTGTCCCTTTGTTTGTCTTCGTTCTTTATTGTCCCTTCGTTTGCCTTCGTTCTTTATTGTCCCTTTGTTTGTCTTCGTTCTTTATTGTTCCTTTGTTTGTCTTCGTTCTTTATTGTCCTTTTGTTTGTCTTCGTTCTTTATTGTCCCTTTGTTTGTCTTCGTTCTTTAATGCCCCTTTGTTTGTCTTCGTTCTTTATTGTCCCTTTGTTTGTCTTCGTTCTTTATTGTCCCTTTGTTTGTCTTCGTTCTTTATTGTCCCTTTGTTTGTCTTCGTTTTTTATTGTCCCTTTGTTTGTCTTCGTTCTTTATTGCCCCTTTATTTGTCTTCGCTCTTTATTGTCCCTTTATTTGTCTTGGTTCTTTATTGTCCCTTTATTTGTCTTCGTTCTTTATTGTCCCTTTGTTTGTCTTCGTTCTTTATTGTCCTTTTGTTTGTCTTCGTTCTTTATTGTCCCTTTGTTTGTCTTCGTTCTTTATTGTCTCCCTTTGTTTGTCTTCGTTCTTTATTGTCCCTTTGTTTGTCTTCGTTCTTTATTGTCTCTTTGTTTGTCTTCGTTCTTTATTGTCCCTTTGTTTGTCTTCGTTCTTTATTGCCCCTTTGTTTGTCTTCGTTCTTTATTGTCCCTTTGTTTGCCTTTGTTCTTTATTGTCCATTTGTTTGTCTTCGTTCTTTATTGTCCCTTTGTTTGTCTTCGTTCTTTATTGTCCCTTTGTTTTTCTTCGTTCCTTATTGTCCCTTTGTTTCTCTTCGTTCTTTATTGTCCCTTTGCTTGTCTTCGTTCTTTATTGTCCCTTTGTTTGTCATCGTTCTTTATTGTCCCTTCGTTCGTCTTCGTTCTTTATTGTCCCTTTGCTTGTCTTCGTGTTTTACTGTCCCTTTGTTTGTCTTCGTTCTTTATTGTCCCTTTGTTTTTCTTCGTTCTTTATTGTCCCTATGTTTGTCTTCGTTCTTTATTGTCCCTTTGCTTGTCTTCGTTCTTTATTGTCCCTTTGTTTGTCTTCGTTCTTTATTGTCCTTTTCTTTGTCTTCGTACTTTATTGCCCCTTTTTTTGTATTCGTTTTTTATTGTCCTTTTGTTTGTCTTCGTTCTTTATTGTCCCCCTTTGTTTGTCTTCGTTCTTTATTGTCCCTTTATTTGTCTTCGTTCTTTATTGTCCCTTTGCTTGTCTTCGTTCTTTATTGTCCCTTTGTTTGTCTTCGTTCTTTATTGTCCCTTTATTTGTCTTCGTTCTTTATTGTCCCTTTATTTTTCTTCGTTCTTTATTGTCCCTTTGTTTGTCTTCGTTCTTTATTGCCCCTTTGTTTGTCTTCGTTCTTTATTGCCCCTTTGTTTGTCTTCGTTCTTTATTGTCCCTTTATTTGTCTTCGTTCTTTATTGTCCCTTTGTTTGTCTTCGTTTTTTATTGTCCCTTTGTTTGTCTTCGTTCTTTATTGCCCCTTTATTTGTCTTCGTTCTTTATTGTCCCTTTGTTTGTCTTCGTTTTTTATTGTCCCTTTGTTTGTCTTTGTTCTTTATTGCCCCTTTATTTGTCTTCGTACTTATTGTCCCTTTGTTTGTCTTCGTTTTTTATTGTCCCTATGTTTGTCTTCGTTCTTTATTGTCCCTTTGTTTGTCTTCGTTCTTTATTGCCCCTTTAATTGTCTTCGTTCTTGATTGTCCCTTTATTTGTCTTCGTTCTTTATTGTCCCTTTGTTTGTCTTCGTTTTTTATTGTCCCTATGTTTGTCTTCGTTCTTTATTGTCCCTTTGTTTGTCTTCGTTTTTTATTGCCCCTTTATTTGTCTTCGTTCTTTATTGTCCCTTTGTTTGTCTTCGTTTTTTATTGTCCCTATGTTTGTCTTCGTTCTTTATTGTCCCTTTGTTTGTCTTCGTTCTTTATTGTCCCTTCGTTCTTTATTGCCCCTTTGTTTGTCTTCGTTCTTTATTGTCCCTATGTTTGTCTTCATTCTTTATTGTCCCTATGTTTGTCTTCGTTCTTTACTGTCCCTTTGTTTGTCTTGGTTCTTTATTGTCCCTTTGTTTGTCTTCGTTCTTTATTGTCCCTATGTTTGTCTTCGTTCTTTATTGTCCCTTTGTTTTTCTTCGTTCTTTATTGTCCCTTTGTTTGTCTTCGTTCTTTATTGTCCCTTTGTTTGTCTTCGTTCTTTATTGTCCCTTTGTTTGTCTTCGTTCTTTATTGCCCCTTTATTTGTCTTCGTTCTTTGTTGCCCCTTTATTTGTCTTGGTTCTTTATTGTCCCTTTGTTTGTCTTCGTTCTTTATTGTCCCTTCGTTTCTCTTCGTTCTTTATTGTCCCTTTGTTTGTCTTCGTTCTTTATTGTCCCTTTGTTTGTCTTCGTTCTTTATTGTCCCCCTTTGTTTGTCTTCGTTCTTTATTGTCCCTTTGTTTGTCTTCGTTCTTTATTGTCCCTTTGTTTGTCTTCCTTCTTTATTGTCCCTTTGTTTGTCTTCGTTCTTTATTGCCCCTTTGTTTGTCTTCGTTCTTTATTGTCCCTTTGTTTGCCTTTGTTCTTTATTGTCCCTTTGTTTGTCTTCGTTCTTTATTGTCCCTTTGTTTGTCTTCGTTCTTTATTGTCCCTTTGTTTTTCTTCGTTCCTTATTGTCTCTTTGTTTGTCTTCGTTCTTTATTGTCCCTTTGTTTGTCTTCGTTCTTTATTGTCCCTTCGTTTCTCTTCATTCTTTATTGTCCCTTTGCTTGTCTTCGTGCTTTACTGTCCCTTTGTTTGTCTTCGTTCTTTATTGTCCCTTTGGTTGGCTTCATTCTTTATTGTCCTTTTGTTTGTCTTCGTTCTTTATTGTCCCTTTGTTTGTCTTCGTTTTTTATTTTCCATTTGTTTGCCTTCGTTCTTTATTGTCCCTTTGTTTGTCTTCGTTCTTTATTGCCCCTTTTTTGTATTCGTTCTTTATTGTCCCTTTGTTTGTCTTCGTTCTTTATTGTCCCTTTGTTTGTCTTCGTTCTTTATTGTCCCTTTGTTTGTCTTCGTTCTTTATTGTCCCTTTGTTTGTCTTCGTTCTTTATTGCCCCTTTGTTTGTCTTCGTTCTTTATTGCCCCTTTATTTGTCTTCGTTCTTTATTGTCCCTTTGTTTGTCTTCGTTCTTTATTGTCCCTTTGTTTGTCTTCGTTCTTTATTGTCCCTTTGTTTGTCTACGTTCTTTATTGTCCCTTTGTTTGTCTTCGTTCTTTGTTGTCCCGCTTTGTTTGTCTTCGTTCTTTATTGTCCCTTTGTTTGTCTTCGTTCTTTATTGTCCCTTTGTTTGTCTTCGTTCTTTATTGTCCCTTTGTTTTTCTTCGTTCCTTATTGTCCCTTTGTTTGTCTTGGTTCTTTATTGTCCCTTTGTTTGTCTTGGTTCTTTATTGTCCCTTTGTTTGTCTTCGTTCTTTATTGTCCCTTTGGTTGTCTTCGTTCTTTATTGTCCCTTTGTTTTTCTTCGTTCTTTATTGTCCCTTTGTTTATCTTCGTTCTTTATTGTCCCTTCGTTTGTCTTCGTTCCTTATTGTCCCTTTGCTTGTCTTCGTTCTTTACTGTCCCTTTGTTTGTCTTCGTTCTTTATTGTCCCTTTGTTTGTCTTTGTTCTTTATTGTCCCTTCGTTTGTCTTCGTTCTTTATTGTCCCTTTGCTTGTCTTCGTTCTTTATTGTCCCTTTACTTGTCTTCGTTCTTTATTGTCCCTTTGTTTGTCTTCGTTCTTTATTGTCCCTTTGTTTGTCTTTGTTCTTTATTGTCCCTTTGTTTGTCTTCGTTCTTTATTGCCCCTTTGTTTGTCTTCGTTTTTTATTGTCCCTTTGTTTGCCTTCGTTCTTTATTGTCCCTTTGTTTGTCTTCGTTCTTTATTGCCCCTTTGTTTGTATTCGTTTTTTATTGTCCCTTTGTTTGTCTTCGTTCTTTATTGTCCCTATGTTTGTCTTCGTTCTTTATTGTTCCTTTGTTTGTCTTCGTTCTTTATTGTCCCTTTGTTTGTCTTCGTTCTTTATTGTCCCTTTGTTTGTCTTCTTTCTTTATTGTTCCTTTGTTTGTCTTCGTTCTTTATTGTCCCTTTGTTTGTATTCGTTCTTTATTGTCCCTTCATTTGTCTTCGTTCTTTATTGCCCCTTTGTTTGTCTTCGTTTTTTATTGTCCCTTTGTTTGCCATCGTTCTTTATTGTCCCTTTGTTTGTCTTCGTTCTTTATTGCCCCTTTGTTTGTATTCGTTTTTTATTGTCCCTTTGTTTGTCTTCGTTCTTTATTGTCCGCCTTCGTTTGTCTTCGTTCTTTATTGTTCCTTTGTTTGTCTTCGTTCTTTATTGTCCCTTTGTTTGTATTCGTTCTTTATTGTCCCTTCATTTGTCTTCGTTCTTTATTGCCCCTTTGTTTGTCTTCGTTTTTTATTGTCCCTTTGTTTGCCATCGTTCTTTATTGTCCCTTTGTTTGTCTTCGTTCTTTATTGCCCCTTTGTTTGTATTCGTTTTTTATTGTCCCTTTGTTTGTCTTCGTTCTTTATTGTCCGCCTTCGTTTGTCTTCGTTCTTTACTGTCCCTTTGTTTGTCTTGGTTCTTTATTGTCCCTTTGTTTGTCTTCGTTCTTTATTGCCCCTTTGTTTGTCTTCGTTCTTTATTGTCCCTTTGTTTGTCTTCGTTCTTTATTGTCCCTTTGTTTGTCTTCGTTCTTTATTGCCCCTTTATTTGTCTTCGTTCTTTATTGTCCCTTTGTTTGTCTTCGTTCTTTAATGTCCCTTTGTTTGCCTTCGTTCTTTATTGTTCCTTTGTTTGTTTTCGTTCTTTATTGTCCCTTTGTTTGTCTTCGTTCTTTATTGTCCCTTTGTTTGTCTTCGTTCTTTATTGTCCCCCTTTGTTTGTCTTCGTTCTTTATTGTCCCTTTGTTTGTCTTCGTTCTTTATTGTTCCTTTGTTTGTCTTCGTTCTTTATTGTCCCTTTGTTTGTCTTCGTTCTTTATTGTCCCTTTGTTTGTCTTCGTTCTTTATTGTCCCTTTGTTTGTCTTCGTTCTTTATTGTCCCTTTGTTTTTCTTCGTTCTTTATTGTCCCTTTGTTTGTCTTCGCTCTTTATTGTTCCTTTGTTTGTCTTCGTTCTTTATTGTCCCTTTGTTTGTCTTCGTTCTTTATTGTTCCTTTGTTTGTCTGTTCTTTATTGTCCCTTTGTTTGTCTTGGTTCTTTATTGTCCCTTTGTTTGTCTTCGTTCTTTATTGTTCCTTTGTTTGTCTTGGTTCTTTATTGTCCCTTTGTTTGTCTTCGTTCTTTATTGTCCCTATGTTTGTCTTCGTTCTTTATTGTCCCTTTGTTTGTCTTCGTTCTTTATTGTCCCTTTGTTTGTCTTCATTCTTTATTGTCCCTTTGTTTGTCTTCGTTCTTTATTGTCCCTTTGTTTGTCTGTTCTTTATTGTCCCTTTGTTTGTCTTCGTTCTTTATTGTCCCTTTGTTTGTCTTCGTTCTTTATTGTCCCTTTGTTTGTCTTCGTTCTTTATTGTCTCTTTGTCTGTCTTCGTTCTTTATTGTCCCTTTCGATTTTTTCTAACATTGATTCAGTCCGATCGTTTTTTTTCTTCTGTTTCATTAATGTTGTTTTCCCTATCCAGATTATATTGTGTTTTGTACTGTTTTTGTTCATCTTGATATTTTACTTTTATTGTTTCGATAGCAAACTCACGAACTAAACCAGTAAACGACATATTTTTCTCCGATATAACATAAACATTGTGCACAACTTACTTCTTCCTGCTCCATCATCAATCTCTAAGAAGACCGACCATTTCTTCCCGTTATCTAATGGTGATTGAATTAAAGATTCTAAAGCGTGGTCATTTTCAATCATTACATGGAATGTTTTCAAACTGTAAGCTAATTTCTTACATCTATAAAAAAAAAAAAATAATAATAAAAAAAAAACAAAAAAAACACACACAAATCTGAATAGACAAATATGATTAATGTAGATTCTAACATCTGTCTGTAGCACCTCGTCCCACTTCCGGGTTTTTTTTAAGAGCTATCTAGTTGTTCGACATTCTGTCGTTTTTATTGCTCTTCAGTTTTATTTTTCACGTGTGTTGTGTTGTCTATCTATGCGCAATTAATTTAATATCTTAATTTTTGTTACTATCACCCAATCGTAACTACTCGGCCATTCTCGCTACCCTTCCAATAACCTCGTAAGTATATAGTAGAAATTCTTCTTAAATAGTTTGCCGGAAGATAAGCCGCACAAAAATATAGTCCACGAAAATCCAATATGGAAGACATACTAAGTAAAATCTAATCATGCAAAACTAATTAAAACTTTAACTTTTATCCATGAAAATAATTGAAATATAGAAAATTGCTTAAAACCATGTGTGAAGTTTTATGACGAAATATCTCCGATTTCTATGTAAATTTACGAGTTGAAGTGGGGAAACACTCACAGGTAATTTTAGCGATGTATTTTTATCTTGGACAAGAATAATGAGCGTCCTGATTGGATGACCGATTTAAAACACACTGACTCCGCATGGTAAAAAGATGCATGTAAAGAAATCTATGTTATATTTATTCATTTGTTTGATTCTGGAATATTGTTGATCATTGATTTAAACAAGAAAAAAGGGAAGATGCATGTAAAAGAAATCTATGTTATATTTATTCATTTGTTTGATTCTGGAATATTGTTGATTATTGATTTAAACAAGAAAAAAGGGAAAAAGATGGGATGAGGGAAATTTTATTTGTGAATTTTACAGTTAAATAAATGTTGTTTCGACAGTTTAAAGAGAAAAATAAAAATTTGTTTCGACTAAAGCTTAAATCAGCGTTAAAAATTGAACAAATATCAGTGGTTTTGTAAATGAGATTTATTTTATATAGAAAATCTGAATTTATTATTTATTAATTTATTATTAATGATACAATTTTATATCCCTTGGGAGGGGGAGGAGGGCTATGGTGAAAATTTGAAATAAAAACACAGGACCGGACTTTAAGCAAAAATAACGATCCAGGATTAGCTTTTTATTAAAAAAAATCCAGGACCCCTGTGTCCATGAATTTTTTTTTTAAAGTTAATAATATGAAATATTGACATCCACACTTGCCTTTTGGACAGCACATTTCTGTGTCCACACTTGTTGTAATTGAAATAAATAATGTAATAATTTTAGTAAAACTAATACCAATCTTCCTCAGATACAGACAAAGTTGACTTTGGCTTTCATGTCTAGGCAATTTATATTTCATGTCCTTAAAAACTTTTAAATTATTTGACTTTCCAATCATTAGATTGTGATTGTACCTGATGAAGGCTATTCCAGAAAAATGTTGTGCACATTAAATTAAATATCTACGCGGGTATCCAAATATTTGTAATGTTGGTCGTATTGTAGTTTGATTACATCTTTCATACAAATCACTGCCTATCACTACTAACGGTGTGAGTTCGATTCTCACCCATGTCGAAGATTATTAGAAACACTGCCTCATTATCCTGCTTGTCCCAACACAGATCCTAGATATCCAGTCTCATATGTCGTGGTCTTTTGTGTTAAATTGTTTGAGGTGAGAGGTGCCTGTTCATTTTTATATATGTAGAATTGTTGACCAAGACCGTTTAAATTTTCTTCTCATAGTTATGTGATATATTGTGTCAGTGACTTTGCTTGAGGTCGAGTCGATAGTTCTATCCGGTTTCCCTAACAATGAAACTGAGCGACACGTAATACCTAAAATACTTTTGTAAGTGGTGTTAATCATCAATAATCTAACAACATGCAAATATTTATCCAAGGTATACAATATTTATACAGAAAAGGTAGATCATGAATATGGTCTTATCATACCTTTCTATTTTGGAACTTATCAAAGGATGCGCATACAATATATCGTCAAATCCATGTTTAGCAAAAAATTCTGCTTCTTCCAAGGTAGAAACTTCAATTCTTTTTTTGGTCCCACTAGTCATCATGATTCCAAGTTCACTGGAAAATAAATAAAATTATTATCTATAACATTGAATGGTCGTCGTGATCATGATCGTATGGTAGTTGGATTTACACCTAGCTGTGCTGTGTAATCAGTGCCTATCACCACTAATGTTGTGAGTTCGAATCCCGCTAATGACGAGGTGTATTCGATACAACATTATGTGATATAGCTTGTCAATGACTTGCGACAGGTCGGTGGTTTTCTCCGGGTACTCCGGTTTGCTCCACCAATAAAACTAACCGCAACAATAGAACTGAAATATTGTTGAAAGTGGCGTTAAACAACATTATACTAACCCTATAGCAATGATTCTGTATTTCATATTTTAGTGTACGGTGTAAATCTTGGACCAAACACTGATGATTGGAAACATATTCATTGTGTACCATTGTAGATATCAATAGTTTGTTTATTAATTATATTTCAACTAAAAAAAATGTATACGATTATTGAAGAAAAAAAAACATCAGAGTTTGTTAATTGACGTTTATTATTACTATTGATAACGTATTGGTTTTTGGAGGTTATGCCAAGCGTGTGTCTCTATATTAACGGCGAGTGTAGCATATGGTACATGAGATGCTAGCTATTTAAATTATCAGATCACTTACCTTTCTTAGTTTTTAATTCCGTGTCGTCCGTAATTTTGTTATTTTATTTCACAGATGTATTGTCATTAGCTATTCAAATAATTAATTCAATATTTTGTTCCTCTCGGTGGTGGATTTTTGTAATGTTTTCTTTGTTTTTGTAATGTTCTCTCTATTTGTGTAATGTTCCCTCTATCTGCTATTGTGTCTTTATCTGCGCGTTTACGTTAAGTCTATGGTGTAGTTAGATTCGCAAAAATATTAATACAGTCGAACCTGTCCGTTCAGTCACCTCTATTAAGCAGTCACCTGTATTAAAAGGTCACCCTTTTTTGTTCGTCATAAACAAATTCATATGAATTGAACCTCTTTTTAGAGGTCACCTGTCTTATAAGACCACTTTATCTTTGTCTCTAAGGTGACCTCTTAATAAAGGACGAAGTCCTTCTAACGGTAAGCTGTCCGATTTTTCCTTCTATATTGATAGCCAAAAATCTGCTCACCGGAAGTTTAAAAAATAGATCAATTGATAATTTAGAAACGCCAAAGAAATATATTTCAATGAAAAATTCCCAATTCTTTGATTATTTACTCTATGCAAAATCGAAATAAACTTTTAATAAAATTCTAATAAAAAAATCTCATTCTACGAAACTCCCGACAGGAAGAGCGGCGTACAGTAGGTAAAATGAGTCCAATCGGCAAACCTCGGGTGAGTCCGCTTCTCTCCCTCAATTCCTCGGCTGTAATACGGTATTTGATATGCGTCTACGCGTCACATTTCTTCGCCGGAAGACCGTATCACTTCAATCAAACATTGTGCACCGCGAATAAGTTCTAAAATGACGACAATAGATGAGTTTGTTTTGAAAAATATTGGTCTTTGATGAAGGTACGGAATCAACCGACATTGCGACGAATGAAAATATATTATTATTGGACGAATATTCGAAAGTGAAATTATTTTAATACCTCCTTCATTGAAAATTTCCGAAAGTAGTTCCAATAGGAGCTATCGTAATACGGAAGAGGTATGATGAAGGTACGGAATCAGCCGAAGTTGCGAAGAGTGAAAATGAGCCATAACAAATCGGCTACAAAATTCATTCAAAATAAAAGAAAATAGCCTCACCGGACGCAATTACGAACGAAATAAAAAGTATGTCTCCTAATTGTTCCTTCAAAACATGAATTAAAAAATGCTTTAATAAATAGATACCTCGCTAAATTACTCGTGTTTTGGGAGAAAATTATTCATGCGCAGTTGTTGAATGTTGCAGACGACGGATTTTCATATTTGTAAACAGAAAACAATCGACAATTGCACTTGGAATCTATCGCTAAAATTCATTGAGGTACGCATATTTTGTTATCTTATGCCTGTAATTGGAAAGAATATGATCTCCTGGTTCTATGCATATGTAGAACACATTAAAATTAAAACAAAAACAGTCAATATAATACATTTTCCTTACCTTGATTTATCCCAAAATGTCAAAATCCGTGATGTACCTTATTCATTGAAGAGTCCAAGGAATTCCGAATGCAAACTGGCACACATTTATGGTATGAATAAAGGAAGGGTTTTTATTTCATGTGTATTATATACAAATGGATATGTGAACGTAAATGAATGAATGCTCTTTCAATTTTATCAGTTGTCATTAAATAATTTACACTAGAAAGGTTATTATGATGTCGTTCGAAATTGTGTCCGGATCTAGGTCACAGGGTGGCTAGAATGGGGTCATGAAAATCTGTTTAAAACCCGTAACAATGCATTGAATAATATATGGGCTATGATTCAAAAGGAATATTGGTGTTTAATCTGAAATATGAACATGCAATCAGCTTCATCAATTTGGTCAAATTTATTATCAAATGTCAATATCATCGAAATTGTTCGTAATTGCGTCCGGTGAGGCTAACGTGTACGGATTATTGAAATTTTAGGACTTCGCCCTTCAAACAGGTTGCCTGTCTCATATTACAGGTTTGACTGTATATATATATATATGATGTTTAATATATAAAATATATCATTTAAAATTTCAGTATAAAATAGTTTTAGAAAATAATAAATACGTACATAGTTTTGTGTGTCTTCATGTGGGGTCGTAATTTTACACCAAATCCGTTACAAATATCTATCATTTTCTGTGCATTCTTCTTTACTTTGTCCAAATCCACAAGAAAACTTGGTGTAGGGACATCATTTATCGTTGCAGGTAAATTCTGGTCCGCCATATTATGAATTTCTTGAAAGTTATGGAGCAAAAACAACCTGAATGTAAAACTGAGTAAAAAAAAGTTTCACTGATTTACAATATTAGTATGTTAGTATTAATCTGTGCTTATGTATGAATAATTGATGTGTCATCATAATATCCAGTCTGTGACATCCACAGGGGATCTATAACTAAAACGTAAAGGTAAAAGGTCAAATATATTTAGATTAAAAACACATCAACAACCTACACAAGTGATTAAACATTTCTAATTCATCTAAAAATATAACTTAATTTTTTTTAATTATCGATTGAAAATTTCATGCCACTTAATAAATTAAATGTTGATAGGGGGACTTCGTGATCGTATATATTGTTGGATTTGCAACTACTTGTGCAATCAGTGCCTATCACCGCAAAAGTTGTGAGTTCGAACCCCGTTTATGGCGAGGTATACTCGATACAAGATTATGTGATAAAGTTTGTCAGTGACTTGTGACAGGTCGGTGGTTTTCTCATAGTACTCCGGTTTCCTCTACCAATAAAACTGACAGACACGATATAACTGAAATATTGTTGAGAGTGGCGTTAAATACCATAAACCTAACCAAGCTTAAATGTTGATAAATTGACATTTAACTTCTTTATTAAAAATATGTAGATCAGTGACGAATTTGGTCGAGTCGTGTCGAAATTTCCAATCCTTGATTACACTGTGGTAAATCGTTGAATCGATGCCTTTAATTTTAAGCGTTACACAGTTAAAATGACTTGATCTTGTTGTATTGTGTTTGTGATTATCATGTTCATAAATTTTTATAAAATTATTTTTCAAATAAGAGGGATATGCATTGTTGAAGATCTTGTGTGCATAATTAAGACGAAACTGTTTCATTCTATTTTCAACATTTATGAATCTTTAAACTAGATAGTTGTTTGTTTTATACTTGTTCTTGGTCTCATACTTTTAATAAGACGAACTGTTTTGCTTTGTGCCACTTGTAATATGTTTTTCAAAGCTTGAGACATACCAGCATACTAAGTACTAGGAGGAACAGGAATAATCAAAATAACATTGTATGAGTGGGGCCCTTAACATTCTTCTTGTTTCAGAAGATACACAATTTATATTTCTATACATAAATCTCAAAAGAGAATAATCTTTTTAATACTGATGTTGGCTGTTCTCTCACCAGACAAATTTTAGTCTATATCAAAACCAAAATATTTAATAATACATCACAATTTTATTAGATGACCATTACAATTATTTTGAAAATCATTTATGGTTTTTATCAAATTTCACTTTGTCTCAAAAAGAATGCATTCAGTTTTAACCGTAAAAAAAGTGTGTTGTTGATCAAAAGAGCATGAAGATACCATAAAGGGTAATCAGAAATCGTAATTCGAAGAAGGACAGACCAACACAATTGGCCAAAATATAACATAGTTTCCCTTTTGCGGGTGGAGACTTCACCTCACCTCGTGAGGTTCCTTCGTGGTTGGTAAACTACTGAAATCGTCAAAACTGCACACCAATTTTTGCTGAATTTTGCACACTGCCTTTTGAAAGAAACAATTGAAGTACTCCCCTTTTCTGCTAGTCTGGATCCGCCCCTTGCCCCGTCCCGTGCTATATACTGATGTATTGCTTGTAAACTTGTTTCTAATCTTTTATTTGATTGATCGAATTGTTATCACTATTTATATCTCTATTCAAGCAAGCCATGACATGCATGACACATAAAATACAATAATACTCTGACGTCACACTATTGTTCGAACAGTGGATTATTTTTAAGAATCTACAGTTTATTCTTTTGTTCTTGAATATATGAACTTTAACCTTTTATTGTTTTAGTCTTAAAACATGATAAACATATTTTGGGACTTTCGGGTACCGAAAGGAACCACTGCTGGGCTTTTTAATGTCTACTTTGACTTTCAAAACTTCTATCTAACCACTCGGCTAAGGTGATCACATTACTGTATTCTATAATTAGTATAATAAGAGAAAAAGAAACTACCAGTCCACAGATATAGTTACATGGTAAAATATTTAATTAAGTTTGTAATTATCATTAACAGGCGATGAGTAAAAACTGATACATCTGTGGACTGGTAGTTTCTTTTTCTCTTGGTCATGATTTCAAAATATTGCGCCAAAATAATAAATTTTTGGAACTTTTCTGACCCTATCGTTGAAGTTAATGCATTCGGAATTCAGTGGTACGTCACTTCCAGCAACGAAGGGTACTCTACTAAAAATTTGGCAATAAATATGTGAAAATCTTAAAATTCTTGAGAACTGAGCTATCGTATGCACAAAACAAAAACAGGGGCGAAAAGATGCGTCTTTTAGGAATGGATACATGTCCTAGTTTGAATGACATAATGGAAATAAGGTGCAATAAGTGTACTCGAAGCGAGCAGGTGTACGATTTTTAAACCTGCGGAGTTTCATGCCTTGTGGATTATTAGTATCTATATGATCATCTATATAGGGTCAATACATGCAAGTTGTTGTTAGCATAAGATTGTATGAATATTGACACGAACTAGTTAAAATAAGGAAAAAGAGATGAAATGATAAAGAAATAAAGAAATGTTATTGAAAATAAATTTGTAAATAAGGGTAATAACAAACTCATAAGTATATAAACAGACAAAATCAGTGAACAACCGGAAAACTGAAAACCGTAATGACCCTGACTTGGTACAGGCATTTCTAAAGAAATGGTGGGTTGAATCAGATTTTAAAGCACAGAAATGGTGGGTTGAATCAGATTTTAAAGCGCCAAACCTCCCGCTTTCATTACGGCTCAAAGGTTCACAGAAAGTTAGAAAAAGGGGGTGGTAAGTCCGTGCCATGAGCGCCTGTGCCAAAAACTACCCCAAAACACCCAAAACTACCATAAAACACCTGAAATATACCTTTCTAAAATAAAAAAATGTTAATCATATTACTTTTTTATTGTTTTTGGTCAACATTTTTATTGAAAATATGTTTTAAATCGATTTATGGCGGTTATTCAACGTAAAATAGATAATGAAAAGCTTTGAATTGAAATACTCAAAAGTTCGTGTTCTATTATTTCTATGCAGCATATGACAGAACAATTTCTTAATATTATCACAAAAATGACAAATTCATCTTTTTAATTTTACTTTATTGGTGTGGATAACTACGACATGCATTGTATATTCAAACAGTTTAAATCACGTGACTTCCAGGTAAATTCATTTGATCGTAACCCATTTAAGAAAGCAAATAATAATCCGATTATCAATTATTGATAATTTTTCATTTTTGTAGTTCAGTGGCAAATTAAAAAAGAAAAGTTAGAAAGCAAAAAAAAAAAAAAAAAAAAAAAAAGAATTAAAAAATAGAGTATAGGAGTATACACCTAAATGTGTTTGTGTATTAAATCTTAGATGTCGTTTACACTCTATTTTTCTTTCTTGTAGTTAGTTTGCTGACAGTATATCGAAAATGAAACAAGATAACACGTAATGCAACAAACATGAACAACATCACTTCAAAAGCTAGTCAATATTTATACAAGGTTAACATACACTAATACCACGATACAAACAAAGATAGCAGGGTGTTTGAGTAAAGTATGCTGTTAGAAACAACCAACTACATAATTGTAAGATGAAAATGACAAAGGGGTGAGAAAGAAATAATTACCGTCTACTGGAAGACACGTAAGATGAAGAACGACAATACAAGCGTTGTTCCTTTTCTATTTTGCTATGTTAAACCCTGTATTGATTAGGACTTTGTCTCATGTACATTTACCCATATCTTTCCAGTTAATCTTGTAAATTCACGAGGCAAACAATTGAAGTAAATAAATAAATCATTACAATAATATAAATTTATTTGTGTTTACTTTATAACAATACAATAATTGACAATAAATTCGAAAGTTCTTTTTTAAGCAAATTTCTTACTTTATAACAATACAATAATTGACAATCAATTCGAAAGTGTTTTTTTTTTTTAGCAAATTTCTTGGAAGTTTTGGTATTTCTTGGTCTCTTCGTCTGCTGTGGTTTTTTCGCCACACATTTAGCTTTATTTGGGATTGAATAGTTGCGTGTCGCTGACTTCACCTCGTTGTTAGACTGTTTCTTACATCGTAAAAACTTATACAAGTAATTGTCACGATTTTCTTTAGACTTTGCCCTGAATACCGCTTCTTTGATGTACAATTTCTTATACTGACTGCAAAGTCTGTAGTTGCCTGTGCCATATAACGCTCTACGTAGATTTATGAGGTGGAGTTTAATAACATCAGAAATCTTGTTGATTAAATCTGAAGTACTTTGAGGAGTCCAGTTGGTGTCTATTTTTAATATATTGTTCATTGACTCGGCATTGTTGTTTGTCCAACCACGGTCTGTTTTAGCCAGATTTTGAATATTTAGTAGCAACTTCGGTTTCAAAGTTCTGTCGTAGTACTGGCGGAAACTGGGATACATGTTGAGGTCACTTAAAAGAAAATCTGAGCGCTCCTCAAATTTAAGTGTCGTTTGCGTCCAGTACACCAGCGCTACCAAATATTTTTTCGACTACATTATGTCTATCTGAATTGTTGACACTAATCTTATTTTTCAAGTACTCGGACACATTGTCTTTCAAATGTTTGGTGCATAGAGATCTCTTTGCCTCTGGAAAATACATCTTTATAGACTTTGCTAACGCTTTCTCATCATCACTGCCAATCTCCATTGCCTGCGATAAAAAGTAATGGTAAACCTCAAAGGAAGCTTCTTTGTGCAGAAGTACTGGTCCTAGAAACACTGGGTGGTCATTAGAGTCTGTTTTGACGACGCGATGGTTCTTATAAACAAAAGCGGTCACATAAAAGTTTTTGGGTAGTTTTGGGTGTATTTGGGTAATTATATGGACCGGTTGGAATGTATTCTCCATTACTTATACATACGATGGTCTGACTGCAATCTCAGAAGATGTTGCAGGGTTCAACAATCGCGAGAATAGGGGTCAAAATGTACATTTAAATGTAATAAATTGTAACACAATTACGTTACAAATATAATTGTGTTAATTAATAACAATTGTTTCTGTACCTACTGAGAATTGTACATCGACTATTTACATCGTCGAGGAATTATCTGTAATGTACCTGTCGTGTTCCTGACAGTTGTATTGTCATAATAGCTGACATTGTATACCCGTTACATACCCGAGATATACACTGGACATGAGTCTGTGGTTCACTTAGAGGACAATCGTACTTAGTCATACTGATTCGATACCTCATCTGCTTATAAGGAACTGGACAACCCAAAAATAGTGTATTCCACAACGTTACTAACCTTGTCTTCTATTGCATAAAGTGGACATAAGTTTTCTAGTTAATTCAGAACAGTTTCAGAACAATTATGAGAACAATAGCAGAACAATAATGGGAATAACAATACTAACTACTATAACGACAATTCTAACTAGAACAATAATTTAATTCATAGTGGACTTATAATGTTTAACTACGTTATGACTTTATATAATTTATAACGTTAACAAATTAGATAACACGAAGTACTAGTTTATTGTTATGTACAGTGCTCCCTCGGTCTATCGCCTCCCGTTTTATCGCCGACCTCGCCTATCGCCAAAATTCTCGTCTGTCCCGATTTCCCCCGTTAAAAATACCACGTTATACTGCCAAACTCAGCTACCGCCATCCGCCCTATGTTTTCAGACACAAAAGTCGTAAAACCAATTTAAATTCCCCCGTTAGTACCGCCCACAACTATCTTTTGACAGCTGTATATTGATCGGTAATTATGGAATGTCAAAACTAGTCATCGGACACGGTCATTGATCTCATAGTTGAGGGTCGGAACAGGTGATCAGTTGTTTTGATTAAAATAATTACCTGTATTTACTTTTCTAGTGATTACATTTGTACTTTTAATCCTGAGTAAAATTTGTAATTTAATTAATTGTCATAAAAATGTCGTGCTTGAAGAGAAAGCGTAATTAATTAGACGACAAATAAAAACGTGCAATTATAAGTCATGCAAAGGAAAATCCAAAATTAACATAACAACAAATTGCCGATAATTTGACAATTAAATGGGATCTTCCAATAACCCCTCAAATGAAGATGGAACTGTTGCTGTCACGTGTTTATAATAACCTTGATGTCCCGAGCTACAAATGACGGTTCAAGAATTTGTCAACATTGACAAAGATCTGCAAACTGTACAGGACATTTCCGATGTGAATATAATTATTCTAATTTATTTTTTTATTAAACATGTATTATTTATACTTATGTATTTGTACAAGTGCAAAATGCATGTCCGTCGAGTTGAAAGTTTATCTTTTCATATGATCACATAACTTCCGGTTTTCAATGTCCCTCAGTTTATCGCCAAACTCGTTATACCGCCAAACTACCGACTGCACAGAAGGTGGCGGTTTAACGAGGGAGCACTGTATTTTAGTTAATAGAACATTTGTCATCTAAAGTGTTATTATTTAACACCTAGCCCCAGTCGTGTAGCAAAATATTATGTGTTAATAATTACCTGTGTATATGTCTTGAATGGGTTTCAATTTCCACAAATGTACAATGTACGTGTGTCAACATATGATAAAATCAATGTACACATAAAAACATTTTTACACACTAACTGGACAGATAAATACAATTTTTCATAAAGGCGTAGCCTACATCGGGGAATCCCAGCTTTATTCCATAATTATATATTTGACAATAGAACGGAATATGTAAATATTTTTTAGCAAAAACAAATTATTCGACCAAAATGGCAAAGCAATGAAATTGTTTTTTGTATTCACAATATTAAACTAGTATAAAACAATAGATGGATTTCATTGAAAAGACATCAAATATTGTTGTTTAAGATAAATACTTCGATGAACAAAGAATATTAAAGTTTGTGTAACTTTCTGCTTTATGTTCAGCGTGTTTAATTATGTTGTGTGGCTTATTGTTTGTTTAACTTTATGTTTAATTTGGTTTTATCGTACCTACAGTACACGATGGGTGTTATTAGTGTAGCAGGAAAAGCTGACCCTTCAATTACGTCGATATTATGTGAACTCGTTGGGGAAACTATAATTAGTGAGTGAGTGATATGTAGTTTAACGCCAACTGCAGCTATATCATGACTAGAACAACTTAATTTTCAATGAGATGATGACGAGGTCCGCTTTGTGCTAGACCAACACGCTTAGTTGGATGTTTATAGTGCTAGCTCACTGAAACAACAGTCCAGGAGTAGACATGTCGCTCCACTCGGAAACATAATCCTGATTCCGAGTCAACCAGTCTTTGTCTTTTTTTCATTATTGTTGCATGCTTAGCAAATACCAATTTTATAGTTTTTGGTTTGATCCGATCGAGGCTCGAACCCATGATCTACCGTACTGTAAGCGAGTAAGCTAACCATTACACCACTGACGCGGTTAATTATGTTGTGTGGCTTAGAGTTTGCTTAACTTTATGGTTTATATTCAATGTGTTCAAATATGTTGTGTAGCTAAAAGTTTGTTTAACGTTGTGTTTTATTTTCAACATGTTTAATTATATTGTGTAGCTTAGAGTTTGTTTAACTTTATGTTATATATTCAATGTGTTTAATTTTGTTGTGTGGCTTAGAGTTTGCTTAACTTTACGTTTTATCAGTAAAAACTGTGATCGTTTCGTACATACAGTACACACACGATGGGTACTATTAGTGTAGTATGAAAATCTGACCCTTCACTAAACATCGATAGTATGTGGACTCGCTGGAGAAACAATGGCGAGACTGTAAGATATGATGTTTAGTTCTGGTTATAACATGCATTACCTTGATATTTATTGCTATTTCTAGATGTTCGTTGTGTTTATTTCTATGGTCGTAAAGTTGAGTCGAATGTTTATAAGAGAACATACTCATTCTACCTAATATAACAAAACAATCTAAAATAGCTTTCATTTTGAGAAAAAAAGTTGTAGTTGGATTAAATGTCATATCAAGTGCCGGATTAAGATGAAAGGAGGCCCAATGCTATTTCGTTACGCCCGTTCCAACCCCCTACTCTCACGACTAGAGAAAGATAGTTTCAATAGTACTGTATCTTTAACATATTTATGTACGTCTGAAAATTTAACCTAACAGTGTTAGAAATAAATTTTTGAGCTGACAATATACTTCAGCACCAATCGCGTAGTCTTATGTCCAGCACCAAAAACCACTCGGCCATATCTGCAATACACAAACATAGCTTCAATAGTCGAAGTGTTACCTTGTCTCGTAAGAGGAATATAGGGATGAACATAAAACATGCCTTTAAACGTGTGCATTTCTGCATAAAATACATTTCACGTGTAAATCTTCCAAAATGGAATCATCAAAATTGAAATTGGATTACCAGAGGCACAGAATGAGCACTAATACAATGAAACTTGTTAAAACACAGAAAAAATATCAATATAATTATTTGAATGTTATAAATTATAAGCGAACATCTACATTCTTATATAATTTCCTTGTGGGAGCTGTTCAACTTTAGAATACATTCGCAGAAGAAAACATAATTTCTCTAAAAATCGTTTCACTAGAAAATCCGAAAAAAACACTTTTAAACACATAACTAGATGGGACGAATTTTCATGCATTGAAAAAAATGGGTTCAATGAACGAACATCGTTTGCAAAATAAAAAAATGTCATAGATCTTCCTAATTGAACACATGGTGCCATTAAAACAATAACATATTACTTATTATGACAGTATGATAAATAAATCGCTCTAAGGCAAACAATACATATTTAACTTAATCTTCACATATAACCGCTGATTTATTGCTCTTTGATTCTGGTAATTTATCCGATGGTAAAAATGTTTTTCAAAGCATCCGTACGATGTCAATAAATTATTGTAAATATATTTTTTAACTATTTTTTCTCCTCGGTTTGTATGCTACTTTATTTAGTTTTATTTACATTGTTTATGTACATGCTAGGTGTACACATGTACGTACCCATATTATTTAGCATTATTATCTTCCTCGTTTCACTCCTCCGAAAATAATCTTTTTTCTTAGCTGAAATAATGTAAAATAAATAAATCTAAACACAGTATAGGGTTATGCGTTCGTTACAAGATCGCATAGCATTTAATATTATAGACATATACAAAATGTATCAACATAACAAATTCCTTCAAAAATACAAAATATAATTATTCGAGTAGTTGAAATTCTATTGGTATTAATCTGGATTGAGGGTGGGTGGGTGTATGGACTATAACATACAAAGCACGAACTTTTGTCGTAGTACACTTGCAACGAACGTCGCATTAATCGAGCACACCTAAACATTTCTTTATATACCAACTGTCACTATCGTTCGTGCCGAAAGGAATTGAATACTACAGCTTTTGTTAATTTGCATATCTATAACGTTTATGTAAAACATTATACTGTGAAGAAATTTAATTACATTATTCTACTGTAAGTTCACTATAGACTTTTGCACAGTAAAACTGCCGTTTTTCTTCATTAAACCATCAGCTGTCCCAATTAAGTAAAGCTATCATTTAGTATATATTATAAGGCTTCTACATCTTTTCTACCATCAAGTATTAGCCAGGGGCCGTCGATGGCTAATGTTGTTAGTTCGAATTCCGCTCATGGCGAAGTGTACAACATTATGTGATAAAGTTTGTCAGTGACTTGCGGCATGTCGGTGGGTTTCTCCGGGCACTCCGGTTTCCTCCACCAATGAAACTGATCACGATGGTTCCGGATGATATAACGCATGGTAAAAGAATCCACCAATAAATAATATTTAATATGATACTTATTTCAAAGAATTATGAATATGGAAAAAGAAAAAAAGTACGGCTATCTAAAACATTCCTCAACAGTATTCAAGGGAAATGTAAAATACCGAAGACAGATAAAAGAACAAAACATTAAAATTCGAAAAAAAAACTATCGTGATATCCCCATTTACACAGTACATATAATAATAAAGAAGACAGGTTTAAAATAAATACATCAGGGACAGTCCTGTTTGAGACAAGCCATTTCAAGATGACAACCATATGTTTTTAGATATGTAGATCGTATCATTGAACAAGTACCTGATTGCTGTATGTACTGTATAAAGGTCATGATTATTAGAACAGGTTCAAAGTCATTACAAAATTCCCATAGTCTTTCATGATACCGCTATGTCGTGCATATCTTTAAAAGTTTTTGGATCCATGCTAGATACTAACCTCGGCGATTTTTCACTATTCACTGACCCTTTTGCCGTCATTCTTTTCTGGCATTAATAATTAATAATCCATACTTTGAAAGGGGTCAAATTATACTTTTCAATAAATAAAAGCTGGAGAAAACCGAAGAGACGATCAAGAAAGGAACAATCTAGAGACACTGGCAACATTAGACACACAAGACACAGGAGGTAAGACAAACAAATGAAAATACAACACAACACAGATAACAAACGAGATTAGCAACACGTACTCCACAAAAAACCGGGGGTGAACCCATGTGCTCGCGAATGGTAAGCAGTTTCTGTTCTTCATAAGACACTCTTCGTGGTACTCATATTATCAAGTCTGGTAAAAAATCTTGTCGGTAATAGAGGAAAGAAAAGTCATCGTAAAAGGGAAAATATATACATTTTTGTATTTCCATTTGAGATATGGATATTTCGTAACGGTCAACCAGATCGTGATGACGAACGCAGAATTTTCGTAGCGGTGACCTCAACCTAAGAGCAATGTAGCCTTGTTTGAGTAAGTTTTGCGTCACCAGCTGAACTCTGTCCAGAAAAACACTGTACAGTCTGGACACAAGCTCTAGAATAACGTATGAGTTGTGAAAACTCCATATGCTTGAATATTGTAACTGGTGAAAATTGGAAAAGTGAAGTCATCCCGTGTATCGTAGAGTTTTGATTTTAATCTTCCATCGTTGTCAATAATATCCTGTAATAATATTTATATTTTCATAGGAATGCATGTCTTATCTTAAGCATGCAAAACCACGCTCCCCCAAAGTCTAACTATGCCGTACAAGACGTAATCATATTGATTGCTGAAAAGCTAATTTATTACGGTTATGTAGTTACAACAGCAAAACAAGGGGGCGTCGTGGTCGCGATCGTATGGTAGTTCGATTTACAAATACCTTTGCAATCAGCGCCTATCACTACTAATGTTGTGAGTTCGAACCCCGTTCATGGCGAAGTGTACTCGATACAACACTATATGATAAAGTTTGTCAGTCACTTGCGACTGGTCGGTTGTTTTCTCCGGGTTCTCCGGTTTCCTTCACCAATAAAACTGAGAGCCACGATATAACTGAAATATTGTTGAAAGTGGCGTTAAACACCATAACCATAACCCTAACCCCTTAATAACATTATTCGTTTTACGTTATAATATGAAATTGTACTCCTTATCTACATTTAGCCAACATGTTGTTTTTAAATCTGAATAATGTTTGCTTAGTTGATACAAATTTCAATATGCTTAGCTTACCTGACAGAAAATCGAACCCAAGAATTTCCAATTCTAGGATAGCGCAACAGACCGAGGCAGTCTTCAAAAATTGATATCATTGTGTGGCAACATGACAAAAAAAAGAAATTTATCTGGGATATTTTATTTTATTTTACTTCGAGCAGACAACACAGTAAACGGACATGTTGTCAGTGTATGGTGGACATGGTAAAGATCCACACTTCGTACCCGTAGCATATAGTAAATTGCCATTCTTGCTATCCTTCTCTCCTTGTACAAATTCTGGACTTGAATCTACGCAAATATAAGACGATGCCTTAAATGAGTAGTGGTTAGATGCCAGAATCCCATTGTATTCCCTGTTCCAGCCAGCGTAGCAAGATTGTCTTCCAGGAATCATTATAGATGTAAAAGTATTGGAAGTCCTACACACAGCGCATGGGACATCTTCATCGTATGCACCATTAGCAAAAACGTTTTCCTGGTATTCTGTGCCATAAATATAACTTGAACCAGGTCCTGTTCTGTTGCTAAGTTCTGGGTCATTTGGTAAACACAGTGTGTTAGCAGGACCACCATATTGGGTATTATAATCATAACTTTGCCCTGCAGCATATCCTTTAATTAAAATATTTTATTCAAGGGTATTAAATTGATCGATATTGGATATTATATGTATACAATGTATATCTAGCTGTATTATAAGACACTGCGACATTGAAATAAAAGATTCATCCGAAACATGGCGAGTTTAAGCATATTTGATTTCCCAAGAATACAAATTGAATATATCACAAAGGATTCAGAAACAAGCATAACTATGGTGTGTGTTTATCTAGAGCTATATGTACGATAAGCGTACTATGCATTAGTATAAAGTACATGTTAAATAACATGATTGTACTTTATACTAATGTATATTAGATTTCAGTAGCCGTCATAGTCGCGATCGTATGGTAATTTAATACCATCTAACTATGCAATCAGTGCACATGACCACTATAGTTGTAATTTATTTTCCCTCTCTTATGGAGGTGTACTTGATACATTGGGCACTACGTGGTCAAGTTTGTCATTGACTTGCATGCGGTCCGTATTTTCTTCCTAACCAACTAAATTGATATCTACAATTATCATACTAAAATATAGTAGAAAATATAGTAAAAATACCTATAACACCCCACAATCCTCACAAATAAATTTCTGACTGTTATCTATATTACATAAAACGTTGTGCTTCGGTTAATTCTATCATATAGCTATGTTTTACAGAATAAACTAATGTTACCACTTCGGTTTTCTCTTATGTTTATTTATTATCATAAGATGATATTCGGAAGCATTAAAATATTTTACCAATATAATACTTTATCAATGAACATAATCTAGATTAATCTTTAGAATTTGTGTAAATATCTGAATAAAGACGGGGTCGTCGTGGTCGTGATCGTATCGTAATTGGATTTACAACTACCCATGGAATCAGTGAGTTCGAACCTCGTTCATGGCGAGGTGTACTTTATACAATATTATGTTATAAAGTTTATTAGTGACTTGCGACAGGTCGGTGGATTTATTTGGGTACTCCGGTTTCCTCCACCAATAAAACTGACCTCCACGATATAACTGAAATATTGTTGAAAGTGGTGTTAAACGCCATAAACAAAACCTTAACCAAACCTGCATAAAGTCAGAAACAACGATGAGCTACGGTAATCAGTCAATAGTAAGACTGGATATACACAATGCATTACCTATAAAATAAGTTTATGATTGTTTTATTTTCCATGGGTGATTCGTTGCATATCAACATTTCTTACATATTCGTATATCCAGGGCCGGCCTTCGGAAGTACGGTGACCAATACTGTTCTCTGTAAAACATGCAGTGCGTTGCTGTGTGTACTTGAACAGCCTGGAGTTGCTAACTTCAACGGGAGGCCCCTTAAACGCGGCTCACAATTGTCGTAAGGCCGACTCTGCTCATATTCCATTTCAAATATGGCATCCGTTGTTTTGCACATTTAGTGCCATTGCATTATCTACATGTTGATGTGTTTTTGTAGACTTGTTTTTAAAGAATATATAGACAAAATACTACTTATGTAGACAGCAATATCAATCAATTGGTTATTACATAAAAGTCTATGTTATATTAAAATAATCATATTCACTACACAACGAAGGATTATGTCAAGGGTATTCGCCATAAACTGCTATAATTTCTCAACTATTTATAAAATATTATTATAGAGTATTGAGAAATTTAGTGAGTGCCTTTGATGTGCTTTTTAGTAACTTGCTACAGGTCGGCGGGTTTCACCGCGTATTCTGGTTTCCTCCACCAATAAAACTGACCGCCACGAAGAGTAGAATTTTTTATAATTTATCTCCAACAAGTTGTTGGATTGAAGAAGATTCTGACATTGCTAAGGCTGAAAACCGCTGGCGATTACTGGAAATGACAAGAAGAGTTTAAAGATACCAAAGGGGTAATCAGAATCCGTATATCGAAGAAGAACAGACAACACAATGGCCAAAAGAAAAAGTACAAAAGGACAAACAACGATCTACAAAACATACACATAAAACTAAAGATCGAGTAACACGAACCCCACTAAAAACCGGGGGTGAACGCCGGAAGGGTAGGCAGTTCCTGTTACACTAGTGACACCCATCGTGTTAATCTAGTTACAAACCCGGTGATAAGTCATGAACGAGGAAAGGACCGAGAAGTGTTTACGACAAGTGGAACATATCCCTGGTCGTTTGTGACACACTTATTCCATAACGGACAACTATTTCTCCCATTATTATGGCGTTTTAACCCCGCTGAACCAGTGGTGGAAAAATCTGTAATCCTCTAGAGGAATAAAATGGCTCGTGCCTTTACCCGCGTCCTAGCAACAGAATTGTGTAGAGGTCTGCCAAAGGATTTTGAAATAAAGTTCGAGTTAAATAATGGGAGAAACAAATTCTCATTCAGTTGCCCATGTGGGTTACGATATTTCTCCACTCTCGAGAATTAAATTAGAAAATTTAACCACTCGCCTTACGGCTTGTGGTTAAAAAATTTAATTTAACTCTCTTGAGTGGAGAAATATCGTAACCCACGGGCAACTGAAGGAGAATCTATATTTCCACTCAAGGTCATACTCTATATTAGAATAAAATGAATACATTATTTTGCTGGTATTCTGTGACATGATTAAGTAGTCTAATAATTAATATCTAAGCATGCTGTTAGACATACCTGTGTAAACAAGTTCAGTGTGGGTTCCAGAACACGTCTTTCGTCCCTATCGTACATACGTGGATCCTGGACCTACAACAATAAAGAATGTATTATATCCTTAATATCCAAGTTTCTGTTAATGGTCGAAACAGCTTCCAAAAAATTGAACCTTTATATATTACTAAATTTGATATCTACGTTTTATTACTATCACTAGGTCGATACTTCTGCTGGTGGACTATCAGTCCCAGAGGGTATCATCCGCCTAGTAGTCAGTGTTTCGGCACTGACATGATTTATAAGATGGATTTATTACTGAAATTTACAGTTCCTATCTAATGTAATTATGAATAAAACTAAGGTTCTCCTCCCTGAGGCATGGGTGACCTCAGCCTATTTTGGTTATCCTGTTTAGGCCATTTGGTTTTATTACTCCCAAAACTTTAAATTATTTAACTCTCCAATCTTTCGATTTTTGTTGTACCTGATGAAGGATATTCCAGACACGCGTCGTGTGCACTAAATTTGATATCTACGTTTTATTACGATCACTGGGTCGATACATCTGCGAGTGAACTATTACTCTGCCCCGTAGTCAGTGCTTCGGCACTGACATGGTTAATAAGATATTTTTATTACTGAAATTTACAGTTCTTAAATAATGTAATTATTAATAAAACTAAGGTATAGGTGACCTTAGCTGATTTAGGCTATCCTGTTTAGTTCCTTTGTTTTTATTGCTTCCAACACTTTAAATTATCTCCCTTTCCAATCTTTCGATTTTGAGCGTACCTGATGACGGTTATTCCAGAAACATGTCGTGCGCATTAAATTTGATATCTACGTTTTATTAAACTTAAATTATGAAAACGTAGATATCAAATTTGGTGCGCACGATGCGTGTCTGGAATAACCTTCAATATGATTGTAATTCTAAAGAGGGAATTAAATAGGTCAAAGAAGGAAATGATCAGTGATACCAAATATAAAAACATAAGACTTCTCTAATTACGGTTAATGGTATGCATCGTGAATTGGGCGGGATTTCACACTCAATTACTAGCTAACATGTTCTAGATTTTGACTACGGTATTATAACATTATCTCGTTTTACTCGATTTTGGACTGTACATTGATCGTATGAATATTACATGAATACTTAGGCTTATGGTGTTTAACGCCACTTTCAACAATGTTTCAGCGATATCGTGGTTGCACTTAAATGATTAGTAATAGAAAAAAATAAAGACAGAAAATATCAGGAAGTGTTTTAAAAAGGAAAACGGTAATCAATAGAGAATGACAAGTATGTGGCAAGAAAATAAAAATAAAGAGAGAGAGACAAGGAAAGCAATTAACAACGTATATAAACAGAAAACTAAAGATGAGCAACGAGGCCAACCCCATGAATAACCGGGTCAACCTCAGGTGCTCCAGTGGGATATATAGAATCTAACACCGGCAAAAGTGCAAGACAGGGAAATCTCCGACACCCGAGGTTGTCGAAGATTTCCCTGTCTTGCACTTTTTGCCGGTGTTTGATTTTATTGCTCACTTTTATCAGCTGTTTTTAGTTTCGTGTCTGTTTGTAAACAGCACATGAATATAAGGAATGTGACGAAGCACTCATTCTATGTGTAGTTTGTGGCGCAATGGGAAATAAAATGAGACCATTAAAATTTGATAACAAACAATATTATTTCAGAAACATTTTCAAAAATATTCCAACAAATAAAATATTTAAAGTTTCTCTCATAAAAATTGTGAAATCAACTTATCAAACTTAGTTACTACGCGTCACGGTCACTGACGAAACAGTAGTGTTTTCTGGAAGGCCGAAATAAATGTTCATGTTAAAAGTGCCACCAGTGATAGTCGATCCATAGAATATGGAGTGATATACATCTGTTGGATTTAAGTTCATTGACTGATTGTGATGGTCAACGGACGTCAGAAATTGAGACATTGGCGGGCGCGAGTTTGAAAATGTAGGCATAGGTTGAGCGACAGTCTGTGTAGGGACGGTGGTCGTCGTCGTACATGGGGCTGGCAAGGTAGAACAACTTTCATTAGTATTTGCTAAGATATTTGACATTTCCACTTCATGTCAATCAAAAAAGTAGTTCCGTATTTTTGTGTATTGCGTGAAGGTTATTATGTAATAATATGGCTGATTGTTAGGATTTGCGTGTTTATAAAAGATTGAAAACTTATATACAGTGAATTGTTTATTTTAAAAAGGAAAAGCATGGAGAATTGGGGGGGGGGGGGGGGGGGCAGTTGACATAAACTGTACAGCATGCAATTGCCGGTAAAACGCATGTGATTTTTTTGTCTTGCACTAGTGCAAGATAAGAAAATCTCACCTCGCTAAAAATTGGAACTGGTCTGTCTCAAAAGTGAGAAAACCAGTTCTTGCTCCACGTGTGTCACGCGACGTGCTACTCGGAGGTTAATGGCCAAAGTCGAATAAGTGACGAAGTGATGTAACATGGACGAACAGAACTTGAGTCATCTGTGAGACATACACTGCGTAGCGATTAATTAATTCGCAATGGCCATCTTAAATCTTCCGAAATGAAGATGTCAATCAAACTGTAAAGAATCACTGTGTTCGCATGTTGGCCGTCAACAGACTTTACCACTACCTAGAAAATCCTGATAGTGGTAATCTTTCAGAAATATATATATATATAGAAGTCTAGAAGATTGTGCAACGATACCGATAAAGTTGTTACAAAAAATATATTGACAACATTTTCGATCAACAAATGACCTTCTTCAATGTCTTTCAAAATTAGACTGAGTTTTATATATATTCTTTAAAAAAACATATGCACATTGTCATAGACGATCGACATCGCCGTCACCAATAGATACAAGCGCATGTTGAAATATCTTAAGCGTCAAAATTCTTTATAAAGTGTACTTACTCTTCATGTTCTGTATATTTGTCGGAGATTGACATTCTTTGTTTTCTCTTCTGTGAGTTCTGTCTGAATCTGGGCCATAGTTTGTTGAAGATTGACATTGTGTGTCTGCAATTGCGCCATTATTTGTTCCATATTGGTCAATCTTGCTAGGATAACATCCGGATCATTCAACAAAAGTCGTGTTGACTCTCTCTCATTCTGTCTAGATAAACTGATAAGTAAAAATGCCAATGTTATTCTGAAAAACCAAATCATGTTCTAAACCAGGAGAAAAAGTTTAGCATATATGTGAGTTGTATTGTTTGATACGAGTACTAGACAGAACGTCATGTGTTTGTCTGAAAGATAAGTCGTTATCTATGTTAGGTAATACAACGTTGGTCGTTATTGAATACATTTAGTTCACAATGTCATGAAAAAATATATAGAACAACGAAAATTATAACGGAAAATAAAAACATAAATATCAAACTTAGTGCACACGACACGTTTCTGGAATAACCTTCATTTATAAAGGTTGAAACAGACATTATCGCTAGAATAACAGCGAGTCTGGGGGTTGGGGTTGAGTTATGGTGCTTAACGCCACTTTCAACAATATTTCAGTTATATCGCGGAGGTCAATTTTATTGTTGAAGGAAACCGGAGTAACTGGAAAAATGAACCGACCTGTCTCAAGTCATAGACAAACTTAATCACATAATGTTGTATCGAGTACACCCCACCTGAGTGGGATTAGAACTCCAAGCATTAGTGGTGATAGGTACTGATTGCATAGGTTGTCTTAAATCGAATTACTTACCATACGAACACGGCCATGACGCCGCCCCCTCCCCCGCAGCGAGCCTGAAAGTGATAGATATCTAATGTATGTTGAGACCTTCAAAACCAATCAATGCTGTTGTTTTTATTTTTATCGTCGTAACGTAGTTGACGTCGGAGTGACCGATAATCATTGGTATCACAGTCAATTTGTTGATACTGACAATAACCTTCAGTGAGGTTAAAGGAAAACTATATAAATGTACCGATAAAGGTTTTTGTTTTCTTATTTAAAATCACGATGAAGATAATTTCAACCGATTATTTAGTCATCAATGTCTTTCTTTGTCAAGCAATATATATGCTGTAAGCATATACATACTCTACAACACCATAACATCGACCATCCTGAAATACATAGACCTATTGCCAATCGTCTGTATTATCTATGAAGACAAAGTTCTAGTGAAACTTCGCTTTTAAACACAATTGACGACGATTCAAAATTAATGGACAATAAGAGTAGATAAAAGTTTTTGATATTGTTCTACATCAAGCACAAACGATGCACCATTGTGTGGTATGATATGGTATATTTGTATGTGACTGACCGAATAATATATCAGGCAGTTTTGTAGATGATTCTATGGTAATAAAAAAATCAGTGATAGGTGGAGTATCATTAGGAACCAACCATCCATTAAACTTCCAATATTTCAGCTATATCGTGGCGGTCAGTTTATTGATCGAAGAAACCGCAGTACCCGTCGGAAACTATCAACCTAACTCAAGTCACTGACAAACTTTATCACATAATCTTGTATCCAGTACATCTCGCCATTAGCGGGATTCGAACTCACAACGTCAGTGGATTTAGGCAATGATTGTATAGGTAGTGGTAAATTCAACTATCATGCGATCACGGCCATGGACTCCTCTTTGGTTTATAATAACACACAGAGTAAACTCCGGGTATAAAGAATATTTGAAATCAATGAAAAGGATAAGTAAACACGATCCGATGTAAGTATATCTATTGAAGTGTTGTCTTGATCAAGACAAACATACAATAATATGTCAAGATAGCTGAAGTATCCTTTATAGTTTGCTAATTCAGCTATAGCAGAGAATCTGAATCCATACCATAAATAAATCAGTCGACAGCTATAGCAGAGAATCTGGAACTGTAACTTAAATAAACCAGGACTCAGCTGTAGTAGAGAATCTGGAACTGTAACTTAAATATATCATGACTCAGCGATAGTAGAGAATCTGGAACTGTAACTTAAATAAATCAGGACTCAGTTATAGCAGAGAATCTGGAACTGTAACTTAAATATATCATGATTCAGCGATAGCAGAGAATCTGGAACTATAACTTAAATAAATCAGGTCTCAGCTATAGCAGAGAATCTGGAACTATAACTTAAATAAATCAGAAGTCAGCTATAGTAGAGAATCTGGAATTGTCACTTAAATAAATCAGGATTCAGTCATAGAAGAGAATCTGGAATTGTAACTTAAATAAATCAGGTCTCAGATATAGCAGAGAATCTGGAACTGTTACTTAAATAAATTAGGACTCATTTATAACACAGAATCTCTTTTCCTTTTTTCGTTTTCCGTTACTTTTTAATAATAACTCACACTCCATATTAATAGTGAGCCAATCAGTTTATTTTACATCTGATTGATATGTGTTATACTGAGAAGCAATTTCATAGTAATTGATTCAGTTTGAAAGGCAAGTGTACGCACGATCTCGAATTGAACTCGATAGACCCAAGCTTTTCTTCACATTTATATCATACTGTGGAAACATGACAAAACATAAAGGCATCTGATATATATTTAATGTTATTTAGAGCAGACGACACAGTAAACGGACATGTTGTCAGTGTATGGTGGACATGGTAAAGATCCACACTTCGTTCCTGTAGCATATAGTCTATTGCCATTCTTGTCATCCTTGCCTGCTTGTAGAAATTCTGGACTTGAATCTACACATATAAAAGATGATGCTTTGTCTGCATAGCTGTCAGAAGCCAGAATCCCATTGTATTCCATCTGCCAGCCATTATAGCAAGATTTCCTACCAGGAATCATTATAGATGCGAAGGTATTGGAGGCCCTACACACAGCACATGGGACATCTTCGTTGCTTGCTCCACTTGTAAAAAAATTTTGCTCATATTCTGTGCCATAAATATAACTTCCACCAGGTGCTGTTCTGTTACTAAGTTCTGGGTCACTAGGTAAACAAAGTGTGTTAGCAGCACCACCATACCGGGTCGGTAAATCTGGGGTATAAAAAGCTTGCCCCGCAGCATAACCTTTAATAAAAAAAAAATAATAACTTATTTTATTTACTGATGATCGCCAGTGGTCTTAAGCTTTATCAATGTCAGAATCTTCTCAAAATAAACTTGCTGGTGATCAATTATAAAAAAAAATTCTTCTCATCAATTGTTATTTATAATTTTAAAATCGCTCAATAAAAAAGATAATCACTCACTAAAAATCCCAATACTAAATAATATATTTATTGAAATATTTATGATATTTTATGTAACAAGATAAATATAAATTTAATTGTATATCAAGACATTACGACATTAAAATAAAAGATTCATCTGAAACTTGGCAAGTGCTTGGTTTAAGCATAATTTATTTTCCAAGAATACAAATTACATATATCACAAATGATTCAGAAACAAGCATAAGCATAGTGGGTGTTTTTCTAGAGCTATATAAATATACGTAAACTTAAGATGCTTATAGAACTATACATTAGCATAAGTACATCTTATTTAACCTACCTATTAGATTTCAGTAGCCGTCATAGCAGCGATCGTATGGTAATTTAATTACCATCAAACTATGCAATCGGTGCACATGACCACTATAGTTGTAAGATATATTCCCTCTCTAAGAGAGGTGTACTTGATACATTACCATGTGGTCAAGTTTGTCGTTGACTTGCATCCGCTCGTTATGTTCTTCCTAACCAATTAAATTGATATCTACAATTATTATGGTAAAATATAGTAGAAAATGGAGTAACAATACCTATAGCATCATACAACCCTTATAAATAGATTTCTGACTGTTATATCTATTACATAAAACGTTGTGCATCGGTTAGTTCCATCAAATAGCGGTGTTTTATAGAATAAACTAATGTTACCTGTGCTTCTAGATTGTCAATTCTTGATTGTCACTTCGCTTTACTCTAATGTTTATTTATTATCATAATATAATATTCGGAAGCATTAAACTATTTTACCAGTCAAATACTTTATCAATGAACATAACCTAGATTAATCTTCAGAATTTGTGTAAATATCTGAATAAAGACGGGATCGTTGTGGTCGTGATCGTATGGTAGTTGGATTTACAACTATATGTCAATCAGTGACTATCACCACAAAAGTCGTAAGTTCGAACCTCGTTCATGGCGAGATGTACTCTATACAACATTATCAGTGACTTGCGAGAGGTCGGTGGTTTTCTCTGGGTCCTCCGGTTTTCTCCACCAATAAAACTGACTGCCACGATATAACTGAAATATTGTTGAAAGTAGCGTTAAACACCATAAACCTAAACCTAAGCCAAACCTAAATAAAGACAGAAACAACGACGAGTTACGATAGTCAGTCAATAGTACGATTGAATATACACAAAGCCTTACCTATAAAATAAAATAAGTAGGATTGTTTTGTTTTTTATGGTCGTTGGTGATTCGTTGCATATCAGCATTTCCTACCTATCCTTATATCCAGGGCCGGCTTTACGAGGTACTGGGCCCAATGCTGTTCTCTGTAATTCCTGCAGTGTGTTGTTGTGGGTACTTGAACAGCCGAGAGTATATAACTCCAGCGGGAGGCCCCTTAAGCGCGGGGTCCAATTGTCTTAAGGCCGACTTTGCTTATATCCTATTTCAAATATGGCATCCGTTGGTCTGCACAATTAGTACCATTGTTTTATCTACATGCTGGTGTGTTATTTGTAGATTTGTTTTTAAAGAATATAGCAAAATACTACGTATGTTGACATCAATCAATCAATTGTTTATCATATAAAAGTCTGCCTTTTATAGTGGTCGTATTCACTACTCAACGAAGGATTATGTCAAGGTCAAGGGTATTCGCCATAGACCACTATAATTTCTGAACCATTTATAAAATATTATTATTAAGTATTGGGAATTTTAGTGAGTGATTATCTTTATATTGAGTGATTTTAAAATTATAAATAATAATAGATGAGGAGAATTTGTTTTTTCATCATTGATCTCCAGCAAGTTGGTTTCGAGAAGATTCTGACATTGTTAAGACTTAGGATTGCTGCTGATCACTGAAAATTAGAACGTATTTCACTGGGGTTTAGACTCTATATTAGAAATTAATGAATAACTAATCTTTAGCATGTTGTCCGACATACCTGTATAAACAAGTTCAGTATGTGTTCCAGAACATGTCTTTCGTCCCCATCGTACATATGTGGATCCAGGACCTACAGCAATAAAGAATATTGATTTATTGGGAGTATGGTGTTTAATGCCACTTTCAACAGTATTTCAGTTATATCGGGGCGGTCAGTTTTATTGGTGGAGGAAACCGCATTATCCCGAGAAATCCACCGACCTGCCGACAGTCACTGACAAACTTTATCACATAATGCTGTATCGAGTACACGCTATGAACGGAATTCGAACTCATAACATTAGTGGCGATAGGCACTGATTGCATAGGTAGTTGCAAATCCAACGATCACGACCACAACGGCCCATTGATTTATTGGGTGAGCAGTATTTCAGTTATATTCAGGATGAGAACAGGTTCAATAATATATATATATAAAACTATATAGAAATGAGGGAAGAGATGAGTCAACCTGATTAACGACTTTTGAATGCCACAGAAAAAGCATGGTGAGTTGTGTAGGAATGAGAAATAGTCTTTTGTAGCGGCTACTATGCACCTACTCGAAGTCTACAAAATAGGTTTTACCGTTATGAAAAGAGAGTTTAAACAGTGATGGCCATCGATTCCACCAATATCAATAAAACAATCACCTCTCATCTGAACCCACTGAACACAAAAAAGACCACGACATATGATGATCAATTAATTTTAGAGTCACATGTCATTTTATACGTGTCTTGATTGGTTTAAAAAGTTGAGGTTATTTGTGTATGTACTGAATATAAAAATAAACGTCATTCTCAAGGCGCAGCGTGCCATTAGCATCGGGTGATTTTCTTTAAATGAGGCACCTTTGGGTTTATTTAAATTTATTTCCGATTATTTGCCTTATTTATTTTTCAATATCATAGCAAAAAAGTTTGAATTAATTTATAAGGATTGATCGAAATTATTTGTTCGGTTCATTCGAAATAACCTCAATCAGGTTGTACACACCCTTGCGTAACCCGCTACGCGGGTTGCACGGTGTGTACAACCTGATTGAAATTATTTCTTCATGAACCGAACAAAAATTGCGATCAATCCTTAAATAAATCAATTTTAGAGTCACATGTCATTTTATACGTGTTTTGATTGGTTTAAAAAGTTGATGTTATTTTCATATGTACTGAATCTGAAAATAGACGTCGTTCTCAAAGCGTCGCGTGCCGTTGTCATCAGGCGATTTTCTTTAAATGAGGCACCTTTGGGGTTATTTAAATATATTTCAGATTATTTGCCTTATTTTGAAAAAATAAATATATTTTTCAATATCATAACAAAAAAAGTTTGAATTAATTTATAAGGATTGATCGAAATTATTTGTTCGGTTCATTCGCGGGTTACACGGTGTGTACAACCTGATTGAGGTTATTTCTTCATGAACAAAACAAAAATTGCGATCAATCCTTAATTAGTCATGAACATCCACCGAATTAATGGTCTTCGTGGGAGACTAGAATAAATAGGTCTTAAAACTGTTGGAATAGCTTATTGACCAACAAATAGTAATTTAATACGGGAGGAAACATAATTGTACTAATTTAATTGTTGGACCTACTAATTGCACTAGCAGATTGTCGGTTTCTTAGCAAAGTAAACCTGTCTCAAAGAATTAACTATAATTGCTAAGTCATAGTCTTTACGAATAAGATTTTTCAAGAATTTTACAAGTTTAGATGTGTCAGATTTTAACTTTTTAGCTTTGTTTATTACGTCGCAATAACAACATGGCTGGGCAATACCCTTTTGGATCAGATCTCTGGCATAACGGTAATAAAATTTTGTGAAAGTTTTCAATAATATATGAAAGTGGTATCCTTGGAGTAAAAGTTTTTCTGTCATCACGAGATCACAGTCATTGAAGTAAGACATATTATTACAAATACGTGCAAAATGAACTAACAGAGATGTAAACGCCATATGATGGAGCTAAAGGAACGCCACCTTCCATAAAAGGAAAATTGACGGTAGAGAAAGAAAAATCGTCTCTTTTGTCATAAACTCGTGTGTTAAAGTTACCTTGAAACGGCATTGGTGTGAGTCGCTTGTAATGTTAGCCTTATTCTGTATTATAAACTGACAACCCCCAATCGAAATTGCTCCCCATATCCACCACCCGGTGACGCACTTGGCAGCTCTATGTGTTTGAGCCTCTGGGAACATTTATTAGTACCCAGCAATAAAAAAATATTATATCGTTAATATCCCAATTTCTGCTACCATAATGGCTGACTAAGCTGCCTAAAAATGAACATTTATATCTTTCTTTACATGTAAGCGTATGATTTTTCTACAAAATATTCAACTGTTTTATTCCGTAATAACTGAAAACAATTCTGTAAATTCTGTAGAATTCTTTAAATAAATATGACCACAGATATCCGCATTGTCGAAAACATTTTGAGATGCTTAATATTCTCTTAATTCTAAACAAGGGGCTCAATCTGTCAAATTAAGCACTTGTTCGTTGTTAGCGAATACCAAAACTACAGTCTTCTCTCATTACGTTTATTGGTCTTCATCTTGAATTGGTTGGCTATTACGGGATTTTATATCTCAACTGCTAATAGACATGTTCAAGATGTCGACAACGGTGTTATAACATTGTCATGTTTTACTCGATTGTGGACTGTACACTGATCTTGCAAATATTACCTCAATAGTTAGTAATGGAAAAACGGAAGACAGAAAATACCCAGATGTGTTAAAAAAATCGCATTCAATAAAGAAAAAAGAAGACAAATATGTGGCAAGAAACAATGATCAACGCGTAAAAACAGAACACTAAAGGTAATGAACGATGCGAACCTCAAACAAAACCGTGGCTAACTCATGTGTTCCAAGGGGAAAAGCATTTACTGCTTGACATGTGTCACGTGCTTTGCTACTCCGAGGGCAATGGTCAAATTCTAATAGACAAAAAAGCTTGCGATATTGCAAACAGTTCCTGAGTCATCAATTAATTAATGCAATTTGTTCGTCAACAAAGCATTCCTCTATGCAGGTAATCGTGATAGAATGCATCCCATATAACAAGTCGTATAATCTTTCAGGTGGTGTGAATAAACATCGTCCTCATAAATAGATACAGTTAGCACAAATTGAAATAATTTAAGCGTCAATATTCTTTATAAAGTTTACTTACTGGTCATGTTCTGTATAGTTTGTCGGAGATTGACATTTTCTGTCTGTAACTGTGCCATTTTGTGTTCCATATTGGTTAATCTTGCTAGGATAGCATCCGGATCATTCAACAAAAGTCGTTTTGAATTCCTCTCATGCTGTCTAGATAAACTGATGAGCATAAACGCCAATGTTATTCTGAAAAACCAAATCATGTTCTAAACCAGGAGAAAAAGTTTAGCATATATGTGAGTTGTATTGTTTGATACAAGGACGAGACAGAACGTCATGTGTTTGTCTGAAAGATAAGTCGTTATCTATGTCAGACAATACAACGTTGGTCGTTATTATTATTGAATGCATTTATCGGTAGTTCACAATGTCATGACAAAATATATAGAACAACGAAAGTTATAATGAAAAATAAAAATGTGGATCTATATCAAATTTAGTGCACACGACACGTTTCGGGAATTATCTTCATCAGGTACGCATAAAGTCGAAAAATTGGAAAACCAAATAATTTTATAATCTTTGGGGTCAATAAAACCAGAGGCCCTAAACAGGACAGCCAAAATCGTCTAAGGTCACATATACCTGAAGGAGGAGTACCTTAGTTTTAATTGTAAATTTCAATAATAAATATATCTAATAAACCATGTCTTAAAACTGATCAATACTGTTATTTTTATTGCTAACGTCGTAAAGGACTCGTGGTTGACGTCAGAGTGACCGATAATTATCGGTATCCCAGTCAATTCATTAATACTGACAATAACCTTCAGTGAGGTCAAAGGAGAACTATATAAATTACCCATAAATGTTTTTGTTTACTGTTTAATTAATATAGAGATTTTCAAAACTTATCAAACCTATTGTTTTTATTGCTAACGTCGTGATGTATTTGACGTCACAGCGACAGAGTCAATCCTTTGATACCGACAATATTTTTCAGCGGGAGCAATGTTTTTGAATCACGATGAAGATAATTCATGTG
The DNA here is from genome assembly GCA_963383655.1 of Bathymodiolus septemdierum. Lineage (NCBI taxonomy): Eukaryota > Metazoa > Mollusca > Bivalvia > Mytilida > Modiolidae > Bathymodiolus > Bathymodiolus septemdierum. The sequence goes on from OY726522.1 coordinate 43,521,948, forward strand.
ATTATTTAGTCATCAATGTCTTTCTTTGTCAAACAATATATATAGCATCGACCATCCTGAAATACATAGAATTATTGCCAATCATCTGTATTATCTATGAAGACAAAGTTCTAGTGAAACTTCGCTTTTAAACACAATTGACGACGATTCAAAATTAATGGACAATAAGAGTAAATACAAGCTTTTGATATTGTTCTACATCAAGTACAAATGATGCACCATTGTGTGGTATGATATGGTATATTTGTATGTGACTGACCTAATAAATATATTAGGCAGTTTTGCAGATGAGTCAGGTTTACATAGGGGGTTATGGTGTTTAACGCCACTTTCAGCACTATTTCAGTTATATCGTGTCGGTAAGCTTTATTGGTGGAGGAAACCGGAGTACCCGGAGAAAACCACCGACCTGTCGCAGATCACTGACAAACTTTATCACATAATGTTGCATCGAGTACATCTCGCCATGAGCGGTATTCGAACTCACAACGTAAGTGGTTGTAGGCAACGATTGCATAGATAGTTGTAAATCCAGCGATCACGACCATAGCGGCCCCTTTGGTTTATAAAACACAGAGTAAGCTCCCGTGTATAAACACAATTGACGACGATTCAACATTGATGTACAATAAGAGTAAATAAAAGCTTTTGATATTGTTCTACATTAATGACAAACGATGCACCAATGTGTCGTGTGCTATGGTATATTTGTATGTGACTGACCGAATAATATATCAGGCAGTTGTGTAGACGAGTTTAAGGTGTTAACAAATCAGTGAAGGGTGGAGTATCATAAGGAACCAACCATCCATTCCACTTCCTGGTTTATATAAGAGGTTACAGTGTTTAACGCCACTGTTAACAATATTAGTTATATTGTGGTGGTAAATCGACGAGAACAGGAGCACGGTTGGTACCCATAAGAATGTCGACTGTCTGTCGAAAAATACGTCCACCAAACTCAACGAATAAGCTATCAGCAAAACACTGAATGTTTTACCAAAGAAAGAATTGTCCATTTCTAAAACAGGATATTTCTATATGAAACAAAGTTGAACTTCTTATAGTTTTTCCTTCAGTGCAAAGTGTGGAATAGCTGTGTAAATGGTAGATAAGTCAAATGGTTTAATGGTTTGCAGGAGGAGAGTTTAAATTGTATGCACTTTAACAGATATTTAGAATTTTTTAGAATCCACATTCGATTCATACCGCACCTGGAGTAACTAGTGTCGTAGTAACTCTTAACCCGCTGATAGAATAGATGTTTATAATTTAGAAAGAGGTTTCTTGGAGCACTCTAGGCATATTTCCACAGCCTACTTGCTAGTTTTATACAGGAAATATGTCAGGTGTTGATACTATAACATTTGATTGGTCAGTTTACAATAGATGTACACAAATGTATCAATCGTATAGGAATATGTAGTGCAAGGGGCTCAATGGTTGTTTCCTTGTTTTGGACCGCATTAGTTGATCGTGCTTCATGTAAATTTAAAGATTTCGTCAAAGATTTCAGAGAGTATAGAAAACCAAACCAATTTATTTCTGCTTTTGCTATATATTTTTTATTGGCGATGCATTGGCTCTGCTAACAGATTAAGCATGTTAATTTATATACAAAAATGTGAAATCATATTTTATGACGATTTTTCACATTTGAGAGTACTCTGGTGACGTTTATTCCAGAAACGCGTCATATGCACTAAATTTGATATCTACGCTTTTATTACTATAATTGGGTCGATAGCTCTGCTGGTGAACTATATCCCGAAGATACTATCCTCTTAGTAGTCGAGGTTCGTCGTGGTCGTGATAGTATGGTAGTTTGATTTACAATTACCTGTGCAATCAGTGCCTATCACCACCAAAGTTTCATGGTGAAGTGTACTCGATACAACATTAAGTTTGTCAGTGACTTGCTCCGGGTACTCCGGTTTACTCCACCAATAAAACTGACTGCCACGATATTACTGAAATATTGTTGAAAGTGGCGTTAAACACCATAAACCAAACCATCTTAGTAGTCGGTGTTTCGACACTGACATGGTTTATTAGATGTATCATTATTGAAATTTACAGTTCCTAAATAATGTAATGATTATTAAAGCAATGTTTCTCTTCACCCAGGCTTAGGTTATCATGGTAGGTTGTGTTGAGGCCCTTTGAATTTCCTGCTCCCAGAGACATTTAAGCTATTTGGCTTTCCAATCTTTTGACTTTGAGCGTCCCTGATGAAGGAGTGGTGTGTACTAAATATTTACATGGGACACGGTGTATGTGTTTGTTAAAATACACTTTTACTGTATATAATGCACTTTTTATCATATTTTGGAGGTACATTATGACATAAATGAATTCAGTAGAGGTCCAACAGTAGTACGGCAACACGATATTTTGTAGTTTATAGTCCCAACTGACAAAATTCGAATAGTGACTAAACTCGCAAAATTAACACAACTGACTTGGGTTCGTTTCCTGTCACCCACATCAAATGTTAAGGTTTCCAGTCACTTACTCATGGTGCTCACGGTGTTCATTTTTATTGTACGGGTTTATGCTCATTAAGTCGGGTAGTCACGATATGATCGGTAACTAAAACTATTAAAAGTCATGATAAAAACCGGTAACCCAAATCGTGTCTCATGCAAGGGCTAGAACAATTTTGAGTAGTGGAATAACTAATTTCTTTTGAACTAGGGATACATGAAGACTTGTTTTTCCTTGAACCCCGAGGTAAATACGACTTTCCTTGGGTTAACATATCTTCATATCTCTAAAAACGAGGGAAATAAATGTATAAAGTTGTCATAAAGTCTGAATATCATTTTTCGTCTTAAGTTATTCCCCTTTCCTATTTTCGTGTTGTGTTACTTTATAATAATAACCCATACTCCATATTAATGGGGAGCCAGTCAGCTTTGTTTATATTTTACATCATAATACTGTGAGTTCTACCGAGAAGCAATTTTATAGTAAGGAAAGGTAAGCGTACCCATGAACTCGAATCGAACTCGATAGACCCAAGCTTTTCTTCACATAAATATCATACTGTGGCAACATCACAAAATGCATAGGCATCTGATATATATGTAATGCTATTTAGAGCAGACAACACAGTAAACAGACATGTTGTCAGTGTATGGTGGACAGGTTAACGATCCACACTTCGTTCCTGTAGCATATAGTAAATTGTCATTCATGTTATCATTCCCTCCTGGTACAAATTCTGGACTTGAATTTACGCAAATATAAGACGATGCCTTAAATGAGTAGTGGTTAGATGCCAGAATCCCATTGTATTCCCTGTTCCAGCCAGTGTAGCAATATTTTCTTCCAGGAATCATTATAGATGTGTATGTGTTGGAAGTCCTACAGACAGCGCATGGAACATCTTCGTCGGCTGCTCCACTGACAAAAACATTTTCCTGGTATTCTGTGCCATAAATAAAGCTTCCACCAAGGGCTATTCTGTTACTAAGTTCTGGGGTACTAGGTAAGCAAAGTGTGTTAGCAGCACCACCAAACCGGGTCGGAAAGTTTGAATCATAATGACTTTGCCCCGCTGCATATCCTTTGAGTAAGTAAAAAAACATGAATAGATTTTATTATAGGATAATTCCATTCTTACTAGAATTTATCAATAACTCGTAATTTGATTAGATATCGTCACTTATTCTACGTCATTCGAAAGGAATTTATTATAGGATTAAACACTGTTTTTTTTTGGAAATTATCTATGTATAAACTACGGCAGCTCACTCACTAACTGAATAAAGTCCGAAGGACTTTATGTAAAGTTTGTGAGTGAGCTGCCGTGGTTTATACATACATAATTTCCTAAAAACGCAGTGTTTGATATAATCCTTATAATTCTTATTCTTGGACATCGTGTTTGTTTTCGACGCTAAATACTATTAAAAAAATACCCAAGGATATACAATACACATACGATTGTAAACTGAAAAAAATCCGCGAAATGTTATTGACGACTTTGGAACATAACCAACATGACGTCATTGACGTCATATGAAAACTTCCAGTTTGAAACTTAAAGATTAGACGTTATTTGGCTTCGTGTACGCTTCAGGTTTGAATCAATTTAACTAAAATAAGTTTTCAAGGTAAGCTTCTTAATTATTTTTGTGTATTGTTGTAAATATGACATGTAGCATTTCACATTTTCAAGATGGCAGATCTTTCCAGCAGAACATTGCTCGTAGATTTATACGCGTGGAATGACCGGGTAAAAAGGTAGTTCGGCAAATGGAAATATTGATTTATAAATTCCTTTCGAATGACGTAGAATAAGTGACGATATCCAATCGGATTACGAGTTATTGATAAATTCTAGTAAGAATAGAATTATAAATCAATATTTCCGTTTGCCAGACTACTTTTTTCCCCGGTCATTCCACGCGTATAAATCTACGAGCAATGATACTAAGGGGTTCTGCTGGAAGGATCTGCCATCTTGAAAATGTGAAATGCTACATGTCATATTTACAACAATGCACAAAAATAATTAAAAAGCTTACCTTGAAAACTTATTTTAGCTAAATTGTATCAAACTTGAAGCGTACACGAAGCCAAATAACGTCCAATCTTTACATTTCAAACTGGAAGTCTTCATATGACGTCAATGACGTTATGTTGGTTATGCTCCAAAGTCGTCAATAACATTTCGCGGATTTTTTTCAGCTTACAATCGTATGTATATGGTATGTCCATTGTTTGAGGCTCTCCTTGGGTATTTCTTTAATAGTATTTAGCGTCGAAAACAAACACGATGTCCAAGAATAAGAATTATAAGGATTAAGCACCGTGTTTCAGTGTTTAATACAATAATTAAGCACTGTTTTTTAGGAAATTATCTATGTATAAACTCCGGCAGCTCACTCACAAACTGAATAAAGTCCGAAGGAGTTTATAAATACATACATAATTTCCTAAAAGCACAGTGCTTAATCCTTATATTTCTAATACTTGGACATAATTGATTAAATCTAAGGTCAATCTCCCTCAGATACAAGTAACTTTCAACTCTATAAATTACATTACTAATTAATCTCTGAGCATGTTGTCTGACATACCTGTATAAACAATTTCAGTGTGGGTTACAGAACACGTCGTTCGACCCCATCGTACATATGTGGATGCTGGACCTACGATAAGAAAGAATTTTTTTTATTAAATTTCTCGGTTTCTTGTTATGATAATGACCGAAACATATTCTATCCCTTCAAAATTAATATCTTTACAAGAATATGTATGATTTTTTCGTATATCTTTCTAGGATTGTGTAATATTGTAGTTTTAAATGAATATCAGCGCAGATAAATCAGGTTGTTGAAAACATTTAACAAGTTTAATAGCGAGCATCGCAAGATGCGAGCTAAACAGCAACATGTGTGTAAGGAGATGAATCAATATACTAACAATACCAACCGGAAGTGGTTTCCAAGTTTCAGCATAGAATGGACAATCGGAGCGAATGACCAAAATAGCCTATTAATCAGAATAAAAAATAACTATCCAGTTTAAAAATAACCCCAAAAAAATAGGAATCCGTACAGCTTTTTTACATGAAACGATTAATTTATTTAAAAAATTGACAATCGCTAGACCTTCTTCTTTCGCACGATTTTTATAGTTTACGTCACACAAGTATTGTTACGTCACGTCATTCATTCATGGTCGCTGTCACTGTCAGAGTAAAAAATCATTGCCCTGCGTTTCTCAAGTTGGTGGCGATTTACAGTTGGTTGCCGAATAATTGTTTATGTATTGAACGGTGCAGTTCCCAGCACATGCAGCAATGTGAAAAGAATGTCTTTAATATTTAAAATTAGTAAGATAAATCTTGAGTACTTTGCGATTTTCCTAACGGAGATTCCGCAATGTTTACAAAGACGTCACTGGGGTTTTCTCGCATTCCTAACCTATGACGTCACGAAAGTTAGTTCCGACTAAAGTACATCTTGTATCACATAGGTTGTATCTATTAGCAAAATAGATGTATTTCTATAGAATACATACTTAAGGTTAGATAAATGATCATTACAGAGTGATGTACAGGAAACAGCCTTTTAATTTGAATAAAAAATAATTATCCAGTTTAAAATTATCCCCCCCCCCCCTCCAAAAAAAAAAAAAATAGAAAGGAAACCGTGTAGCTTCTTTACATGAAACGATTAATTTATTTAATAAATGGACAATCGTTAGACCTTCTTGTTTCGCCCCTAAAGCTGTCGTCACACGATTTCGTTGATCATGTCGCTAATGGTTTCAAAACAAAGAAAAAAAAAGGAATATAAAGATGATTTTTTTTTAAAACAATATCGATTCAGTTGCCATGCAACTCGTTTAAATACATTTTTGTACACATGAGACAGAAAAAAACCCATTCAAAGTCTTGTCGTTTGTGTGATGCAAAAATATCGTTTGCTATGATCTAGCTTTACAAGACACAGTGACGAAAAGAGCGAAAAAAAATATAACTAGAAAACTGCTTTAAATCAGTGAAAGCGTTAAAGGTAATTGCTATCTTAACAGCATATCTATGATTTTCTCTTTAATTCTAAATCTACCTATCAAGCGCCCTTCCATGCAAAAAACGTTGCATTTTTCTGCGATACGCCTTGTTTGCAGCTATAGGTCTACAAATCGACAATATATGGCCATTTATGGAGTACTACAAACGGTTTAAGTTAACTTATATTTTATAGGCAGTAAACGAGTAGAACATGGACAAAAATTATAAGAGCGATTACCAGCCTTTTCATTTTTTTTTACCAAAAAAGAACATATTTCGGACATAACATGATTTTTGAGTTTGAAATATATTAGCAGGGGCTCCCAAATGCCCCTAAAATCTGGTATGTGACACCAGAATTACTGATATTCCTAATAATACTGAAGTTAATAAAATTGTGAGTGTGGGTTACCAAACCTAACGTTAAAGCTAGCTGCAGAACCGTAGCTCTTTATCATGGTCCTTTGTTTTGTCCACAAAGATAAAAAAATATCCAAAGGACTTATAGGAGCTACGAACCCCCAATCTAGCTGCAGAACCGTAGATATTTATGTCCTTTTTGATTTTTTTCGGGGTCCGCCCTATCAGAAAATTTCACAAGGACCTAAAGAGCTATGGTTCCGCAGCTACATTAAGTCATGCACTTAAATATATGTAGGATGGACAGGTTGAGGTTCGGACATGAAAGACCCACTGACTCAGACTGTTGTCTAATATGTACATGTCTTTCTGTAAGAAATTTTGAAAACGCAATGAATAACTCGTACACACACGTACAACCGCATTGTATCTTCTTCTTCTTCCAGTGTAGAACAGGAGTCGTCGCCGACTGCTTTAAGTTCTGCGGGACTAGGCATGCCAGGCACACACAGCTGATGTCCCCAAGACTATGTACAACTAAACACTTCACTATGACACAGTTAAAACTATTTATACTGGTTGGCGTGGCTTACCTGTTGTTGGAGGTTAGCCCTGAACTCCTCTATGGAGCTGGCCCCAACTGTGGTGTCTGGTAGGTGGTTCCATTATCGTGCTGTTCTTTGGAAGGAGTTTCTGAGAGTGTCATAATTGGACCTTTTCTGGAAGAACCTATGTTGACCTCTGGTTCTGCTGTCACCAGGTCTGAGGTATAAGTCTCGGTCGATATCCACGAGTTGATGCTGGATCTTATACATCATAACGACTCTGCTTATCCTCCTCCGTTGTTCTAATGTCTGCCACTCAAGTGATGTTAACATGCTTGTCACGCATCCTTGTGTTCTGCTGGTGTAATCATTTATGACGAAGCGGGCAGCTCTTCTTTGTACATTTTCTAATGTCTGTATCAGGGTTTAGGTGGTGGGATCACAAACCATTGCTGCGTATTCCAGGGTTGGTCGTAGGATCGTGAGGTAGCTGGTTTCTCTTACTTGTTTCATTTTGATCAACTGCCGATTGGTCCGATCAAAATTGTTTGTTTACAACAAGAGAAGTGGATCAGCGGGGGTAAGACATTCGATATTTTATGCCTTTTCTGTCAGAGTTATGAATTGATTTGTGCGTGAAAAGGATGATTATATGTTTCTTTATGAAAGCTATTATTTGTTTTCTTATATCATTGACATTTCAGTGGACTTTGAACCACATTTTTACAAAAAAATCATGTCAAAATTTAACGTTATGAACTTTCATCATTTATTTTACAAAACATGTACATAAACACATACGAGCAACCACAGGGCCTGTGCATGACCCCCGGGTGAAAAGGATACTTTTTTAAATGATAGACGTTTGACTCTTCACAGTCACTTGAAGTTTCAAAAATAAAAATAACAATAAGAAAAATATGTTTTTCTTATTTTTATTTTTATTTTTGGAACTTCAAGAGACTGTGGACTCATAATCATAGACTAGTAAAATACATGTACATGTCTATGCATAGATGCGATGCTCGCCTGTAGGCTGTGCCTAATCCATATTATTATTGTAATTCTATAAAAGTTTACTATAAGGGTAATAACAAAATTACCGAACTCCGAACAATCTTACAAAGGGAAAGTCAAAACTCAAGTATATAAACAGACAAAATCAGTCAACAACAGGAAAACTGTGAAAACCGTAATGACCCTGACTTGGTACCGGCATTTCTAAAGAAATGGTGGGTTGAATCAGATTTTAAATCATAAAATTGTGTAATTAAATATTATAATGTTCAATTGTGTATTTTGTAATATATGTAATGGGAGAAGACTGCCTAAGTTGTTCAACTTGTGTCTTATCCTTTTGTCTTTTTGAACAATAAAATATGTCTAAAGTAAAAGTAATATTGAAAAATCAATTCTGACAGCCTGTATGCCTTTAAATGGTCGTCATCATGCATGTAATTACTGTGTCTCAACTGTTTATAGACATATACTATGTGTAACTATCATAACGTGAATGTGAATTGTACATTCATAGTGGGAATATTAATTACCAGGATGGTTAGTAAGGGGATTTGCTTATAAATGACATCTATCGTCCTACGAGAAGTCGCATAATCTTAAACGTACAATCGACATTGCCTTCATACATAGATCGAAATAATATAAACATAATGTTTACTTACTCTTCATGTTCTGTATAGTGTGTCGGAGATTGACAGTCTTTGTTTTCTCTTCAGTAAGTCCTGTCTGTAATTGTGCCATAGTTTGCCGCAGATTTCCATTTTTTGCTTTCTCTTCAGTAAGTTCCGTCTATAACTGAGCCATTTTGTGTTCCATATTGGTCAATCTTGCTAGGATAACATCAGGATCATTCAACAAAAGTCGTTTTGAATCCCTCTCATTCTGTCTAGATAAACTGATAAGTAAAAATGCCAATGTTATTCTGAAAAGACAAAACATGTTCTTAGCAACAGGACAAAGCTTCTTGTTCAATATATATACATGTACATGTACGCTGTGTCGTTTTATAAAGTACAAGACGGAAAGTAGGGCGTCTGTTTCTGAAAGATAAGCCGTTATCTATGTTAGGTAGTACAAGGTTCGTTATTATTATTGAATAAATATGGTTGACTATTTCATGAAAATACATACAGAACGACGACAGCTATGAAAGTTGAGCCAGGTATTATCACTGGTATAGCTGTTTGTCCGGAAGAAAAACACTCTAATCTGCGTCGCATGACCCATTTTTTTTCTATAAAAAAATATGGTACTTATTTTTTTATATTCCCATTCCTTGCCCTTTTGAATTCAAAATCAAATAGTGTACTCCATCATAAGGTACATGGCATTGTTTTATATTATCCTTTGACAATTTGAACGAATGTATACATGCTTAACTTTATCTATGGAGAATTAACATTACGTGGTAGCCATTTTTGTCAGTCGTTTACCTCGCATCGTTAATTTTCCTTCTACATTTTAAATAAAAACTTTTTTTTAATTTATTTTAATCCATAACTTTGTAAGAGCAGTTCGAATATTGCAAAATGGTAATCAGAATCCAGTTCTGAACAAATTGATCTACCAAAATCTGTTGTATATTACCTTTGATCCGGTTTACATTGACAGGCATCTGGGGTCCGTTGTTGAACTTGTGATTAAACTAATCATATGATTAGCCCTAATTACATTTTTAATTCCTATTCACATACTTAGCTAATGCACTGATTAGATGGTGTCTTCAACCTATGCCAACATTTTGAAATATCATATTCAAGGAATACCAACAAACATATTACTACAGTTGTTTATATAACAATTAATGATAATTACAGGTAAGTAAATCTGGAAATGCAGGTCTCAAAAGTGAAATATAAAAATTACAAAAAAGTGAAAAGAAGAATATGTAATTATGACAAAAAAAATTGTAAATGAAAAAAAGATATGACAAAACAAAATTTGTATATAAAAAAATATCGATTGTTAACTGGTAAAAAATCTAAAATATTAGAATAATTCTGTTAAAATTGAACAAAAAATTTTTGTTAAAATTCATAAAATTCATAAAATTAATGAATAATTCTGTAAAAGTCAACAAAAGTTTAAGAGTTATTAAACAAAAAAAGTTTGTTAAAATTTATATAAAAAAAATCTAAATTTAAGAATTATGAATAATTATTAAAAAAAAAGATTGTAAACTGGGGCAAAAAATCTAAAAAGATATTGGAATAAGTCTTGTTAAAATTAAGCAAAAAAGTTTTGTAAAAAAGATCGTATTTCAATAAAATTAACATATTGGAATAAAGTTTAACTTGAAACGGAATAATTAGCTCAAATGTATACGTCGTGTCGAATAGGAATTTCCATTCAAATGTCAACGTCTTGGGTAGATTTTGCATGAATATTGGTGAATATTGTCCCTTGCAGTGCAATAACCCTATATTCTTATAATTGTAATTCAAAATTTGATTTATTTCATAAAGTATGACATTAAAATGTATGTGCTTATAATCAAGGATTTACTATACAAATCCTTGTTATAATGTACTTATTTATTTTTTATTTTCATAAACTATAAAAATATATCTTTACTTCCTACTTAGTTTTCTAACTTCTACATTTAAAAATAATTGTGGACTTGGAGTACATTGATATTTTCCCCAATTTTACACTATTTAAACAACACCAGTCATGTTTATATAACAATTAACCTATTCAACCGATGCCAACATTTGTTCTTACCTTTTTATACCTATTTTTCAAAATGTTGGCATAGGTTGAATAAACCTTATTAGATTCTGTTGCTGAACTGCTTTTTAATCAATGTATTAACTAATCATATTTAATCATTGCATTAGCTAATCATGTGATTAGGAATTAAAAATGTAATTAGGGCTAATCATATGTTTAGCTTAATCATAAGTTCAACAACGGACACCTGATTTCTAAAAATAAAACTTAGCACAATGCTGTCAAAAAATTTTCAACATGTTTTACAAATAACAATTCGTGATTTCCTTCATTATATAAATTGAACCTTTTTTTTGTAACTTTTCAGCAAATATTAATCTACTCCAAAAACAGAATTTTAATTTTAATGCTTATGTCTAACGGATATCTCCCCACATCCCGTACACTTACGAATTGGGAATTGTAGCCCTAACATTTAAGGGACCGACCATTTAACTTGAAGGTTTTTTGTTTCGTTCAGAATTTTTTTTTCGGACAACACAAGAGTTAGAATATTTATTTTTTTTGTCGCGCGAAGCGCAATTTTTTTTTCCAGAAGTTAACATTAGGTCATATGACAAAAACTCTGAATCAGATTATTTTTTTTTTCCTCCACCAAAATCAGAATATTTTTTTCAGCAACATTGGGAATCAGAATATTTTTTTAGAAAAAAGCCATACCCCCCCCCCCCCCCCTTTCAAGTTAAATGGTCGTTCCCTAAGAATCTATCATAAAATGAAGGTGTACTTTCTCAGTGTTGTTATTTTTACCAATACCCAAATAGTTCACATCCATGTAGTAAATAAACGTTAGAGAATACCGAATGGGCAATCAAAAATGAACAATTCAGAGAAACCGGCAACATACTGCACACAAGACGAAGAAAAAATTATAAATAAAAAAACACAACATAACATGAGTCGGACACATCTACACGCACACAAACACAAACAACGCTGTCAATAAATCGAAAATCTTTAATTGAAGGTCAAATGACAGTCGAAGATTTCTAATTTTGTAATAGACAGCATATAACGTTGTTTTTTTTGTGATTTTTCCACTAATTTGTTCTTTGCTATTTAAAAATACCCGTATAATGAAATAAAACTCCCAAATATAAATAATCATCTGTGTAATCTAATTCAATTCCGTCTAATTTAAGCTTTACCTCGGGTCTGTATTTACGCTTCAAATAAATGACAACTTTAGTTTTACTTGTATTCACCTCCAGTTTCCAAATTTTACAATAGTTACTAAACTCATCTAGCATTGTTTGCATTCCATCTCACGATTCAGAAAATTGTAGGGTATCGTTTGCATATAAAATTAGGAATATTTTCATATAAATATCTAGTCGCTCATATTTAATGAAGATACACAACTAATTTCCAAGTACTATTCTAAAGCATTTAGAAATACAGCAAATAAGAAAGGGTATAGGTTACTCATTGTCGAACACCTATATATTACATGAAAAACATCTGAGTAACTGTCATCTTTATACACACCAGAGTGTATATTTTGGTACATATTCTTTATCATATTAAAACATTTACTTGAAATATTACTTTTTAGCATCTTTATACAAAGACAACTTCAATTGACCTAAAGTCTAAAAGTACAGAAAAGCCGTTTCTTTTTCGCGAGATATAAATCATCAAGGGAATACATAATGAAAATATTCGGTTGTTGAATGTATCTTTTTGAATCCGGCTTGTGATTCAGAAATAAGTTGTACTTGATCAGCGTATGAAGCTAATCTGTTATTTATAATGCTAATAAACACCTTACGAAAACATGGGACATTATATAAACTTTTAAAAGAGGAAAATTTGGGGAGGATGCTTGGCACTTTTCCTATTAAATTTATTTCAGATCTTGAGTGTCTCCTGTTGGTTTAAAAGGGTACGGGTGGTTCAATGAGTGAGTAAGTTGGATTACCTAACAACTCATACAAAGCTTATCACCAATACGGCGTGGGTTCGCGCCCGGCTTTGTAATTTACTTAAAAGGGTGCACTCGACTCGCAGCCGCAAGTGATAAAGTTTACCAGTTGCTTATCCATGGTCGGTGGTTCTCTCCGGGTACTCCGGCTTCTTCCACCACTAAAACTGGTCCACATGATATAGCTGAAATATTGCTGAAAGTGACGTTAAGCACAATAAATCAAATCAAATCACCTGTTGATTTAACGCTAAAAGACGACGGAACTTGGCGGTTACTAACTAATTTTTCGTATCCATAGGAAACGTGTGTTCATGACTTCATTGATCCTGAATATTCCGATCGTTGGAAAATGCTTACATGATATCTAATTTACGTCTAAAGGCACGGATTAAAAAAAATGACGTTAAATTGGCATTTAGGCTACAAATTGTGTTCCCTTCTGATTTTCGATTTACTTGGCAACCATTTTGAAGGCAATTTCTATAGTTTGATAAGCGTCTCCTGGTGGGATGCTCTTTGTCTTGTTCTTTGTCCGATTTTTATTTTTTATTTTACTCGATTGGCGAAAAATCGAGGTCCCTGAAGCAGAAAATACACGAGAAAAAAAAGATTGCCTAACTTTAATGCCAAACTTAGCTATAGCACAATATGCTTAAACACCCAGCTTAAAGGCATACAGGCCGTTATTTTAATAAAAAAAAAAATGTTTCCCAATATAAGACCTAAACTTTTAAAAATCCATAAAGATATATTGCAATTGAAATTTTTCATAATATCATACGTAAAAGCCTAGAACGAAGGAAATACGTCCATCCAGGAAAGGATTCAATGTTGACCCGCCCAATATTCATACAACCTGACAGTGAACTCATTCGGGAAAGCGTTTGCGCATGTGCGAAATTGTTTGTTGATGAAGAAAATGTCGGATGTCCAAAAATTGAATCGTGGAAGAATAAAAACATTGATGGATTCTACACGAAAACGACACAAAAAATAATTCAGCAAAATACAACAAAACCAGAGTATCCATAGGTGATGAATATGACAGATGGACTGAACTTAAGGACGTCTTACGGATAAAAACACATCCTCAGTTATTTATAGCAGTTATCACACGCTGCTCAGCAAACTTCGGAACTGCAGCCGATTCATAATTAATCATGTGTTAATGGCGATTCCACCAACAGATGATGTTAAACATTCGAATTCTTTTCACTAATTACGACATTATAACAGATTTATTAAACCTGGCTTTTTGTTCAGAACATTTTATTAGTATAAAACATCGAATATTGGCAACTTTTAATATAAACAAAAAATTCAATTCTGACAGCCTGTATGCCATTAACCCATAATTGTACGAATTTAGGATTCAACATGAAAAACAAATGACTTAAGTTAAATTAAAGCTTAAATTATTGTGACAGTCCGTACTCCATTAAACTAACAATAATAATAATAATAAGAACATAATGTTAAACATTTAGAATCTTGTGATTGTGTTGATAGACTTTTGTTCAAAGGCATTGCTCTCATCAAGGGCATTTATAAGACGTTTTGATGACGTGCTGACCCGGCATCTGTAAAAGTTATGAAATCCTATTATATTGTGAGGGTCACTAATGAAATGTGGCCTGAATACTTTATCATTTCAATGGGTTTGAATATCTTTTCCGACAGCAATGAGCGATAATAAAATTTTGTAGCGGTTTATGACATCAGAGAAAATGCAAACCTTAGTTTGATCGTGGGGCTTATTCAGATGGGAAATATGCAAAGTTAAGGTGGCCATATCAATGGAAAAAGGCCGATGTCATACGAAATGTCACAATTATCGAACTTGTACCAATTTGTTGGGATTGTTTATTTGGAACTCCCGATAAATAAAAAGATTTTAAAACGAAGATAGTTAATTTCTGGTGTCTATTATTAAAAAAAACTTCTAATTCCAGATGGGTTATACAGCTTATTAGACCACTGGTTTAAGTGACAATGCAGAATAATATTCAGTTTAGTGACGGTGCACAAAAGTGCATTAAAAATGAAATAGCAGATTCACTCTCGTTTCCAGTTTCAGTTTGCACCCAATATTGTCGTATATCCAGAACAAAATTCCTGCAGCATTTTGGAACATAATTACAAGTCTAAGGTTTTAATATTAATTCAAATTTCACTTTATCAACAAACAAAAAACAACAAAAGACAACAGGACAAACAGTGATGTACAAAACATTACTCAGAAAACTAAAGATCAAACAACCGGAGACAGCTTAGTGCACACGACACGTTCCTGAAATAACCTTCAACAGATACTCTCATAGTAAAAACAATTGGAAAACCAAATAATTAAAATCTTTGAGAGCAATTAGACCAAATGATCTAAGCAGGATAACCAAAATAGCTTTGTCGTTTAGTAAGATATTGAATTATATTTATTGATAAATATTGGTGGAAAGAGAGGGTGTATTGTATAAGATTGTCTTCTTTTCTATTGAAGTTCCTGTACCAATCCATGCAGTGATGCGAGCGGTCATGTATATATGTGTGTTAAAATTTTAGGAGTATATATTTTAACCTCTTTTTACGATATTTCGGATTTTGAAAATGTTCCGACAGTGTGATATTTTTTGCTTCTCATTTCATTCTATAATTTAATCCCACAAATGTTGTATCAATTATAATGACTCGTACATTTACTTGCTGAATTGGTCGTTTGCAAAACAAATTGATTAACATAAAGCTTCAATATTTCATTTTAATGTATGCAATGAATTGTGAATAGTTGACTAGAGGGTAAATAAGTTAAATACTTTAATGATATGACATGAGGAGAAGGAAGTCTAGTAATGGTCACATATTAATGCTGACGTTCATGTAAACATTAATAGCTAAAATAGATTAGGTAGTTAATATTCCAGTGAATGTACCGTGGACAATTGTGGTTGTCGTATTTTGAGAGAGAGACACACTCCTTGTACACTAAAGACCCTTTGTGTATACATTTTTTTGTATAAACGTTAGAGAATATCAAAGGGGTAATAACAATGGCCAATCCAGAGAAACCGGGAACACAACAGTATATTTCGACAAAAATGTACGCTATTTTGTCATCTCTACTCAATTCTCCATAGGTTCTTACTAGGAGTCAGACATCGTTGTCGCTCGCCCATTGTCATATTTCCGCCCTTATGTTTGTATAATTTTCATATATTGTTAAGCTTATCCTCGTTCTGAATATGCGTAAATGTTTTACAGATGTTAATCAACCACCAATCATTCAATTTCTGAAAAAAGTCATTTATTTGAAATATGTAATTCTCTGTTAAATACAATTTCATAACAACTATCTTATGACAAATAATTTTTATCTATTAAAAGACGGTGTCGTAGGTGTCGTGATCGTATGGTATTTATATTCACATCTACCTGTGCAGTCAGTACTTATCACCTATAAAGTTGAGAGTTCGAATCCTGCTGATGGGAGGTGTACTCGATACAATATTATGTGATAAAGTTTGTTAGTGACTTACGGGAGGACGGTGTGTGCTTTTTTCCGGGTACTGCGGTTATGTCGTCAAATAAAACTGACCACAATGATATAACTGAAATTTGTTAAAAGTGGCGTTTAGCACCATACCAAAACCCCTTTAATAAAAGAACTACATAGTACACCAATGAACATACACAAATATATAAAGCATAGAACTACATAGTACAGCAATGAACATACACACATATATAAAGCATAGAACTACATAGTACACCAATGAACATACACACATATATAAACCATAGAACTACATAGTACACCAATGAACATACACAAATATATAAAGCATAGAGCTATATAGTACACCAATGAACATACACACATATATAAACCATAGAACTACATAGTACACCAATGAACATACACACATTTATAAACCGTAGAACTACATAGTACACCAATGAACATGCACACATATATAAAGCATAGAACTACATAGTACACCAATGAACATACACACATATATAAAACATAGAACTACATAGTACACCAATGAACATACACACATATATAAAGCATAGAACTACATAGTACACCAATGAACATACACAAATATATAAACCATAGAACTACATAGTACACCAATGAACATACACACATTTATAAACCGTAGAACTACATAGTACACCAATGAACATGCACACATATATAAAGCATAGAACTACATAGTACACCAATGAACATACACACATATATAAAGCATAGAACTACATAGTACACCAATGAACATACACACATATATAAAGCATAGAACTACATAGTACACCAATGAACATACACACATATATAAACCGTAGAACTACATAGTACACCAATGAACATACACACATTTATAAACCGTAGAACTACATAGTACACCAATGAACATGCACACATATATAAAGCATAGAACTACATAGTACACCAATGAACATACACACATATATAAACCATAGAACTACATAGTACACCAATGAACATACACACATTTATAAACCGTAGAACTACATAGTACACCAATGAACATGCACACATATATAAAGCATAGAACTACATAGTACACCAATGAACATACACACATATATAAAGCATAGAACTACATAGTACACCAATGAACATACACAAATATATAAAGCATAGAACTACATAGTACACCAATGAACATACACACATATATAAACCATAGAACTACATAGTACACCAATGAACATACACACATATATAAAGCATAGAACTACATAGTACACCAATGAACATACACACATATATAAAGCATAGAACTACATAGTACAGCAATGAACATGCACACATATATAAACCATAGAACTACATAGTACACCAATGAACATACACACATATATAAAGCATAGAGCTACATAGTACAGCAATGAACATACACACATATATAAACCATAGAACTACATCGGTGGTGTAATGTTTAGCTTTCTCACTTCGAGTGTGGTAGATCGGCGATTCGAGCCCCGATCTGGTCAAACAAAAAAACTGTTTAATTGGTATTTTTTGCTTCTTCGTTAAGCACGTAGCATTAAGGAGAAAGAGTAAAGATTGATTGGCTCCGAATCAGGATAATGCGTTCGAGTGCGGCGACATGTCTATCTTCGGACTGTTGTTTCAGTGAGCTACCAATATAAAAAACCAACTTAGCGTGTTGGTCTAGTACAAAACGGGCCTTATCACAATCTCATTGAAAACTCTAGTACCAAGCGGTCCTCATCTACATCTCATTGAAAATGAACTTAATACTAGCATGTAGAAAATACTTGCATGACTGCATGACTGCATATATTTCTAAGCCAGGAAATTGAGTGGCTACGTATTTGTGTATTGCGGGTATGAATTTTCCCTTTTCTAAAATTTTTCTCTATTTATTTTTTCCAAATATCTTAATATACTTTGTATACAAAATAAACGGTTGTTTCCCATATGAAGGGACCTACAACGTATAGATATACGAATGTCAACTCTTTTATTAGATGTACGTACATGTATTAAGTGTGTGTACGTCAATGTAATTTTATAGAAAGAGGCAAAGAATAATACACTAGCTGTTCTATGAATCACAAAGGGGCATACGCTCTGAGTCAATCAAGTCATTTCTATATAGGTACTGTTGACCTCTCACATCTCCGAGGGAGTGAGTGAGTGATTGTTGCTTAACACCAACTCAGCAATTTTACAGCTATATCATGGCGAGAATAAGCTAATTTTCAATGAGATGGCGATAAGGTCCGTATTGTACTAGACCAACACGCTCAGTTGGATCTTTATAGTGCTAACGCACTGAAACAACAGTCCGCGGGTAGACATGTTACCCCTCTAGGACATATCATCCCCTCTACCCCTCTAGGACATATCATCCTCTCTAGGACATATCATCCCCTCTACCCCTCTAGGACATATCATCCCCTCTACCCCTCTAGGACATATCATCCTCTCTAGGACATATCATCCTCTCTAGGACATATCATCCTCTCTAGAATATATCATCCCCTCTAGGACATATCATCCCCTCTACCCCTCTAGGACATATCATCCTCTCTAGGACATATCATCCCCTCTACCCCTCTAGGACATATCATCCCCTCTAGGACATATCATCCCCTCTAGGACATATCATCCCCTCTACCCCTCTAGGACATATCATCCTCTCTAGGACATATCATCCTCTCTAGGACATATCATCCTCTCTAGAACATATCATCCCCTCTAGGACATATCATCCCCTCTACCCCTCTAGGACATATCATCCACTCTACCACTCTAGGACATATCATCCCCTCTAGGACATATCATCCCCTCTAGGACATATCATCCCCTCTAGGACATATCATCCTCTCTAGGGCATATCATCCTCTCTAGGACATATCATCCCCTCTAGGACATATCATCCCCTCTAGGACATATCATCCTCTCTAGGACATATCATCCTCTCTAGGACATATCATCCCCTCTACCCCTCTAGGACATATCATCCCCTCTACCCCTCTAGGACATATCATCCTCTCTAGGACATATCATCCTCTCTAGGACATATCATCCTCTCTAGAATATATCATCCCCTCTAGGACATATCATCCCCTCTACCCCTCTAGGACATATCATCCTCTCTAGGACATATCATCCCCTCTACCCCTCTAGGACATATCATCCCCTCTAGGACATATCATCCCCTCTACCCCTCTAGGACATATCATCCTCTCTAGGACATATCATCCTCTCTAGGACATATCATCCTCTCTAGAACATATCATCCCCTCTAGGACATATCATCCCCTCTACCCCTCTAGGACATATCATCCACTCTACCCCTCTAGGACATATCATCCCCTCTAGGACATATCATCCCCTCTAGGACATATCATCCCCTCTAGGACATATCATCCTCTCTAGGGCATATCATCCTCTCTAGGACATATCATCCCCTCTAGGACATATCATCCCCTCTAGGACATATCATCCTCTCTAGGACATATCATCCTCTCTAGGACATATCATCCCCTCTAGGACATATCATCCCCTCTAGGACATATCATTCTGAGTCAGAACCAATCAGTATTTGCTCTTACTGCTACGTGCTTAGCAAAGAAGCAATAAATACTAATTTTATAGTCTTTGGTTTGACGCAATCGGGACTCGAACACACGATCTACCGTACTCGAGGCGGGCATGCTAACCATTACACCACAGATGCGGTTCATCTCCGAGGGATATTAGGATCTTACTTATATATATAAGTACATGTACCTACAATCGTATGGTATTTGGAATGAACAATCTGGCAATGACATCTCTGTCGATAACCATTAATGTTTGCGACAGACATTGGTCTTTGTTGTGACTCTCGATTTGCCACCTCCAATGAAACTTGCCCTCACGATATAACAAAAATATTGTTAAAAAAGTAAGCTTTAAAGCCTAAATCATTTATATTTAGAAATGTTTTTCTTTATTTTCGTGCATATCACTAACCAGTTTAACTTAACTACATTTTGTACAACTTCAGGACCTGTATTTTCAATGTTATATGCCGTGATTCTGTTTTTTGTTTGTCCTATGATTCGAGGTGAGAGGTGATTGTTCATTTTCTAGATATTGATGAAGTAGAATGTGGGTAATAAATATTAGATATTTTTCTGCGGTCAAAATTAAAAAAAATGTTTAATATTTGTTTTTGAAATATTATGATATTTTAAACAACTGTTTCACTTTAAGTAATGATCATTGTATATTTTTAATTTCAATATTATTTATTTTATTATTTCATTATAATAAATGTCAAGGTTTCCACAAGGACATAAATCTTCAGTTATGCAAAAATAAACTATATAAATTGGGCTCTACTAAACAAGTCGTCATTCGAGAGTTTACCGTAGTATACAGACGAAGCTCGAAAATGAGGAATCTTTTGATAATGTTGGTGATGGCGGTGTGTGTAGCTTTAGCATATGCAGGTAAGATAGAGGTTTTAATGTGCTTAGTTTTAATTAACGTATGAAGATGTCTTTCAAAAAATAAAATTATTTTCATAAAGATTAAAGCATTATGTACTACATAGTTAACATTTTTCTCGTATAAGAAAAACATGTTAATAACCGCATCGTTTCACCAAGAGGAGAGGTTTGGATCCATACAACTAATTTAACACCGCCACTTCTATTATTAATATATTATAAATTAAGGCTTACCTTAATAACTTCCAACCGCATCGGTGGCGTAATATAATGGTTAGCGTGCTCGCCTCGAGTGCGGTAGATCGTGGGTTCGAGCCCTGATCGGGTCAAGCCAAAAGACAATAAAATTGGTATTTGTTGTTTCTCCGTTAAGCACGCAGTATTAAGCAGAAAGAGCAAAGACTGATTGGCTCGGAATCAGAATAATGTGCCCGAGTGGAGCGACATGTCTACTCGAGGACTATCGTTGCAGTGAGCTAGCACTATAAATATCCAAATAAGCGTGTTGGTTTAGTATAAAGCGGACCTCATCACCATCTCATTGATAATTAACTTGTTCTCGCCATGATATAGCTGCAAAATTGCTGAATTGGCGTTAAACAACAATCATTCACTCACTCACTCACTTAATAATTTCTTCTTTTGTTGATAACAAATCATCTGAGATGAATAGGAATCACCTTTGAACAATTTCTAGATATGTGTTTTAATATGAAATACACAGTGAAATATTTTAACGACGAATATTTTGTCCACAAATTTGTATATCACGTCGAATGTATATCAACGAGAAGTTCCGAGTAACAATCATATAATATGGCTATTACTGAATAAGCCTAGTTTAGACAGAGCAAATGTTTAATCACATGCCATGTCGTTACACGATAGATAGAAAAATATGCAATGAGTAATTGTCCAATTATCAAGTCTTTATGAAACGAAAGTTGGACCCGCCTTATTATATAGAAAATAAAATAAAAAGTAAAAAAAAATATCACACTGTTTAAGCAAATTTCGGCTTTGACAAGAAAGACTACAGTGGTTATGGCTATGACAAGAAAGACAACAGTCGTTATGGATATGACAAGAAAGACAACAGTGGTTATGGATATGACAAGAAAGACAACAGTGGTTATGGCTATGACAAGAAAGACAACAGTCGTTATGGATATGACAAGAAAGACAACAGTCGTTATGGATATGACAAGAAAGACAACAGTCGTTATGGATATGACAAGAAAGACAACAGTGGTTATGGCTATGACAAGAAAGACAACAGTCGTTATGGATATGACAAGAAAGACAACAGTGGTTATGGCTATGACAAGAAAGACAACAGTCGTTATGGATATGACAAGAAAGACAACAGTCGTTATGGATATGACAAGAAAGACAACAGTCGTTATGGATATGACAAGAAAGACAACAGTCGTTATGGCTATGACAAGAAAGACAACAGTGGTTATGGCTATGACAAGAAAGACAACAGTGGTTATGGCTATGACAAGAAAGACAACAGTGGTTATGGCTATGACAAGAAAAACAACAGTGGTTATGGCTATGACAAGAAAGACAACAGTCGTTATGGATATGACAAGAAAGACAACAGTGGTTATGGCTATGACAAGAAAGACAACAGTCGTTATGGATATGACAAGAAAGACAACAGTGGTTATGGCTATGACAAGAAAGACAACAGTCGTTATGGATATGACAAGAAAGACAACAGTCGTTATGGATATGACAAGAAAGACAACAGTCGTTATGGATATGACAAGAAAGACAACAGTGGTTATGGCTATGACAAGAAAGACAACAGTGGTTATGGCTATGACAAGAAAGACAACAGTCGTTATGGCTATGACAAGAAAGACAACAGTGGTTATGGATATGATAAGAAAGACAACAGTCGTTATGGATATGACAAGAAAGACAACAGTCGTTATGGATATGACAAGAAAGACAACAGTCGTTATGGATATGACAAGAAAGACAACAGTCGTTATGGCTATGACAAGAAAGACAACAGTCGTTATGGATATGACAAGAAAGACAACAGTGGTTATGGCTATGACAAGAAAGACAACAGTCGTTATGGATATGACAAGAAAGACAACAGTCGTTATGGATATGACAAGAAAGACAACAGTCGTTATGGATATGACAAGAAAGACAACAGTGGTTATGGCTATGACAAGAAAGACAACAGTGGTTATGGCTATGACAAGAAAGACAACAGTGGTTATGGCTATGACAAGAAAGACAACAGTGGTTATGGATATGACAAGAAAGACAACAGTGGTTATGGATATGACAAGAAAGACAACAGTGGTTATGGCTATGACAAGAAAGACAACAGTCGTTATGGATATGACAAGAAAGACAACAGTCGTTATGGATATGACAAGAAAGACAACAGTCGTTATGGATATGACAAGAAAGACAACAGTGGTTATGGCTATGACAAGAAAGACAACAGTCGTTATGGATATGACAAGAAAGACAACAGTGGTTATGGCTATGACAAGAAAGACAACAGTCGTTATGGATATGACAAGAAAGACAACAGTGGTTATGGATATGACAAGAAAGACAACAGTCGTTATGGATATGACAAGAAAGACAACAGTGGTTATGGCTATGACAAGAAAGACAACAGTGGTTATGGCTATGACAAGAAAGACAACAGTGGTTATGGCTATGACAAGAAAGACAACAGTGGTTATGGATATGACAAGAAAGACAACAGTGGTTATGGCTATGACAAGAAAGACAACAGTGGTTATGGATATGACAAGAAAGACAACAGTGGTTATGGATATGACAAGAAAGACAACAGTCGTTATGGATATGACAAGAAAGACAACAGTGGTTATGGATATGACAAGAAAGACAACAGTGGTTATGGATATGACAAGAAAGACAACAGTGATTATGGCTATGACAAGAAAGACAACAGTGGTTATGGATATGACAAGAAAGACAACAGTGGTTATGGCTATGACAAGAAAGACAACAGTCGTTATGGATATGACAAGAAAGACAACAGTGGTTATGGCTATGACAAGAAAGACAACAGTCGTTATGGATATGACAAGAAAGACAACAGTGGTTATGGATATGACAAGAAAGACAACAGTCGTTATGGATATGACAAGAAAGACAACAGTGGTTATGGCTATGACAAGAAAGACAACAGTGGTTATGGCTATGACAAGAAAGACAACAGTGGTTATGGCTATGACAAGAAAGACAACAGTGGTTATGGATATGACAAGAAAGACAACAGTGGTTATGGATATGACAAGAAAGACAACAGTCGTTATGGATATGACAAGAAAGACAACAGTGGTTATGGATATGACAAGAAAGACAACAGTGGTTATGGATATGACAAGAAAGACAACAGTGATTATGGCTATGACAAGAAAGACAACAGTGGTTATGGCTATGACAAGAAAGACTACAGTGGTTATGGATATGATAAGAGGGATTTTGGTTTTGACAAGAAAAACTGCCGTGGTTATTGTGGTTATGCCTATCATTGGAGGGATGTCAAGATATACAAGTCTAGATGAAGAACAACAGACAAAATGTGGCATTAAACACGTCCAGACAAGATCTGGCAAACATATATACACCTTGTTGAACAAATGTTCATACTAAGCCTATTTATGAAAATAATGACAACTGGCCTGATTCCTGAGTGTTTAAGAACTATTTAAAATGTTTGAAAAGACCATTTGACCCCCACTTGTTTAACGCCACTTTCAACAATATTTCAGCTATATTGAGGCAGTCGGCTTCATTGGTGGAGGAAACCGGAGTACCTGGAGAAAACCATTGACCTGTCGCAAGTAACTGACAAACTTTATCACATGATGTTGCATCGAGTACACCTCGCCATGAACTGGGTTCAAACTCACAACTTTAGTGGTGATAGGCACTGATTACACAGGTAGTTGTAAATCCAACTATCATACGATCACGACCACGACTCCCCCTTGTTTGTATATTATGCTTAATAACCAATAGGAAGTGTGTTTATTACAGATTTTATGCTTTTTGATTTTGAAGAGTGGTACATGCTATGAAATATTCAAAAGAGTGATGGTCAAACAGAACAAAAAACAAAACAAAACAAAACAAAAAATAAAAATAAAATATTTAAAAGCAAACAAACAAAGCAAAACATTAAAAACAAAACTAAAACAAACAAACAAAATCTAAAATAAAAAAAAAGAAAAGCAAACAAAAATTAAAAAGAAATACAAAAAAAAAGTCAAACAAAATGAAAAACCACATATAAACTCAAATCATTGAACACAAAAAAACACGACATCTGTTGATGTACATCCAGGCCCTGGCAAAGGTCTGGTATAAACAATGTTGCGGGGGAAGCTGGTTAAAGGATTGGTTGATTTATTTATTGTGCTTAACGCAATATTTCAGCTATATCATGGCGACCAGTTTTAGTGGTGGAAGAAGCCGGAGTACCCGGGGAGAACCTCCGACTATGGGCAAGCAATTGGTAAACTTTATCACTTGCGGCTGCGATTCGAGTGCACCCTTTTTTGTAATTTACAAAGCCGGGCGCGAACCCACGCTGTATTGGTGATAGGCTTATACGAGTTGTTAGTTAATCCAACTACCTGACTCATTGAGCCACCCGGGTCCCTGGTTAAAGGAAACATAAGAAAAGCCTGAAGATATCAAAGCGCAACGTTGTAAAACGAGGAATGACTGACAATATATTGGCTAAATGAAAAAGGACAACACTGTTCTACAAAACACTACAAAGCAACACGAACCCTGCTAAATACCAGAGGTGGAACTCGAGTGCTCCGAAATGGTTAGCAGTTCCTTTTCATATTAGGATAACCAAGAACAATACAGATATCAACAAACAATAAAGACGTTCACTGATTCATTTCACGCACAGACCACACACACAATCACAAAAACAAATGACAACGTAAGCATGAACAGTGTAATAGCAAGGTCAGTGAATTGTCGACTGACCACAAGCTTGGACGGTAGAATCTGTTAGCTAGGGACATGTATTAATGACTTATTGAGGTCGAAATATCCCTTTATATCTGCATCCTATATAAACCTGCATATCCAGGAGATCTGTATATGACAAACATACCACTGCCTATCCATCATACCTGTATATGGTCTAAACATACTTATTCAACATATCCTCGACTATATAGCATTTATTCTACATACACTTGTCTATCCAGCATATATGCATGAGACCAACATACCCTTACCTATTCAGCATATTTGTATGCAGCGTACATATTCCGTCATACCCAGTAAATATGATAACTATGCAACATACACATCCCTTCCTGTCTAGCATTATAGACAAAATAAGCTAAGGTCATCCATGTCTGAGGGGGAAGACCTTTGTTTTTTGATAATACATTTTGTAACTACATTACTTTGGAACGGTAGATTTCAATAACAAATATAGCTAACCAAACATGTCCGAGTCATTTTGAAAAACATCATGTGGAAATACCTTCAGTGTAAATCGTAGGAAACAAATACAGTTAATCTGTCACAGGTTTTCAATCTAAAATATATGTTTACAAACTGAAGGACCTGCTTTCCTAAACAGATAGGACGAACATTAAATATGTAATACAGTGGTTATGGTTTTGGTGTTTAACGTCACTTTTAGCAACATTTCAGTTATATTGTGGTGGTCAGTTCTATTGGTGGAGGAAATAAGAGTACCGGAAAAAAACCACCGACCTTGCGCGTCACTGACAAACTTTATCACTTAATGTTGTATCAAGTACACTTCGCCATGAGCAGAATTCAATCTCATAACTCTTGTGGTGATAGGCACTGATTGCAATGGTAGATTAAACTACCATACGATCACGACCACGACGGCCCCTATGTAATACAGGATCTGCAAATAATCAGAAGTATTCTTGTAAGCTAGGATTTCTAAAAGAAAACAAATGCAAAGTGGTCATATTTTGAATAACAGAATACCAGAGTGTCCCAGCTGCTTAATATCTGGCGCCTAAGAGAGTCAAAGGGTACAATGAGAGAGTGATTGTTGTTTAACGCCAAATGAACCTTACATTCGACGAGATTATAATGCTGTCCGTTTTGTACTAGACAAATACTCATAGTTGGATTTTATAGTGCTAGCTCACTGAAACAACAGTTCACGGTTAGACAATCCTAATTTCAATCAGTCTATGCTCTTTCTCCTTAATGTTGCATATTTTGCGGTCATTTGCAGTCTACAACACACGAGGCGAACACGATAACCATCACATCATCGATGCGATTTCAAGCAGTAGAACAGTTTGTTATTACTATATATATACATGTATAACGTTATATAAGACATTGTAGAAGTTAAACAACATGTACATAACATAGTATACCGTATCATTATAAATGTTTTGTCACAAGTCCACGAATGTTGCAATTATTGTAATCATCACCTTGTGACAAAACACCATCCATTTGCTATTACAAGATTGTTGACTTTTGTTCCGCCACTTTTTTTATTGACATGTCTGTACTAATTGAGGAGATATTTCGATTTTGTCATTTTGATATGTCGACGGCCAACATTTAGATCATATAATATATACATACCAATACCTATCCAGCATACCTGTATACGGCCAAAAATTCGCTATATGTACCTATACCTATCCAGCATATTTGTATACGGCCAACAATTCTCTATATGTACCTATACCTTTCCAGCATATCTGTATACGGCCAAAAATTTGCTATATGAACCTATACCTATCCAGCATATCTGTATACGGCCAACAATTCGCTATATGTACCTATACATATCCAGCATATCTGTATACGGCCAACAATTCTCTAAATGCTAAATGTACCTATACCTATCCAGCATATCTGTATACGGCCAACAATTCGCTATATGTACCTATCTAGCATAACTTGCATACCACCTGCATATCTACAATTCCTGAAATCTTACGGTCCATATATTAATGTGAATCTAACATAGCTGTATTATGACCAACATATCACTACCATTCCACTCTATCTTACTGGGGTAAAGCTGATGACCATAACTGTAATTACGGTCATCCAAAGATGGTGGACGTGGAATCAGGTAAGAATAATGATGCTGCACAACAAAAATTGTAGCATTTCTATTGCCAGTTCTTGATAAGAACAATTTTTAAGATTTACTTAATTTCCCTCTTTTAGCCCCTCCAAAAGGAGGATCAATTTCATTTGTACAAATCTGAGTCTCCCAATAAACATCCCTCCCAAGTTTGGTTCCATTTGGTTTAGTAGTTTTGCAGAAGAAGTTTGAAATAAGCAAATTTAACAGAAGATGGACAGATGACATGCCAAGTGATGGCAAAAGCTCACATGGCCTTTGGCCAGGCAAGCTAAAAATAAATTGCTCATAACCGAACTACAATGATATAATTCACTCATGCACTAAACAAGCATCATAATTTAAAATGTCATGATTGTTTTTCGATATTTGGAATGCAGGACTTGTACTATAGTTAAACAAAATTGTTTACTTGTCATGAATTTCATACAAAAATATTGCACTTTAATCAATATTTTTTTTTTAAAGGAGATGATAAAGACAAGGGAGGTAATAGATAATAAACAAGGGAGATAATATATTTTATTACATAATGATTTTATTTAAACAATTTTATTGGCTATCATGCTGTCACCTGACAATCCGTAAAATTTAATATTTTTTTATTAAAACTTTTATTGACTTGGTTTCACTTTCGTTTTCTAATGAAATCTATAAAAAAATCACATTCATTTTAATGTAATAAAACAATTACAGTCTTTTGTATCGGTCAATACAAGTTTTTATGGACCTTAGAAATCAATATTCACCTCAGCCTAAAGGCTTCAGTGAATATCGTTTTTAAGGTCCATAAAAACTTGTATTGACCTAAACAAAAGACTATAATTGTATATAATGTCCTTTTTCATAGCATGATATTTTTAAACAATTGATTAGTTATATAATGACTTAACATGACATAATAAATTATACAACATACAACCAAGGCCTATGAGAGGGTGGTTCAGCCGGTACATCGGTCCGGGGCACAGGGAGCCAAGATGGGGCTCGTGAATCTCTGAGGGGCCCCATAGTCTTAACCATAAACATTTTATTTTGAGAGACGTCTCAGCCTGTCCCTGGGGCCCCAAAGCAGTCTTGTTCCACCTTGTACAATTTCTTTAGGAGGCCCTGCATACAACCCATTGTCATACATTTGTAAAGCACCAACATCAGTGATATCATGCATGGATAAAATATTTTGTTTTGGCTATTTGAACCATATTTTATTGTAACTGCAGCCATTTTGAATGGAGAGTGGGTCTGTCAGATATAATTTCATAGGTGTCATCTCAGAACTATCCTAGCTATGTTTGGTTTAAATTGGCCCAATAGATTCAGAGAAATATGAAAATGTATTTTTCTTTGATTTTCTTTTTTTAAAAGATAGGAAAGGTCTTATTTCCATAATTGGCAAACTTCACGATAAAAGTAAATAACATGTTAAACAACCCATAATCATGTAGATAATTCTAAGAAATTTTAATTTTTAGTAATAATAGCCATATTGGATGTAGGGTGGGGTAAAATTTGTCAGCTATTTTACTGAAAGGAGACAACCCAAGGAACATATCAGCCAAGTTTTATATAATTTTGCTATGTGGCTTCATAGCACAATATATAAAGTATTCTGAAGTATTGGTAACTTAATATATGTCCCCTACCAGACACAGCTATATCTGAAGCCAGCATTCATCATTACATTATATCTAAACATGACACATTACAAAACAGGTGTGAAAAACTTTTAAAATCCAAGGGCTATAATTTTGTAAAAAAAACCCAATAAAACTCAAATTTGATCTGTAACTTCCTGACCTTGTAAATATCTCTACCTATTAAAGGAAAGGGTACTGGATCACCAAGGTGTGACAGACCAACTGAGAGACAGACATAGGATACCAATAGTCAACCCTTCCCCACCTTTGGCAGTAGGAGGGCTAATAACTATCACCCAAAATCAACTGAACTGAATTAGTAGTGGATGGGTTAAGGTGTGGACAATCCACAAATGCATAAGAAAAGATATGGATGTAAATGAACATGAGAGAATATCCAACATTACACTTATTTGACACAAATTAAGGTAAAGTAACAGCACTTTTATTGCTGTTCTACAGTTCACAGTATGGTCCTCCACAATGAAACTAACTCATGTATGGCTTGAAAGTTAAAATTAATATTGTTAACAATAAATCATGATTGTAGATTATCAATCTAACAATGGATGTTGTAGACTTCCGGCCATCAATTCTTTCGAGTCCTTAACTTGATTGATTCCATATTCAAGATCATTCATATTCATGCTACGTAAATCATCAGTGGGAATCTCACTGAAAATAAAAAAGATTCAGAAATATTAATATATATAACTTATAACTGGGTATATTTCAACAGTATATTTGTCACGATTCCTCTTTCCATTTTAAATGGGGTGTCATCATTGTCGTGATCACATGGTAGTTGGATTTATAACTACATTGTACCTATGCAATCAGTGCCTATCACCACTAAAGTTGTGAGTTCGAACCCCGCTCAGGTGAGGTGTACTCAATACAACATTATGTGATAAAGTTTGTCAGTGACTTGCAGCAGGTCAGTGGTTTTCTCCTGGTACTCTGTTTTCCTCCACCAGTAAAACTGACCATCACAATATACCTGAAGTATTGTTGAAAGTGGCGTTAAATACTGTAACCCTAATATTTTAATTTACGGTTGTTTGATCATCATGTAACCACCAATTGTATTTACAGTCAAACCTGTATTAAGAGGTCACTTTTGGAGCAAAAAAAACATGGTCTTATCAGACAGGTGACCCCTTAAAAGAGGTTCAATTCGTATGAAAATTTCTATGACAGGATAAGAAAAAGGTGACTTTTTAACACAAGTGATTGCTTGGTGTCTGTAATTTAGACTGATTTCCTAATTAACTACACTGATGATTCTGGTTATAAAATAAAATAACTGAAAATCAATGAAAATTAGTTGAAATCATCTTACCCCTCTTGTAAGGTCATTCCCACCAAAGACCACCCTCTTATCTGACCACTCCCATCAAAGGACATCCCTCTTGTCAGGCCACTTCCACCAAAGACCACCCCTCTTATCAAGTCACTCCCATCAAAGGCCATCGCTTGTCAAGCCACTCCCACCAAAGGCCATCCCATCTTGTCAGGCCACTCCCATCAAAGGTCATCCTTCTGATCAGGCCCAATTTCAGATGCACTGAGATACAAATATACTACTATATTGTCCCACCCTCCTCCTCATCAAGAGAACCCATCTTTCTTATTAAGCCACTTTTTTCATAACAGAAGGGATGGCTCTATAAGAGGTGGACTACTGGAGAATTTGAGGAAAACCGCTCGTAGCCATTGGCAATCCTCGTTAAAGATATAAAGAATTAAATTACTGGAGAAAAATATTGTACTTACAAAGCGTCAATTCCATATAGATTTCAGTAGGGTGGACAACTGGACAATAATATTGTACTTACAAAGCATCAATTCCATATAGATTTCAGTAGGGGGGACTACTGGACAGTAATATTGTACTTACAAAGCATCAATTCCATATAGATTTCAGTAGGGTGGACAACTGGACAGTAATATTGTACTTACAAAGCATCAATTCCATATAGATTTCAGTAGGGGGGACTACTGAACAGTAATATTGTACTTACAAAGCATCAATTCCATATAGATTTCAGTAGGGGGGGCTACTGAACAGTAATACTGTACTTACAAAACATCAATTCTATATAGATTTCAGTAGGGGGGACTACTGGACAATAATATTGTACTTACAAAGCATCAATTCCATATAGATTTCAGTAGGGGGGACTACTGGACAATAATATTGTACTTACAAAGCATCAATTCCATATAGATTTCAGTAGGGGGGACAACTGGACAGTAATATTGTACTTACACAGCATCAATTCCATATAGATTTCAGTAGGGTGGACAACTGGACAGTAATATTGTACTTACACAGCATCAATTCCATATAGATTTCAGTAGGGTGGACTACTGGACAGTAATATTGTACTTACACAGCATCAATTCCATATAGATTTCAGTAGGGGGGGGGGGGGGGGGGGGGGCTACTGAACAGTAATATTGTACTTACAAAGCATCAATTCCATATAGATTTCAGTAGGGGGGGGGGGGGGGGGGGGGGGGGGCTACTGAACAGTAATATTGTACTTACAAAGCATCAATTCCATATAGATTTCAGTAGGGGGGACTACTGGACAGTAATATTGTACTTACACAGCATCAATTCCATATAGATTTCAGTAGGGGGGACAACTGGACAGTAATATTGTACTTACACAGCATCAATTCCATATAGATTTCAGTAGGGTGGACAACTGGACAGTAATATTGTACTTACACAGCATCAATTCCATATAGATTTCAGTAGGGTGGACTACTGGACAGTAATATTGTACTTACACAGCATCAATTCCATATAGATTTCAGTAGGGGGGGGGCTACTGAACAGTAATATTGTACTTACAAAGCATCAATTCCATATAGATTTCAGTAGGGGGGGGGGGGGGGGGGGGGGGGGGGGGCTACTGAACAGTAATATTGTACTTACAAAGCATCAATTCCATATAGATTTCAGTAGGGGGGACAACTGGACAGTAATATTGTACTTACACAGCATCAATTCCATATAGATTTCAGTAGGGTGGACAACTGGACAGTAATATTGTACTTACACAGCATCAATTCCATATAGATTTCAGTAGGGTGGACTACTGGACAGTAATATTGTACTTACACAGCATCAATTCCATATAGATTTCAGTAGGGGGGCTACTGAACAGTAATATTGTACTTACAAAGCATCAATTCCATATAGATTTCAGTAGGGGGGGGGGGGGGGCTACTGAACAGTAATATTGTACTTACAAAGCATCAATTCCATATAGATTTCAGTAGGGGGGACTACTGGACAGTAATATTGTACTTACACAGCATCAATTCCATATAGATTTCAGTAGGGGGGACAACTGGACAGTAATATTGTACTTACACAGCATCAATTCCATATAGATTTCAGTAGGGTGGACAACTGGACAGTAATATTGTACTTACACAGCATCAATTCCATATAGATTTCAGTAGGGTGGACTACTGGACAGTAATATTGTACTTACACAGCATCAATTCCATATAGATTTCAGTAGGGGGGGGGCTACTGAACAGTAATATTGTACTTACAAAGCATCAATTCCATATAGATTTCAGTAGGGGGGGGGGGGGGGGGGGGGGGGGGCTACTGAACAGTAATATTGTACTTACAAAGCATCAATTCCATATAGATTTCAGTAGGGGGGGGGGGGGGCTACTGAACAGTAATATTGTACTTACAAAGCATCAATTCCATATAGATTTCAGTAGGGGGGGGCTACTGAACAGTAATATTGTACTTACAAAGCATCAATTCCATATAGATTTCAGTAGGGGGGGCTACTGAACAGTAATATTGTACTTACAAAGCATCAATTCCATATAGATTTCAGTAGGGGGGGGCTACTGAACAGTAATACTGTACTTACGAAGCATCAATTCCAAATAGATTTCAGTAGGGGGGGGGGGGGGGGGGCTACTGAACAGTAATATTGTACTTACAAAGCATCAATTCCATATAGATTTCAGTAGGGGGGGGGGGGCTACTGAACAGTAATATTGTACTTACAAAGCATCAATTCCATATAGATTTCAGTAGGGGGGACTACTGGACAGTAATATTGTACTTACAAATCGTCAATTCCATGTAGATTTCAGTAGGGGGGACAACTGGACAGTAATACTGTACTTACAAAGCATCAATTCCATATAGATTTCAGTAGGGGGGGGGGGGGGGCTACTGAACAGTAATATTGTACTTACAAAGCATCAATTCCATATAGATTTCAGTAAGGGGGACTACTGGACAGTAATACTGTACTTACACAGCATCAATTCCATATAGATTTCAGTAGGGGGGGGGGGGGGGCTACTGGACAGTAATATTGTACTTACAAATCGTCAATTCCATATAGATTTCAGTAGGGGGGGGGGGCTACTGGACAGTAATATTGTACTTACAAATCGTCAATTCCATATAGATTTCAGTAGGGGGGGCTACTGGACAGTAATATTGTACTTACACAGCATCAATTCCATATAGATTTCAGTAGGAGGGGGGGGGGAGGGGGGGCTACTGGACAGTAATATTGTACTTACAAATCGTCAATTCCATATAGATTTCAGTAGGGGGGGGCTACTGGACAGTAATATTGTACTTACAAATCGTCAATTCCATATAGATTTCAGTAGGGGGGGGGGGGGGGGGGGGGGCTACTGGACAGTAATATTGTACTTACAAAGCATCAATTCCATATAGATTTCAGTAGGGGGGGGGGGGGGGCTACTGAACAGTAATATTGTACTTACAAAGCGTCAATTCCATATAGATTTCAGTAGGGGGGGGGGGGGGGGGGTGAGGGGCTACTGGACAGTAATATTGTACTTACAAAGCATCAATTCCATATAGATTTCAGTAGGGGGGGGGGGGCTACTGAACAGTAATATTGTACTTACAAAGCATCAATTCCATATAGATTTCAGTAGGGGGGGGGGGCTACTGAACAGTAATATTGTACTTACAAAGCGTCAATTCCATGTAGATTTCTATGCGCTTGTAATACTTCATGTACTCTAAATAATGCTGCTTGTCGACACCCTTCTTTTATATCACTTCCTGAAAACCCATCTGTTTCATTTCCTAATTTGTTAAAATCGATGTCGTTTATCTAAAAATAAATGTAAAAAAGATGGTTTGTTTTGAATTTGTGCATGTATATGTTATATTTATTATTATGTTTGTTATTCATGTTGATTAACTGATACAAAATTGCAACAATGAAAATTATTGTAAAGTCAGACTCTCACATGCATACAACAGCCTGATCGAATAGGAGTGATTCTGGTTAGAAAATGAAATAACTGGAATCAATTAAAATAGCTGAAACCATCTACACCCCCTTTCAAACCCTCCATATTTGACCTGTTCAGATCATCTCCTGCACCTTTCGAAAAAAAAATTCAGGGGTTAATAGCTGAAATCAGTTAAATAATGGAAAAAATCTTTCCTGATACAATATTAAAATGAAGCAAAGCAACAACAAAATTAACATTTTTACCTGTTCATCTTCAAGTATAATTTTCAGAATGTGTATTCTTTGCTCTTTAGCCTGTAGAAAAAAATAATTTGTAAAAATATATAGACATCAGTAAATAAAAAGTCAAAAAATGGATTTGGTTTTATATTTTATGGTGTTTAACGCCACTTTCAACAATATTTCAGCTATATAGTGGCAGTCAGTTTTATTAGTGGAGGAAACCAGAGTACCCGGAGAAAACCACTGACCTGCCATAAGTCACATAATGCTGTATTTAGTACACCTCGTCATGAACGGGATACGAACTCACACCATTAGTGGTGATAGGCACTGATTGCATGGGTAGTTGTAAATCCAACTACGATACGATCACGAAAAGTTAAAAGAAAGGCTATTTGAGGATGCATTGTATGTGTTTAATGTTTACATTTCTTTAGTATAAGTGTAAATTTGGATATTCTCTCATGTTCATTTACATCCACATCATTACTAACTATTTATTGTATAAACTATAAGTTTTCCCAGTTTCAGTGATTACAATAGTGTACATGTCAAAAATCACAATTAATCTAATTTATCCTGCAATCATGTGATTTTGAGTTCTTATAAAAGGGGGGAGGGGTATGGTATTTAATGCCACTTTCAACAATATTTCAGTTATATTGCGGCTGTCAGTTTTATTGGTGGAGGAAACGGATTAACTAGAGAAAACCACCGACCTATCGCAAGTTACTGACAAACTTTATCACATAATGTTGTATCCAGTACACCTCGCCATGAGAGATTCGAACTCACAACTTTTGTGGTGATAGGCACTGATTGCAAAGGTAGTTGTAAATCCAACTACCATGCGATCAAGATCACGACAGCCCCTCTTATAAAAGGGTCAAATAAATGTCAGTTATCTTAGTCATCGACCTAATAAAGTTTTTCTGGTACCTTAATCATGTAGAGCCAATGGTAAAAATAAAACCCATTTGCACTCGTTGCGAAACGGGCCAGAAAAGTTTGCCAAAGGCTTGCCTATCTACCTGTCTCTAAAACTCTACCAAACAGATTATATATTTTCCTACAATATATATATATAATCCATTTCTCATAGGATGAGATGTATTCTGTTTTTCTTGCTCATATCAAAACCAACTACATGTATAGACATAACATTGTATATTTAAAATGTTCAACTCAACTACAGTTTAATAAATAAAAAAACTTCAGGTCAACTAAAGGTAAGCTCAAAAATAACAAAACCCTAATTTTCTACATATATAACAAATTCAGAGGCTCGTCTAAGCCTGTTTCGCTTACTTGGTTATTCATGTGCAGTTTGGCTGCTGTTCCCATTGACCCCTTCATATCTCATAAATTGAATACTTGTGCTACAATTTATAATAGTTGATTAAAAAAAAATATCTACCACATATACATGTATGCCAAAAAACTCTGGTGGTTTCATTTGATATTATTTTTTAAATGTATTTGCAAATTTTCAAATACTCTTTATACAACAAGAAGAGGAAAAGGTATTCCCCAATCAGACGTCAGTAATGAAATGAGAAACAAAAAAATACCACCCTCTAAAACAATTCCAACATCTAATCAAAAAATCGTAGAAGTTTATAAAATTAATTACAGGTTTGCCAATCTTAAATTGACACGGCATTCTTCTAAGGATAGCAGCATCAACATCCTGGGGTCTGTTTGTGGCCCCAATGATCATGATCTGACAGTTAGGATCTGTTATTATACCGTCCCATAAACTCATGAACTGTGTTTTTATCATCGCTGTAGCTTCATGATCAGTGGATGATCTGGATCTCAAGAAAGAATCTATAAAATTAAGAATAGTTTGAATATGACCTCCATATACACCAAAAACATCACAGCAGATATATTATATATCTTAAAAATAGCATGTACAATCATGAATTGGTTACTGGTGATATATCTCCATTGGTCAGTAATATTGCTTAAAAGCCCTGTCTGTTGCTTTGAGTAATCTAGGAAGTGTTGCTTTGGAACATTACGATGGCAAAACATGTTCATATAAGTTAATAAATCTATGCTAAAAAGAATAACAGTAGCCCCTTCTTGTAAGGCCACTCTCACAAAACAATATCCTTCTTATCAGGCCAGATTTTATATGAACTGAGACAGTAAAATACTTTTGTACTATTAAATTGCCCCTCTGATGAGAGGCCACCCTTCATATCGGGCCACTTTTTCATTGTAAAAGCCTTCAAGGGGTGGCCTTACAAGAGAGGGAATACTGTGTAAGCTAAAAGTATATTGATCCTCAGTAACTGTAATTAATTTTTAATTAGGTAAAAAACTATTAAAATAAATTATAATCATACCTATTTCATCTACAAATATAATGGCTGGTTGAAGCTTCATTGCCTAAAACAAAAAAATATTGGTTTAATTTTAATTAAAAATTGTGCACTATAATTAAAATATAAAGGAGTGATTGTTGTCAAGTTGCCAAGTGAGCAATTTTTCAGGAATATCGCGGCGAGAACAAACTATATTCCGATGAGATGATGATGTCCACTTTGTACTACACCATAATCAGGTTGAGATGGATTTTATAGTCTTTGGTTTGACTCGACTGGAACTCGAACCCATGATCATCTGCAATATAGGTGAGCATGCTAACCATTACACAACCGATCGAGTCAGAAACTGATAATATATCAACCACATCAGTAGTGTAATGGTTAGCATGCTTGCATCGAGTGCAGTAGATCGTGGGTTCGAGCTCCGATCGGATCAAACCAAAGACTATAAAATTGGTGTTTATTGCTTCTCCGCTACGCATGCAACATTAAGGAGAAAGAGCAAAGACTGGTTGGCCCGGAATCAGGCTAATGTGTCCGAATGGGGCGACATATCTATCTGTGGACTGTTGTTTCAGCGAGTTAGCAGTTCTTCAGATTAATTATATAGAATTTATGGAACGGAAATGAAAAAAGTCGTGTTATTGTGAGAAATGTAAGGCCAAAACTGATAATGTGGTCACGGAATCTGCGTGAAAATTTGTGAGATTGTCCAAAAGTTTGCATCGTAAAACGCAATCACTGTTAAAACAAATAAATAGGATACATACATGTATACAAGAAGTAATTTAACATACATGTAGTAATAATAACAATCTGTTCATTTTTTTTTAAATCTGACAATCAACTAATATCTAACAACATTTGATACAAGGTCACATCAGAGTTCATATTTCAAGCAACCAATCACCGACGACCTTCAAGAATTATTGATGTACTGAACAGGATAGTTGGTGATTGTGATACCTAGTTAATTACATTAAAAAATGAAATGTAATTGATAATGATTTCATCATGACAGGTTATAGCAATAATAAGCGAGTAGGTGCATTTACTATTTTAGCAACAAAGCCAGTAGCAAATGTGTCCATACAAAAAAAAACAGTATTTTTTAAATTTGTTTTATCACCATTTATTTGTTCTATTTACCTTTGCATTGTTACATGAAAATTAAAAAAGATATATTTTCATCATGCTTGATGGCATCAGAATTATAACCTACATACACAGATGTATAACAAGTCTGAATATCCTTAATCTACTAGCCTTAATTCTATGAAATTGCTTGGTAATCAACAATTTAACAGTATGAAAACAATGAAAACAAGAACAAGCAATACAAACAACCAACTACAGTTGCATCCATTTCCAATTTTGTCTAGATTCAGTTTATTGATCCATAACGAACTTCATACTTCAACAAGAGATTAAGTCTTAAAAAAAAAAAGCAATTAAATTGACCACCATTAGTTTGTATTACAAAATATTATTAATATTTTACCTTACAAATGATCTTTTTATATTGCAAGTGGCACTTTTACCACAATTTTAAAAAAGTGTGTGCTATACACACAAACTAGACTGTTTTCCATATTTCCTTGGACAAAAGGAGGTGCCTTTTATATAACATGTTTATGCATCCCTAACTACCATGTATATGGGCAATAAACCGAGCATTACATTTTTAGATTAATCATTCTTGTAGGGTAGAAACTTATAAAGATTTCTCAAAGTTTCTATGTAAAAATCAATCCTTTCTGGTACGACTCAAAACATTTCAATGACCTAGATGTACCCACCAATGAGAATACTGCTTCTGATCTTTTCTGAGATTCACCATACCATTTGTCTACTAATGATGAAACTTGTAGATTGATAAACCTACAACCTAAAAATAAGCATTGAAATAATGTGGTATACAATGAAATATATTGTTTCACACGTAAAACTAAATGGCTGTTCTCTTCAATATCATACAATGTACTGAATGATGTTTTAACATCATTAAGCTCAGTATACGTAATGTAACCATTTAGATGCACATTATACATTATCCCAGCTCTGAGCCAACTAGTATGTTTTATGTGAGAAACAATCCTTGCTAAGCAAAATACAAAAAATGTAATGCAGAAAATTTGTTTGAATGTGATAAAGATGCCCAGATGTAGCATTTATCAACAGAAGTAGAGTACCATACAACTGCTGGCTAGGGACTATCAACAGAAGTAGAGTATCATACAACTGCCGGCTAGGGACTATCAACAGAAATAGAGTACCATACAACTGCTGGCTAGGGACTATCAACAGAAGTAGAGTACCATACAACTGCCGGCTAGGGACTATCAACAGAAGTAGAGTACCATACAAATGCTGGCTAGGGACTATCAACAGAAGTAGAGTACCATACAAATGCTGGCTAGGGACTATCAACAGAAGTAGAGTACAATACAACTGCCGGCTAGGGACTGTTTTACACTTATTCCTCGAAATGAAAATTTTTATTTACTGGTCCGAATCAAATTCTTGAATTCATTTTGATATATTTCTAAATAAATACTGAAAAATATCACGGGTCAGAGCATAGTTTTACTGGTCTTGGACCGGGGTACCCGTGCTCATTGTGAGGATTGTGAGTTATGTTTATCATTGAAGACTCTACTGTGACATGTAGAACAGCAATAAAAGTGCTTTTCCTTTACTTTAATTTGTGTCAAATAAGTGTAATGTTGGATAGTCTCATGTTCATTTACATCCATATCCTCTCATACATGTACTAGTTAGATGTACATGTACACAAAGCAAACAACCATCAGCTACATACAGCATAATTTATTCTGCTACCTCATTTTATTTTATTTTATTTTGTAAGAAAAATACAATGTACTTGGACCTTTGATAACTATTAAGTTTTAATTAAATATAAATTACCCAACTTTGGAATTTGACAAACCTGCTGCTTTTGCTGTTGCCTTAGCAATCATTGTTTTACCACAACCTGGTGGTCCATACAACAACACTCCTACAAAGTTCAATAAATAGAACATGAAGAACCATACTATAGTAATAAACAGTCTTTGCCTTAATTTTTTTCACCTGCTTGCCCAAAAGTCAAATTTAGAAACAATTTCTATTTATTCAAACAAATTCTTTTATAATTTTTACTTGTCCGTGTCCAGTTTTACTTGTCCCATGCTTTGGGCCAGTGGGTTAGCGCGAAGACTGAATAAAACATGAAAGGAGTTAACATTATACCTGTTAAAAGATTACTAAAGTTGTCAATTTGAAAACCCGTTCATGGCGAGGTGTAATCAATACAACATTATGAGATAAAGTTTGTCATTGACTTATGACAGGTCGGTGGTTTTCTCCAGGTACTCCGGTTTCCTCCACCAATAAAACTGACTGCCACAATATAACTGAAATATTGTTGAAAGTGGTGTTAAAACACCATAAACCAAACCAGACTAAGATTACCTAGTTAAATAAAATCTTAATGAATCATTATACATACTGTTTCCTAATATTTTCTTAATGGAACAATTAAAAAAATTCTTATGAGATGATCCACTTACTATTTCTGAATCTCAACAAGTCAATTGTTATAAGAGATAAAATTAATAAAATCAAGCTAGTAAAATTTCTAAACACTTACCTGATATTAGCCTGGTATGGTGTTTAATGCCACTTTCAACAATATTTCAGTTATATCGTGGCTGTCGGCTATATTGGTGGAGGAAACCTGAGTACCCTGAGAAAACCACAGACCTGTCGCAAGTCACTGTTGCATAGGTAGTTGTAAATCCAACTACATGTACCATACGATCACGACCATGATGGCCCCTAGCAAGAAATGATTTACATATGATATATTTCAAATGAAGTAAATAAACATTATAAGCTAATTTCATTTTAAATTTACTAACTAAAATCCATAGTTTTTTCTAACTAAAACAGTAACCAAACCTTTAGGTGGTTGTAGAAGTTTTGAATGAAGGAAGAGTTCTCTCCTCTTGAATGGAAAAATAACAGTTTCTTTTATTTGTTCAATGACATCTATTAAGCCTCCAATATCATCCCATGTTATTGCCATGGAATCAGGATCCACAAGGTTTACAGCAATACACAATTCATAGTCTGTAAGCTTATGAAAGAAAACATGGCCATTCAGATAAACCTTTAATAAAATAATTTAATTTATCTACATAATCTTATAAGTGGGATTAAAACTCAATAATTCTCACATATCTTGTACAGTTGAAACTCTGACAACTTCTATGGACCTCCATGTCACAACAAGCACCATACCAAGCAATTTTTACAATGGTTTCTTGAACAATTTGTATTGTATTTTACAGTAATATACAGACTGAATATTGACAGATAGAGTTAGTTCCCTTTGTAGCATAGTTTAAGTTATATGAAAGGAGTTTTGTTATCATCAATGTATGGCCGATTCAATCAACAACAACAACAAAAAACACAAATTAAGCTTTGTAAAAGACCACTCAGGATCATTCAATTCATATACCACATTAAATTTCAAACCACAAAGTTACATTTACGAACAAAAGCTTGGCCAATCCAATTGCATTTTTGGCTTTGGCAGTACCGGTATGTTGAATTTTGGATTGGTACAAAAATTACAAATTCTAACAAGGTTTTTCAATCGTTGCATCATTTCTATCATTAAATATTGTTGAACTTGTTCTCCTCTTGAATATGCATGTAATATTTATTGCTGGATGTT
Organism: Bathymodiolus septemdierum; assembly: GCA_963383655.1. NCBI lineage: Eukaryota > Metazoa > Mollusca > Bivalvia > Mytilida > Modiolidae > Bathymodiolus > Bathymodiolus septemdierum. Next base: position 43,564,467 of record OY726522.1, read on the forward strand.
TTAAGTAACCAACAATTAATTCTTCTTTCCTTAAACACTTCATTGATAGAATGAACTAAGTTTGATAACCAAAAATATTTCTATAAATAATGGATTCCAAAAGGAATCTCGTAAAAAATATTTATTCCACTGTTGCATTTTGCTGGGTTACTTAAGCTTAATATAAATACAGGGGTTATGGTGTTTAACACCACTTTCAACAATATTTCAGTTATATCGTGTCGGTCAGTTTTATTGGTGGAGGAAACTGGAATACCAGGACGGCAGGAGAAAACCATCGACCTGTCGCAAGTCACTGCCAAACTTTATCACATCGAGTACAAATTGTAAATCCAAACTACATGTACCATACGATCACGACCATGACTGCCCCAATATAAATACACACAAACCTTCAATGTAATAATAGTCCTTTATAAATAATTATATCTTTCATATTAATTTAAAAGAAAGCCCTTGTAATAGGTGTGGCTATCTCTATGAAAAACACTTATGTCTGATCCCATATAACGAAGCATACATTTTTTGTATCTATATCAAATGTTTCTATCTTCAACAAAAGTTTTGTAGTAATACTCATGTTCCCTGGAATGTGACTGGAGAAAACCATGCACTTTTTGTTGTTAAAAAGGAAGTAGCAATTAGTTACTGAATGATGTACAACATAACACTCAAACTTACAGGATAATTATTCCTGGGACAAAATAAAACATGTTCAGGACAGAACAGTATTTGTGGGAAAGATAGGGATATAGTCTTCAATATTAATTGGCTTTCAGAGTATTGTTGTGACTATCATATTATTTCTTACAAGTTTGGAAATATTTTTCAGATTTACCAAATATTTGTGCAATTTCAACATCAGTTTTTAATATATCTACTGCAACCTAACCTTACCTTAACATTCTTAGCAACACCCAGTCTTTTCAACATCATTGCAGCCTGAAAAGAAAGTTTTAAGGCATGGTACAATGTTAGGTTTTATTATTATTCTTGCAGGTTGGAACAGCAGATGCATATATACAGTAATCCTCCTTTTATAAGCCCTTACCCTTCTGCAATGAAAAAGTTGCCTTTTAAGAGTTGTGGCATCTCGTACGGGGGTCAATTTAGTAGTATTTTACCATCTCAGTGCATCTGAAATCTGGTCTGATAAGAGGGAACTACTGCATATATGATTATTCAATGTTCAACAGTAGATATATTTTAGACAAATATCCCTACTTTATGTGAATCTTTTGTAAGATAGTTCTTTTTAAAATGAGAGAATGAAATGAACCTACATATGCATGGCTATAATGGTTTAATTGTTTGTTATTCTTAGTACTTGAACTTTTTTGTCATAACAGTCTTTTAACATACTTAAATGCCACTTTCATGGAATCAATATTATTTTTTTTAATAGAAATCACATTTGTTATTAGTTATACCTTCTGTTGTGCAGCTACTTTCTCTTTTCTAGTTGGATCCATTGCGTTTGACATCCATTTAACAAAGAAATAGGATACTCCTATAGTTGCTGCAATTCCTAATCCCGTTGATATTAATTTTGCCACTATTTCACGAATGGCCTGGTCATTTGAGCTTACCTTCACCATTTCTGAATTGCTAGCATTACATGTCTGAATTGATAATGCTTGCAATTTTATTAAGTCTTTAGCATTGCCTGTAAAATCTTTCAAAAAGTTTTTCATTGGATTTAATTTCTCAACACATTTTTGTGTTAATATTTTTAACGATTCACTACCGTCCGACATTATCAAATGATTTTAAAACGTCAATAGAAATGTTAGATTTATCCTTTTCTATAAATGACAAAATGTCATTAAAAATATATGACTTCCTAAATAAATCTGACGCAATAATGTCAATGAAAAAGCCCCAAGGACAAGGTACAATCACATTACAAGATTATTTGAATTCAATTAACTCGTTTCATGTAAGAACTTATGTATCGTATATGGGAAAGAAAATGTCAATGCAGAATTTCTTTACTAGATGTTGAACAAAAACCGTCTGCATGATCATGCCATGTTGAACTTTCACTTTGACAGGAAGTAGTTTAATCGGTAACTGGACAACTCGGACCATAACAAACTCGGACTCTACAAACTCGGACAATAACAAACTCGGACCATAACAAACTCGGACCACTAATATTAGGAGATTTAAAATAGGTGTGCAAACTCGGACCTTGGAAATATTTATTATTTATAATAAATAAAATTGAACATTTTTTAGTTTTTATTTTAATGTTGATGTCTTTATATTTAGTTCTATAAATAAAATATTTTTTTAATCATAATTAGTATCTACTAGTCTAATGTGATATATAATTATAAAATTGTCAAATAAATTAATTAAAATTCTTTTGTTTTGTCTTTTGCAATCAATCATTACCACTGATTATATATTATTCTGCAATGATTACATGATCAAAAGATCGCTATAATTTATAACTATAAGTTAGAAATAACAAAAAAGAATTTTCAAATTTTATAACATTTGGTATGAAACTTTCTTATTATTATAATGTATGCATTGGTATTGCAGTAATTTTGTATATTTCATTAATGATGATAAAAGAAATATTCACATCTACGGTACTTGTAACTCTTATAAACATTCTTTTGAAGAAATATGATATGACAAATCTCATACACGTTACTCAATATAATTACAGGGGCGGATCCAGGATTTCAAGTTAGGGGGGGGGGGGGGGGGAGCGCACTTGAAAAAATTGTGTCGAGCGGAGGGGGCCGCGACAATTTTGGGGTATTTCGTGTGAAAAATCACGATTTTATGCAAAAAAAATCTTATTTATGCCAATTGCGGAGGGAGGCGCGAAAAGTTATGGGGTATTTCATGTGAAAAATCACCATTTTACGCCCAAAAAATCTTATTTTTTCCAATTTTAGGGGGGGGGGGGGGGGGGCGCAGAGTATCTACAATGCCAAGACTTCTTGATTGGTGACATTCATGTAGACAGCGAGAGACACCTCATGTTCGCCACTCCGATCCAGTTACAGATTCTACAGCAAGCAAAGAGGTGGTTCCTCGATGGTACTTTTATAAAGTAGTAGCTGATCCATTTGAACAGATGTGGTCCATCCATGCTTTTGTACGTAGTGGTGAGAGTCTAAAGCAGATCCCCCTTGTCATCTGTCTCATGTCAAGGAGAAAGACCAGAGATTATACTGCTGTAAGTATTTTTGTATTATATAATGGTCTACAAAGTTCATGAAATCGAGTTTTTGATTTAAAGGGCAATACAGATTATCATGATGCAAACATTTTCGAATAAAAAAAAAATCAATTAACGTTTTCACATTAATGAAACTAATTTTAATAAATTATGTAGTATAATTATATGAATACAAAAAATATAGTATTTATCCAATGTATTGAACCACATTTTATTATAACAATATTGATCAATATTGATATATTATTATTTTATATATTTCAGGTTTTCCAGCACTTGAAGCAGGTCATTGAGCGTCCAACCAGTGTAGAGGCCTCATTGCAGATTTCGAGAAAGGCCCTTAATATGATGTGTCTGACTTATTCATATAGATAGATCAATTTTTATTTAAAGTTCAGCCTGATATGAATGTACAATGATACAAATGATATATTCTATTGACTCATACAAGTTTCTTACGTAAATATGAGGTTAATATTTATGTCTGTTCAATCTATTCAAGAAGAAATGTTGTTATAACAAAGTACCGAAATTGCAGTAAAAGTTCTGCATATGGCCATTTCGACAATTTCTGTCTCATCAGTGCAGATAAAATCGAAACATTTGGAAGACATATATATATATTGCATTTTTAAAATTCTATATATTTGAAAATGAATTCCAATAACACAAAAAATAACAATATTTAGTAGTCGTACGGTACCACCACACATGTTACAGCTGTTATAATATTTCTTTTTAAATTCTGTGTTTAAATGTATTTAATTGATCATTTTTTATCTTTTTATGTGTATGGAAGGCCGCACGCTACGAGTTCTCGACCGCCAGTATTAAGGGGTGTGCTTTCCACTTTGGTCAGGCTGGCTGTCCTCAGGAAAGTGACAGAGTTGGGTCTCAAGACAACTTACACCAGCCTTGGTTCTGAATACAGATACATCCTTCAGCTCATGGCCCTGCCTTTCCTCCCAGCAGGCCAGACCCAGTCAGCCTTTAACACCTTGGCAGCCAGAGCTACGTCTCCAGTACTCCAACAGATGGTTACCTACATGGAAAACACTTGGATCAGTAACTCAGTGTGGCAGCCTCGCAACTGGTGTGTCTTCCAGACCAGCATACGTACCAATAATGATATGTTGAAGGTATTATTTTTATCTTTTAATATCTTTGAAACTTTAAATTAAAAATCTTATCAGCTATTATCGAGTATAATTTTATTCTTAAAGATTTTGAAAATATATTTCCACACATGAAAATATTTGTTCTAATACTTAGTTTAGTTATTTGATTAAGCAGTACAAAGTCTGTAATTATAAAACTTAAAATATTACTATCAACGAAAAGATAATATACAACATTTTTTAATGTCTGCGGAGATTTAACATTGAGCATCGGCCATTGTTCACAAAGGACGGAGAGTTCGTTTACTTCACCATGAAAGCGCGTGCAAGTTGCTGAATTTGTTTGTTGCTCTACAATAAATCTGTAATTATAAAACTTAAAATATTACGAAACCTGGAAATAATGATAATGATGAAAATATGTTACTTATATATAAATAATTTTCTACCATTTTCTATTTCAGGATGGCACACCAAAATCAACACAGACATCGGTAAAGCCAACGTGTCCTTTTACATCCTGGTTCCAGCACTTCAGAGAGACTCCCGTGTTATCGAGTTGACTTGTGTCCGAACAACAGATTCTTCGGGACCAACGCACCAGATACAGAGACATGGAAGGCCGTCTTCACGCCATGTGGGACAGCTACGACGACGAACAGATCTCAGCATCCCAACTACTCAGAGAGTGTGGTGTGGTCAGAATTATGGTCCTAGTGACTAAACATTCGTCATTTGTGAACATTGTTATGAATGTAACATGTAAATCTTGTTTGTTTTGTACATATTTTGTTGTTATTGCGATGAATATGATGGAGATGAAATAAATCATAAAACATTTTTTGTCATCTTATTAAATAATGTTTGTTTTCTTAATTTATACAACCTCCTCTCCAGGTTAGATCATATGTATATATACATATAAAAACAGACTTACACTCTTCAGACAAAATCTTCTATTATAAATTTATACACATTCCCAAAAATTATATCATATACATACAAAAACAGATTGATACATCCAGTCAGTGTCCTAATTTTGGTATTCTTAATTTAAACAAATCACATAAAAAGGCATCAAATGCATAAAAAAAAGAGAGAAAAAGATACGTATCTAACACCTAAGTCTGTATTTAAAGATCAAGAAGCTGCTAAATGTCTTTCCTCTCTTCGTGAGAAATATATTATCGTTCCTGCGGACAAGGCTTCCAACAATATCGTGTTTGTATGTAAATCATATTACTTCGAATGCCTAATCAAGGAATTAGGCATAAATAGCAACACCTCTAGTAATACCACATACAAACCAACTTCGTTCGACAAAGATGAAATCCTAGCTAACTACAGATCATTCATGACCTCTTTAAACATTCCTCTGGTAAAGAATCTGAGGATTTACCCTATTTATATTGGATACCTAAACTCCATAAGATACCATACAAAGAAAGGTACATAGCGGGATCATCAACTTGTTCGACGAAAGAACTGTCTATTCATCTGACAAAGATTCTGTCTGCACTAAAAGAGGGACAACAGAAATATTGTGAAACTGTTTACTCGCGTAGTGGCATAAATCACATGTGGATTTTGAAAAACTCTAAAGATCTTTTGGATAACCTGAAATCAAGATCTTTCTCTCAGGTATCCCCCATCAAAACTTTTGATTTTTCAACTCTATATACCACCCTACCACATGACAAATTAAAAACCCGCTTAAAAGAAACAATTCATAAAGCTTTCAGTCATAGAAACTATGGCTCAAAATTTGTTGTGTTAGGCTACAATTCCACATATTTTTCAAACAAAATTCAAAAAGGTGAAACATGCTACTCCGAGGAACAAGTGATCAGTATGCTGGAGTTCCTCATCGATAACATATTTGTCTCCTTTGGAGGGACACTGTTTCAACAGGTCGTCGGCATACCAATGGGTACGAATTGTGCCCCTCTTCTAGCCGATTAATTTTTATACTCATATGAGTCGGAGTTTCTTCAAAAGCTTGTAAAAGATAAAAAGATTCATGAGGCTAGAGCCTTTAATTTCACATACAGGTATATTGATGACGTTTTATCTATCAATAATTCTAGATTTGCAGAATTTCTTCCATTGATATATCCTCCAGAGCTGGAAGTTAAAGAGACCACAGGTATAGCTTCGTCCGCATCATTTTTGGACTTATACCTCGAATTTGACGACAGTGGTCAACTCAGTACTAAAATTTATGATAAACGGGACGACTTCAATTTTAAAATCATAAATTTTCCAAATATGTGAAGCAATATACCAGCTTCTCCTGCATATGGTGTTTACATCTCGCAATTGATTCGCTATGCAAGGGCCAGTAGCAATTATTCTGATTTCCTGAAACGTCATCTTCATCTGAGAAACAGGCTACTGGACCAGGGCTATGAAAAGATTCGCCTTATTCGATCTCTCAAAAAGTTTATATTCCGATACCAAGATCTTGTCAAAATATATGTCGTCTCTGCAGAGACGATGATAAACGATGCATTTTCATATAGTGAAAATGTATAAAGATAAGGAAGTCAACAAAAATGTTAAAAATATTTTGTTATCAATGTGTGACTTAAAATTGTTTTTGACATTTGCTTCACTGGGTTTAGTACTGCTTTGACAACTAGTTTACCTATTTTGTTCCAGTATTATAAATACTGTTATAGTGACAGCCGGATGCTTTGAGCCGTAATGAAAGCGGGAGGTTAGGCGCTTTAAAATCTGATTCAACCCACCATTTCTTTAGAGATGCCTGTACCAAGTCAGGGTCATTACGGTTTTCACAGTTTTCCGGTTGTTGACTGATTTTGTCTATTTATATACTTATGAGTTTTGACTTTCCCTTTGTAAGATTGTTCGGAGTTCGGTAATTTTGTTATTACCCTTATTTATCTTCAGTCAGTATCTTCATATACAAATCCATCTATATACTGTAGTCCGAGTTCGTTATGGGCCGAAATTGTGGAGTCTGATTTGGTTAGGGTCCGAGTTTGTTATGGTCCGATATATCATGGAGTCGTTTATTCAGGCGTGCGTTTGGATATATACTTATCGCTGCCCAGGTAATGTCGATTAAATAATCAATTTTTACCCTATGTCAAAAACCGTTATATTACAGTATATTATGTACCAATTGGAAATCCTTTGGAAAAGTTATAAGACAAAAAGACTACGATTACAATTTGATAATCATTGTGAATAATATGCCTAAAAAAAAAAATAGCCATATTGTTAAAGTTGTGTTGATTTCAGAAAAGCTTTCGCAAGTGCAGAGAAATTCCCTCTTGGACTTCACATTATTTACACGCGAGCAGCTACTTTAATAAAAAAAAATATGCTTCGTGCATTCAGTTAATTTGAATTCTGGATTATATACCCCGTATATTCAAATGTGAGAGGTTACACTAATGGGAAATTTTTACTACATATTTGACATCGGAGTGTCAAAATTTTCAAAATTTAAATGACAAATGTAAACTCATATGGATCTTAAATAATGAAGACCCAACACAGACTTCCCGAAAACCGTCGGTCCGTCGGTCCTGACCGACAGAAATGCAGTAGGACCGACGATTTCAAAATATATATCGGACCGAATGTCCGGTAAAACATTGATATTTGAAAGGACCGGCGATTGAAATTTATTCCCTCCCAGTTTCCACTGCTAATGGCATTAAATTCCGTTTTCAGTTTTATTAAAATGTCAGACAGAGACTTGAAATTTGTTTATTTATTCTGTCAGACCGACACGTTCCTCTTTGTAATCGAAACTCCTATACAAATGTACGTAAATGTAAACATCCTTTTAGTAGGAACCAGCACCTGCAAAACGTGGAACATTAAAACTGAAATATATTACTGAGCACCGAAATAAGTTGACTTCCACACTCCCCAAGTATCAAAGATTGTTTGTGTTTAATTAAATATGTTTTGAGATGCTAATATATTGAAGATGACAGCAGATTCATATTCTTAACTGAAATTAAAAATGTAGGTAAACCGGAAACTGACATTGATGTATAATATTCGGAACGTGATCGGACCATTAGATACGGATTGTTGGCTATATCTGCCTTATCTTTTTAGATAAAAATATGTATACAGAAAAACATTTAATTGAGTTGTTTAATGGATTGTTGACTATATCTGCCTTATCTTTTTAGATAAAAATATGTATACAGAAAAATATTTAATTGAGTTGTTTAATGATCATGACTATAGGTAATCTTGCATTCAGTTCTGTATAAAAAAAAAAATTTGACAGGTTATATACAATATTACAAAAAAATGGTGGGACAGACACAAAGCCCATGGGTATGACAGAACCCCAGTTCCAAAAGTTTTCGCCAACTCTGTAATACCGAATGTTTGGTATAATAGTTACCTCAGATTTTGTCCGAAAGGCATTGATCAGTGTTTAATTTTATTTTTAAATTACATAATTTTCATTGTTTTCACCCCTTTTATACATTTCCGGTTTCAACCAAACCCATTTGTGAAGACGATCACGACACGATTGGTTATTTGTATATATATTAGCCAATGACATGACGTCTTTCATACAACCATTGACCTATAGTACAAGGTCATCAAAACAACAAAACTTGAGACACACACTATAAAAGACATAACATATACAATTTTGAACAACACTGAAAACTGAAAATTGAATTACTTTAACCTCTATAAAAACCAGAGGTGAAATCAGGTGCCCAATTGCTAATACTAGGGTAAATCACTCTAAAAAGGTAAAACTAAACATTATGCATGTGACAGTGGATTTTTTGGGACTTTTTTTTTCGGACCGGCAAAATATTTTTCGGTCTGACAAGATTTTCATGTCTGTCAGTCCGAATGACTGACAACTTCTCAGCAAGTTTCGGGAAGTCTGCAACTATACTCAGATATCTTTGTCAATATCTTTTATCAATAACTATTTGATTAAATGGAATTGGAGATCTGCAAACTGGATGACCTGCATTGAGCATGAGAAAGAAAATATTCTTTTTGGCATCGTACCTTGATGCTCGCTGCAGGTTATCCAAAAGCTCTGATCCCTTTCCATGTTCCAAACAATATTCCTTCCACATCAAAATTCTTCTATATCAACATAGCCGGTCTGCACTAGACACAAGTAGGACTTTATTCCTTTTAGCATCGACTCAAGGTGTCACTGGCAGATTGGTGATGAATCACCTGCTATATATGTATATGTTCTCTCTCACCCCCCCCCCCCCCCCCCCCCCCCTCATATATATGTGAGTAAGTGTATATGCATATATCTCTTTTCCTGTCCGAGTGTGCCTGCACCACAATTATTGATATTTCACCGCGAATATTTAGTTTGATATATTGCTGTTATGTATCAATCATAATTGTTATTTGTATTGTTGTTGTGTATCAATCATAATTGTTATTTGTATATGCCCTCCTGGAGCCCTGATTTGGTTAATAAATTTATTTCTATTTCTATTTTCTATTCTAATGTACCGAAACTGCTCTGAAAATTATTCAAATGCCAATGTCTGATTTTTTTTTAATGTTGTGGTGGACTTGCTTGATATTTGGAAACGTATTAGATTACACCATATTGTATATTTCTTTTAAAAAATATTATGAAAAATGAGGGAAAAATATTCAAGGGTTAAATTTTAATGATCTGAAGGCCAAAATGAAATATCCTGACATACGTGGACACGCACAAAGCTTCTTCTTTTTTATTATCCGATGGATTAACTTCCAATTTTGAGATACGGTAGGTGGCCATAATTATTTCACCAAGATGGCCACCATCTCATAACTTGTGGAATATATGCGATAGGGAAAAATAGGAAATATGTTCTTAAGATTTATTTTACATACCTGTCATTTTCAGTATTTCGTTATGTGACCTTTTGCTACAATTACATTTCGAATTCTCCTTGAAATTGAGTTATACAAGCTCTGAATATAAACTGGAGTTAGTCCAACCCATATCTTTTTCACCTCCCTCACAAGAATTTGTTTATTCAAAATGTCACATTTAGAATTCTGCAATTTGATTTTAAATGTTCTGTAGATTAGATTTTAACATATATTTGACAAAGAATTGGAAAATTAATTAAGATGTGAATCTTATGGACATGAAGGCCAAAATGAAAATGTCCTGAAATAAGTTGAAACACACCGAGAGCAGCTTTCTCGTATAAAGACACCTATAAATTTTATCAGAACGCACACTGTAGTTTATTAAAGGGAGATAACATTACCAGAAGCTGGAAAATGAAACTTGAAACGAAAACTTTTATATTTTTTTACCTGCATTCTCTTTTCACGCTTCTTCGTGGTAAGTAAGCTGTATATTAAGATCTATAAATTAACAACGAGGAGAGTTTCAAGCAAAGACCCCACCCTTCTTCTTCTTCTTTTGGTATACAATAGTCAATACTCCTTCAAGACGTTGAAGATTACGTACTGTTGCAAAGGGACTTGCACCCGCCCACTAATAGGGACTATTCAGTAAATTTGCACCACTGATTTTTTAACTATCAATGTGTTACCCACTGGATTCGAACTCACAACTTTAGTGGTGATAGTAGCTGATTGTACAGTTAGTTCTAAATCCAACTACCATCCGATAACGACCACGATGATGATTTGGTAACTTCCCGTTCTACTGCGATAAATTGTTCGACTTTCGTTCATGGCCGTTCAGAGCTGATAGTACGGTGTGGATAAGATAAGATAATATAAGATTTTATTGTCCAATCAAGGTCCCAGCAAGGGGCAGAGTCATTACAATGATTTATATTACACAAAAAAAACAATAAACATTCTAATACATACACGGGAACTGATCGATTACGCGAGAAAACTGATCGTGAATGATTAGGTAATGGATGTTAAGTATGTAAGCGGGATTGTGAATGATCAGGCAATGGATCGTGAATGTATAAATTACTTTACTACAACTGTGTAAGTTTCATCAAGGCAGAGGACGCTTACTCTACCGGTGCACCTGATCCAGCTCCCGGTTTTTGGTGCTCATTACCTTTTAGTTTATGTGATGTGCCCCTTCCTTCAGTTTTTAGTGTTGAATGTTGTGCTTGTCCATGTTATCTTGGTCTTGTCATTGTCTCTGAACTTTCATTACCTTTACAATGGCGGTATTTCCTGTTTTCTAGTCAATGACAGTGTTTTGTTAGAGTATCGCTGTTATGATCGAAAATGAAAAAAAAGAGTTTGTAGTAAAAAGAACTGATTATTGTATTTGAGTACAAATTTAGGGTTTCTTGAATGATACATTGTGGTCGAAGAAGACAAAATGGGAAAACAAAATCCATGATGACTGATGATGCAGCAATTGAGGTCAGATGACAGAAAGACTGAGATCATATGTAGTCCAACAGTCGTGAAGAAACACGTAGTGTTCTGCCTGATCGAGAAGAATTGCGAGTGGTTAAAAAGCTTAATTCCGCGGGTGATTCATGATCATCATTCCCTACTAATATATGTGACAACTGTGAAGATGAAGTCTCTTCAGTTTCATTTTCAGACTCGCTATCGTCATATTCATCTATATGGTTGAATGTAACCTCGGTCCCCTCGATTGAAGTTGAAACGTACATGTTCAGTGGTAATGTTCCGCATTTATAAGATGTTGTTTCTTGTCGGACAGTGCGCTGACGGACACACTTGCCATGCGTATTAGCCCACTCATACAGAAGTTTTACGTCATCCTTTTGCATCGATACAGTCTTTAGTTTTGGGAAAATAGGCACAAGGTCTAGAGGAAGGTTGTATGTGGGCACAGGGTAATATGAGGAATCTGATGTGAAGTAATATGCGGACCAATGGACGATTCGTTTGACGCTTTCCCAGAAAATAGTACCAAAGTCTCGGCAGTATTGCAGTTTGGTCGGTAAAGCATGTTTAAGATGACTCAATGCATGGAGATTTTCTACCATCGTGGTTAGGCAAGATTCTAAGTTTGGAGTAAACTGCTGATCAATTGTTCCGATAATTTGAGAAAGGTGAATGATTGAATGATATAGCATAGACACTGAATCTTGAGTTCTCTTTGAAACCGTCCCCTCAGGGCCATTGGTTTGCTTGGATATGTTGCACGTCTCTTTGACCTTGTCTACTGTGCCCTTGATGAATGTGTTTGAATGATTCAATAGCTCTTTACAAGTTTCTAAAGATTGACTGACAACCGTATCATCCTTAGAATGGACGGAGAATGCTGCGTAAATTTTCTGCAGGTGTATGAGAAAATTGATGGTGCCAGAAATTGTAGTGACTAATTTAATGGACCCGTACTTAGCATCTGTAATATATATGTTGGTATCGTTTTCAACAGCTATTCCCACAGGCTGGCCGAATGAAGAATATGCAGCAGAACCGGTGGCATTTCCGTCAACACCCTTCCCTGCAATGTCGGTGATTCCTTTGTTTTCTTCATATAGCCTAAGCTTTCTACCTTTCATATCCAGAAAAAGAACACCTCCTTTATAGCAACATATCCCGCAAATATCATAGGTACCAGTATGGAACAAGGATCAGCTAGTTTACTTCTTTCGTTATCCCACTGCAGTTGAGTGTTGATACAAAACGATTCAACACCTTTAGCATCTTTGACTTGGCGTGCCAATTTTACTGCAATATTAGGGCCTAACCCCTTTTCTGCTGAAGACTGTTGAATACCACAATAGTTTTCCACGTAGCGTTTAAATTTGTTCAGTTCCCTGAAGATATCGTCATCATTGATTTTCAAGAGACTTTTTTCTTTACAGAAAGGAATCTGTTTGTCCTCATTTAAAAATAAAATCAATATTTTGACCTCTAATTCCATTCTGGCACCGAATTCGTCTGCTAGCGGAAGTTCTGATAACACGTTAAAGTATAGCATAGTTTCGTGATAACAACGAAAGAAAAGCCAGATTATACTTAGCAAAGTATATCAAAGTAAAACAAAACGATATAATGAGAAAAAAAGGTTCAGATTTTTCTTATTTATTTAATCAGTTGATCATTTTACACACAATTAGGGATAAGACAGATTTATTCAACATAAAAAATTCATCCCACTAAATTTGTATCCTGAATTCCTGACTCAGAAAATTGCATTTTCCCGGATCCCGCCTCATTTCCATCCTGTATTCCCGACATTGAAATAGGTCAATCCCAAATTCCCGTTCATTAAAATTCGCGATCCCGACATCCCAAAAAAGATCCTACCGACCCTCATTAAAGCACTGATTAATGTGTTAATTTTTTAATTGAAATTTCATAATAAAAATTGTGATTTATTTCATTGCAGGTATTGAAATGGTTAATATGAAGATAGTTGAAGAACCCTCAAGTTATGGGTAAATAAGGAAAATGTAGATAACCAAAGTTCAAACTCAGGTCAAATTTAAAGCAAACAAACAAATTAAACAACAGTTCAGATATCATGCAATACCATGACAACAAAAGAACAAATAGTCTAACTTTGTTTTCTCAATCTTGTTTTCCTGGATAACTAAAATTAATAATATATTCTATTCATAGTAATTATTAGATAAATTTGACCTGATAAGTTGAATACTTGGCTAATTTGAACTAAAACACTATTGTTTGCTTTGACTTCGAAACCATGAGGTTGGATTATAATCCCTGAAGAAAATGAGATTTTTTTTAAAAATATGTGCTTAGCAAAACATTTAATGTCAACTATGAACTATAGATTTAAAGCAAATTAAAATATTGGATTTTGTGCTTTAGATCCAATTAGAGCTCAGCTGAAACTCAGTAATTTTTTAACAGTAGAGTCTCTTGGTTTGGAAGGGATAGCATCCCAAGCTCAAATTAGTGACATCTATATGCAAGTCATACTTCATTAAACTAGTGTACCACTACATACTGTGAGATAACTTCAATATTATCATCATGGTTTTCATCCTCATGGTCCGGTGACAAACTAATTGACTACATTGTACTGGTAATATTAAGCATAAAGACCCAATAAAAAATATTAATTAAATGCATTGTAATTTATTGTATTTTATTTTTCTTGTTTTTGCAGTATTAATAACTTCAACAACCAGAATACTCAACAAGAAAACCAGCTTAAAATGAGAGTTCCACCATCCAAGTTTTCTGGACCAGACCATCTTCATCGATTATTCAATAAATGTTTCAGTAAAAAGATAGATTCGTTAGTAATTTTATACTGATTTTGAGCACCTTCAAATCTTTCACAAATACTTACAAACAAAAATAAAAACAAAAGATGTTTATCTTGTAGACAAGAATTTAGATGTTTAGAAGAAATCAAATTAATTTTTTTTGGTAAATTTACAGTACTAAAAAGGTGCTTCTGTTACAAAACACTCTGATCTGACATCAGTCAATCACAGTAAAACACTATGTCTATGTTACCGCTGTAATTGCTGGTGTTTTTCAAATATAGCACTTATATATGACAGTGTCAGTGTATCTCTATACAATATACAGGTTGTAATTTGCTGGTGTTTCACCCACATTCACAGTGGTAAACTATGAAAATCAACCAACCAGAGTTCTTTTCATAAGAAACAGCCACCTTCTTAGTATTGTATCTGCAATAACATTTTAAATAAACAGGTATAGTGTTGCATCAAATACTGATCAACGACATCTGTGATGTAATTGTGATTGTGCTCGCCTCAAGTGTGGTAGATCATGGGTTTAAGCTCTGGTCAGGTCAAAACAAATACTATAAGATTAGTATTTGCTGCTTCTCTGCTAAATTTAGGAGTGAGAGCAAAGACTGGTATAATCGTAGTCTGGATAATGTGTTGGATTGGAGTAACATGTCTACACAGCGGACATCATCTCACTGAAATGCAGCTTGTTCATGCCATGATATAGTTAAAAAAAATTGCTCACTTGGCATTAAACAATACTCACTCACTCAAATACTGATCATCGTCATCAAATGTACATCAACTTAAGCATATGTGAAAAGATAAAATTTATTTGTAAATATGAAATTAAAAAGATTTTTGATCTTCCAAGACAATAATTCATTGATTTATTTAATTGGTTAATGTTACTCTAATTATAGCATTTCAACTGGATGTACAATCTACGACAATGTGCAAGAATAAATTCTATCAATCATACATATGAATGTGTAAAAATTACAAAAAAAAGTTTTGCCTGGCCTATCAATTAAATAAAATCTTATAAATCATAAAATACCAAAATAAAATGAAAGTTTCACATGCAATGTAGAAATAACACAAGGAAATGAACTAGATTATATTGTCCTTATAATTTATAATCATATGTTAATATTTTATTCTCACAGATATACCTACAAATTCTGTCCATTTTCAAACGTTACACAACACGAAGAATCATACAGATGGAACCCATACAATGGAGTTTTAGGGTAAGTCATTTTCATTGGTAGCTGCTCTATTTCTGAAAACTTTTGTTCTAATTGTCGTCTGCAAAAACACTATTATTTTTCCTACTAGGTCATGTCTCTGATGTTTGGCTTCTTAGTTGGTTTTTTTCATTGTCGTCTGCAAAAAACCTTATTAGTTTTTCCACTAGGCCATGTCTGTGATGTTTGGCTTCTTAGTTGTTTTTTAAAGATCACTTTATGACATCATACATGTACATGTAGATTCAAATACACATAGATATAGATTCTTGAGTTAAATATTAATTTTTGTATACTTACCAAATTTGTAGGGCTGTCTTGGTCGTGATCGTATGGTGGTTGGATTTACAACTACCTGTGCAATCAGTGCCTATCACCACTAAAGTTGGGAGTTTGAACCCCATTCATAGTAAGGTGTACTCTGTACAACATTATGTGATGAAGTTTGTTAGTGACTTGCCACAGGTCGGTGGTATTCCGCTTTACTCCACCAATAAAACTGACTTCACGATATAACTGAAATATTGTTGAAAGTGGCATTAAACACCATAAACCAAACCAAATTTGTATTGTCTGTCCTTTGATTTATAGGTTTACTTGTGGTATCTTCAAACTTTTCTTTATTAGCTATGGTCATTTTTTGTTTACAGATTATTTTATAAGTTCATATATATAAGACATTAATGGTTTCAATTCATTATGTTTTTTAAGAGTTTGGCAAGAATGGAATATTGAAAATAATACATTTGTTGCCATGGTGATGAGAGAAGGAGATAACTGTGGAAATGTTTTTAGATCTGTTAAGGTAATTAACGAATAGATAAGGATTTGATAATTCAATGCATGCAAGCCATTGGTTGTTGTCATATTATTACAGGTATCATTATTTTTGTCAATGAAAACAACTTATGGCTATGAATTTTATTTTTTAAAACAGTGATGGTCAACAATCCCATCAACAAAACACAAACAACCATCTCTCACCTCAAACCATTGAATACAAAAAAAGACCACAACATATGACAATGGAACAGGCAAAAAAATATGTGTTGGAATTTAACATATTAATGTGATCCTAACCCTCCCTCTCTGATAATTGGATCTTCAACAACAATACAGATATATACAAAGCAATAAAAAAAAAACCTGCACGAATCGCTTCCACTCAAAAAGACCACACACTATCACAAAATTGAATGACAAAATAAACATGGACAGTACAATAGCACGGTTAGTGAATGGTCGTAGTTAACTGACTACTAGCTAGCTATGTATAGGTAGGTAGAATCTGTCGGTTAAAGACAATTACAATAAACAAATTATAACTGGTACTGAATGAATTGTACTCAAATTCATACATTTTATACCAGTATATGAATTTGAATTTTCTCCTCCATATCTTCACATCATTCTGGTGTTGTTATTATTTAGGTCTATTTTGATTTTGATACAAGAATGGGATTTTAAATGTATTGTACCCCAATTCACATGATATTTAATTTTTCCTCCATATCTGTGATCTTCACTTCATTCTGGTTTTAAACGTCATGGTCGTGATCGTATATGGTAGTTGTATTTACAACTGTCTATGCAATCAATACCTATCAACACTAACATTGTCTGTTCGAATCCCACTCATGGTACTCAATACAACATTATGTGATAAAGTTTGTCAGTGACTGGTGGCAGGTCGATGGTTGTCTCTGGGTACTCTGCTTTCCTCCACCAATAAAACTAACTGACGCAATGTTACTGAAATATTGTTGAAAGTGCCATTGAACACCATAACCCTAACCCATCATTCTGGTTTTATATTTCAGGTCTTCCTTAGATGTGGAAACAAGAATGAGATTGTCAATGTATCAGAACCAAATACATGTCAGTATCATATGAACTTTAATTCTCCGTACGTCTGCCACCCTCATGCCATGTTGGTGTTTCCTACGCTGTCACCAGATTTACGTGAACAATGGGAAATACTTGAAGGAAGGTTAATTAACGAAGAAATTACTAATAAGGTTTGTTAAATAACTCTCATAATTCTGGGGTATTTTTATTTATGTTTCGAGAAACAAAAATTGATAGGTGTTTGAATCTTTGAACTGGTACTGAAAGTTTTCTGCACTTCTTTAGATCGAACTTAAAATTAAGTAAATATTAGACCTACCCATAGTAAAATTATAAATATACCATGGGATTAAATAAATTATTTTGATTTTAAAAGGAAGATGCACAAAAAAAAACTTGAATTTCTGTTACAAATGGATGATGCCATGAATTTATGACATATTTAAGAATACAACCTATTGTGATGTTATCGATTTGTGCCGGTCATGGTTCATTGAGAATTTTATCATGGAGCATACCACAAAGTGAATACAAGACCTCATATTAGAATGCTAGATTAGTTCTAATTTCTATAAAAAAAAAATATTCTGATATGATATCAAAATTTCTAGACATACAGCAGAATCTATAGTTATCAATTTCAAATGGACCAACAATTTCACTTGGAAATAGCTATATATAGACAAAAAAATCAAAATCAGATTAGTTTATTAACCAATGGTGTCAGATATAGTACTTTGATAACAAAAGAAGTGGCCTTCAACTGAAGTTAGGAGACTTGGTTTTCTGGTTTCGTACCCGGATGAAAGAGTCCTCAGCCAAACGCTTTTGCTGGAGTAATCATCCAGAAAACTAGCCTCTAATGTTCAATACAGGCTACAGGTACCTCTGTTTTTTGTTTTTTTCAAAGTATTGTATCTATTGCATGTAATACACATAGATATAGTTTGCAAGACACGCTATGATCTGAAAACTATAGCAACAAAGGGAAACAACTCTGTTTACTTAAATTTAATGTAATAAATGGCATATAGGAGTATACAGTAATAGATTATGATGAGCTATTCTCTTTCCATATCTAAGGCAATAAGAAGTTTAAATATGGTAATTATCAATAGTTTGTCTTCAGAGTCAAGGAGCCAAATAAATTTATTAATTTGAGATATTGGAGGGGAGTAGGCCACAATAGGGTTATGGTCTTTAACACCACTTCCTGCTAACAACTAGATGTACTACAAATACAACATATCTTTACTTCAAGATATCCAAGGACACAACTTATCAGTATTACAGATAGAGAGATTTGGATGACTCTTATTATGCCCTCACCATTGGGCGTCTGGGGTATTAAGTTTTACCCATATTCATATGAGGGGCCGTTGTGGTCATGATCGTATGGTAGTTGGATTTACAACTTACCTGTGCAATCAGTGCCTATCACCACTAAAATTGTGAGTCGAACTCCGTTCATGGCAAGGTGAACTAGATACAACATTATGTGATAAAGTTTGTCAGTGATTTGCGACAGGCGGATGGTTTTCTTTGGGTACTCCTGTTTCTTCCACCGATAAAACTGACTGCCACGATATAACTGAAATATTGTTGAAAATGGCATTAAACACCATAAACCAATCCAACCGTATTCTTATGTACGTACGTCTAGACTTTGGTTTCAGCTCAATAACTTAAGTTCCTCTTAACCAAATCATTTGAATTTTATACATAAGATCAGGGACCATAAATGGAAGGCCAAGTTCAATTTAAGACTTTACCAATTTTTCCATTATGGAGTTATGCCCATTGAATTGCTGAAAAATACCTGTTTACTTTAGCTGGAAATGGGGGCATCTATATCCCATGAACACATTCTTCCATTGTTTTGTAATCTGTTTGATATATTTCAGGGTTATAATAGAAAGTTACATGACATTTTTGAAAAGGCAGGATATTATTTATCAAATACAGTAAAAGATCACATTTCTAAACAAGCTGTTAAGACAGAAGAAAAAAAAGAAAAAGAAGATAATGGAGAGTTTGATAGTCTATTTAAATGTACAAAGGTAAAGAAAAACAAAATGACTGTTTAAAATATAGCTGACAAGAATTTCAGTGTCGAAAAACTAGTTTGTATTACAGTAAATTCATTATTTTTCTTGGTATACCAATTTTTGTGGATTTTGTTGATGATATCAAACCACAAAATTCAATTACTATTTGTCACCATATATATATATATATATACTGACTAAAGCAGGGGATCCAATAATTTATATATTTTCGAAAATTCATTTTATCCTCAAACCACGAAAATTTGTATCCACAAATTTAGATGAATTCACAACACTACAAAAGCAGTTCATGGATTTCTTTTTATGGACATAATTGTCAGAGTATCACAAGCCTAATGGCACTACCACAGATATTCACTGCAATTGATTGGGTTCCTACACAACTACCCAAAGCTGAGGTTTCACTGATCATTTCAAATATATTGGTCCAAAAATAAACATGAATAATCATGGGATGGCCCCTTACAAAATTTCAATTTTTATATGGATTGGAAATCTAAGATGGCTATAATTGCAGGACAGATTTGGAGAAATAATTCAAAATTATTCTTATCTAAAACCAACAAATAATTTGACAGCAAACTTTGCTGAAATTTTCATAGTGCATTGAACGATAATTCAAGATTGTCCTCACTGAAAAACCGAAGTGGCCATAGGCATTGAACTAGATAAGTAGATGTAAATCTAACTACCATACCATTTTTAACATGAGTGCCCTTTAATAAACTGACAACATTATTGAACATGCTTGTTTTTTTTATCTTGAAGGAATACCAAAAACTGAAGCAAGAAATAGATGCTTTAAAAATGCTTTTGAAAGATCCTATAGTAGATCAGAAGACTAAAGATAAATTAAACAAAGGTGATCAAAAGGAAAAACAAGAGTCAGTTATACAAGGTAAAGTGTTCATTCAAGCACATACATGTGCAATACTGTATATGAAATCATAAACTATTTTCAAACTGGAATAAAATCTACACTATACTGCAATACTCGTTTCAAATGATAAATGTAGCAGAATCAGAAAATTCTCAAAATTGCTAATTTCATATGTATGGAAAATATTTGATAGAATAATTAGCTGGTAATTTTGTATTAAGTTTATCTATATATCTAATAGCATATACTTCATACGACTATATATTGGGTTACAGTACAGTTATGCATTTTATCACTATACACCACTTTCAACAATATTCAAGCAATGGTGTGGAGGTCAGTTTTATTGACAAAGGAAACTATTGAGAAAACCACTGACCTGTTGCAAGTTACTGATCAACTTTATCAAATCAACTTTTATCGAGTATATCTCTCCACCGACAGAAATAGAACTCACTTCAGGGGTGACCAGAAATGATTTAATAGATAGATGTTAATCCAACTATCATAGAATCAGGGCCACTGGGAGCCGAGGAGATACATCTTGTCATATGATCCCTAGAGATTTGGTTTTCTACATTTGTCTCAGATTTACTTTACTGTTATTACTGTATAGCTATAGCTATGAAGCAAAGAATAGTTTGTTTGATGACAAACTTTATCACATAATGTTGTACACCTCGCCCTGATCGAGATTCAAACTCACAACATCAGTTGTGATAGGAACTGATTGCATAGGTAATTGTAAATCCAACTACCATACAATCACGGTGGCCCTCAGCAAATAATAGGAACCTTTAAAACAACTAAGAGATTTGTCATGAAATCAATCTTTTACTAATTAACAATAAAAAAAAATTCATTAATGTCAGTCAAATATTTTACAGACAAGGCCTACACCAGGATGTCTGCTAAATAATAACTGATTTCAAGTAAAAATGTAGACCACATGTTGAAAACGTTAGCTTAATATAAACAAACAACTAAAAAAATTCTGTCTAATTGATTCCGCTGTATAGGCATCTAGTTTATTATTAACACTATCTCTAGCAGTTTTTTTTTTATGGAGAAAGCTAGAGTACAGGGAGAAAATCTGACATAAGTTACTGACAAACTTGATCACATATTGTTGTAACAAGTACACCTCACCAGATGGGAATTAAACTCACAACTAAATGGTGTCAACTATGTATATATGAAATCTTTTTATTGGGTGCTTGAATATACTTCAATATCATTCAGGGCCGTTGTGGTCGTGATCGTATGGTAGTTGGATTTATAACTACCTATGCAATCAGTGTCTATCACCACTAACGTTGTGAGTTCGAATTCCAAAGTTTGTCCGACTTGTGGTAGGTCGGTGGTTTTCTCCACCAATAAAACTGACTGCCACGATATAAATGAAATATTGTTAAAAGCGACGTTAAACAACATAACTCTAACCCTAACCCTTGATATCATTCTTGTCTTTTATTTTTACAGGTAGTTCTAGAAAGAAGAAAAAAATGGCAAAACTAATAAACTTAATGTCTAAAATTAATAAAACAGAAAAAGGAAGCTGAATATATCATAGGCTTGATTTACTTTTTTATCCATTGTATTGTCTCTTATCCCCTGTACCTCTATAGAAGAGGTCAAAGAATTTCCTTTTATACTTTGTCTCAAACTTTTCATGCCTCATTGCAAAAAGTTAAATCTGAGTGATTAGGTTTAACTGATGTGTTTATTGACATTAGGAAAAGAAAGTTTAAACAGAGATGATCAACAATCCCACTAATATCGACAAAACTAACAACCATCTTTCTCCTTGAAATCCAGGTTCTGGCTCGGGACAGGCACACAAATATAGCAGGTTAAACCGACATGTATGTCAGTTCTTCTTTTTGTTTCTGTTCAATAAAAGTAGATCATTTAAAACTGACACACAAGCTGAATGAAAAATCTTGATGGTAATAACATAGAATGATAAAAGGTATATTGTATGAACTGAACTGTCTCTATTAATTATTTCAAGTATTAAACTCGCAAAAGAATGATATATGTTAAATAAAAAAAAAACATTTTTGTTTCTGTAATTACAATAAGGACTCACAAGTATATTTGATTTGATTATTTTTGAACATCAGGATTGTTCTAGGGGTTGTCATGGTCATGATTGTTTGGTAGTTGGAATTACAACTACCTGTGCAATCGGTGCCTATCACCACTAATGTTGTGAGTTCGAACCTTGTTCATGGCAAGGTGTACTCGATACACCATTCCGTGATCAAGTTTGTCAGCGACTTTCGACAGGTCGGTGGTTTCCTCCACCAATAAAACTGACCACCACGATATAACTGAATTATTGTTGAAAGTGGCGCTAAACACCATAAACCAAACCATCAAGATTGTTGTTGAATGCCTAGTGGACAGTATTTCAGTTATGACAAGAACAAGATCGACAAATAATACGTCCGCATATATGATAAGATGACAGGACTGGGATTGGCCCATGTTCTGAAGTTTTAATTGACAGAAGTAAGAGGAGGTGTTATAGGGCTGGAAAATGCAGATGAGACATCAAAGATAATACAAAGAACAACAACTAGATCATTTGAATATTCCTTTTTTTTTTCATATATATTTTTAGATCAAATTCTACACTTATTCAGCATAGAAATACAATATTCATATTTAGCAAGACTTTTTTGACAAAATTTCTGATGACACATTTTCAATGTGTTAAAACTTCAATGTAACAATAAAAAAATAAAAAAACATGAAATTTTGCTTAAAGCATAATTTGACATTTAATGACAGTTTTTATGATATGTTAATTCAGTAACAATGAAACGGTATACCCCCCTCCCCCTTCGGGGAGCGGGGGTATTATTATGAATGAATATGACGGAGGGTTCTCTACGGTCCAACCTGAATTAACGGTCACTTTGAATCGGCTACCTGCTCTAAACGGCCAAATTTAAAATGCTCCCATGTTATTTAACTCAAATAAGCGGTCACCTCGCTAACAAAGCAGTCACTCAGAGCACAGCCACTTCCGTGTTTTCCAATTAATGACCTTCAAGTAACAGAAATACACTACTCGTAATGGAACTGACAATTCTGACCTACAAATCTAGATAATGCTGTCTATTTTACTTTGTCCCAACAGTGACAGGTGAATACAAGTTTGACTCTTATATTGAATAACTTTTCAAAGTGTAAAAACAATTTTCCTCATTGAATTTCGTTATGTTGTAGTCAAATAGACTAACGATTTTGCTCTGAATTAACAAAGTAATCGAGTAATCTGAGGTAACAAGGCCTATTATAATATCACATAGGAACCATAATTTCATTCCAACTTTTCCATCAAAACTCCTTTCAGTGGTTCTGTGATCAATGTATTGGTATCATATGAACCATATATGCAGTATTACTGAACCAGGCGTTCATTGAAGTATTCAGGTGTTCATGGTATCTAAGTTCAGTAACTGTAAAGTTTCTGTGATATAAGATCCAGTGTCTAATGATGTGGTAGATCCCACTACAAAAGATTTCTGTAGAATTAATTGGGCTTGATCTGAAAAAGAAGAAGAAATATTGTTTAAGATTATTAGTATGTCTGTCTGAAAATGATCGAAGGTAAATCTCTACAATAATGTCTAAGATGTTTGAGGCAAATTGATGAATAAATAAATAAAATTCACCTTTGTTTAAAATGAGTGGTTTGTGCATTCATTGTTCATGGCGAGGTGTACTCGATAACAACATTATGGGATAAAGTTTGTTAGTGACTTGCGACGGGTTAGTGGTTTTCTCCAGGTACCCTGGTAAAATTCCTCCACCAATTAAACTGACCGCCACGATATAACTGAAATATTGTTGAAAGTGGCTTTAAATACCATAAACCAGACCAAACCTTGAAGTTCCTGTACCAAGTCAGGAGATTGAGCAATCATGTAAATGTGTGTTGGAGGTATACAATTTTCTAGATTTTTCTGGATGTATTTTGGAATTATTCTGATTTATTTTGTTTTTCATTGTCACCAATTTACTTCCTCAGACTTGTCCATTTTCTACAACAGAATGATTGGTTTTATAAGAGGGAGAGGTGGTTGGTTTATGGTATTTAACACCACTTTCAAAGATATTTCAGTTATATTATGACGGTTATAAGAGGGAGACAACTGTATTATGAAAAGAAAGTTTAAAACAGTGATGGTCATCAATTCTACCAATATCAACAAAATGAACAATCATCTCTCATCTTAACTGAATTCGATGAACACAAAAAAGACCATGACATATGACGTTGAATATCCAGACCCTGGCTCGAGACCGGCACAAAAAAAAAATGTGGCGGGGTTAAACCGGTTAATGGAATCCCAACCCTCCCCTCTTGATAACTGGATATTGTATACATGTATAAATTTACCTTGACAAAGTACACAAAATTCTGCAAGTACTTTCAATGCACTAGTGACAACATCTGGATTACTAGAGTCTAAACACTGTAGATACAGGCCTACAAACTGTGTGGCAGTACTAAAACAAAGACGGCAGTATTATAGTCAACAATAAATAAAATGGATGGATGGGTTTGTTGTCTATTGTGAATTCATTGTTATTCATGGCGTAGAAAAATTTTCGTATGTTTTCGTTGATAATTATAAACCACAAAATTAAATCAACAAATAATTGTTACTACATGTATATGTACTGACTATAGCAAAGAATCCACAAATTTACCTATCGGCTATCTAACGATATACACTTTTACCTCAAACTATGAAAAGTGGTGTCCAAGAATTTAAATGAATTCTCATTATTTTGAATAATTTTTATATGAAACGATCTCCAATCTACATGGGGGCCATCATGTTCATGATCGTATGGTAGTTGGATTTACAGTGCCTATCACCACTAAAGTTGTGAGTTGGAATCCAGCTCAGGCGAGGTGTACTCGATGCAACATTATGTGAGAACTTTGTCAGTGACTTGCGGCAGGTCGGTGGTTTTCTACGGTTTCTTCCACCAATAAAACAGACTACCACGATATAGCTATATATATATATTGTATAAGAAATTATTGGTTTTGTGTCCTTCAGTCAAAATCATTAGGGGGCCGTCGTGGTCGTTATTGTATGGTAGTTGCAATCAATGTCTATCACCACTAACGTTGTAAGTTTGAATCCCGATCATGGTGAGGTGTACTTGATACAACATTATGTGATAAAGTTTGTCAGTGACTCCACCAATAAAACTGACTGCCATGATATAACTGAAATATTGTTATAAACCATAACCCCTCCTAACCAAAATCAGTAAACAATGTATTGTGATTATATATTAGAACTGAATTCCCTGCAGAAATAAAAAAATACTAATTCTGTGTGTTCAAAAATTCATACCTAGGGTTCTGTCGAATGTGTCTCATTATCAGGTTAAATGCTATATTCCTTATTTTGTCGTGACAATCACTTAGTTTCATCTTCAAATGAACCTATAAAAATATTTGTTCTATTAATGCACATTTCATTTACATGTCCTAAAATGGTATAACAGATAAATAATATGCCACATATGGTATCATCACTAACATTGTGAGTTCAAATCCCGCTCAGGCGAGGTGTACTTGATACAACATTATGTAATAAAGTTTGTCAGTGACTTGAGGCAGGTCTGTGGTTTTCGTCAGGTAATCTGTTTTTTTTCCAATAAAGCTGACCGCCATGACATAAATGAAATATTTTTGAAAGTGGCATTAAACACCATAACACAAACTCACATATAGTAACTGAAGGTCTTCAATTAACAGATGTCAGATAGACAAAACAAGAAATGGCAAGAATACTGTGTATATTCTACAGAACTTGCCTGATAAATTCATAATAACATTTTTCCTTCTAACTTCTTACCATTTCTCAAAAAAATCAAAGTAAAGAAACTAGTTTTTGTAATGGCTAGTGTGGTACTAGTAGATAATGGGTTCAAAGTAAAGAAACTACATTAGTTTTTGTAATGGCTAGTGTGGTACTAGTAGATAATGGGTTCAAAGTAAAGAAACTGCATTAGTTTTTGTAATGGCTAGTGTGGTACTAGTAGATAGTGGATTTAAAGTAAAGAAACTACATTAGTTTTTGTAATGGCTAGTGTGGTACTAGTAGATAGTGGGTTCAAAGTAAAGAAACTACATTAGTTTTTGTAATGGCTAGTGTGGTACTAGTAGATAGTGGGTTCAAAGTAAAGAAACTACATTAGTTTTTGTAATGGCTAGTGTGGTACTAGTAGATAGTGGGTTCAAAGTAAAGAAACTACATTAGTTTTTGTAATGGCTAGTGTGGTACTAGTAGATAGTGGCTTAAAAGTAAAGAAACTACATTAGTTTTTGTAATGGCTAGTGTGGTACTAGTAGATAGTGGGTTCAAAGTAAAGAAACTACATTAGTCTTTGCAATAGCTAGTGTGGTACTAGTAGATAAAGAAACTGCATTAGTTTTTGCAATGTCTAGTGTGGTACTAGTAGATAGTGGGTTCAAAGTAAAGAAACTACATTAATTTTTGTAATGGCTAGTGTGGTACTAGTAGATAGTGGGTTCAAAGAAAAGAAACTACATTAGTTTTTGTAATGGCTAGTGGGTTCAAAGTAAAGAAACTGCATTAGTTTTTGTAATGGCTAGTGTGGTACTAGTAGATAGTGGGTTCAAAGAAGAGAAACTACATTAGTTTTTGTAATGGCTAGTGTGGTACTAGTAGATAGTGGGTTCAAAGTAAAGAAACTACATTAGTTTTTGTAATGGCTAGTGTGGTACTAGTAGATAGTGGGTTCAAAGTAAAGAAACTACATTAGTTTTTGCAATGGCTAGTGTGGTACTAGTAGATAGTGGGTTCAAAGAAAAGAAACTACATTAGTTTTTGCAATGGCTAGTGTGGTACTAGTAGATAGTGGGTTCAAAGTAAAGAAACTACATTAGTCTTTGTAATGGCTAGTATGGTACTAGTAGATAGTGGGCTCAAAGTAAAGAAACTGCATTAGTTTTTGTAATGGCTAGTGTGGTACTAGTAGATAGTGGGTTCAAAGTAAAGAAACTACATTAGTTTTGTAATGGCTAGTGTGGTACTAGTAGATAGTGGGTTCAAAGTAAAGAAACTACATTAGTCTTTGTAATGGCTAGTATGATACTAGTAGATAGTGGGCTCAAAGTAAAGAAACTGCATTAGTTTTGTAATGGCTAGTGTGGTACTAGTAGATAGTGGGTTCAAAGTAAAGAAACTACATTAGTTTTTGTAATGGCTAGTGTGGTACTAGTAGATAGTGGGTTCAAAGTAAAGAAACTACATTAGTCTTTGTAATGGCTAGTATGGTACTAGTAGATAGTGGGCTCAACGTAAAGAAACTGCATTAGTTTTGTAATGGCTAGTGTGGTACTAGTAGATAGTGGGTTCAAAGTAAAGAAACTACATTAGTTTTTGTAATGGCTAGTGTGGTACTAGTAGATAGTGGGTTCAAAGAAAAGAAACTACATTAGTCTTTGTAATGGCTAGTATGGTACTAGTAGATAGTGGGCTCAAAGTAAAGAAACTGCATTAGTTTTGTAATGGCTAGTGTGGTACTAGTAGATAGTGGCTTAAAAGTAAAGAAATTACATTAGTTTTTGTAATGGCTAGTGTGGTACTAGTAGATAGTGGGTTCAAAGTAAAGAAACTACATTAGTCTTTGTAATGGCTAGTGTGGTACTAGTAGATAGTGGGTTCAAAGTAAAGAAACTGCATTAGTTTTTGTAATGGCTAGTGTGGTACTAGTAGATAGTGGGTTCAAAGTAAAGAAACTACATTAGTTTTTGTAATGGCTAGTGTGGTACTAGTAGATAGTGGGTTCAAAGTAAAGAAACTACATTAGTTTTTGCAATGGCTAGTGTGGTACTAGTAGATAGTGGGTTCAAAGTAAAGAAACTACATTAGTTTTTGTAATGGCTAGTGTGGTACTAGTAGATAGTGGGTTCAAAGTAAAGAAACTACATTAGTTTTTGTAATGGCTAGTGTGGTACTAGTAGATAGTGGGTTCAAAGTAAAGAAACTACATTAGTTTTTGCAATGGCTAGTGTGGTACTAGTAGATAGTGGGTTCAAAGAAAAGAAACTACATTAGTTTTTGTAATGGCTAGTGTGGTACTAGTAGATAGTGGGTTCAAAGTAAAGAAACTACATTAGTTTTTGTAATGGCTAGTGTGGTACTAGTAGATAGTGGGTTCAAAGAAAAGAAACTACATTAGTTTTTGCAATGGCTAGTGTGGTACTAGTAGATAGTGGGTTCAAAGTAAAGAAACTACATTAGTTTTTGTAATGGCTAGTGTGGTACTAGTAGATAGTGGGTTCAAAGTAAAGAAACTACATTAGTTTTTGTAATGGCTAGTGTGGTACTAGTAGATAGTGGGTTCAAAGTAGAGAAATTACATTAGTCTTTGTAATGGCTAGTATGGTACTAGTAGATAGTGGGTTCAATGTAAAGAAACTATATTAGTTTTTGTAATGGCTAGTGTGGTACTAGTAGATAGTGGGTTCAAAGAAGAGAAACTACATTAGTTTTTGTAATGGCTAGTGTGGTACTAGTAGATAGTGGGTTCAAAGTATAGAAACTACATTAGTTTTTGTAATGGCTAGTGTGGTACTAGTAGATAGTGGGTTCAAAGTAAAGAAACTACATTAGTTTTTGCAATGGCTAGTGTGGTACTAGTAGATAGTGGGTTCATAGAAAAGAAACTACATTAGTTTTTGTAATGGCTAGTGTGGTACTAGTAGATAGTGGGTTCAAAGTAAAGAAACTACATTAGTCTTTGTAATGGCTAGTATGGTACTAGTAGATAGTGGGCTCAAAGTAAAGAAACTGCATTAGTTTTTGTAATGGCTAGTGTGGTACTAGTAGATAGTGGGTTCAAAGTAAAGAAACTACATTAGTTTTGTAATGGCTAGTGTGGTACTAGTAGATAGTGGGTTCAAAGTAAAGAAACTACATTAGTCTTTGTAATGGCTAGTATGGTACTAGTAGATAGTGGGCTCAAAGTAAAGAAACTGCATTAGTTTTGTAATGGCTAGTGTGGTACTAGTAGATAGTGGGTTCAAAGTAAAGAAACTACATTAGTTTTTGTAATGGCTAGTGTGGTACTAGTAGATAGTGGGTTCAAAGTAAAGAAACTACATTAGTCTTTGTAATGGCTAGTATGGTACTAGTAGATAGTGGGCTCAAAGTAAAGAAACTGCATTAGTTTTGTAATGGCTAGTGTGGTACTAGTAGATAGTGGGTTCAAAGTAAAGAAACTACATTAGTTTTTGTAATGGCTAGTGTGGTACTAGTAGATAGTGGCTTAAAAGTAAAGAAACTACATTAGTTTTGTAATGGCTAGTGTGGTACTAGTAGATAGTGGGCTCAAAGTAAAGAAACTGCATTAGTTTTGTAATGGCTAGTGTGGTACTAGTAGATAGTGGGCTCAAAGTAAAGAAACTGCATTAGTTATGTAATGGCTAGTGTGGTACTAGTAGATAGTGGCTTAAAAGTAAAGAAATTACATTAGTTTTTGTAATGGCTAGTGTGGTACTAGTAGATAGTGGGTTCAAAGTAAAGAAACTACATTAGTCTTTGTAATGGCTAGTGTGGTACTAGTAGATAGTGGGTTCAAAGTAAAGAAACTGCATTAGTTTTTGTAATGGCTAGTGTGGTACTAGTAGATAGTGGGTTCAAAGTAAAGAAACTACATTAGTTTTTGTAATGGCTAGTGTGGTACTAGTAGATAGTGGGTTCAAAGTAAAGAAACTACATTAGTTTTTGCAATGGCTAGTGTGGTACTAGTAGATAGTGGGTTCAAAGTAAAGAAACTACATTAGTTTTTGTAATGGCTAGTGTGGTACTAGTAGATAGTGGGTTCAAAGTAAAGAAACTACATTAGTTTTTGTAATGGCTAGTGTGGTACTAGTAGATAGTGGGTTCAAAGTAAAGAAACTACATTAGTTTTTGCAATGGCTAGTGTGGTACTAGTAGATAGTGGGTTCAAAGAAAAGAAACTACATTAGTTTTTGTAATGGCTAGTGTGGTACTAGTAGATAGTGGGTTCAAAGTAAAGAAACTACATTAGTTTTTGTAATGGCTAGTGTGGTACTAGTAGATAGTGGGTTCAAAGAAAAGAAACTACATTAGTTTTTGCAATGGCTAGTGTGGTACTAGTAGATAGTGGGTTCAAAGTAAAGAAACTACATTAGTTTTTGTAATGGCTAGTGTGGTACTAGTAGATAGTGGGTTCAAAGTAAAGAAACTACATTAGTTTTTGTAATGGCTAGTGTGGTACTAGTAGATAGTGGGTTCAAAGTAAAGAAATTACATTAGTCTTTGTAATGGCTAGTATGGTACTAGTAGATAGTGGGTTCAATGTAAAGAAACTACATTAGTTTTTGTAATGGCTAGTGGGTTCAAAGTAAAGAAACTGCATTAGTTTTTGTAATGGCTAGTGTGGTACTAGTAGATAGTGGGTTCAAAGAAGAGAAACTACATTAGTTTTTGTAATGGCTAGTGTGGTACTAGTAGATAGTGGGTTCAAAGTAAAGAAACTACATTAGTTTTTGTAATGGCTAGTGTGGTACTAGTAGATAGTGGGTTCAAAGTAAAGAAACTACATTAGTTTTTGCAATGGCTAGTGTGGTACTAGTAGATAGTGGGTTCAAAGTAAAGAAACTACATTAGTCTTTGTAATGGCTAGTATGGTACTAGTAGATAGTGGGCTCAAAGTAAAGAAACTGCATTAGTTTTTGTAATGGCTAGTGTGGTACTAGTAGATAGTGGGTTCAAAGTAAAGAAACTACATTAGTTTTGTAATGGCTAGTGTGGTACTAGTAGATAGTGGGTTCAAAGTAAAGAAACTACATTAGTCTTTGTAATGGCTAGTATGATACTAGTAGATAGTGGGCTCAAAGTAAAGAAACTGCATTAGTTTTGTAATGGCTAGTGTGGTACTAGTAGATAGTGGGTTCAAAGTAAAGAAACTACATTAGTTTTTGTAATGGCTAGTGTGGTACTAGTAGATAGTGGGTTCAAAGTAAAGAAACTACATTAGTCTTTGTAATGGCTAGTATGGTACTAGTAGATAGTGGGCTCAAAGTAAAGAAACTGCATTAGTTTTGTAATGGCTAGTGTGGTACTAGTAGATAGTGGGTTCAAAGTAAAGAAACTACATTAGTTTTTGTAATGGCTAGTGTGGTACTAGTAGATAGTGGGTTCAAAGAAAAGAAACTACATTAGTCTTTGTAATGGCTAGTATGGTACTAGTAGATAGTGGGCTCAAAGTAAAGAAACTGCATTAGTTTTGTAATGGCTAGTGTGGTACTAGTAGATAGTGGCTTAAAAGTAAAGAAATTACATTAGTTTTTGTAATGGCTAGTGTGGTACTAGTAGATAGTGGGTTCAAAGTAAAGAAACTACATTAGTCTTTGTAATGGCTAGTGTGGTACTAGTAGATAGTGGGTTCAAAGTAAAGAAACTGCATTAGTTTTTGTAATGGCTAGTGTGGTACTAGTAGATAGTGGGTTCAAAGTAAAGAAACTACATTAGTTTTTGTAATGGCTAGTGTGGTACTAGTAGATAGTGGGTTCAAAGTAAAGAAACTACATTAGTTTTTGCAATGGCTAGTGTGGTACTAGTAGATAGTGGGTTCAAAGTAAAGAAACTACATTAGTTTTTGTAATGGCTAGTGTGGTACTAGTAGATAGTGGGTTCAAAGTAAAGAAACTACATTAGTTTTTGTAATGGCTAGTGTGGTACTAGTAGATAGTGGGTTCAAAGTAAAGAAACTACATTAGTTTTTGCAATGGCTAGTGTGGTACTAGTAGATAGTGGGTTCAAAGAAAAGAAACTACATTAGTTTTTGTAATGGCTAGTGTGGTACTAGTAGATAGTGGGTTCAAAGTAAAGAAACTACATTAGTTTTTGTAATGGCTAGTGTGGTACTAGTAGATAGTGGGTTCAAAGAAAAGAAACTACATTAGTTTTTGCAATGGCTAGTGTGGTACTAGTAGATAGTGGGTTCAAAGTAAAGAAACTACATTAGTTTTTGTAATGGCTAGTGTGGTACTAGTAGATAGTGGGTTCAAAGTAAAGAAACTACATTAGTTTTTGTAATGGCTAGTGTGGTACTAGTAGATAGTGGGTTCAAAGTAGAGAAATTACATTAGTCTTTGTAATGGCTAGTATGGTACTAGTAGATAGTGGGTTCAATGTAAAGAAACTATATTAGTTTTTGTAATGGCTAGTGTGGTACTAGTAGATAGTGGGTTCAAAGAAGAGAAACTACATTAGTTTTTGTAATGGCTAGTGTGGTACTAGTAGATAGTGGGTTCAAAGTATAGAAACTACATTAGTTTTTGTAATGGCTAGTGTGGTACTAGTAGATAGTGGGTTCAAAGTAAAGAAACTACATTAGTTTTTGCAATGGCTAGTGTGGTACTAGTAGATAGTGGGTTCAAAGAAAAGAAACTACATTAGTTTTTGTAATGGCTAGTGTGGTACTAGTAGATAGTGGGTTCAAAGTAAAGAAACTACATTAGTCTTTGTAATGGCTAGTATGGTACTAGTAGATAGTGGGCTCAAAGTAAAGAAACTGCATTAGTTTTTGTAATGGCTAGTGTGGTACTAGTAGATAGTGGGTTCAAAGTAAAGAAACTACATTAGTTTTGTAATGGCTAGTGTGGTACTAGTAGATAGTGGGTTCAAAGTAAAGAAACTACATTAGTCTTTGTAATGGCTAGTATGGTACTAGTAGATAGTGGGCTCAAAGTAAAGAAACTGCATTGGTTTTGTAATGGCTAGTGTGGTACTAGTAGATAGTGGGTTCAAAGTAAAGAAACTACATTAGTTTTTGTAATGGCTAGTGTGGTACTAGTAGATAGTGGGTTCAAAGTAAAGAAACTACATTAGTCTTTGTAATGGCTAGTATGGTACTAGTAGATAGTGGGCTCAAAGTAAAGAAACTGCATTAGTTTTGTAATGGCTAGTGTGGTACTAGTAGATAGTGGGTTCAAAGTAAAGAAACTACATTAGTTTTTGTAATGGCTAGTGTGGTACTAGTAGATAGTGGCTTAAAAGTAAAGAAACTACATTAGTTTTGTAATGGCTAGTGTGGTACTAGTAGATAGTGGGCTCAAAGTAAAGAAACTGCATTAGTTTTGTAATGGCTAGTGTGGTACTAGTAGATAGTGGGTTCAAAGTAAAGAAACTACATTAGTTTTTGTAATGGCTAGTGTGGTACTAGTAGATAGTGGCTTAAAAGTAAAGAAACTACATTAGTTTTGTAATGGCTAGTGT
Organism: Bathymodiolus septemdierum; assembly: GCA_963383655.1. Lineage (NCBI taxonomy): Eukaryota > Metazoa > Mollusca > Bivalvia > Mytilida > Modiolidae > Bathymodiolus > Bathymodiolus septemdierum. The sequence continues at coordinate 43,598,322 of OY726522.1, forward strand.
GGTACTAGTAGATAGTGGGTTCAAAGTAAAGAAACTACATTAGTTTTTGCAATGGCTAGTGTGGTACTAGTAGATAGTGGGTTCAAAGTAAAGAAACTACATTAGTTTTTGTAATGGCTAGTGTGGTACTAGTAGATAGTGGGTTCAAAGTAAAGAAACTACATTAGTTTTTGTAATGGCTAGTGTGGTACTAGTAGATAGTGGGTTCAAAGTAAAGAAACTACATTAGTTTTTGCAATGGCTAGTGTGGTACTAGTAGATAGTGGGTTCAAAGAAAAGAAACTACATTAGTTTTTGTAATGGCTAGTGTGGTACTAGTAGATAGTGGGTTCAAAGTAAAGAAACTACATTAGTTTTTGTAATGGCTAGTGTGGTACTAGTAGATAGTGGGTTCAAAGAAAAGAAACTACATTAGTTTTTGCAATGGCTAGTGTGGTACTAGTAGATAGTGGGTTCAAAGTAAAGAAACTACATTAGTTTTTGTAATGGCTAGTGTGGTACTAGTAGATAGTGGGTTCAAAGTAAAGAAACTACATTAGTTTTTGTAATGGCTAGTGTGGTACTAGTAGATAGTGGGTTCAAAGTAGAGAAATTACATTAGTCTTTGTAATGGCTAGTATGGTACTAGTAGATAGTGGGTTCAATGTAAAGAAACTATATTAGTTTTTGTAATGGCTAGTGTGGTACTAGTAGATAGTGGGTTCAAAGAAGAGAAACTACATTAGTTTTTGTAATGGCTAGTGTGGTACTAGTAGATAGTGGGTTCAAAGTATAGAAACTACATTAGTTTTTGTAATGGCTAGTGTGGTACTAGTAGATAGTGGGTTCAAAGTAAAGAAACTACATTAGTTTTTGCAATGGCTAGTGTGGTACTAGTAGATAGTGGGTTCAAAGAAAAGAAACTACATTAGTTTTTGTAATGGCTAGTGTGGTACTAGTAGATAGTGGGTTCAAAGTAAAGAAACTACATTAGTCTTTGTAATGGCTAGTATGGTACTAGTAGATAGTGGGCTCAAAGTAAAGAAACTGCATTAGTTTTTGTAATGGCTAGTGTGGTACTAGTAGATAGTGGGTTCAAAGTAAAGAAACTACATTAGTTTTGTAATGGCTAGTGTGGTACTAGTAGATAGTGGGTTCAAAGTAAAGAAACTACATTAGTCTTTGTAATGGCTAGTATGGTACTAGTAGATAGTGGGCTCAAAGTAAAGAAACTGCATTAGTTTTGTAATGGCTAGTGTGGTACTAGTAGATAGTGGGTTCAAAGTAAAGAAACTACATTAGTTTTTGTAATGGCTAGTGTGGTACTAGTAGATAGTGGGTTCAAAGTAAAGAAACTACATTAGTCTTTGTAATGGCTAGTATGGTACTAGTAGATAGTGGGCTCAAAGTAAAGAAACTGCATTAGTTTTGTAATGGCTAGTGTGGTACTAGTAGATAGTGGGTTCAAAGTAAAGAAACTACATTAGTTTTTGTAATGGCTAGTGTGGTACTAGTAGATAGTGGCTTAAAAGTAAAGAAACTACATTAGTTTTGTAATGGCTAGTGTGGTACTAGTAGATAGTGGGCTCAAAGTAAAGAAACTGCATTAGTTTTGTAATGGCTAGTGTGGTACTAGTAGATAGTGGGTTCAAAGTAAAGAAACTACATTAGTTTTTGTAATGGCTAGTGTGGTACTAGTAGATAGTGGGTTCAAAGAAAAGAAACTACATTAGTTTTTGCAATGGCTAGTGTGGTACTAGTAGATAGTGGGTTCAAAGTAAAGAAACTACATTAGTTTTTGTAATGGCTAGTGTGGTACTAGTAGATAGTGGGTTCAAAGTAAAGAAACTACATTAGTTTTTGTAATGGCTAGTGTGGTACTAGTAGATAGTGGGTTCAAAGTAGAGAAATTACATTAGTCTTTGTAATGGCTAGTATGGTACTAGTAGATAGTGGGTTCAATGTAAAGAAACTATATTAGTTTTTGTAATGGCTAGTGTGGTACTAGTAGATAGTGGGTTCAAAGAAGAGAAACTACATTAGTTTTTGTAATGGCTAGTGTGGTACTAGTAGATAGTGGGTTCAAAGTATAGAAACTACATTAGTTTTTGTAATGGCTAGTGTGGTACTAGTAGATAGTGGGTTCAAAGTAAAGAAACTACATTAGTTTTTGCAATGGCTAGTGTGGTACTAGTAGATAGTGGGTTCAAAGAAAAGAAACTACATTAGTTTTTGTAATGGCTAGTGTGGTACTAGTAGATAGTGGGTTCAAAGTAAAGAAACTACATTAGTCTTTGTAATGGCTAGTATGGTACTAGTAGATAGTGGGCTCAAAGTAAAGAAACTGCATTAGTTTTTGTAATGGCTAGTGTGGTACTAGTAGATAGTGGGTTCAAAGTAAAGAAACTACATTAGTTTTGTAATGGCTAGTGTGGTACTAGTAGATAGTGGGTTCAAAGTAAAGAAACTACATTAGTCTTTGTAATGGCTAGTATGGTACTAGTAGATAGTGGGCTCAAAGTAAAGAAACTGCATTGGTTTTGTAATGGCTAGTGTGGTACTAGTAGATAGTGGGTTCAAAGTAAAGAAACTACATTAGTTTTTGTAATGGCTAGTGTGGTACTAGTAGATAGTGGGTTCAAAGTAAAGAAACTACATTAGTCTTTGTAATGGCTAGTATGGTACTAGTAGATAGTGGGCTCAAAGTAAAGAAACTGCATTAGTTTTGTAATGGCTAGTGTGGTACTAGTAGATAGTGGGTTCAAAGTAAAGAAACTACATTAGTTTTTGTAATGGCTAGTGTGGTACTAGTAGATAGTGGCTTAAAAGTAAAGAAACTACATTAGTTTTGTAATGGCTAGTGTGGTACTAGTAGATAGTGGGCTCAAAGTAAAGAAACTGCATTAGTTTTGTAATGGCTAGTGTGGTACTAGTAGATAGTGGGTTCAAAGTAAAGAAACTACATTAGTTTTTGTAATGGCTAGTGTGGTACTAGTAGATAGTGGCTTAAAAGTAAAGAAACTACATTAGTTTTGTAATGGCTAGTGTGGTACTAGTAGATAGTGGGTTCAAAGTAAAGAAACTACATTAGTTTTTGCAATGGCTAGTGTGGTACTAGTAGATAGTGGGTTCAAAGTAAAGAAACTACATTAGTTTTTGTAATGGCTAGTGTGGTACTAGTAGATAGTGGGTTCAAAGTAAAGAAACTACATTAGTTTTTGTAATGGCTAGTGTGGTACTAGTAGATAGTGGGTTCAAAGTAAAGAAACTACATTAGTTTTTGCAATGGCTAGTGTGGTACTAGTAGATAGTGGGTTCAAAGAAAAGAAACTACATTAGTTTTTGTAATGGCTAGTGTGGTACTAGTAGATAGTGGGTTCAAAGTAAAGAAACTACATTAGTTTTTGTAATGGCTAGTGTGGTACTAGTAGATAGTGGGTTCAAAGAAAAGAAACTACATTAGTTTTTGCAATGGCTAGTGTGGTACTAGTAGATAGTGGGTTCAAAGTAAAGAAACTACATTAGTTTTTGTAATGGCTAGTGTGGTACTAGTAGATAGTGGGTTCAAAGTAAAGAAACTACATTAGTTTTTGTAATGGCTAGTGTGGTACTAGTAGATAGTGGGTTCAAAGTAGAGAAATTACATTAGTCTTTGTAATGGCTAGTATGGTACTAGTAGATAGTGGGTTCAATGTAAAGAAACTATATTAGTTTTTGTAATGGCTAGTGTGGTACTAGTAGATAGTGGGTTCAAAGAAGAGAAACTACATTAGTTTTTGTAATGGCTAGTGTGGTACTAGTAGATAGTGGGTTCAAAGTATAGAAACTACATTAGTTTTTGTAATGGCTAGTGTGGTACTAGTAGATAGTGGGTTCAAAGTAAAGAAACTACATTAGTTTTTGCAATGGCTAGTGTGGTACTAGTAGATAGTGGGTTCAAAGAAAAGAAACTACATTAGTTTTTGTAATGGCTAGTGTGGTACTAGTAGATAGTGGGTTCAAAGTAAAGAAACTACATTAGTCTTTGTAATGGCTAGTATGGTACTAGTAGATAGTGGGCTCAAAGTAAAGAAACTGCATTAGTTTTTGTAATGGCTAGTGTGGTACTAGTAGATAGTGGGTTCAAAGTAAAGAAACTACATTAGTTTTGTAATGGCTAGTGTGGTACTAGTAGATAGTGGGTTCAAAGTAAAGAAACTACATTAGTCTTTGTAATGGCTAGTATGGTACTAGTAGATAGTGGGCTCAAAGTAAAGAAACTGCATTAGTTTTGTAATGGCTAGTGTGGTACTAGTAGATAGTGGGTTCAAAGTAAAGAAACTACATTAGTTTTTGTAATGGCTAGTGTGGTACTAGTAGATAGTGGGTTCAAAGTAAAGAAACTACATTAGTCTTTGTAATGGCTAGTATGGTACTAGTAGATAGTGGGCTCAAAGTAAAGAAACTGCATTAGTTTTGTAATGGCTAGTGTGGTACTAGTAGATAGTGGGTTCAAAGTAAAGAAACTACATTAGTTTTTGTAATGGCTAGTGTGGTACTAGTAGATAGTGGCTTAAAAGTAAAGAAACTACATTAGTTTTGTAATGGCTAGTGTGGTACTAGTAGATAGTGGGCTCAAAGTAAAGAAACTGCATTAGTTTTGTAATGGCTAGTGTGGTACTAGTAGATAGTGGGTTCAAAGTAAAGAAACTACATTAGTTTTTGCAATGGCTAGTGTGGTACTAGTAGATAGTGGGTTCAAAGTAAAGAAACTACATTAGTCTTTGTAATGGCTAGTATGGTACTAGTAGATAGTGGGCTCAAAGTAAAGAAACTGCATTAGTTTTTGTAATGGCTAGTGTGGTACTAGTAGATAGTGGGTTCAAAGTAAAGAAACTACATTAGTTTTGTAATGGCTAGTGTGGTACTAGTAGATAGTGGGTTCAAAGTAAAGAAACTACATTAGTCTTTGTAATGGCTAGTATGGTACTAGTAGATAGTGGGCTCAAAGTAAAGAAACTGCATTAGTTTTGTAATGGCTAGTGTGGTACTAGTAGATAGTGGGTTCAAAGTAAAGAAACTACATTAGTTTTTGTAATGGCTAGTGTGGTACTAGTAGATAGTGGGTTCAAAGTAAAGAAACTACATTAGTCTTTGTAATGGCTAGTATGGTACTAGTAGATAGTGGGCTCAAAGTAAAGAAACTGCATTAGTTTTGTAATGGCTAGTGTGGTACTAGTAGATAGTGGGTTCAAAGTAAAGAAACTACATTAGTTTTTGTAATGGCTAGTGTGGTACTAGTAGATAGTGGCTTAAAAGTAAAGAAACTACATTAGTTTTGTAATGGCTAGTGTGGTACTAGTAGATAGTGGGCTCAAAGTAAAGAAACTGCATTAGTTTTGTAATGGCTAGTGTGGTACTAGTAGATAGTGGGCTCAAAGTAAAGAAACTGCATTAGTTATGTAATGGCTAGTGTGGTACTAGTAGATAGTGGCTTAAAAGTAAAGAAATTACATTAGTTTTTGTAATGGCTAGTGTGGTACTAGTAGATAGTGGGTTCAAAGTAAAGAAACTACATTAGTCTTTGTAATGGCTAGTGTGGTACTAGTAGATAGTGGGTTCAAAGTAAAGAAACTGCATTAGTTTTTGTAATGGCTAGTGTGGTACTAGTAGATAGTGGGTTCAAAGTAAAGAAACTACATTAGTTTTTGTAATGGCTAGTGTGGTACTAGTAGATAGTGGGTTCAAAGTAAAGAAACTACATTAGTTTTTGCAATGGCTAGTGTGGTACTAGTAGATAGTGGGTTCAAAGTAAAGAAACTACATTAGTTTTTGTAATGGCTAGTGTGGTACTAGTAGATAGTGGGTTCAAAGTAAAGAAACTACATTAGTTTTTGTAATGGCTAGTGTGGTACTAGTAGATAGTGGGTTCAAAGTAAAGAAACTACATTAGTTTTTGCAATGGCTAGTGTGGTACTAGTAGATAGTGGGTTCAAAGAAAAGAAACTACATTAGTTTTTGTAATGGCTAGTGTGGTACTAGTAGATAGTGGGTTCAAAGTAAAGAAACTACATTAGTTTTTGTAATGGCTAGTGTGGTACTAGTAGATAGTGGGTTCAAAGAAAAGAAACTACATAAGTTTTTGCAATGGCTAGTGTGGTACTAGTAGATAGTGGGTTCAAAGTAAAGAAACTACATTAGTTTTTGTAATGGCTAGTGTGGTACTAGTAGATAGTGGGTTCAAAGTAAAGAAACTACATTAGTTTTTGTAATGGCTAGTGTGGTACTAGTAGATAGTGGGTTCAAAGTAAAGAAATTACATTAGTCTTTGTAATGGCTAGTATGGTACTAGTAGATAGTGGGTTCAATGTAAAGAAACTACATTAGTTTTTGTAATGGCTAGTGTGGTACTAGTAGATAGTGGGTTCAAAGAAAAGAAACTACATTAGTTTTTGCAATGGCTAGTGTGGTACTAGTAGATAGTGGGTTCAAAGTAAAGAAACTACATTAGTTTTTGTAATGGCTAGTGTGGTACTAGTAGATAGTGGGTTCAAAGTAAAGAAACTACATTAGTTTTTGTAATGGCTAGTGTGGTACTAGTAGATAGTGGGTTCAAAGTAGAGAAATTACATTAGTCTTTGTAATGGCTAGTATGGTACTAGTAGATAGTGGGTTCAATGTAAAGAAACTATATTAGTTTTTGTAATGGCTAGTGTGGTACTAGTAGATAGTGGGTTCAAAGAAGAGAAACTACATTAGTTTTTGTAATGGCTAGTGTGGTACTAGTAGATAGTGGGTTCAAAGTATAGAAACTACATTAGTTTTTGTAATGGCTAGTGTGGTACTAGTAGATAGTGGGTTCAAAGTAAAGAAATTACATTAGTCTTTGTAATGGCTAGTATGGTACTAGTAGATAGTGGGTTCAATGTAAAGAAACTATATTAGTTTTTGTAATGGCTAGTGTGGTACTAGTAGATAGTGGGTTCAAAGTAAAGAAACTACATTAGTTTTTGTAATGGCTAGTGTGGTACTAGTAGATAGTGGGTTCAAAGTAAAGAAACTACATTAGTTTTTGTAATGGCTAGTGTGGTACTAGTAGATAGTGGCTTCAAAGTAAAGAAACTACATTAGTTTTTGTAATGGCTAGTGTGGTACTAGTAGATAGTGGGTTCAAAGAAAAGAAACTACATTAGTTTTTGTAATGGCTAGTGTGGTACTAGTAGATAGTGGGTTCAAAGTAAAGAAACTACATTAGTTTTTGCAATGGCTAGTGTGGTACTAGTAGATAGTGGGTTCAAAGTAAAGAAACTACATTAGTTTTTGTAATGGCTAGTGTGGTACTAGTAGATAGTGGGTTCAAAGTAAAGAAACTACATTAGTTTTTGTAATGGCTAGTGTGGTACTAGTAGATAGTGGGTTCAAAGTAAAGAAACTACATTAGTTTTTGCAATGGCTAGTGTGGTACTAGTAGATAGTGGGTTCAAAGAAAAGAAACTACATTAGTTTTTGTAATGGCTAGTGTGGTACTAGTAGATAGTGGGTTCAAAGTAAAGAAACTACATTAGTTTTTGTAATGGCTAGTGTGGTACTAGTAGATAGTGGGTTCAAAGAAAAGAAACTACATTAGTTTTTGCAATGGCTAGTGTGGTACTAGTAGATAGTGGGTTCAAAGTAAAGAAACTACATTAGTTTTTGTAATGGCTAGTGTGGTACTAGTAGATAGTGGGTTCAAAGTAAAGAAACTACATTAGTTTTTGTAATGGCTAGTGTGGTACTAGTAGATAGTGGGTTCAAAGTAAAGAAATTACATTAGTCTTTGTAATGGCTAGTATGGTACTAGTAGATAGTGGGTTCAATGTAAAGAAACTACATTAGTTTTTGTAATGGCTAGTGTGGTACTAGTAGATAGTGGGTTCAAAGAAAAGAAACTACATTAGTTTTTGCAATGGCTAGTGTGGTACTAGTAGATAGTGGGTTCAAAGTAAAGAAACTACATTAGTTTTTGTAATGGCTAGTGTGGTACTAGTAGATAGTGGGTTCAAAGTAAAGAAACTACATTAGTTTTTGTAATGGCTAGTGTGGTACTAGTAGATAGTGGGTTCAAAGTAGAGAAATTACATTAGTCTTTGTAATGGCTAGTATGGTACTAGTAGATAGTGGGTTCAATGTAAAGAAACTATATTAGTTTTTGTAATGGCTAGTGTGGTACTAGTAGATAGTGGGTTCAAAGAAGAGAAACTACATTAGTTTTTGTAATGGCTAGTGTGGTACTAGTAGATAGTGGGTTCAAAGTATAGAAACTACATTAGTTTTTGTAATGGCTAGTGTGGTACTAGTAGATAGTGGGTTCAAAGTAAAGAAATTACATTAGTCTTTGTAATGGCTAGTATGGTACTAGTAGATAGTGGGTTCAATGTAAAGAAACTATATTAGTTTTTGTAATGGCTAGTGTGGTACTAGTAGATAGTGGGTTCAAAGTAAAGAAACTACATTAGTTTTTGTAATGGCTAGTGTGGTACTAGTAGATAGTGGGTTCAAAGTAAAGAAACTACATTAGTTTTTGTAATGGCTAGTGTGGTACTAGTAGATAGTGGCTTCAAAGTAAAGAAACTACATTAGTTTTTGTAATGGCTAGTGTGGTACTAGTAGATAGTGGGTTCAAAGAAAAGAAACTACATTAGTTTTTGTAATGGCTAGTGTGGTACTAGTAGATAGTGGGTTCAAAGAAAAGAAACTACATTAGTTTTTGTAATGGCTAGTGTGGTACTAGTAGATAGTGGGTTCAAAGTAAAGAAACTACATTAGTCTTTGTAATGGCTAGTATGGTACTAGTAGATAGTGGGCTCAAAGTAAAGAAACTGCATTAGTTTTTGTAATGGCTAGTGTGGTACTAGTAGATAGTGGGTTCAAAGTAAAGAAACTACATTAGTTTTGTAATGGCTAGTGTGGTACTAGTAGATAGTGGGTTCAAAGTAAAGAAACTACATTAGTCTTTGTAATGGCTAGTATGGTACTAGTAGATAGTGGGCTCAAAGTAAAGAAACTGCATTAGTTTTGTAATGGCTAGTGTGGTACTAGTAGATAGTGGGTTCAAAGTAAAGAAACTACATTAGTTTTTGTAATGGCTAGTGTGGTACTAGTAGATAGTGGGTTCAAAGTAAAGAAACTACATTAGTCTTTGTAATGGCTAGTATGGTACTAGTAGATAGTGGGCTCAAAGTAAAGAAACTGCATTAGTTTTGTAATGGCTAGTGTGGTACTAGTAGATAGTGGGTTCAAAGTAAAGAAACTACATTAGTTTTTGTAATGGCTAGTGTGGTACTAGTAGATAGTGGCTTAAAAGTAAAGAAACTACATTAGTTTTGTAATGGCTAGTGTGGTACTAGTAGATAGTGGGCTCAAAGTAAAGAAACTGCATTAGTTTTGTAATGGCTAGTGTGGTACTAGTAGATAGTGGGCTCAAAGTAAAGAAACTGCATTAGTTTTTGTAATGGCTAGTGTGGTACTAGTAGATAGTGGCTTAAAAGTAAAGAAATTACATTAGTTTTTGTAATGGCTAGTGTGGTACTAGTAGATAGTGGGTTCAAAGTAAAGAAACTACATTAGTCTTTGTAATGGCTAGTGTGGTACTAGTAGATAGTGGGTTCAAAGTAAAGAAACTGCATTAGTTTTTGTAATGGCTAGTGTGGTACTAGTAGATAGTGGGTTCAAAGTAAAGAAACTACATTAGTTTTTGTAATGGCTAGTGTGGTACTAGTAGATAGTGGGTTCAAAGTAAAGAAACTACATTAGTTTTTGCAATGGCTAGTGTGGTACTAGTAGATAGTGGGTTCAAAGTAAAGAAACTACATTAGTTTTTGTAATGGCTAGTGTGGTACTAGTAGATAGTGGGTTCAAAGTAAAGAAACTACATTAGTTTTTGTAATGGCTAGTGTGGTACTAGTAGATAGTGGGTTCAAAGTAAAGAAACTACATTAGTTTTTGCAATGGCTAGTGTGGTACTAGTAGATAGTGGGTTCAAAGAAAAGAAATTACATTAGTTTTTGTAATGGCTAGTGTGGTACTAGTAGATAGTGGGTTCAAAGTAAAGAAACTACATTAGTTTTTGTAATGGCTAGTGTGGTACTAGTAGATAGTGGGTTCAAAGAAAAGAAACTACATTAGTTTTTGCAATGGCTAGTGTGGTACTAGTAGATAGTGGGTTCAAAGTAAAGAAACTACATTAGTTTTTGTAATGGCTAGTGTGGTACTAGTAGATAGTGGGTTCAAAGTAAAGAAACTACATTAGTTTTTGTAATGGCTAGTGTGGTACTAGTAGATAGTGGGTTCAAAGTAAAGAAATTACATTAGTCTTTGTAATGGCTAGTATGGTACTAGTAGATAGTGGGTTCAATGTAAAGAAACTATATTAGTTTTTGTAATGGCTAGTGTGGTACTAGTAGATAGTGGGTTCAAAGTAAAGAAACTACATTAGTTTTTGTAATGGCTAGTGTGGTACTAGTAGATAGTGGGTTCAAAGTAAAGAAACTACATTAGTTTTTGTAATGGCTAGTGTGGTACTAGTAGATAGTGGCTTCAAAGTAAAGAAACTACATTAGTTTTTGTAATGGCTAGTGTGGTACTAGTAGATAGTGGGTTCAAAGAAAAGAAACTACATTAGTTTTTGTAATGGCTAGTGTGGTATTAGTAGATAGTGGGTTCAAAGAAAAGAAACTACATTAGTTTTTGTAATGGCTAGTGTGGTATTAGTAGATAGTGGGTTCAAAGTAAAGAAACTACATTAGTTTTTGTAATGGCTAGTGTGGTACTAGTAGATAGTGGGTTCAAAGAAAAGAAACTACATTAGTTTTTGCAATGGCTAGTGTGGTACTAGTAGATAGTGGGTTCAAAGTAAAGAAACTACATTAGTTTTTGTAATGGCTAGTGTGGTACTAGTAGATAGTGGGTTCAAAGAAAAGAAACTACATTAGTTTTTGTAATGGCTAGTGTGGTACTAGTAGATAGTGGATTCAAAGTAAAGAAACTGCATTAGTTTTTGTAATGGCTATTGTGGTACTAGTAGATAGTGGGTTCAAAGTAAAGAAACTACATTAGTTTTTGTAATGGCTAGTGTAGTACTAGTAGATAGTGGGTTCAAAGTAAAGAAACTACATTAGTTTTGTAAATGGATAGTGTGGTACTAGTAGATAGTGGGTTCAAAGTAAAGAAACTACATTAGTTTTTGTAATGGCTAGTGTGGTACTAGTAGATAGTGGGTTCAAAGTAAAGAAACTGCATTAGTTTTTGTAATGGCTAGTGTGGTACTAGTAGATAGTGGGTTCAAAGTAAAGAAACTACATTAGTTTTTGTAATGGCTAGTGTGGTACTAGTAGATAGTGGATTCAAAGTAAAGAAACTACATTAGTTTTTGTAATGGCTAGTGTGGTACTAGTAGATAGTGGATTCAAAGTAAAGAAACTACATTAGTTTTTGTAATGGCTAGTGTGGTACTAGTAGATAGTGGGTTCAAAGTAAAGAAACTGCATTAGTTTTTGTAATGGCTAGTGTGGTACTAGTAGATAGTGGGTTCAAAGTAAAGAAACTACATTAGTTTTTGTAATGGCTAGTGTGGTACTAGTAGATAGTGGATTCAAAGTAAAGAAACTACATTAGTTTTGTAAATGGCTAGTGTGGTACTAGTAGATAGTGGGTTCAAAGTAAAGAAACTACATTAGTTTTTGTAATGGCTAGTGTGGTACTAGTAGATAGTGGGTTCAAAGAAAAGAAACTACATTAGCCTTTGTAATGGCTAGTGTGGTACTAGTAGATAGTGGGTTCAAAGTAAAGAAACTACATTAGTTTTTGTAATGGCTAGTGTGGTACTAGTAGATAGTGGATTCAAAGTAAAGAAACTGCATTAGTTTTTGTAATGGCTATTGTGGTACTAGTAGATAGTGGGTTCAAAGTAAAGAAACTACATTAGTTTTTGTAATGGCTAGTGTGGTACTAGTAGATAGTGGGTTCAAAGAAAAGAAACTACATTAGTTTTTGTAATGGCTAGTGTGGTACTAGTAGATAGTGGGTTCAAAGTAAAGAAACTGCATTAGTTTTTGTAATGGCTAGTGTGGTACTAGTAGATAGTGGGTTCAAAGTAAAGAAACTACATTAGTTTTTGTAATGGCTAGTGTGGTACTAGTAGATAGTGGATTCAAAGTAAAGAAACTACATTAGCTTTTGTAATGGCTAGTGTGGTACTAGTAGATAGTGGGTTCAAAGAAAAGAAACTACATTAGTTTTTGTAATGGCTAGTGTGGTACTAGTAGATAGTGGGTTCAAAGTAAAGAAACTACATTAGTTTTTGTAATGGCTAGTGTGGTACTAGTAGATAGTGGATTCAAAGTAAAGAAACTACATTAGTTTTGTAAATGGCTAGTTTGGTACTAGTAGATAGTGGATTCAAAGAAAAGAAACTACATTAGTTTTGTAAATGGCTAGTGTGGTACTAGTAGATAGTGGATTCAAAGTAAAGAAACTACATTAATTTTTGTAATGGCTAGTGTGGTACTAGTAGATAGTGGGTTCAAAGTAAAGAAACTACATTAGTTTTGTAAATGGCTAGTGTGGTACTAGTAGATAGTGGGTTCAAAGAAAAGAAACTACATTAGTTTTGTAAATGGCTAGTGTGGTACTAGTAGATAGTGGGTTCAAAGAAAAGAAACTACATTAGTTTTGTAAATGGCTAGTGTGGTACTAGTAGATAATGGGTTCAAAGTAAAGAAACTACATTAGTTTTTGTAATGGCTAGTGTGGTACTAGTAGATAGTGGGTTCAAAGTAAAGAAACTACATTAGTTTTGTAAATGGCTAGTGTGGTACTAGTAGATAGTGGGTTCAAAGAAAAGAAACTACATTAGTTTTGTAAATGGCTAGTGTGGTACTAGTAGATAGTGGGTTCAAAGAAAAGAAACTACATTAGTTTTGTAAATGGCTAGTGTGGTACTAGTAGATAGTGGGTTCAAAGAAAAGAAACTACATTAGTTTTGTAAATGGCTAGTGTGGTACTAGTAGATAGTGGGTTCAAAGAAAAGAAACTACATTAGTTTTGTAAATGGCTAGTGTGGTACTAGTAGATAATGGGTTCAAAGTAAAGAAACTACATTAGTTTTTGTAATGGCTAGTGTGGTACTAGTAGATAGTGGGTTCAAAGTAAAGAAACTACATTAGTTTTGTAAATGGCTAGTGTGGTACTAGTAGATAGTGGGTTCAAAGTAAAGAAACTACATTAGTTTTTGTAATGGCTAGTGTGGTACTAGTAGATAGTGGGTTCAAAGTAAAGAAACTACATTAGTTTTTGTAATGGCTAGTGTGGTACTAGTAGATAGTGGATTCAAAGTAAAGAAACTACATTAGTTTTGTAAATGGCTAGTGTGGTACTAGTAGATAGTGGGTTCAAAGTAAAGAAACTACATTAGTTTTTGTAATGGCTAGTGTGGTACTAGTAGATAGTGGGTTCAAAGTAAAGAAACTACATTAGTTTTTGTAATGGCTAGTGTGGTACTAGTAGATAGTGGGTTCAAAGTAAAGAAACTACATTAGTTTTTGCAATGGCTAGTGTGGTACTAGTAGATAGTGGGTTCAAAGTAAAGAAACTACATTAGTCTTTGTAATGGCTAGTATGGTACTAGTAGATAGTGGGCTCAAAGTAAAGAAACTGCATTAGTTTTTGTAATGGCTAGTGTGGTACTAGTAGATAGTGGGTTCAAAGTAAAGAAACTACATTAGTTTTGTAATGGCTAGTGTGGTACTAGTAGATAGTGGGTTCAAAGTAAAGAAACTACATTAGTCTTTGTAATGGCTAGTATGGTACTAGTAGATAGTGGGCTCAAAGTAAAGAAACTGCATTAGTTTTGTAATGGCTAGTGTGGTACTAGTAGATAGTGGGTTCAAAGTAAAGAAACTACATTAGTTTTTGTAATGGCTAGTGTGGTACTAGTAGATAGTGGGTTCAAAGTAAAGAAACTACATTAGTCTTTGTAATGGCTAGTATGGTACTAGTAGATAGTGGGCTCAAAGTAAAGAAACTGCATTAGTTTTGTAATGGCTAGTGTGGTACTAGTAGATAGTGGGTTCAAAGTAAAGAAACTACATTAGTTTTTGTAATGGCTAGTGTGGTACTAGTAGATAGTGGCTTAAAAGTAAAGAAACTACATTAGTTTTGTAATGGCTAGTGTGGTACTAGTAGATAGTGGGCTCAAAGTAAAGAAACTGCATTAGTTTTGTAATGGCTAGTGTGGTACTAGTAGATAGTGGGCTCAAAGTAAAGAAACTGCATTAGTTATGTAATGGCTAGTGTGGTACTAGTAGATAGTGGCTTAAAAGTAAAGAAATTACATTAGTTTTTGTAATGGCTAGTGTGGTACTAGTAGATAGTGGGTTCAAAGTAAAGAAACTACATTAGTCTTTGTAATGGCTAGTGTGGTACTAGTAGATAGTGGGTTCAAAGTAAAGAAACTGCATTAGTTTTTGTAATGGCTAGTGTGGTACTAGTAGATAGTGGGTTCAAAGTAAAGAAACTACATTAGTTTTTGTAATGGCTAGTGTGGTACTAGTAGATAGTGGGTTCAAAGTAAAGAAACTACATTAGTTTTTGCAATGGCTAGTGTGGTACTAGTAGATAGTGGGTTCAAAGTAAAGAAACTACATTAGTTTTTGTAATGGCTAGTGTGGTACTAGTAGATAGTGGGTTCAAAGTAAAGAAACTACATTAGTTTTTGTAATGGCTAGTGTGGTACTAGTAGATAGTGGGTTCAAAGTAAAGAAACTACATTAGTTTTTGCAATGGCTAGTGTGGTACTAGTAGATAGTGGGTTCAAAGAAAAGAAACTACATTAGTTTTTGTAATGGCTAGTGTGGTACTAGTAGATAGTGGGTTCAAAGTAAAGAAACTACATTAGTTTTTGTAATGGCTAGTGTGGTACTAGTAGATAGTGGGTTCAAAGAAAAGAAACTACATTAGTTTTTGCAATGGCTAGTGTGGTACTAGTAGATAGTGGGTTCAAAGTAAAGAAACTACATTAGTTTTTGTAATGGCTAGTGTGGTACTAGTAGATAGTGGGTTCAAAGTAAAGAAACTACATTAGTTTTTGTAATGGCTAGTGTGGTACTAGTAGATAGTGGGTTCAAAGTAAAGAAATTACATTAGTCTTTGTAATGGCTAGTATGGTACTAGTAGATAGTGGGTTCAATGTAAAGAAACTACATTAGTTTTTGTAATGGCTAGTGTGGTACTAGTAGATAGTGGGTTCAAAGAAAAGAAACTACATTAGTTTTTGCAATGGCTAGTGTGGTACTAGTAGATAGTGGGTTCAAAGTAAAGAAACTACATTAGTTTTTGTAATGGCTAGTGTGGTACTAGTAGATAGTGGGTTCAAAGTAAAGAAACTACATTAGTTTTTGTAATGGCTAGTGTGGTACTAGTAGATAGTGGGTTCAAAGTAGAGAAATTACATTAGTCTTTGTAATGGCTAGTATGGTACTAGTAGATAGTGGGTTCAATGTAAAGAAACTATATTAGTTTTTGTAATGGCTAGTGTGGTACTAGTAGATAGTGGGTTCAAAGAAGAGAAACTACATTAGTTTTTGTAATGGCTAGTGTGGTACTAGTAGATAGTGGGTTCAAAGTATAGAAACTACATTAGTTTTTGTAATGGCTAGTGTGGTACTAGTAGATAGTGGGTTCAAAGTAAAGAAATTACATTAGTCTTTGTAATGGCTAGTATGGTACTAGTAGATAGTGGGTTCAATGTAAAGAAACTATATTAGTTTTTGTAATGGCTAGTGTGGTACTAGTAGATAGTGGGTTCAAAGTAAAGAAACTACATTAGTTTTTGTAATGGCTAGTGTGGTACTAGTAGATAGTGGGTTCAAAGTAAAGAAACTACATTAGTTTTTGTAATGGCTAGTGTGGTACTAGTAGATAGTGGCTTCAAAGTAAAGAAACTACATTAGTTTTTGTAATGGCTAGTGTGGTACTAGTAGATAGTGGGTTCAAAGAAAAGAAACTACATTAGTTTTTGTAATGGCTAGTGTGGTACTAGTAGATAGTGGGTTCAAAGTAAAGAAACTACATTAGTTTTTGCAATGGCTAGTGTGGTACTAGTAGATAGTGGGTTCAAAGTAAAGAAACTACATTAGTTTTTGTAATGGCTAGTGTGGTACTAGTAGATAGTGGGTTCAAAGTAAAGAAACTACATTAGTTTTTGTAATGGCTAGTGTGGTACTAGTAGATAGTGGGTTCAAAGTAAAGAAACTACATTAGTTTTTGCAATGGCTAGTGTGGTACTAGTAGATAGTGGGTTCAAAGAAAAGAAACTACATTAGTTTTTGTAATGGCTAGTGTGGTACTAGTAGATAGTGGGTTCAAAGTAAAGAAACTACATTAGTTTTTGTAATGGCTAGTGTGGTACTAGTAGATAGTGGGTTCAAAGAAAAGAAACTACATTAGTTTTTGCAATGGCTAGTGTGGTACTAGTAGATAGTGGGTTCAAAGTAAAGAAACTACATTAGTTTTTGTAATGGCTAGTGTGGTACTAGTAGATAGTGGGTTCAAAGTAAAGAAACTACATTAGTTTTTGTAATGGCTAGTGTGGTACTAGTAGATAGTGGGTTCAAAGTAAAGAAATTACATTAGTCTTTGTAATGGCTAGTATGGTACTAGTAGATAGTGGGTTCAATGTAAAGAAACTACATTAGTTTTTGTAATGGCTAGTGTGGTACTAGTAGATAGTGGGTTCAAAGAAAAGAAACTACATTAGTTTTTGCAATGGCTAGTGTGGTACTAGTAGATAGTGGGTTCAAAGTAAAGAAACTACATTAGTTTTTGTAATGGCTAGTGTGGTACTAGTAGATAGTGGGTTCAAAGTAAAGAAACTACATTAGTTTTTGTAATGGCTAGTGTGGTACTAGTAGATAGTGGGTTCAAAGTAGAGAAATTACATTAGTCTTTGTAATGGCTAGTATGGTACTAGTAGATAGTGGGTTCAATGTAAAGAAACTATATTAGTTTTTGTAATGGCTAGTGTGGTACTAGTAGATAGTGGGTTCAAAGAAGAGAAACTACATTAGTTTTTGTAATGGCTAGTGTGGTACTAGTAGATAGTGGGTTCAAAGTATAGAAACTACATTAGTTTTTGTAATGGCTAGTGTGGTACTAGTAGATAGTGGGTTCAAAGTAAAGAAATTACATTAGTCTTTGTAATGGCTAGTATGGTACTAGTAGATAGTGGGTTCAATGTAAAGAAACTATATTAGTTTTTGTAATGGCTAGTGTGGTACTAGTAGATAGTGGGTTCAAAGTAAAGAAACTACATTAGTTTTTGTAATGGCTAGTGTGGTACTAGTAGATAGTGGGTTCAAAGTAAAGAAACTACATTAGTTTTTGTAATGGCTAGTGTGGTACTAGTAGATAGTGGCTTCAAAGTAAAGAAACTACATTAGTTTTTGTAATGGCTAGTGTGGTACTAGTAGATAGTGGGTTCAAAGAAAAGAAACTACATTAGTTTTTGTAATGGCTAGTGTGGTACTAGTAGATAGTGGGTTCAAAGAAAAGAAACTACATTAGTTTTTGTAATGGCTAGTGTGGTACTAGTAGATAGTGGGTTCAAAGTAAAGAAACTACATTAGTCTTTGTAATGGCTAGTATGGTACTAGTAGATAGTGGGCTCAAAGTAAAGAAACTGCATTAGTTTTTGTAATGGCTAGTGTGGTACTAGTAGATAGTGGGTTCAAAGTAAAGAAACTACATTAGTTTTGTAATGGCTAGTGTGGTACTAGTAGATAGTGGGTTCAAAGTAAAGAAACTACATTAGTCTTTGTAATGGCTAGTATGGTACTAGTAGATAGTGGGCTCAAAGTAAAGAAACTGCATTAGTTTTGTAATGGCTAGTGTGGTACTAGTAGATAGTGGGTTCAAAGTAAAGAAACTACATTAGTTTTTGTAATGGCTAGTGTGGTACTAGTAGATAGTGGGTTCAAAGTAAAGAAACTACATTAGTCTTTGTAATGGCTAGTATGGTACTAGTAGATAGTGGGCTCAAAGTAAAGAAACTGCATTAGTTTTGTAATGGCTAGTGTGGTACTAGTAGATAGTGGGTTCAAAGTAAAGAAACTACATTAGTTTTTGTAATGGCTAGTGTGGTACTAGTAGATAGTGGCTTAAAAGTAAAGAAACTACATTAGTTTTGTAATGGCTAGTGTGGTACTAGTAGATAGTGGGCTCAAAGTAAAGAAACTGCATTAGTTTTGTAATGGCTAGTGTGGTACTAGTAGATAGTGGGCTCAAAGTAAAGAAACTGCATTAGTTTTTGTAATGGCTAGTGTGGTACTAGTAGATAGTGGCTTAAAAGTAAAGAAATTACATTAGTTTTTGTAATGGCTAGTGTGGTACTAGTAGATAGTGGGTTCAAAGTAAAGAAACTACATTAGTCTTTGTAATGGCTAGTGTGGTACTAGTAGATAGTGGGTTCAAAGTAAAGAAACTGCATTAGTTTTTGTAATGGCTAGTGTGGTACTAGTAGATAGTGGGTTCAAAGTAAAGAAACTACATTAGTTTTTGTAATGGCTAGTGTGGTACTAGTAGATAGTGGGTTCAAAGTAAAGAAACTACATTAGTTTTTGCAATGGCTAGTGTGGTACTAGTAGATAGTGGGTTCAAAGTAAAGAAACTACATTAGTTTTTGTAATGGCTAGTGTGGTACTAGTAGATAGTGGGTTCAAAGTAAAGAAACTACATTAGTTTTTGTAATGGCTAGTGTGGTACTAGTAGATAGTGGGTTCAAAGTAAAGAAACTACATTAGTTTTTGCAATGGCTAGTGTGGTACTAGTAGATAGTGGGTTCAAAGAAAAGAAATTACATTAGTTTTTGTAATGGCTAGTGTGGTACTAGTAGATAGTGGGTTCAAAGTAAAGAAACTACATTAGTTTTTGTAATGGCTAGTGTGGTACTAGTAGATAGTGGGTTCAAAGAAAAGAAACTACATTAGTTTTTGCAATGGCTAGTGTGGTACTAGTAGATAGTGGGTTCAAAGTAAAGAAACTACATTAGTTTTTGTAATGGCTAGTGTGGTACTAGTAGATAGTGGGTTCAAAGTAAAGAAACTACATTAGTTTTTGTAATGGCTAGTGTGGTACTAGTAGATAGTGGGTTCAAAGTAAAGAAATTACATTAGTCTTTGTAATGGCTAGTATGGTACTAGTAGATAGTGGGTTCAATGTAAAGAAACTATATTAGTTTTTGTAATGGCTAGTGTGGTACTAGTAGATAGTGGGTTCAAAGTAAAGAAACTACATTAGTTTTTGTAATGGCTAGTGTGGTACTAGTAGATAGTGGGTTCAAAGTAAAGAAACTACATTAGTTTTTGTAATGGCTAGTGTGGTACTAGTAGATAGTGGCTTCAAAGTAAAGAAACTACATTAGTTTTTGTAATGGCTAGTGTGGTACTAGTAGATAGTGGGTTCAAAGAAAAGAAACTACATTAGTTTTTGTAATGGCTAGTGTGGTATTAGTAGATAGTGGGTTCAAAGAAAAGAAACTACATTAGTTTTTGTAATGGCTAGTGTGGTATTAGTAGATAGTGGGTTCAAAGTAAAGAAACTACATTAGTTTTTGTAATGGCTAGTGTGGTACTAGTAGATAGTGGGTTCAAAGAAAAGAAACTACATTAGTTTTTGCAATGGCTAGTGTGGTACTAGTAGATAGTGGGTTCAAAGTAAAGAAACTACATTAGTTTTTGTAATGGCTAGTGTGGTACTAGTAGATAGTGGGTTCAAAGAAAAGAAACTACATTAGTTTTTGTAATGGCTAGTGTGGTACTAGTAGATAGTGGATTCAAAGTAAAGAAACTGCATTAGTTTTTGTAATGGCTATTGTGGTACTAGTAGATAGTGGGTTCAAAGTAAAGAAACTACATTAGTTTTTGTAATGGCTAGTGTAGTACTAGTAGATAGTGGGTTCAAAGTAAAGAAACTACATTAGTTTTGTAAATGGATAGTGTGGTACTAGTAGATAGTGGGTTCAAAGTAAAGAAACTACATTAGTTTTTGTAATGGCTAGTGTGGTACTAGTAGATAGTGGGTTCAAAGTAAAGAAACTGCATTAGTTTTTGTAATGGCTAGTGTGGTACTAGTAGATAGTGGGTTCAAAGTAAAGAAACTACATTAGTTTTTGTAATGGCTAGTGTGGTACTAGTAGATAGTGGATTCAAAGTAAAGAAACTACATTAGTTTTTGTAATGGCTAGTGTGGTACTAGTAGATAGTGGATTCAAAGTAAAGAAACTACATTAGTTTTTGTAATGGCTAGTGTGGTACTAGTAGATAGTGGGTTCAAAGTAAAGAAACTGCATTAGTTTTTGTAATGGCTAGTGTGGTACTAGTAGATAGTGGGTTCAAAGTAAAGAAACTACATTAGTTTTTGTAATGGCTAGTGTGGTACTAGTAGATAGTGGATTCAAAGTAAAGAAACTACATTAGTTTTGTAAATGGCTAGTGTGGTACTAGTAGATAGTGGGTTCAAAGTAAAGAAACTACATTAGTTTTTGTAATGGCTAGTGTGGTACTAGTAGATAGTGGGTTCAAAGAAAAGAAACTACATTAGCCTTTGTAATGGCTAGTGTGGTACTAGTAGATAGTGGGTTCAAAGTAAAGAAACTACATTAGTTTTTGTAATGGCTAGTGTGGTACTAGTAGATAGTGGATTCAAAGTAAAGAAACTGCATTAGTTTTTGTAATGGCTATTGTGGTACTAGTAGATAGTGGGTTCAAAGTAAAGAAACTACATTAGTTTTTGTAATGGCTAGTGTGGTACTAGTAGATAGTGGGTTCAAAGAAAAGAAACTACATTAGTTTTTGTAATGGCTAGTGTGGTACTAGTAGATAGTGGGTTCAAAGTAAAGAAACTGCATTAGTTTTTGTAATGGCTAGTGTGGTACTAGTAGATAGTGGGTTCAAAGTAAAGAAACTACATTAGTTTTTGTAATGGCTAGTGTGGTACTAGTAGATAGTGGATTCAAAGTAAAGAAACTACATTAGCTTTTGTAATGGCTAGTGTGGTACTAGTAGATAGTGGGTTCAAAGAAAAGAAACTACATTAGTTTTTGTAATGGCTAGTGTGGTACTAGTAGATAGTGGGTTCAAAGTAAAGAAACTACATTAGTTTTTGTAATGGCTAGTGTGGTACTAGTAGATAGTGGATTCAAAGTAAAGAAACTACATTAGTTTTGTAAATGGCTAGTTTGGTACTAGTAGATAGTGGATTCAAAGAAAAGAAACTACATTAGTTTTGTAAATGGCTAGTGTGGTACTAGTAGATAGTGGATTCAAAGTAAAGAAACTACATTAATTTTTGTAATGGCTAGTGTGGTACTAGTAGATAGTGGGTTCAAAGTAAAGAAACTACATTAGTTTTGTAAATGGCTAGTGTGGTACTAGTAGATAGTGGGTTCAAAGAAAAGAAACTACATTAGTTTTGTAAATGGCTAGTGTGGTACTAGTAGATAGTGGGTTCAAAGAAAAGAAACTACATTAGTTTTGTAAATGGCTAGTGTGGTACTAGTAGATAATGGGTTCAAAGTAAAGAAACTACATTAGTTTTTGTAATGGCTAGTGTGGTACTAGTAGATAGTGGGTTCAAAGTAAAGAAACTACATTAGTTTTGTAAATGGCTAGTGTGGTACTAGTAGATAGTGGGTTCAAAGAAAAGAAACTACATTAGTTTTGTAAATGGCTAGTGTGGTACTAGTAGATAGTGGGTTCAAAGAAAAGAAACTACATTAGTTTTGTAAATGGCTAGTGTGGTACTAGTAGATAGTGGGTTCAAAGAAAAGAAACTACATTAGTTTTGTAAATGGCTAGTGTGGTACTAGTAGATAGTGGGTTCAAAGAAAAGAAACTACATTAGTTTTGTAAATGGCTAGTGTGGTACTAGTAGATAATGGGTTCAAAGTAAAGAAACTACATTAGTTTTTGTAATGGCTAGTGTGGTACTAGTAGATAGTGGGTTCAAAGTAAAGAAACTACATTAGTTTTGTAAATGGCTAGTGTGGTACTAGTAGATAGTGGGTTCAAAGTAAAGAAACTACATTAGTTTTTGTAATGGCTAGTGTGGTACTAGTAGATAGTGGGTTCAAAGTAAAGAAACTACATTAGTTTTTGTAATGGCTAGTGTGGTACTAGTAGATAGTGGATTCAAAGTAAAGAAACTACATTAGTTTTGTAAATGGCTAGTGTGGTACTAGTAGATAGTGGGTTCAAAGTAAAGAAACTACATTAGTTTTTGTAATGGCTAGTGTGGTACTAGTAGATAGTGGGTTCAAAGTAAAGAAACTACATTAGTTTTGTAAATGGCTAGTGTGGTACTAGTAGATAGTGGGTTCAAAGCAAAGACTGTGAAATTGGTATTAGTTGCTTCTTTAATTGTCAAAGAAGCTTAGAATCGGTATAATGAGTATAACTACATGTCTACATATGGACTGTTGTCTCAGTGAGCTAACAATAAAATCCAACTAAGCACGTTGTTCTAATACAAAACAGACATCATCATATTTCATCAAAAGTCACTTGTTCTTGCCATGATATAACAGTATACAATTAATGCCTGCACTTAAGGTGAACATCATAATTGTTCACCCGAGGGCTTTAGTGCAGGCATTAATTGTTTTATTATACTGAAACTCTATTTTTTTTTGCATCACTCTTATTTCGTTTGATAAATGCAAACATTTCTGTTAATGAACACCCAGAATGGTTCCATTGGGCACACCGGTGGAGACCATTTTATACATACTTACGTCACGTACACGTTTTAGATCATGGTCATTTTACCAATATCGTAAGCGCTTTGGTGATCTAGATCACTGTTCCTCCGGTCATCAGGAAAAAACTGATGACCGGTGAAATAGAGAAAACAAGGAATTTAGGATTTATTAGTTAAAATATTACACTTGATTTTCTATTGAAAAAAGATACTGAAGTATAATTAAAAAAATTGCTCATTTGGTGTTCATCACTCATCACTTACTTTTTTTTCAAAGTGAAGATTTCACCAATCTTAAATCATATACTAGTAGTATATCTATAAACTTACCAGAAAATGTTCCAATATATCTACTTTTCTCTTGGAAAATTCATCAAGTTCTCTCAGAACCTCAAGAACTTCTAAAAATAGAGTATATGTAATGTAATATCATTGTGATAATAATTGAATGTTTACCTTCAGCTGTATTGCTACAACCACATTTAACAGTGGAGGAAGTAGAGAGTTCCCATATAACTAAAGGCTCATCTTGGCCTGTAATGCTTACCTGGTTCATGCACTGTTTGTGTTTAAGCAAATTTGTATATTTTTGAGAAAAAGAATTTTATTCATATTCCTGATGTCCTAAAAATTCCAATATATGCTTTAAATAGGTCAGCAGGTGCTTTTGAACCTATTAAATTAAAAGTAAAATTTATTACTAACTTTAAGACTATCTTTGGTTATCCCGGCTTGTTTTTAAACCTATGAGTACAAGTGGCAAACAAATATATCATACAAATATATTGAGACTCTTCTTGTCAGATTATTTTCAACAGTTTAATATTTCAGTCTTTTCTAAAAAAATATTGAGGTAATGATTGAAAAAGCATGTGGTGGTCAATAAATAGGATAAACCAGTACAATCATTTTTATTTATGGATTAGTGCAATTATATTTTTGCATTTGAAGATTAGGATAGGATATAGGTATTAAATGCTACTTTCCACATATATATCGGCTATATTGTGGCTGTCAATTTTATTGCTGTAGGAATCTGGAGTACCCAGAATAAAACCGTAGACTTTATAACAGAAATTTGTATCATGTATACCTCACTAATCGACAGAATCATATTCCCCACTTGATAGGCACTAAATACATAAGCAGACGTAATTTCAATATCGATGTGATTTGTAAATTTTTCCATTGATCTTTACACATGATAATATCTATTATCAAGGAATAAGTGTGATACATGAATATTATTGTTGATTTCTATGTGTAATAATGTAACATCATATTCATGTCACTGATATTGCCATTACAAATTCTCAATAAAAACTATCGTTGATATGGTTCGCTCGAAATGGATTTCTCATCGCCACACGCATCTCAAACTTCGTCTTCGATACAATATTGTTCTGAGAAATCAATTCTCACAAAACAAATCAACAATAGAATATACTACCAGACAGTCACAGCCAATATAGACCCTGTGCATTGAGCACTTCTACTACTTCAATTTAAATTCATGAAGAAGAGACAAAATGATTTAAGTTATGATGAATATGAGCAGAGCTTTGTAAATTTATCACAAAGTAGTCTTTATTGATCACTTGGGAATTCCTACAAGACATGATTTAGTTAAACTTTATGCACGAACAATTATTAGAAATTGTTTCTTCTCTTTCCAAAAAATTTAAATCCTGCTCAGGCGATGTGTACTCAATACTACATCATGTTTGTCAGTGATTTACAGCAGGTCGGTGGTTTTCTCTGGGTACTTCGGTTTACTCCATCAAAGAAACTGATCGCCACAATATAACTGAAATATTATTGAAAATGGCATTAAACACCATAAACTTAAACCTAACCTCTTTCCAAAAACCTACCTTCACTGGTTCCCTTAAACTTTTTGACAAACGGTGCCAGCTGTGTTATTGTATAAGGTGATGATGGTCTTTGTGGCAGTACAAGTGTTGGAGATTCCAATAAAGGTGAGCTGTCCCCCTTTGTTTCTGGTGGTAGACTCAGTCCAGCTAACAACGATTTCAAACCAGCCATGTCAGGATAAATAGATGATACATCACTGTGAAATAAAAAATGACATAATTCTGCATGAATTAGGCCACCTATAAAAATTGGTTGGTTTGCTGCTGGTAATGGTAGGTAGGGCTTCCAAAAAAGATGAATTCTAATTCATATTTTTGGAAACTCTAATTGCATTTGTTGGGGAGTATTTTAGGGTTAATCAGCAGTTTTTCAGCCATATTGTGACTGCCAGACTTAATGCGGAAGGAAAGCCTGGACAGCTATATTTAATCCACCAGTGCATTTTGAAATGACTTTCATTGTGTTTTAGTGTTACAGATAATTTACAGACATTTACAACTATACTTATACAAGAAGAACATATTTTCTGTAATTTTGTGGATTGCTGCTTAAGAAATTATTGCTTATTGTTGGAGTTTGAAAGCTTACTGCAATTATGTGGTACTGACATTGCAATAAAAAAACATTTAGTGTGCAAAATGTGTTTCTGTAATAACCTTCATCTGATTATGCTCAATTTCATAAAATAGGAAAGCCAAATAATTTAAGTCTTTGAGAGCAAAAAAACCCCATTGGTCTTGAACAGTAAATGCAGAAATAATGGTTAACTCTCTATATAAAGTTTTATAAATTTATAACTTATTTCTTTTTAAGGGCTGTCGTTATCGTGGTCCTATCAGTGCCTATTACCACTAACGTTGTGAGTTCGAATCCCGCTCAGGCGAGGCTTACTTGATATAACATTACGTGATAAAGTTTGTCAGTGGCTTGCAGCAGGTCTGTGGTTTTCTCTGGTTTCCTCCATCAATAAAACTGAAATATTGTTGAAAGTGGCAATAAACACCATAAACCCAAACCCTCTTTTTACTTACCTTAAAAGTTTGACATGTCTCTGTAACATCATAACAGACCTCTGTGGTTGGTTGGTTACAAATTTATTCAAAAATCGGATGAATTTGGCAATAATTGGCATCAACACCTTCTGGTCACCATGGTTCTAAAAAAAATATACAAGTTTTTTTTTACATTAATTTTACATATTTAACAAACTTGTCAATATGATCACATCTGTATACTGTTCCAGATTAAAACTAGATAGAACTATGCCCCTGTACAGCACTTGAACACTGGAGGTCAAAGTGCAATCAGTGGTTTGTTACTCATACTTTTGTTGTGTCTGTAAGAATCATATGATATCCCCATGAAATAATTAAAGAAAATAACCTGATTATATGCACACCTTTGGTAAATGTACAAATATCCCATAAAATAAAAAGGTTCTAGTTTGAACACTGTAACAGGCAGACAAAGCATAAGTGAATAGGCAGAATTTCACCAAAATGGACTAAGATCAACCTGTAATTTTAAGAAAAATAAAGAAAATAAAATTCTTGATAATGTGCACACATTTTGTAAAGTACAAATATCCTGTGATATAGAATGGTTCTAGCTTAAATCCTGCAAGAGAAGTTGGGCGAAAAAACATGTACCCTATATGTGGATGGATGGACTGACAGACTGGGGTAAAACAATATGCCCTACACTTTTAGTTCAGGAGGCATAACCAATGACCATTGTGTAATAACCACAACCCCTCATATATGTACGTGAATTAAATAACCACAACCCCTCATATATGTACGTGAATTAAATAACCACAACCCCTCATATATGTACGTGAATTATTGTTTACAAAGCATTCTGTAACCACAACCCCTCATATATGTATGTGAATTAAATAACCACAACCCCTCATATATGTACGTGAATTATTGTTTACAAAGCATTCTGTAACCACAAACCCTCATATATGTACGTGAATTATTGTTTGCAAAGCATTCTGTATATGAACCTCAATCAATGAGAAATCACTGAAATATTGTTGAAAGTGGTGTTAAACACCATAACCCTAACACTAACCCCACTTACCTCTATCAATGAGAAATATGAACCAATGATATCCTCCAGTGCTGCCAGATCTTTATGGAACACATGAGGTTGTAAATTTTCCAGCAATGCTTGCATGTGTGTAAACATTAACAGGAAGTTTTTATGTCTCATTTCTCCAAACTTAAATTCCGTTTTACCATTCAGTAAGGCAGCAATCAATGGCAACTGTCTGAAATCATATTGTCATCATAATATTTCTTTAAAAAAGTTAATAATAAAATATTTAATCCACAAAAACTTTCGTAAAATGACCAGTTATATTTTTGTCTTTAATTTAAGCTAACAACAATGAGTTCCATTGTGTTGATGACCAAGATAAGTAGTACATGAACCAAACTGATGTTTTATATCTGTCACTGATCATTTTTGCCTCATAAAATATTGTAACTTTGTTACTAACTCAAGGCTGATCATGCTCCTTCTACTCTCCACTCATCATCACCCATAGGTTAATTCATAAGAAAACCGTTGTTTTGGGTTTCATTCATAACTGTATTTAGTAGTTTCCATAACAACCTTCAAACTTTTCTCCAATTAGTCGGATTAAATAGATCATAAAAGATATGATGTGACTAGTTGATATACAATGACAATGTAAATATAGAATCAGTGGCAATAACCTACATATACTTGCAAACCGTTCCTCCTATCATTTTAATTTGCAAGAAAACCCTTTTCTTTTTAAAAGCTTTATCCTTTAAGTCTTGTCATCATGGTAAACAAAACCTACCTGAGTAACAATACTGGATGTTGAACTGCTAATTTCTTACAAGCCATAGTAGCATCAGACATTCTTTCTTCAGCTCTCCTACCATGCCCTGCCTGTCCTAGACTTGTCAAGAGTCTATGAGATACCAGATCAACCTGTATATATATCAATACAAAAACATTGTTACATCATTCCTATTTAAGCATAATTTTACACAGTAATAAACTTAGCTTTGTGTGATATTCTGTGATTAGGAGAGGGGATGTTTTGATGGTGCAAACTTATGCCATTTTAAAAGTAAAATTATAACATATTATATAGAAACTGATAATCAAAATTACAGACTCACTGGATAGGAAAAATAAACATAATCACTGGACAGAAATAATAAGTATTGGGACAGTTGCTGAAAAATAACTTATTTCAATAATCTGTGAAAATATAAAGTTTTTAACACTGACCAAATATATTTTTGTACATACCATTTATAAAAAGCACATAAATATCTTACATATTTAAAGATATCAAAGATAGAAAATGCAGAATTTGTCAACAGCAAATCATTTTTCACAATTCTATTCCAAAAAAAACCTGCCGACTGAAGGATACTTAAAGCTTAGCTGCATGACAATGTGTAAATTGGCCAATCAACCTTTAGACTTACTATAAATGATAAAAATATTACCTGTGTCATAAATGTTTGTGATGTTTTGATATCTGTAAGGGAAACAGCAGAATCTGCCATCATGAACAAAACTTTAGGACATTGAGAATACAACTCCATTAATACATGTTCATAGACATTCTTGTTTCTGAAAAAAAAAAAAAAGGAGGAAGATCATCTTTATAATGCATTTGAAAACAAGTAACAACATCTACAATGGGCTTGGTTTGGTTTGGTTTTATGGTGCTTAACGCCACTTTCAACAATATTTCAATTATATCGTGGCGGTCAGTTTTATTGGTGGAGGAAACCGGAGTACCCGAAGAAAACCACTGACCTGTCGCAAGTCACTGACAAACTTTATCATATAATGTTGTATCAAATACACCTGGCCTGGGTGGGATTCGATCTCACAATGTTTGTGGTGACAGGCACTGATTGCACAGGTAGTTTAAATCCAACTTGAACTG